>CM053585.1:538316069-538360657 GCA_028646515.1 Pseudochirops corinnae
TTCTTTTTCCATTTGGCAAATTTGACTTTTTAAGGCATTCTTCTCCTCATTGGATTTTTGGGCCTCTTTTGCCATTTGAGTTAATCTATTTTTTAAGGTGTTATTTTCTTCAGTCAGGTTGTTGACTCTTTTTTCATGATTTTCTTGCATCATTCTCATTTCTCTTCCCAATTTTTCCTCCACTTCTCTTATTTGGTTTTCAGAATCCTTCTTAAGCTGATCTGTGGCTTGTAGGCAGTCTTCATGTTTCTTGGAAGATTTTGGTGTGGGAGTTCTGACTGTGTTGTCTTCCTCACGTTCCATGCTTTGCTCCTTTTTGTGCCCAAAGAAGGAATCTAAAGTTCGGTTCTGTTCTTACTTTGCTTCCTTTGCCTGCTCATGTTGGCCAGTCAATTACTTGATTTTTTAGCTCTGTAGAACTCTGCTTCCAGAAGGGAAAGCTCTGTCCCAAATTACTGGGGGTTTCTCAGCTGCCAGAGTTATTGGGAGGCTGCTGCAACCCCCACCAGCTTTGGCTCACTGAAAATGCACCCCAGTACCACCACTCAAGACCATGATCTAGATCCAGGCCACTCAACGCAAGAGCACTTAGCCTCTGAATGATTGCTTGGCCCCCCTGCAGTCTGCAGGCCAGGAGCTCTGAAGCAGCCACATGGAGGTGGCTGCAGGGCTACCACTTCTGCCACTTACTTGCCCTGGAGGCAGTTTGGCTGAACAGCTTTTCTCCCCCCAAATTTAGCTGAGTCCCACTGACCTTTCCCTTTGTCCTTGTGTCTTATGGCTTAATAATTCTGGAAGCTGCCACAGCTGCTGCTGAACCACTCTCCTGAAGGCTCCAGCTGCGGCTTGTCCTGGCCACCCCAAGGCCAAGCAGTGGTTTCAGGCCAGGCTGGTTTCAGCTCCCAGCAGTCTGTGCTGAGCCCTTCCTGCCAAGCTGCCTTCAGCAGGAAATGTGTTTTTCTGTATTTTTGTGAGTTTTGGAGCCTAAAATTTGTCTAGAGTCATATTTTATGGGTATTTGAGGTGGCTATGTGGGAGCTGCGGAACTTTGTTGCTTCTCTGCTGCCATCTTGGCTCTGCCCCCGAGTCAGAATATTTAGACAAAAAATCTGGGTTTTGCAGAGATTCCTTCTGAAGGGTTAGTGTCCATGTACCGGGGAAAAGAGAGTCGGGGGAGACGGATTCAGATCCTATCAGCTTTGAGGAAACTGCTTCACACACTTTAAAATGTTATAAAAATGTGAGCTATCATTACTGGGGGGAATCAAATCGAATAGTGTAAGTAATGCAGTAATGTCAACTATTGCCCTCATCATTGTTGTTATTAACTTTCAACCCTGTTGATTGCTATCAGCGTATTTGCCCTACAAACAGGTGTTTAACAAGTGCTTGTTCATTGTCAACTAGAAGGATAAAAGTAGTAGTAGTGCTAGTACTGGTGGTGGTAGTAGTAGTAGTAGTAGTAGTAGTACTGGTGGTGGTAGTAGGAGTAGTAGTACCACCACTACTACCAGTACTAATATTACTAGTACTATTAGTACTGAAGACTTGCTGAGCTATAGAGACAAAACCTGAAAGTGACCCTCCCCTCAAAGGGCGTCCATTTTCGCTGAGGAATGTCCACACTTGGGGAGCCAGACATGGGTGAGGATCCAGCAGAGGAGATAGAGAGTCAGCTGTCAGGCACGTCACAGAAGACATAAGAAAGACCAGTGTTGAGGAAGCCTAGAAGAGCCCCCAGGAGGAAGGGGCAGCTCACAGTCAGAGGCTCCAGAAAGAGCAGTTCAAGTGAAAGTAATAGCCAGCTTTTCTATCACCGTGTAAGGTGTGTCAAGTGCTATGCCTTTGATTCTTACAATAATAACCTTGTAGGCTAGGTGCTACTATTATCTCCATTTTACAAACTCAGGAACAGAGGGTAAGAAAGTTAAGTGACTTGCCCAGGGTCACACAGCTTATATATGAGGCAGGATTTGAATTCAGTTCTTCTGGATTCCAGGTTTCATTCTCTATTAACATTGCCTTCTAAGTAACTGTCTTTAGCAATTTGCAAGATCCTTTGTAGCCCTGGAGAGAGAAGCTTCGGGGAAATAGGTGGTTAGAGCTAAATTAGAAGGGGCTGAGAGGGACTAAGAGGGCAGTGAGTGTAGACAGCTTTTTCTAGGAATGTGACTATAAAACAGAGAAAGTTTCTAAGAAGACAATAATCCAATGCAGTGGCAGTGGCAAATGAAGGATTTTTCAAACCATGAGGGGGATCTGGCCATCTTTGTAGGCAGCAGAAAAGAACCAACTGTCAGAAGATTGAAAATGAGAAAGTACGTGATTGAGAGCCCAGTGGAGAAGAGGGGAAGAGAGGGGGAGGGGAGCACACAGGGAAGAGCCACACTGAGCACTTGTTGCTGCCGGGCTGGCCCTGGGGTCCCGTCAGTGTGAACCCTCTCTCTACCCACCACTTTTCTTTACATTTAATTTTTATTTTATTGTGTTCACAGTTACATGTGAACAAAAATTCTTGACATTCGTTTTTTAATATTTTGAATTGCAGATTCTCTCCCTTTCCTCCCCACTCCTAGGAGAGGCAAGCTACCACTCACAGGACCCTCTTGGAGGATGGCTGAAGCCAATCACCCTGCAGCCAGCCTGGCCATGAGCCCCTTCAAACTTAGCTTATCTGGTCCGCAAACGAATCCACCCTTGGAGCTGTACCTGAAGCCTGGCCAGAGGAGTAGGGCCAGGCAGGACTCATGCTGCCCTGGCCTGGGAAAACCCAGAGTGACCACAACACTGTGATGAAACCCCGGAGGAGAACTTTAGCCTAAATGTTTAAATTGTGTATCAGAGAGAGGGAGATCCAAGACTGGGCTATAGGGAGCTCCCGGGGGAGGGAACTCCTTCCATCAGCGCAGGTGTGCATGCATCAGTTTCATAATCTTAGGGAGTTGGTTGGGCCCCTGAGAGGGTCACAGGCAGGGATTACCTTCAGCCATTTGTGGCTGTCAGGCTGGCTTTCTGTCACTGGGACAGAGGTTCTTACACTTCCTTTTCTTCCTTCCTTGCTTTTTGGTTTTTTTAGTCTTCCGCCCTTTTGGCAGTCTGGTAAAACCTATGGCCTCCTCTACATGTCTGTAAATGTGTGAAAGTACATGAAATGACATAATTAACCAGGTATGGTGAAAGAAAGATGTAATTTTTTCCCATCCAAGTTCACAAACCCCTGAAGTCTACCCATGAGCCCCAAAGTTAAGAACCTTTGCGCTATGAACAAGTTGCTAGAGGCCCAAAGGTCTCCATAAATAACATCCCCTCCAGACCTGAGCTTCACATTCTAAACTTGAGATGGGCCCAGCTACCTTGGGGCAGGTGGCCTGGGAAGGATCTGGTCTCTTTGTTGTGCTGGGAGTTGTTCAGTCATTTCAATCACGTCTGACCCTTTGTGATACCATTTAGTGTTTTCCTGGAAAAGATACTGGAGTGGTTTGCTATGTCCTTTTCCAGTTTATTTTACAGATGAGGAAACTGGAGCAAACAGGGTCACACAGCAAGTCTGTGTCTAAGGGCAGATTTGAACTCAGGTCCTCCTAACTTCAGGGCCAGCTCTTTGTCCATGCTGGTCTCTTTACCTAGAGATAATTGGCTTTTGACTTGTCCAAGTACTCTGAGAAGATAATGGCAGCAAATCTGAGCGGTGATAAATCAGCATGTAGTGAAGTCACTTGTCATTTCTGTATTGACGCCAGACAGATACCTGAGCATAAATGATATTTCATGCCCACCCTGAAGAGGAGGACTGAGTAAGCCATTAGGCTTGAAGGCTTGAGGGTACTTTTTAAAATATGCTAAAAATATACATGTGCTATTAATGGAGTAATTGAGAGTTACAGAAATATTTTTAGCACAACACTAATCCTTTTACAGGATATTATTTTGAGTAGGAAACTAATTGGTAGTAAATAACTCAAGTTAAATTATAAATTTAAGCAATTTGACCAGATGCCATAAGGATTGAAATTTGTTTATTCTCACTTTATAGTAGATAAAATTAAACTTCTGTCATTCACAATGAGAAGGCACTCTATGAGCAACCGCAGAGAAAGGGATAAAATGCTCTAAAGAAACCTGTGCAAGCTCCTTGAAATTAGAGATCGTTTATCTTCTTTGCCTCGGCATCCCAGCACCTGGCACTGGGCCTGGGCAAACAGTGGGCACTTAATAAATGCTAGTTAGAGGTAGCTGGATAGTGTTGGATTTGGAATGTGGGCAGGATCCTTGCTAACCCTATGACCCTGGGCTAGTTCCTTAACCACTATTTGCTTCAGTTTCCTCATCTGTAAAAGGGAGGGTGATAATAGCACTTTACCTCTCAGAGTTGTTGTGAGGATCAAATGAGATTAAACAGGTCAAACATTTTTATGAGCACTAAGGCTTGTGTGTGGTATATGCCATGTATTATATATATGATAAACAGTACATAGAGACTAGCTGTGATTGAAAAGACAAATTCCTACAAGAGGATTGATTGATTGTATGTATTATTTCCTGATAGGATATAAAATGTTTGAGGGTAGGGACCAATTTTTTCTTAGCAGCCTAAAAGCCTATAATTGCATGAGTGCCTGACCCATAGTAGGCTCTTAATAAATGAGTGTTGATTTCTTGATTAGCCAGTCTGGACTTCTGTTGCTAGAAGTTCACCTAATGGAGAATCTTGTGTCACTCAGGGCTCCACTATGACCAAAAATTTCTTAAAATCTGTCTAGAGGCATGATTTTCCTGTTACAATCAGAGTGGATACTCCTTAATGGATAAAAAGAATGCCTCATCCCCATATTCTCAAGACTTGGAATTGAGAGAAATTAATATTATACTATTAATAATAACTATTAATTTGTGATCTACCCTCTTCCCTTCTGCTAAATCCCAACTCCTGAAAAGGTCAATTAACTGCTAGATTTATATCCCGGAGACATCCACATTAAAAAAAAAAGGGAAAAGGACCTATTTTTACAAAAATATTTCTAGCAGTTAATTTTGTGGTGGCTAAGAATTGGAAATCAAAGAGATGCCCATCAATTGGAGAATGTCTAAACAAGCTATGGTATATGGTTGTGATGGAATGTTATTATTTTTTTCTTATTTTTGCTTTTTGGAGGGGGGAAGGCAGGGCAGTTAGGGTTAAGTGACTTGCCCAAGGTCACACGGCTATTAAGTGTTAAGTGTTTGAGGCCCGATTTGAACTCAGGTCCTCCTGCTTTCAGGGCCAGTGCTCTATTCACTGCCCCTGGATGGAATATTATTGAGCTATAAGAAATGACAAGCAGGGTAATTTCGGAAAGCCTTACATGAACTGATGCAAAGTGAAGTGAGCAGAACCATCAGAATGTTGTACACAGAATAGCTACATTCTATGATGATTAACCGTGAATGACTTAGCTGTTCTCAGCAATACGATGATCCAGAACGGTTCCAGAGGACTAATGCTGAGCATTCTATCCTGCTTCTGGAGAGAGAACTGATACTAATTGAATACAGCCTGAAGCAAGTTATTTTTCACTTTCTTTCTTTCACTTTTTTCTTTGATTGGAGTCTTCTTATAGAAAATGACTAATATAGGAATGTTTTACATAATTGCATGTGTAGACCCTATATCTGATTGCTTACTGTTTCAGGAAAGGGAAGGAGGCACAGAATTTGCAACTCAAAACTGTAAATTAAAATGTTAGAAAAATAAAAAAGAGAAAAGATTGGTTAATCTCTGAAGAGCTTGGCAGAATGGTGAGATTTGCCCCCAGCCCTTAAGGTACTAGGATCCCACCCAACTGAGAAACCTAACTTCCATTTGGAATTTAAACAGAAGCCAGGAGGAAGCAGCCTTAGTCCTTGGTCCCCTTCATTTGAGTTCAGGACAACCCAGCTCATGAAGGAGAAAACTAGCCAGAGAGGTCCAGATGGAGATGGCTTCCCCTTGCCCACATACCTTGAGGCTGCTGATCAAGCCAAGGCTCTCAGCAGCAGGAGCTAAAGACTTTGAGCCCACCTCCTCATTAAATAATGACTGGTGAATCAGGGTTGACATTCTCTTGCCAGAGGAGTTCCCTTTCAGGATCTCCCTTGGAGTCTTTGGTTATCAAGAGAAACCACTGACCATCAATTTATTGATACCAGCCAACCTAATCAATAAATTAATTGTTAATTACCCCAAAACTCAGTCTCTCAGGGGTTTTATTCATCTCAGAATTATCCTAACTGGTCAAGGTCTTTAAGAGACAGTGGAGAGGAAAGAACATGGAAGAACTTGTTGTAGACACATTTTCTAGTTTAGCTACAAAGGGCAGAAGATATATATATATATGCAGCCCTCACTGCTGCACGACAATCCTACTCTACCTCTCTCATATAGGGGTCCAATAAAATAAGGGTTGAATTAATCATTTATCATAGGTTATGAATGGTTTTCTAAAGAAGAAATTAAAGATCTCAATAGCCATGTGAATAAATGTTCCAAATCACTAATAACTAGAAAAATGCAAACGATAGCCATTCTGAACTCTGTCATCATACACATTGGACTAAAAAAATTGAAAAAAAATTTAAAATGATGAATAGTAAAAAATGCTCTGGGTGGAGCTGTGAATTGATCCAGCATTCTAGAAAGTAATATGTAACTATGCCCCAAATGTGCTAAATTGCTAAATTTAGCTAAAATTGCTAAATGTGCCTATGTACTTTTTGACCCAGTGATCCCACTATTAATTCCATACACCAAAGAGATCAAAAAAGATGAAAAGGAGCCTTCTGTTCAAAAATACTAATAGCAGCTCTTTTTGTTGAGGGAGAGACTGAGTTAATATCTGTCAGTGTGGAATGACTAAGCAAATGAATGGATTGGAATATTATTGCATCCTGTTGTTTAAAAAACAAAACCTAATGGTGTCCTGAAATTTAGGCTCAAGTCTGCCAGAAGCAATTCTATTTAATTTAACATGAACCTATATCCATGCTATTTGTAGCTTGGAGAAAGAGATGCCCAAACTGTCCTAGAATGGTGGGCCCCAGACATTATTCTCTGCCCCAAGACAATTTTAAGGGACATTTTTTGGAATCCAGAGGATGAAAATCACAATATGTGTAAAATAGAGTGGAGTAAGCTCTCATTCTTCCAGGACCACCCTCAGGGAGGAATCTACCAGGCTACTATCCATCTATAGGAACATGGAAAGCCAATCAAAGACAGTGAAAGTGCCTCCCTTTCAGTGGAAAAGGGCACATCTCTTGGGTGGGTCCTAACTTCCTGATCCTGACTGCTTCTTGTGCCACTTAGATAAGTTGATTATCCCCAATATACCATTTCCCTAAGAAATCCTTTTTTTTTCTTTTCTCCTGGCCTATCTCTGACCTTTCCAAGGGTGGGAGATATCTCTTTCCGAGGAGTTTTCCAGTGATGTCAGAAAGGGATCCAGAAGTAAATATTGTTTCTAAAGAAATGAAAAGGGACATTTTAATATATTACCACAACCCCAAGAAATGACAAAAGAGCCAGGGGATAAGACCATCCCTGCTCTCAAGGAGCTTACAGTCTAATGGAGGAGACAACTTGAAAACAACTAAGTAAAAGGAAACCATGTAGGATAAGCTGGAGATACTCGACAGAGGGAAGGTGCTGCAAGAGGGTGAGGCAGAGGCTTCCTGGAGAAGGCAGGGGCTTGACTTGGACTGGAAGGAAGCCAGGATTCAGGCATGAGAAGAGAACAAGCGCCTGCTTTGAGCCAAGCACTGTGCTGAGTGCTTTACAAATAGTATGTCATTCATTTGATCCCCACAGTAACCCTGTGAGGTAGATGTTATTGTAATCTCCATTTTCCATTGAAGAAACTGAGACAGGCGGGAGTTAAGTGGTTTCTCAGGGGCATAGAAGATAATGTCAGAGGCAATATTCCAACTCAGGTCTTCCATATTCCAGGAGCAGCAGCATCTCCACTGTGCCACTTAGCAGCCTAGGGAGAGCATTCCATGCACAGAGAGCCAGTGAAAACACCCAGCCAGCATGGGGGATGAAGGTTTTTCCCTTCTGCCTTCTCTTACATAGCCCTATTCTTCATCTGTGCCACAACCTCCAATCCCTCAATCCCTCAATTCTCTCCCAGGCCTCTCTCCTGCACCAGCATCTTTCTCCTCTTCTCCCCATCTTGATCCCTTGGAGAACTAATTCAACTCTACCCTGTCTTCCTCTCTTGAATCTCAAGCCCCTCTATCAAATCTCCAGTTATGCCCAGCCAAGCCTCGACCTGGGATCACTCCCACTATTCGACACCTGGACAGGAGTCACATGCTGAAATCACGCAGCTGCCCTACAAACTGATGTTACACAAGCTCAGCTGGGCCCTCATGGCTGCACAACAATCCTACCCTACCTGTCTCATCAACTCACTCTCCTACTCTGCACAGTGGCTTCTCCAAACCTTCTCATCCCTCCTCAGACCTCCTATGGCTCCCCTTGCCCCCCCACTCTCTTAGTTGAGAACCTTGTCTCATATTTTACAGAAAAAATTAAGGCCATTTGCCATGAGACCCCTCTCTCCTTCCCTCTGCTTCATCTGCTCTCATTCAGGTGCCTTCTCCCACCATCTTCTTCATTTCTGTCTCATGATGAAGTGACCTTCCTCCTAACAAAGCAAACCCTCTACCTACTCAAGTGATCCCACTTCATCCTGCCTTCTGCCTTCTTCAACAGATTGCCCCTTCTGACATCTTCCTCCTTTGACTCATTTTCAATCTCTCCCTCTCTCTGTTGGTTCATTCCCTACCATCTACAAACACACCCAGGTCTTCTCCATTCACAAAAAACTCTCCTTCTTCCATCCCCACTAACCATCAATATATATCTCTTCTGCCCTTTGTAGCTAAACTCTTAGAAAATGTGTCTACAACCAGTTCTTCCACATTCTGTCCTGTCATTGTCTCTTAACTTCTTACAGTCTGGCTTCTGATTTCATCATTCCACTGAAAATGCTTTCCCCAAAGTTACTAGTGATCTCTTAATTGACAAAGTCAATGGTCTTTTCTCAACCTTCAGTCTCCTTGACCTCTCTGCAGCCTTTGACACTGTTGGTCACTCTTTCCTCCTTGATACCCTCTCCCTTCTAGGTTTTTGGGACATCACTCTCTCCTGGTTTTCCTCCTACCTCCCTGGCTGCTTTGCTGGATCCTCTTCTAGGGCATGTCCTCTAATTGTAGAGGTCCCTCAGGGTTTTGTCCTGGACCCTCTTTTCCTTTTTCTCTATACTACTTTACTTGGTGATCTCATTAGCTCCCATGGATTTAATTACCATCTCTATACTGATGATACTCCAGTCTACCTTTTCTACCCCAATCTCTCTGCTGACCTCCAGTCTTACATCTCCTACTGCCTTTCAGGCATCTTGAGCTGGACATCCAATGGACATCTTAAACTTAATATGTCCAATATTTAACTTGTTATCTTTCCTCTTAAACTTTTCCAACCTCTTCCCTTCCCTATGACTGTAGAGGGCAACACCATCCTCCCAGACCCTCAGGCGCACAACCTAGGGATCAGCCTGGATTACCCACTATCTCTCACCCCTCACAGCTAAGTTGTTACCAAGACCTGTCAATTCTATCTTCACAACATCTCTTGAATACAGTCCTTTCTCTCCTGTGACATGGCCCCCCTTTGAACTCTGATTGAATCTTCCCACTTGATGAGGCATTTGCAGAGGCCATAAGCTTTCACTGTGGCTGGGCCAGACCTCTGTTACTAGCCTAGCCCTCCATTGTCCATCTATTTCCCACCCTTGAGCCTATCAAAATATCAATCCACCCTTGAACTGGCCTAGCCCACCATTGTCTATTGGCTTCAGGTAGTCTCCAGCAACTTCCCATTAACTTCTCCTGAAGATCCTCCCCAAGCTTCTCTTCCAGACCACCCCTAGATTCCTCCCACAACCTTTCTGTATATAAGATTCCATCTTGCCCCCATGTATGTGAGAGCACCATGGAATGACCTAGCACAGACTTACTCTGTGACAGACTTACTCTGGCCTGCTTGTGCAATGCAAGCATCACAGATACCTAGGCTCCTTAAGAGTCTACCCAATATGGTGAACTTTTAATAAACTTTACTTTTCTTTGGCTGAGAGAAGACTTGAGTCAAATTCATTTGGCAGGATCCAGCATGTTGGTATTCTGGGGTCTTGAGCACCCCTACCCTCAACCCTGATTCTCTACATTTTATGGATTACCACATCACTCAGCATATAGTAGGGCAACAGCAAAGAGACAAGTGTCACTAAATTGAAGAGTACAGTGGATTGTAACATGTAAAAAGAATGGACAGGTAGGGGGCAGGGGTAAAATGGGCATTGAAAGGCTTTGAATACTAAACAGAGGACTTTGTATTTGATCCTGGAACTGATAGGGAGCCATTGGAGTTTACCAAGTAGGGGGTGGGGAGGGGTCTAGACCTGTGCTTTGAGAAGATCACTTTGCTGAGTGGGGAATGGATTACAGTGGGAAGAGACTTGTGGCCTAGAGAACAACCAGCAGGCTGGCAGATTTGTGGTAGCACATGAACAGGAGTAACAGGAATGAATAAGCAAGGGTGGGTGGCAGTAAGCATCATTGGAGAGAAGTATTTACATAAATGAGCTCATGGAACCTTCTGAGTATGTCACTGTGGGCAAGTCACTTCACTTCTGTCCAGCCTGCAGACAACAGCCTGATGACTTGTACTTTTCTCTGCCTTTAAGGGAACCATTGACATATTAAATAATACAACATTTTTCCAACACCCTTTTAAGGCTGATTGTAAGTTGAAAGAACTTATAAATGTGTCTTTAGCTCAAGAAAAGAATCATACTGGCCCAGGTGGTGGGCAGAGAGGACCAGCAGGCAAACAGAGAAGTGGCTTCCTATAGTACACATGTTCCTGAATGGACCAATGACATCAAGGCCTTCAGTCCACAGTAATAAGTTGTCCTAAGCACGTGTGTCTGTCTTCCTCATGTGCTTCCCTGACAGGTTTCTCTAAGCCTGTTACTGCTTTTCACATGGATACTGGGTGCATTACAGGAAGAATATGTGTGGATTGTAATATATTCATTACTCCTGCATTTGCTTTAGTAAATAAGTACTTGCTGTGTTATTATTTCTTTTGTCTTATTGCCAAATAAGTGTTTAGGTTTGATATCTAAAAGTGTCGCCATTGTAAGTCTGGGTGTGTAAATGAAAGCACGCCGTGGGGATCCAAGAGCTAGCTTTCTAGCTACTCGCTTCTTGAATCCTTCTTTGGCAACCTAGATTTGTCGACGTGAGGGCAGGTTGGAAGGAGTAAGTTAGTTCAGAAAGTGCGTACATGCTAACATGGCCATGTAAGAGGTGTGAGGTGCTAAAGAGGATACAGACACCTCATACATCTAGGTAATGCCTGGGTGTCATCAAAATATACAAAAAATACAAGTCACTTTGGGGAATAAAGGTGAGTAGCTCAGGAGATCAGGTAAAACTTCACACAGAAGACTGCACTTGGGCTGAGCTTCGAAAGAAGCTAGAGGTACAGATAGACAGAGATGAGGAAGGGGAGTGTCCCAGGAACAAAAAACCGTCAGAGCGAAAGTGTGGGGATGGGAGATGGAACGTAGCGAATGAGGAACTAGGCTAGTATAAGGAGAGTGCAGAGTAGGTGAAAGGGAGTAAGGTGTGGTCAAGTCTGGAAAAGTAGGCTGGGGCCAGCTTGTGGAAGGAGCCAAGTTCTGATCAGGAGTTTACATTTTATTGCAGTAGTCATGGGGAGTCATGGGGAGCAGTTGGAGTTTACCAAGCATGGGGAAGCAGGCTAAGATGTGCATTTCTCCACTCTGGGGTTTCATGTCACTGTTCTCTCCAGTTTCTGCTCTGGCCTCTCTGACCACTCCTCAGTTTCTTTTGCTTGATTATCATCCATATCACATCCCCTAACTGTGTGTGTTTTCCAAGGATTCATCCTGGGCCCTCTTTTCTCTCCTTTCTTTATTTCCCCCCATTAGACTATAAGCTTCTAGAGGGCCCAAACTGTCAGCTTTCTTTCTATTCCTAGTGTTGAGTGCAATGCCTGGCCCATAAAAAGTATTCTCATTCTCTCTCCTCTCTCTCTCTCTCTCTCTCACACACACACACACACACACACACACACACACACACACACACACACACGCACATACACATCATCAGCTCTCATGGGTATAATTAGCATCACTATACAGCTGACTTATAGATCCATACATTCAGTCCTATGTTCTCCCTTGAGTTTAAGTCCCACACCACCAACTACCTACTGCACCTTTCAAACAAGGGATCCCAGAGAAATCTCAAATACAAACATCCAAAACAAAACTCATTCTCTTTTCTCTGAAGCCCAAACATCTTTTAAATTTCCCTATTCTTCTTTAAAAAACAACAACAAATCCACCCCAATTATTCCAGGCCCTCAGATTCTCAGCCTTACTGTTCTGAACTCCTCCTCTCTCTCCCTCCCCTCATGTGTCCAGTTAGTTCCAAATCCTGCCATTTCTACCTTCCCAGCATGTCTTACATTCGGCTCCTTGTCTCCATGTGCACAACCCCTACCTTAGCTGAGGCTCTCGTCACCTCTCACCTAATTCATGGTAAAGGTCTTCTACTCTCCTCGCCTCGGATCTCTTCTCAGTCTGTCTTCCCCTTAGCTGCCAAAGTGACTTTTCCGGAGGGTAGATTTGATCATGTCACTCTTCCCCATCAGCTACAGTGACTTCTAGGTTAAAAGATGAACTCCTCTGTCAAGTTTCTTTTTTTAGACTAGGTCTCTTCATCTCAGCCAGGCACCCACTCGTGGACCCAATCCTACCTCTGGGCAGCAGAGCTTCAAACTGCTACATTACCGACCTGCCTTTGTTTGCTTTTCGTTAGGTAGCCTAGTAACCTCTGTTCTCAAGGGCTCGCCATATTGGTAACATACTTAATAGATATCTACTGTCATTTACCCTACTGCAGTTCAAAACTCCCAAGCTCAAGCAACCCACCGGCCTCTGCAGAAGTAGAAATTATGTATGTACCAACCTCAGCTTAGTTTTTAAAGCCTTTTACAGCCTGTCCCCAACCTGGTCCCTACATTCTGCCCTTAGCCAAACAGACCTTCTTCTTATTCCTAACATGCTGGACTATGTTTTCTGTCTCTGTGTATCTGCCTCCCTAGAATCTACTTCATCCTCATGGAATCCCCTTCAAGACATAGCTCAAGTGCCACCTTCTACATGAAGCTTTTCTTAATCCCCCAAGAACTACTGCCTTCCCTCCTTAACTGCCTTATGTTTTGGTACTTTGTATTTCTGTGTATTTATTCTTTTTAAATTATTCTGTGTTTATTCATATTTCTACTTCTTGTCTCCCCCATTAGAGTGTGAGGTCCTTTAGAGTAGGTATGATTTCTTTCTTTATATTTGTATCTTCAGAAGACAATACATAGTAGGCCTTTGATAAATGTTTGATTGGTTATTGCTAATTGAGTATGGAAAACCAATTGAAATGGGGCTAGACAAGTCAGGATGACCAATTCTATGGTCATTACAATAGGCTATGCAAAAAAAAAAGTCTATGAAAGAGATGATAAGGGCCTGAATCAGCATGGTGGACACATAAGTAGAGAGAAGGAGATGGACACTTGAGATGCTGTGGAGGTAGAATGGATAAGATTTGACAATATGGATATGTGGGGTAAAGGAGAGAAATCTAGAGGAATGGAAGGATGGTGGTGATCTTAACAGTAAAAGGAAGTTCTGAAGAGTGAGGAGTTTGGGGTAATGGATAATGAATCCTGTTTTAGACATGTTGAGTTTGAGGTTTCCTTGGGAAATCCAGTTTGAAATATCGAATAGTCACTTGGTGATATGAGTGTGGAGCTCAAGGAAAAAACTAAAGCTAGATAGAACTGTGAATCATCTGCCTAAAGATAATTATATTCGTGGGCACTGAGGAGGTCACCAGGAGAGTGTAGTGAGAGAAGAGGACTCACCCACATTTAGGAGCCATGATATGAATCTAGTTAAGATCTAAGTTATGGATCAAAGAAGGAACAGTCAGGCAGGTAGGAAGACAGCCAAGAGAAAGCAATGTCATGAAAACCCAAAGAAAAGAGAGAATCCATACAGCGTTAGCACTGTCAAATATAGGATAAGGGTAAAGAAGAATGAGAGCCAGGAAGAGTTCATGGGATTTGCCAACTAAGAGATTGTCAATAACTTTGGAGAGTATTTCCGTTCAGTGATGAGTTAGAAAGTCAGAGTGCAAATGATGGAAAAAGGGGGAGACAAGCTGTGTGGACAGTTCTCTCTCTGATTTGGGCTGAAGAAAGGAAAAGAGATAGAGAGTATGGCGTGAGGGGTTGGTAGGTTCTATTGTGAGCTTACTAATGATGGGGTAGACCTGGCTATCTGGAACCAGTAGAAAGGGGAAAATTGAAGATTAAACAGAAGGGTGAGGATGATTGTGGGCTCAGTTTACTGGGGAAAAGAAAAAGATGAGGTCAAGAATGTATATAGACGTTTTGTCCCTGTCTGTTGGTCTTTATTTCTCTGCTTGTATTTTCTCTGTCTTTTCTCTGAAGTTCAGGGTGCTGACTTCTCCCCTGAACTAATGAATGTAATTAGAAAAAGGTTGTCAACTCTTTAAACAGCTATCTTTCCTAGTAAAGCAGATCTAAGAATCTATGTCTAACAACCATTCTGGGTCTGCCAGTGTGGTTGCCACTACAGCAGGGCATGTACATTAATAGAACAGAAGACCAAGAGATTTGAGAACAGAGGATGATGTCAAGTTAAACTAGTTAAATAGAGGTTCAGAATTGGAAAAGAGGTGGTGAAACCATAGCAAGGCAAAGACAGAACAGGAAAGAAAGTGTTCTGGGAAAATACTTATGGGTAGAAGTTATCTCATGGTGGAAAGGAAGAGTTGCTTTAGGGCAGTGAAGAGAGCTGGTATAACAGGAGGTTTGGGTCAGAGGGGACTTTGACAATTCCTCATGTGGAATTGGAACTCTTGTGGGTGAAGGTGAGATCCAGGGTATGACTGGAATCCCTGGGTGTGATGGAGGTCTAAGTAGGTCATGCAAATCAAGGATATTGAAGAGCTGTGCAGTGAGGGTACTTGAAGGACCAGGTTTGCTAAGTCCTTTAGGTCTAAGAGCAGGCACCAAATTGAGTTAAATGGAATATTGTGAGCCAAGTACTTACAAAAGGAGGGAAATGACCTAGGAAATACATGCCCTTACTTAGCCTGCAAAAACTGAAAGGGCTATCCAGGACATCTTTGCATTCCACTGAGAGAACCTTGCCCTTCTTGCATATGGGGAGGGATTATGGCTGACAGTGTTATTGGCAGTGCCCACAGGAGTGTTGGGAAGATTAATGAGATAGTTCATAAAGCCTCAGCTTTCAGAACACAGGTGTTAAAAATAAAGCAACAATTTCAGGAGTTCTGGAGAGTTAAATGCATACTTTGTTTATGGTGGAAAAACAATAATCGTATTCTATTCAAAAGGCTGGAACATAGCCACAAAGAACTACTCAAAGAGACATCATAAATGCAAACGTCACATCGTTCTCCATTGCGTGTGTAAAACTTGACTTTAATAAATAGGCCATCATCTCACACACACAATTTCATATTTTACAACTGGAAATCATAATTGACACACTTAGTAATTTATTTTTAAAATGAACCTCAGACTTTTTCCAACTATAATGTAGAAGGAACGTGTTTTTTTGAATGTGATGAAAAAAATACCAAGGAATGATGAACTGATGCTTTTACAGTTGGCTTGGAAACTAGTAAATAATGGCCTCTGTTTGTAGAACATATTTTCCTACGAGTAATGCTAAGAAAATGACAGGTGACCTGAGGCTTCAGTCATTGCTGAAGGTCTTGTTCTGACAGGGAGATGCAGACATTTTAAACTTCCTTGGGGATCCTTCATTTAGCTGATCGGGGAGACTACCATATTACTTACAGAAATGTCATTAATATGCACATCAGTAAGTATTCTGGGAAATCTAAGCCTCAGATTTGAATCATGATGAGTGTCATTCCCCAACAGAGAAGGGATCAAAGCATATGAATACTTAGTTTTCAGAAGAAGAAATGCAGATGATCAATAACCATATGGAAAACCATCGCAAATCATTAATCGTATGAGAAATGTAAATCAGAACAACTCTGAGCAAATTGTCAAAAAATGGTAGAAGATGGAAACAAGATTGGTGGAGACTTGGGGAGACAGGTCCACTCGTCCACTTCTGGGAAAGCTGAGAATTGCTCCAGCCAGTTCTGCAGAGCACTTTGGAATTATGCTAAGAAAGCGAATAAACCATTCATACTCTTTACCCAAGGATCTCCCTGCTAGGCAACGCCCCCAAGAGATCAGTGACAAAGAGAAGAGTCCCATAAACACCCAAATCTCTATGGTCAGACTCTGTAGAGGCTTTTGTTCTTCAGTTATGCTGCATCCTTCATGACCCCATTTGGGATTTTCCTGATAAAGATACTGGAATGGTTTACCATTTCCTTCTCCAACCCATTTTACAGATGAGGAAGCAGAGACAAGGTTAAGTGACTTGCCCAGGGTGATACATCTAGTGTCTGAGGTCAGATTTGGTCTCGGGAAGATGAGTCTTTGTGATTCCAAGCCCAGTGTACCCCCTAGCTGCCCCATAGAAGCACATATTAAGTACTTAATAAATGTTTGTTGACTTGGTAGCAAAGTAGATACTCAGTGACTGAGGAATAATGGCTAAGCAAGTTAACATACAGGAATGGAAAATGATATTATTCCAGTATAAGAAATGATGACTGTGAAGGATCTAGATGGAAGGGGGACAGGAGGCAGGTATAGACCCCATCAGCTGGCCTGGTTGGTCCAGTCTTTCCATGTAGATGACTGGGGAGCCATCTGGGGAGATGGCCGCTGGGAGAGCCATGTTGTATATAAGTATAAGGGACGGACCTTGGAGAGACTACAGGATGGGTAGACGTTATGTAACTGGATCCAGTCCACTCCGCTGTGAGTGGTCACAGGCCACTAACGATGGGCAGGGGGCAGCACACAGCCAGTGGAGGTTGATGGCAGAGAAGAGAATCCCCCCCACCCCTGAGGGTACATTAGAAGCCTGAAGGGAGACATAGCCCGTCTGGTTCTTGGAGGGCAGACCAGAGCACATACGCATTACACAGAGAGACACAAGCTGGCGTGTGTGAAGTACAGTGAGCAAATGTGACCAGAAAGGACAGTCAAAGAGTCAAAATGAAATGCTGTGGAACGGCCATGACCAAGGCCCGCAGTGACCACATAATAATGACTAAGAACCAGAGACCCAAGGAAGAGGTGTGAGAACGCACTCCCTCCCCCTGCCCCCCGCCCCCCGCCTTTTCTGAGGGGGGGGCTGGGGGTGTGAGACCCTGAATGCAGTGTCTGACTTGGTTGATATGTCGGCTCCAGTAGCTGCACTGTCTTTTTCCCACTTTTTTATTCTTTATCGAAAGGGATGACCCTCTGGGAAGGGATGGGAGGGGGATATGTTGGGGAAATAGCTATTTTTTTTAATGTTAAAAAAAAGAAACTGAAACGTTTAATCCAACGTTTTGTAACTATGTGGTATATTCCATTTAAATCCTTTCTTTAAATGCTTACAAATATGAAACTGCCGTGTTTGGAGAGTGCAGGAGATTAAGTGGAACAGGCAATGTGCACTCGTTAGGCAAAGGGAAGGAATTCCTCTCTGCTTAAGTGTTCTAGCAGAGCTCCTGTGTAATCCCCACAGCACCTGTACAGGGTCCTGGCAGCCAATTTGTGGCTAATCCCAGAGTGGAGCCGCTGCGACATCCCACAGAAGGTGAGAGAGATGTGGCAGTTGCCCAGTCACCATCACCTCATACACAGTAAGGGATTAGGTGACACATGGGGAAGGGGTGCTTTTTTTCCTGGGGAGCTGCTGGGTTAGAGGAGCACTGCCAATGGGAGCTGGTAACGCCCGGGTGTGTACATTCAGGGAGCGCAGCCCTCGTGACAGCTGTGTCACTGGCAGAGTCCTGAAGGCCCTCAGCACAGCTGCTGCCGTAACAGCCCCCAGCCCATGTGAATCCTCATGAGCCACCAACACCTGCTCACCATGGCCTCCTTCAGAGAGAATCTCTCATGTTCTTGTCCCACCCAGTAATAGATTCATCGAATACCAAAAGTACACTTCAAAGCCCACGCAGTCCAAACCTTTCATTTTAGAGGCATAGACAGGATAGGATCAAAGCCAGAACTAGACCTCAGATCTCATCAAGTTCAAGGATCCTGCATTTCTCTCTGCTGTCCTTGGGTTGCCATTGCAGATGATCCATCATTTACTATGTTTATATTTGATATCAGCAGGCCTAGTGCTGAGGACAGCTGACCAGCCACATCTGTCTCACACCTTGTCCTTCCTGCATGGTCAGTGGGGAGCCTGGCTGGGAATCTGGGGTTTCTTTTGTGACTCCCTGACTAGGACTGTTCAGGAGAGTTCACAGCCAGCCAAAGATCTTCGAAGCTTAAAAGGGAGACAAATGTTTCTAACATACTTATGATAATAATAATTATTATAACCTCTCTAGCTTTCATGGACTGAGAGATAACAAATCCCCGGGCTCCAAATACCACCCAAAATATCTTTGAGACCTACACCAGTTCTGGAACTGAACCGTTCATTCTTATCTCTGCCTGAATCCGCATCTGCAATTACTCAGGTCTAACATTGGTTCATAAAATGTATATTTTTAATAAATGTTGCTATGGCAAATACTCACAATCTCCACATACATGAAATAAGGTTTTCAGAATGTTGGGACGTGTCAGAAGATGTCAAAATGAAGTGGAAACAGGATGAGGTGCACACAATCTCCATCATCCTGTCTGCTATGGGAGTTGGACGGTGGGTGCTCAGTGAGCCTACAGAGGGTCGGGCTGATGGCCTGCTGCTTTTAATCCCCAGCCCAACAATCCGTTATTTTGTTCACCTGTGCCATGATGTGGAGAACATTCAGTGTAAAAAGTAGCAGGACAGTGACTTGGCCCAGGATCGTCTCTACCTGAACTTCCTTTAAAGAGATGAGAAATTGAGACAACAGTCATATAACGAGACTGTTTGTATGTGGATTCACCAGAAAAGTGAGCGTTTTCATAACATAGTGATAACAATGATAGCTTACCTTAACGCAGCACTTAAAAGTTTGCAACCTTGCTTACACACAGCTGGGGAGGATTTGAACCCTGGAATAGCCCTGGGAGGGAAGCTACCCCGGGTATTATTGTCAGCATTCTGAAGATGAGCAAATGGGCAAGTGAAGTAATTTACTCAGAGTCACACAGCCGATCAGAGTCAAAGCTCTGAACCCAGATCTTCTTGACTTCAGATTTAACATTCTCACTACCACACTATACTGATTCCAGATTTAGTCTGGACCTGCGATTTCATCAGCGTAGGGAACTTCCTGAGAGAAACCTCCCTCTACCAGTGCTGCTTACATAGCACAGTGTCAGAGAGCTACCTGGTGTACTGAGAGGCTACATGATTTCCTGAAGGTCAGACAGCAGACCTTGAACACAGGTCTTCCATGGGGACCAGCTGCCTAGCCACAAAGCCACACTGCTTCTTCCTTATGGGCTTGATTATAAAGGAGAGGTTCCAGGGTAAAGCCCAGCATTCTGTCCATTGTACTGCAGAAAATTTAGAATTGAAACAGACCTTTGATACCATCTTGTCCTGTATTTTACAGAAGAAACAGAGACCTTCAAAGCTTCAAGGTTGAATGGCCTGCCCGAGTTCAAGCAGGTAGTCAGCCATCGAGCCAAGATCTAAACCCGTGGATTGCCTAGCTCCCAATTCCAGTGTTCTTATCCTCCATGTTATAGAATAGATGTGAAGGGGAGGGTCCAAGGGGAAGAACATTAGTCAAGATCTTGAGTTGGGAATTAAATATTAAGTAATGGACTACGGATAGAACCCAGGCCTCCTGACTTCCAGTTCCTGACATGATAAGAAATTCTCCCCCTCATTTACTCTTTTTTCTTAGTTAGGATGATTGTGGAGTTTAGGGATGAGCCTAAGTCGGCTCCCCTGATGAGCAGGAGGCAGTATGGCATGCTGGGAAGAGGGCCAGCTTAGGAGGCAGAAGACCCCAGTTCTAGTCCTGGCCCATTGATTTCCTAGCAGAGTCACCTTAGGCAAGCTACTCCTCGCTCTGGGATTGGGGTTTTAGAGCTGGGGGCAGGGGCTTACAGGTCAGCACCTCAGCCCTCCTCATTTTTCAAATGAGGAAGTTGAGGCTTGCCCAACATCTCCCAGAGTTAGGAATCAAACCCAGAGGCTCCCTATGGCCTCTCAGATAAAATACAGACTCCCCACCATGGCACTCTGCAATCTGGCATTGACCAACCTTTCCAGTCTTATCTCACCTTGTTCCCCCCATATACACTGATGTTCTAGGCGGTCTGGAGTACGCTTGCTCCTTGACTGCAACTCAGTTGGTGTCTTGAGGCATTTGCACAAGCCATTGCTCAGGTCTTTAATGTGTTCCATGGAATTCTTACCTTCCTTCAAGGCTTATTGCTGGGGCTGTCTCCTCCAGGAAGCCATCCCTGATTCCGGCAGTGGTTCATTCTCTCTCTCTTCCAACCACCTTGAACTGTATGCATGAGATGTCCCCCCTGAGGACAGGGACAGATTTACTTCTTGTGTCTGTATCCACTATGTCTAACCCACTGCTTGACTCCTAGAAAGCGTTTAATGAACATCGAGTCAACAACCATAACAGCAAACCAAAAAGCATTTTTTTAGGTATCCACTCTGTGCCAGGTGAATTGAGTGCCAGGCCTGGAGGCAGGAACACACGAGTTAAAATCCGGCTTCAGGTACTTGCTAGCTGTGTGACCCTGAGCAAGTCACTTAACCCTGTTTGCCTCAGTTTCCTCATGTGTGTTCTACCTGACCTCCGAGGGCAGAGTCAGGAGCAGTGGGTGAAAGTGGCAGATGGTCCGATTTAGGCTTGTCAGGAAGAACTTCCTACAAAGAGAGATGGGAAAGGGGAATCTGCTGTGTTAGGAGGTAGTGGGTTCTACCTCATCTGAAGTCTTCAATCAAGGGCTGAATAATCACTTGTCAGTTTCAATTAGCTTCAACAAGCATTTAAGTGCCTACTGTGTGCCAAGTGAGGCACTACAGTATCTTAATGCATATAAAACCAGAAACAAAGGCTTCTTTGCCCTCAAGGAGCTTTATTGTCTAATAGGTTGTAGCAGGTATCCTTTCTCAGAAACAGTTTGGATTAAATAACCA
Source organism: Pseudochirops corinnae (assembly GCA_028646515.1). Taxonomy (NCBI): domain Eukaryota; kingdom Metazoa; phylum Chordata; class Mammalia; order Diprotodontia; family Pseudocheiridae; genus Pseudochirops; species Pseudochirops corinnae. The sequence goes on from CM053585.1 coordinate 538,337,450, forward strand.
CTGAATTCCTATGGAATCACAGACTTTGGTCATTAGAAGGACCCTCTGTGAACATCTAGTCCAACACCTATACAAAAGAAATGTCCCCTATAATAACATTCCTGACAAGTGGTTGCCCAGGCTCAGCTTGTAAGCCTCCAGTGCTCACTGTCCACAAAGCCCCCTCCCTCCTTTCCATCTCTGAAATCCCGTGACTTCAAGAAAGCAGAGTTGCCAAGATAGACACTCGCAAATGGGCCACGGCCTATATCACTGGAGGGAATGTCTGTGCCGATAAGACTACAGGTCTGTCAAAGGAAAACTGCCCTGCCAGCCAGGGGGACAGTGAGCTGGAAGCTACCAAAGCCTGTGCCTCAGTTAGGCATAGCTTAGTCCCCATTTAAGGCCTAAATCCTAAATGTTGGCATTATTGCCTCTGAGATACAATGAACCATTGATAGCACACCAACTTTAAAGCCAATTAGGTGTTGGCAGCCTTCCGACCACTGGCAAAGTCACACTTGTTAACAGTTCCCCTTGTGACACGTTTGCAGTGTAATCACTGATTTCTGGAAAGCTTATTTAGCACTTACGGATATTTTGAAATCTCTAATGAATTTCTTTTTATAGACACTTTTAGGTTTTGCTCTAATTTTTTTTTAAAGCGTTCAGGTAGTTTCATTTTATACACCCAAATAGTTCATGTACACAGATATTTATATGGAGAATACAGAGTGTCACAGTATGTAAAACTAGACTCTACAAATAATAAACATTTCATATATAATACTCACATTTTAATAGCTTGGTTTGGGAAAGCTAATCATACACAAATCCATTCAGAAGTCAGTGCTGGAATTTGAATATGCAGATACTGCTACTCTGTTTAATAAATTGCAAGCTGTTTCAAGAGAAATGAATTCTTTCATAGTTATTTACTTCAAACAAAGGTATCTTGAAGGCCAGAAAAGCTTAAGTTTTTCCAAAATGTTTTCATATGGAAATAATTTGATTAACTTGGCAAAGAAATGGCAAGTATAAAAATGAAATCAATTAAGAAAGCTCAATTTATTTTCAGCTGAACCCAGATCCCACTGAACAGAAATGGTTTTCTACAACAAAAGGACAGCTTTGTAATAAATGGATCCAGGCTCTGTGGCTCAATAACTGAGTACTTGACTAGCCCTAGTCTTCAGGCTTACACAGTATATGCGGGAGACATCAACAATTTTATATGGAAACGTGACAGTTTGAGGAGGGATAAGGGAGCTTCCCAAATTGTCAGCATTTGGGAAATGCTGATCTTGCCTTCCCCTGATCTCATCTATTGACACATGAAAAACAAAATATCCTACAATTCTTGAGCCATAATCAAATCAGTACTGCTGTCTCTTTTGGATAGGATCTGTCAGTCTGCTCTCCTCCCGCTGTACCTGCCATCCTGTACATTTCCAGACCTGTTGTAGTTATCACAAGTTTATCTAATTAAATTATTACATTGATTATATTATCATTATAATAATTATTATGTTGTTATCTATAGGCAGCTAGGGAGCACAAGGGATAGGGTGCTGGACCTGGAAAACCCAAATTCAGGTTCCATCTCAGACACTGACCATCCACGTGACTCTGCACAAGTCACTTGGTCTTTGCCTGACTCTAGTCATCTGTAAAATGGGGATAATAATAAAACCTGGAATTGTTGTGAGAATCAAATGAGATCATTTTAAAGTGCTTAGTACTGCCTGGCACATGGTAAACACTATGTAAATGTTAGCAATCATTATATTAAATTACATTATTAGTTTTATTTAATAAGTGGGCCAAGTTCCCGAAAGAAATCTACCAAGTGGAATCCCTACTCCCATGTGCAATGCTCTCCAGTAGCAGGAATTTCCAACATGTCCATTTTAGGAATTGCCCTGCTAGAACTAACTATAACTCAGAAACTCTTTAAAAAAGAAAACTCTGTTTCAAAGTTTACCAATGAAGCCAGAACCCAGGGTCAGCACAGCACATTTGGAACCATTCAGGGATACCCATCAGAGTGCCTTTAAAAAATTAAAAAAAAAAAATTTCTGCAGGGGCAATTGGGGTTAAGTGACTTGCCCAAGGTCCCATGGCTAGTAAGTGTTAAGTGTCTGAGGCCAGATTCAAACTCAGGTCCTCCTGACTCCAGGGCTGGTGCTCTATTCACTGTGCTACCTAGCCACCCCCAGAGTGCCTTTTTTAACCAAAAAAAAAATCCCCAATTTTGTTTTGGGTTGGAGAGGCATTCCTGGTAATGCCGTCCCTTATCTGAAGCCGTTTGACGACTGGCCTGGGATCTTTCTTCCCACAGGTCATCCTTTTGCCTCTTCTTCCCTTCCTAATAGGCCTCATGTCATAGTCATAGAGACTGAGATTCCAGTACAGAACAGCTCAGGGCACAAAGAATGTGACCCCTTCCTAAGAACAGAATATGCCCTATTTAGCAGTCAAGCACATCCTTATTTTAGCCAAAGCATGGATCAGAAACACATAAGTCCATCCAGCAGGAAAGGAACCAAGGCCTTTCTTCAGAATGCTCCTAGATGTCCCCTTCCCTTAGCAAAGAAATATATTGATACAAAAATCACACTCTTTGATGTGTCTGTGATCTTTGGAAATTCCCCATCTATGCCTGTACATCCTGGGCCACTCTTATCCATGGTCTCCCATATGTTCACTACACAGTGTCCATACAGTGTGCTGGAGCCCTTCCTTAAATTTCTGCACCCCAGGCATTCCAGTGTAGCATTCTGGCAGTCTACCTATCAGCCTCTCCTCTTGGGACATGACCATCTGTCTTCTCTTCCTGTCATATAATTCCTTGATTCTTCAAGAGCTGTCTGTCAGGGTCTACTCACATCCATCATAACAGAAATATTATAACAACTGTTATAATAAATTATTATAGTTAATAATAGCAAACACATAGCACTTTAAGGTAATTATTCCCAGAGGGCAATGAAGGGGCAGCAGGGTGCAGTGGTTAGGCCAAAGGACTTGGAGTCAGGAAGTCTGTGGTTCAAATCCTGCATTCGACACTCACAAGTTGTGTGACCGTGAAAAAGATGCTTTAACCTCCTTCAGACCCAGTAAAATGATGGTTTGGACTTGACCTCCTCTGTTCCTTCCAGCTCTGAATCCATGATGAGTTAGAAAACCAGCAAGAACATTATCCCATCTAATCTCACAACAGCCCTGTGAAAAACATATTCCCAATGCAATGTCATTTAAGGAAACATAAATAGCAAGGTAACTAATCTGATATATTCTCTCTCACAGATTCCCATCCTAATGGTAGGAGAGGGAACATAAGTGGAGTGGATAACTCACCTGCCTAGAGCTGCTGACCAGTTGGAATATCTCCTAGTCTCCAAAGCTATCCCTTGCTGCTTCTTTCCAGTACTGCTGATGTCATCACCTATTGCCATCTATTGGTCTGTGCCTAAATTGTAGCTGCTATGAGGCCTCAGAGGAGTCATTACCAATCTTTTTTGCAATCTCAGGATTTTATGACTCTTTTATGAGTCAGACCCACAGCTATACTCTGCCAGCATAGCAAGAGTCCCTTGGGTCATTTTTTTTCCATTGGCTTTATGGTGAATAAATTTGGGTTATGGTGAATACATTTCTTTAAACTCTCATGATGTCTCTGGCAGCTAGCAGTAGGGTCATGCAAATTACTCTAGAGTTTGATTTAATAGTAATGCAGGGAACAGGGAAGAGATGGCAACCTTTGCCTTGTTTTCTTCTAGCTAAATATATGTTCACCATACAGATTTATTATACAATTACTCTGCAAGAGATTACTCCTTTTGTCATTGGATCACAGAATTAGAATTCTTAGTTTCTATAAGGCTCAGGTCAAGTGCCAAACCTATACAAAATATTTCTTGATCTTCCCAGTTGTTAGTGCTTTCTTCCCCCTAAAATTTAGTATGATTTACTTCTCTGTACACATGTATCCCCCTAGTAAAATGGAAGTCCCTTGAGGTCAAGGACTGTTTTATCTTTCTTTGTATTCACCAGACCTAACATGACACTTTTGTCTTGCATATGATATTGTTTAACAAATGTTGGTTGAATTTAATTCAATGTCCTTATTTCCTTTTTACAGAGAATTGGAGTTACTTAATTGTTGAGTGAGATTTTGCAGTCCATGATGAGGAAATGGAATATCTCTCTGTGATATTAGGAAAACATGTGTAGCACATTTTCTCTCTGCTACCTAAGATTATCTTACATTTTTGGGGGGTCTATATTCTATTTCTTATGAACCTCCATTTCCTTTTCTACACTTTTTTCATGTACTCCTATTTCCCCTCTGAATCTTGAACAAAGTAATGCAAAATTTATATACTTGAAACTGAAAAGCAAGAGAAATAATAAGAAAATTAAGATAAGCAGTAAACACTCTCACCAATCATTTCCCAGGATATCTTTCTTCATCATACAGTGAGAACCATATGTGACAATTCAGTCATGGGCTGCAGAGTATTAGAAATCTGTATCAGGAACCATCATGGAGTTGGACTCAATGGCCTTGATCTCAGCCCTACATCTAGAATTCTGTGATCTATGAACTGAAGCCAAGGAATTAAAACATAGAGAAGATATTCCCAGTAGGAATCCCAGCACTGAGGTGGTGGCTTAATTTTCTTGTTTTGTCCTTCCATGATATATTTGTCATTCTTATGTACAAGAAAAACAGGGCTTCCACGCACACACCCATCCATCCATCCATCCATCCATCCATCCATTCAATAACAATAGGCATTTATGAAATGTCTGTTTACTCAAAATGTTGTTCCAAATTCTGGGGACGCAGAATGTAGCTTACAACAGAGTATGAGGTAAGACAGAGACATAACTATAATATACAACCTGAAGTTGCGACATTCCTGGAAGGCAGACGTTATTGAACAAAGGATAAAGAACGCTCATAAAGGAGATGGCGTTTGAGTTCAACTTGAAAGGACGGGCAGGAATTCAGCAAATGATGAAAGGAAGGATAGGCATTTCAGGCACAATGAACGGAGAAAAATGAAGTGGAGAGAAATCAGAGAAGCAGGAAATTGGCGTCTTTAAGGAACAGAATAGATAAGTTTTACGGATACAAAAAATGTGCCATGCTGAAAATGTGGGCTGGTACTAGATAGTGCCTTGAATGCCAACCAAAGGATTTGAACTTTGCTCAGGAAGTGAGGAGTCGCTGAAATTTTTTGGGCAGACAGATAATATGACTTGATATATACATAACATAGATTTTTCTGGAAGCAGTATTTTATGAGGGTTAAAGGAAAACGTAAAGATGGGAAAACCTGTCAGGTAGCTCCTGGAAAACTACGGGTAAGTAGCAATGAGGATCTTCACTAGGAATATGGTGGTGGGAAAGGAGAAGAGGGAATAGATAGAGGAGATGGAGCAAGTTTGGGAAGCAATTATCAATTTAATTTGGAAAATGTTGCATTTGAGATGCTGCATCCAGGAGATGCCTTCTGGACAGACGGAAGTTCAGGTTTAAAGATTAGGACACATGCCAGGGTTGGAGTCATCTGCAGAGAGGTGGTAATTGAAGCTGTGGGAACGGATGAGAGTGTGCAGAGGGACTTGAGGTAACAGTGGTTAGTGTGAGAGCAAAGACATTAGGTGGAGACCATTTTTTCAGGAAGTGTAGCAGTGAAAAGGAGAAGAGAAATGAGGCAGTAGCTGGGTAAGTGTCAAGAGAAGGATTGTTTAGTACTGGGAAGACCTAAGTGTGTCCTCTGCACCTGTGCCAGTGGTGGGGCCCAATCACCAAAGTGAAAAAAAAAATAGAATTGAAACTTGTTTTTAAAAGACATATTCTTACACCAAAATATTTCCATTTGTTACCTTAGAAACATCAGTAGCATAGAGATTGAGAAATTAAAAATTAATCTGGAGAAGCAAAAGAAACATTCAACACCTTGGGCAGCAGCGTGCCCTGGAAAGAGCCCTATGCATGGAGTCAGAGGATTTGAGTTCGAATCCAAGTTTATTACTCACAATAATAGCTAATACTTACAGTACTTGGAAGTTTGGAAAACATTACAAATATGATTTTATCCTCACAACAACCCTTGGAGGTAGGTGATATCATTATCCCCATTTTGTGGCTGAGGAAACTGAGGCAGATGGAGATTGAATGGCTTGCCCAGGGTCACCCAGCTAGTGAGTGTCTGAGGCTGGCTTTGAACTCAGGACTTCCTGACTGGAGATTCAGGCTCATTCTCTGTACCATGTAGCAGCTGATGCAATTGTAAACAAGTCACTTCAGTTCCTCTCATGTAAAATGAGAGGTCTCTAAGATCCCTTTCAGCTACAAATTCATAAACTCCAAATGTGTAACAAGAAACAAGGTATTCTAATGGAGTGTTACTGTGTCGTGAGACATGATGACTATGAGGAAGGCAGAGAAGCTTTAGAAGATTTATATTAATTGACACAAACCAAACTAAGCAAAACTAGGAAGATAACACAAAGATTACAGTAGAGGAAGGGACAACAGCAAAAACAAGCCCTGCATACTATTTAATTAGAATGATGAAACTTGACCCCAAGGAAAAGAGGAGCAAATGGTTCTCCTTCCCATCACAGTGGAGGTAGGGGGACTATGACTGCAAGAATGCTCCATCTCCTGTCAGATTTGGTGTATGGGCTGGTTTTGCTGAAAAGCATTTTTTTTCTTTGGGATCCTTCCAGATGCTCCATTTAAGGAGGGGCCCAGCGTGGCCATCTCATCATTTCCCACTTGGCTCATCTCCTGGACTTCATCATTGTCTAGAGTAACTCATCTTACTGCAAAATTACATCAGCTTTGGAACTCACACCTCCTCTGTATCCCCCGATCCTAGAACCCCCTTCCTCTCTCACATTGGGGACGGGGGAGGGTGAACATCAGAGAGCTTCTCCCAGATCTCTTTTTAAAGAGGGTAGCCACTGCAGGTCTTCAGAATGTCCCTTCGGAGGATACCCTTCTGCCCAGTCCTTTTCAGCTTTGTGTGTGTGCGTATTATCTTCCCCCATTAGGCTGCAAACTCCTTGAGGCCAGGGGCTGCCTTCTGCCTTTCACCTTTTGTGGCATCCCCCAAACTTAGTACAGGGCCACAAACATAGTCGGTATTTAAATGTTTATTGGCTGACGAGGGAGGACTCACTGAATAGAGGAAGTGGAAATATTTGGAAAATTTGATACAGAAACCAAAGATATAAATAAAGAGTTAACAAGAAGAAATATGATTTTCTCAAAAATGAAAGTCATCTCTGCCTTTTCAATTCAGAATTTAAAGAGGGATTAAGTGCCTTGGAATTGTCAGTAATGAATGTTTACTGTATGCAGGGCACTGCGCAAAGCACTAAGGATAAAAAGAAAGGTTTAAAACCTGGTCCCTGGCCTCAAGAAGTTTGCATTCTAGTTGGGGAGACAATATGTAAAGAACTAGACATGTACAAGATATAAACAGAGTAGAAGGAAGGTCATCTCAGAGGAAGGGTGCTGGTGGCTGGAGGGACAAGGATTCCTGCGGAAGTTGGTACAGTAAGTATAGTAGGGCTGACTAGTGCGAAATTGTGAAGTAGGTAATGTCTCTGACATCCTCCCAGTTCTCCAGTCTCTCTTCTCTCTCCTAGTCCCTGAGCCTATCCCTGTTCCCTTCTGCTGATGTACCCAGTCCTTGTCACGAAAGGGTGTGCCAGAGTCAGCTTTAACCAGCCAGAGATTGTTAAATTCTCAGTGTGGGCATTTACACCCCAGAAATTCACACTGGCTACAAATCAGGGCTTAATTGATTGTTTTGTTGATTATTTAGATTTAAGAAAGTATGAATAATGCAGGTTAAATTTAAAAGTGTTTATACAACACATTCCCACTTGCACTGGGTTGTTAAACATTGACCAGCACTCCCCTGCTGCAATGGATTCCATTCTTGCAGGATTTTGCTCTCAGTTTCTCTTGAAATGGGCATTAAGATGTGAACCAAGGAGACTTTTAGAGAAGATATTCCTATGTCTGGTCTGGTCAGGTGGGTTTTGGTTATGACGGAGGGAGGGAGTTTCAGGCTGTTGAAATTCGTTTGGGGTGCTAGCCAACAAACCAGTCAGACAGGTTCTGCCCATGTCAGTAATTAACTTTCCATTGTATCAGAAATTAAATGTCCTTCCTGTCTGCTCTAGTCCAGCTGCTTACGAATACGGCCAAACCTGGTACCTCATCACCATTCAGACTGCTTTGCCTCTAGTGGCTCAGACCCAGTGAATTCCCCCTTGCTTCCCACTGCCTCCTTTTAATTCACTTCTTCCCTTCCCATTCCCACTGAACCTGCTCTCCACCCTCCTTCCTCTAGTCTGTTGCCCCCTTTCCTTCTTCTCCCAGTCCACCAAGCACCTCCCTCCTCCCTCTTAACCCCACTGATCTGCCATTTAAAAGATGCTCTTGGTTAAGCCCCTATATCCCTCACCCCCTGAGTCAACATGGAAGAGTGGAAAGGCCATTGGAGTCACTTGACCTTGGCTGGAGACCCATTTCTGCTTCCTACTTCCTATGTGACCTTGGGCAAATAAATCATCTTGTTGGCCTTCAGTTTTCTCCTCTGTAGAAGGAGATTTAGATTAAGTGATCCTTCGTCTCTTCCAGTTCCAAATCCTATTCTTTTCCACTAAACTTTCCCTGACAATAGCCAACACTGGATCGAGCTCATTCTCTGCTTTTTCTGAGTTCTGCTGGAGAAAGTCATACGACTCAGCCCAAGGACTGATGATAATTCCAGCTGGAAATTCACAACTGCTTGGCAATACTCTGAGAAAACAAGACTCTATTGCATTTCCCATAGTTCTTTGAAACCATTTCCATTTTTCTTTTTAAATATATTTTATTTATTTCGTTAAATATTTTCCAATTACATGTAAATTTTTTTTTAACATTTAAAAAATATTTTGAGTTCCAAAGTCTTTCCCTATTCTCCCCGACCCCTTGAGAAGAAGACAAACAATAAGATATTGATCATACATGTAAGGTCGTGTAAAACATAGCCATCTCCATGTTCCATGAGGTCCTAACTCGATGTCTCTCCCAGTTCAGCCCACTCTCCAGACTGCTCTGCTTCCCCACCAGCAGCCTTGCCTGCTCTCCTGATAGGTGCATCTCGCTCTACTCATGTTCTGGATGGCTCTTCATCAGTGGTCCTAACATAAATCTGTGTTAATAACATTTTTGTAGACAATCAAGAAAGTAATAAATCAAGCTTCCATTAGTAGGGTTTGATGATTTCTGAGGTGTAAATACGCACAACCCTGACTTTATTTAACTAAAAAGATTTAGGTTTTCTTATATGAGCTCCTTCAACTTCCTTCTCCAACTCAAATTGTCTTCACTAGACTCATCTCCTCCTCTGGCCAGGGACTGGAGAGGCTTCCCTTTTCTCACATTTTGTCTGTTAGATGCAAAGACTCTTCCCTCTCTGGTCATTCTAAGGTAGCTTCGGCCGAGGCTTTGCTGGTTTCCACAGGTGTGGATGCTTTGGTCCTGAATAGATTTCCTCTTTCTTGCTCTCATTCTGTTCTCTTGCTTCCTGAAAGTTCTACCTCAAGCAAAACACCCCTAACCAATGTGTAGTTTCTGGTTCTTTCCTCATTTGCCTCCTGTCACTACTTCCAACATAGATGGGAATCAGCTCTGTAGCCCAAGAATCAGAGGTTAAAATGCCCCAGATTTTCCCTATGCTGCTGCTCAGCTGGACCCTCAGATTCTAGATTTCTTTGATTCTCCCTGTTTCATCTCTGATTGCCTGAACTGAGAAGAGAATTTCCTTTGGGCCAACAGACACTGGACTCCTCTCCCTCTTCTTTTCCTACTGGCTCAAACCACCAAACAATTCCTAGAAGGCTGCATATGGTCAATGATTCATCACTTCTGTAAAAAAAAAAAAAGGGGGGGGGAGGATGTCCAATAAACTTGGAGGAGGACCTGGATGTCAGGTAGGATGACCCCATCTCACAGGTGATGGTCTCAACTGCAGAAATAATGAAGTTTTGCTCTTGCATTGCTGTGGATAATCATTCACTTAGTTTTAATGATTAAAAAATAGTTTCTTTTAACAAGCCTTTATTAAATACCTGTTGTGAACCAGATGTTGTGCTAGGCTAGGCTAGGGACACAAAGAAAAAGTCTCTGTCTTCAAGGGATTTACATTTGGGGGGGACAGGGAATAACATGCAGAAAATTAAATGCAAAATATATGACAAGTAGTTGAAGAGTAATTTCTGGAGGAAGGGCATTCGTAATGGGTCAATTTGAGCCACCCAGAGTAGCAGTTTGAATGACTACTGATGTGAACTCTAGGAATTTTCAAATGAAAAGACCTTTTCCCTTTCTTCTACCAATTTAAATCCCTTCTGTAGCACCACCTCCAGGTTATTTTCTCAATTCTCACTTGCATCAGTAAGCCAGGTCTCCAGAAGACCTGGAGTTCTTTGAGTTCTTGGGGCTGAGTTTCTAGCAGTGTGACTTATAAGCCCCCATCAGCATGCTTCCCACTGGGATTTGTCAACCAAATTTCAACTATCTTTTAGGAAAGGATATTTACTATGGTAATATAGTAAGAACAGGTGGTATAAAACATCCTCCCCAAAGTCTGAAGGCCACTCTTCCACAATATACATATAGAGATCAAGGAAAGAGTAAGTTTAAACTTAGAATATGATGTGGTGAGGTATATATATATAGAAAACACATGTGGTTAATGGTTAAAATCTATCAGCACTCTAGGAACATAACTCAGCCACATATGGTATACTATTAGTACCATCTTAACATATGAAGATCAGTTAATAGCATAGGAAATATGTTGGTGTATATCATATGCAAATATAATATTGGACTATTAGATATTAATGCTAATATCTTTCAAATCCAAAGTCTTATTTTTGGTGCAACTATTAGAATATTCAATAATTTTTCTATTTTGAAAAAAAAGCCATTTCTCTGAAAAGTCAAAGGGGTGAAGTAGAAATCACAGGTCTCACATAAAGAAAACTATGAATTAATAATTTCAATAAAAATTTGATAGAATTTAAAATGAAACATTAACTATAGGTTGTCATAGGAGAACTTTTCTGATTTGGTTCTTTTTTTTTTTTTTGCTTTTTTTTTGGAAGGGGGAAGGCAGGGCAGTTGGGGCTAAGTGACTTGCCCAAGGTCACATGGCTAGTTTTTTGTGTTAAGTATCTGAGGCTGGATTTGAGCTCAGGTCCTCCTGACTCCAGGGCCGGTGCTCTATTCACTGTGCCACCTAGCCGCCCCCTGACTTGGTCCTATTGCTGCTATTTGCTTGAGAATGCAAGTCTAGTTGGGGTTTGTAGAATTTAGCTGAGACATTAAACTTCAGCTCTAGTGATTAAATGGTTAGTAATAAGAGAATTACTAACCCAGCTTTATGCCCACTCACCTAAGATGCCGGGGAATTAGGTACAGATCAGGGGTTGGTGGCCAGTGTGCAGTTCCTGCTTCACCCCAGTTGTCTACTGACTATTTTACTATTTTGCCTGATGTAGCCCTTCTCCTTCTGCTGTCTGTCCTTTGGCATATGAATCTTTACCTTTTACATCTCATTTCAGTAAAATTCCATCGTATGTCCAGCCTCGTAACTAAAACCCAGAAGAGGCTGCTGAAAAGACCCCGCTGGTTTCTGTTTATACCTATGGGCCTATGCTCTGAGGATATAATAATCTGTCTCTGTATGTTGATAAGTATGATTGACAGCAGTACCTATCAATGAATTCTTGGACAATTTTTATTTCACACTTTTGGGTAATACCTGCTTGGATGGGCCTATGGTCTCTTCAGTGTAAGTATTCTCTCCGTATCTTTTTCATTTTGTACAATCTTGTCCATATTTTCTTTTTACCTTAAATTAATATTGAACCACCCTTTATATAGTACTTAGTGATTATCATGTTTCAACAAGTTATTTAAAGCCTTTTAAAGTAAATTGAGACAAAAAAAATTATGAAAAACCCACGAATGGGAATTTTCTCAATTAACCCTTAAGCTTGGGACTTCTTACTGTCTTTCCATAATAAATGTATTCCCTTTGAGTTCCCTGGTATAATAAGATCTGAGAAAAGGATTAAGCTGCTTCTACAGAACAACGAGGCAAATTCCTTGATTCTAAGTTACTTAGCAGAATTTATAGGGGCAGCAGGCCAATTTGCTTCTTTAAAATGTAGAGCACTTACCTCACGTCTGTGGGCAAAATGCAATGTATACCCCAGTTCTGTTAGCCATTTACAACTATCATGCACGGGAGAAAGAAGGGAACAGATTGCTGTGGACATGGAGATGGGATATTGAGATATCGCAGGAATTCCTATTATTTGTCAAAGGAAGGAGAGATGGGAGAGTAGTCGAGTCGTCAACAGAAAACATCGCTCCTCTTGGCAAACTTGGCCAGCAAGTTTTGAGCATAGTCCCCTTTTTTATAACGAAAAGCAGCGAAAATGCAGGGTTTACTTTTCAGAAATCTACAGAGGAATTTGGAATGCCTCAGTTTTATGTCAAGTAATCTGCTATTTGTCTATATAAGAAAACAGAGTTTCCACTTTATCAATTCCAAGTGCCAATAAGGAATGTTCCTTTGCCCTACATCTGGTGCTCAGGAACTCAGATGCTCTGTCATGTAAGCAGCCGGAGTTTTCAAGCTTTTGAAGGCAGTTATTTCTATAATGATATCGCATCTTGCTTTAAATACTTTATTGAACCTTTGCGGCGTTCTTTATCCAAGAGTGTAATAGGAATTGATTTCTGGTTATTTTGAATAATCTACTTTGTAAAGAATGAAATTATGATATCTAACACGGGAGGACAGAATTCTAGGAATTTCAATCATTCAGACCGCAGCAAAAACCGAAAAGTGGAAGACAGGCCTTTGAACAATGAGGAAAACTAATTTAATTTAGGGCAGCTAGGTGGCGCCATAGCGCATAGAACGCTAGGCTTAGAGTCAGGGAGACTCAACTTCCTGAGTTCAAATCAGGTCTCAGACACTTAGTAGCTGTATGACCCTGGGCAAGTCACTTCACCCCATTTGCCTCAGTTTCCTCATCTGTAAAATGAGCTGGAGAAGGAAATGGCCAACCACTCCAGTATTTTCCAAGAAAACCCCAAATGGGGTCACAGAGAGTTGGGCATGACTGACTGAACAACAGCAACAACAAGTTTATTGTGTGCAGTAGAATTGTGTACAACATAAAGTGGCCCGTGGGGAGTCTCAACACCGCCCTGGAGGGAGTAGAGTGGTCCCTGCTGCTCAGGGCTTCAGTATCCCCTCAGGCATCACCATATTAGACCCTAACGTAACCACTGATGTTCACAAAGATGATACAGTCTTGAAGAATATGCTAAATTATGGTTGGCATGTACTCTTTGTGAAGGCAAGAATGTATATAAAAGACTTAGAGCTAGTTCCACCAAAATGTGATGAAAAGTGTAGGCATTTAGATGTTAGTCATTTAAAATTTAATAATGTTGGCTGGTATATTCTAGTATACAACAAATATGGGGGAGTGACAGCCAGTGAAGGAAACTTTGGTCTCAGAAGACTAGGGATGGTTCAGTATGGGTGGGAGGAGGGTAGGTGTAGAGAGTCTGGGCAAGCCATATGATCGAGGCAGGATCCATAAGACAAGGTATGGGGAGGGTGAACCACAGAAATTCAGGAGCTGAAACGCTGGCCGGATGCAGCCAGCACAGCACAGATGCCTCCAAGGAACAAGGAACAATCTTAGGGAGTGAATGACTTTTAGGACCCCAGCCCAGCCGAAAGATTCATCCCACAGTGATGCTGACTTTGGATGTGAACTCGGTGGGACCAGTGCTTTCTAGGAACTGAGATAAATTTTATGTCTACTCTCGGTTTAGGACAGAGATGTCAAACCCAGGGCCATTGGCCCACACAGCCCATCACACTCAGAGTAAGTCTGAACCAGATTAAAATGTAATTGGGAAACACGTGACAAAATAAATAAAAACATAATGAAGCAAGTATTATTACATTTCAAAATTAAATCAATCTGTGGCCTTCAAAGATTCATCCTACAGATGAGTGAGCCCTGTTTCTATGTGAGGTTGGTACCACTGGGGTAGGGGAGAGTAAGCCTGGAAGGTATTGGGGGAAATTCTTCTATGTTTCTCCTTGCTCCTTCTTGGGAATAGATAGCCCTTTGTAGAAGCTACACAAGTGGTTCCATGGAACAAGGGGTACTAGTAGCTGGATCCCTGACAAATGAGGGGTGTGCGCCATCAAGCTGCCTGCAGTGGAAGAGAGACCCCCAGCCCCTCAGGGGCCCAAGAGCAGGGGAGGAGAGGCTGCCTCGCCAGCCTGGCCCAGAAATCGTGGGGCCAGAGCCTCGGCGTTACAGGCCCTTACGTGTCCAATTTAATTTTGAGTGGGACTCCAGGGAATTTTTTTCCCCCACTGAACAAATAATACACTTTATTTTTTTTAAGTCTATGGTTTATTATTCTCCCTCTGATACTGTACTTAGTGTGTGACCCTGGATGACACACCATAGACAACCCACTCAGATTGTGCATTGAAGGGCAGGGGCAGAGCTGCCTGGATAGAGGCAATTTCTTCCCCAAGAATTCCTTTAACCAGTGAAATCATTGATCTGGTCCCCGCCTCTCCTCTCCCAAATCCCCCTCCAATAGAAGCAACTAAGTCCCAGCAAAGCATCCCATCTGCCCAGTGATTGATAGAACCTTTCCCTTACTGGCCTAATGATGACTGGGATACAATGACCGCTGACCCTCTATAATTCACCTTGTGTTTTTCCCAGTTAAGATTAAATGTTTGCACAAGGAAATTAAAGATTTATCTTACTGAGATCCATTTGTTAATAAAACACCACTTGGGAGACAGTGATTTGACAAACAAGCTTCTAGAGATGCCCCACGTTCTTTTTTTGCCAACAACTTCCAAGAGCTTAGTTTTGTCTCCTTTTCCTCAAGAAGATTCATCTTCACGAGTTCAAATCTGGCCTCAGACACTCACGAGCTATGTGACTCTGGGCAAGTCATTTTACCCTGTCAGCCTCAGTTTCCTCATCTGTAAAATGTGCTGAAGAAGCAAATGGACAACCACTCCAGGGTCTCTACCCAGAAAACCTACAAGGGGCAGGACATGATGGAAACAGCTGAACAACAAAAAAACCTCAAGACCTTGAACAAGACCTGGGCATATAAAGGGAAGATGAATCCAGCCCCCACTGGCATATTCCTGGCACTGCAGGCCCATACAGGCCCCTGGTGTGCCAGCTGGCTTCAGAGTCCAGGTGTGCTGTCCAGGTCGGCTTCTGCTCCCAGGCACTGTCCTCCCCAGGGGGAAGGCCACACCTCCCCCCTCCAAGAATGCTCTCCTATAGAGGGTCAGTTAGTTTTATATTTCTCTGGTGTGCTCACGCTGGGCGGAAGGAAGTCAATCTGCTTCCTCATTTCAAAGATAAAAAATTAACTCCTTTCTCTATCAAGAGAAAAAAAAACCCTAAAGGAAAGGGGAATGTTTTCAACATTTTTTTCTTAAAAGCCGGGTTCAGTGGACTCTTAGACACGATCTCCATCTTGCTTTTGGCACAGGTTGTATGATCCTGGGCAAATCCCTTAACATGTCAGTGTCTTGACAGCACCTGAAGACTAGAAACTGCTGAATAGATCTGGGCCGCATTGATAGGGAGGGAAGGGGTTCTCACTGGAAGAGCCTGGTAACAGGGAGATGATAGGGTCAGTCCAAATAATGATTATAACTATAGTTACTATTTTTTTAATGGGGGGGGGGGTCTTTCATTTAAAATTTCAGATTGTCCCTAAAAATTTAGAAGTACAGCAACCCCTGGCTACTTCCAGTCTCTTAAAACCTGTGAACAGATTAATGACACTGAATTCTGCCTAAAAAACCAACTACTTCTAATATAACTAAAATAATGCTATTGTGACTCACAAAGGCTCTGGGTTAATGTTGTCTTTTTATGCTGTACCCAGATGTTTAGTCCTTCCTAATGGAAATGTCTCTGGTCTGCCCCATCCCACACCCCCTTGCTTAGGCAGGACATGGGCTCCCAGCTTTCCACTAAATGTGGGGCGGAGTGTACCCTCCCCCTATTTCTCCCCACTCCCCACCCCCAGACCTCCAACATTCTGGACATCTCAGAGTCAACTCCTCATCAAAGCCAGAAGGAAGAGAGCCAGGGAGTGGCAGGTGGTACCTTTTTATATCCCATAGTACAAAACTCTGAATCACCATGGCCAGAAGTAGGCAGGGAATATCTGGATATGCTTGCAGGACTGGTCTCTATGGGCCAATTATGTATCAATTATAGGACATCTAATTGTAGCGATGGAAAAGAACAATTTACTAAGGCAGATGTCAAGTAAATTCTGGAAAATACATTAACAGCGGCCCTCTAAGTCAGCATCTGGACATGGAAGCAAAATGCCTCGGCATTTCAGCCAGGGGCTGAAAGGGAATTCATGTAGACGTGAGGATGACAGCAAAATAAGAAAGATAACAAACCAACCAATGGTATCTTACTCCAGCGAAGAGAACTTGATCTGGAAGGAGCCTCAGAGGCTGTCTACCTCAATGCCCCCATTTTAAGGAGGAACGAAGTGAAAACCAAGTGGTGGGCCCAAGGTCACACAGGTGGTGGAGGCAGAGACGGGGCATGAAGCCAGTAGACTGCCATATTAATGTGGAGAGATGTCACAGAAACAAGACAGATCCAAAAGGAGAAAGGGACAGCTGCCCAACACCCCCAAAACCTTTCATCAATTCTTGCAAACACGCACAAACACACTACTCAGTGGATTACAGTGTAGATTCCTCCATGTGACAAACAGGCCCCCAAAACACCAAAGGCAGACCTTTGTGAGAAAAGGGGGAAAGGTTAACATAAATAAAGGTGTCTTCTCCTGTATTGCTTAACTCCCATATAGGGGAAGTCCACCTTTAATAAAAACTATAGATCACAAGGAACCACATAAACTCTCTTGACAAGCAGTTCCTTGTACAGTTTGTTGCCAGGGCCCTGGGCTGTTGTAATAACCTCCCAGCTGGTTTTCTGATTCCAGGCTCTTCCTTCTCCAGTCCTTCCTCCACCTGGCCACCCATGTCACTCACGGATTCAGAAAGCTCCCGTGGCTCCTTACTTCGTCTGGGATAAAAGACACATTTCCGCTTTTCACTTAAAGTCCTTCTTAACTCTGGTTGTAGCTGACCTTTACAGGCTCACTACACATCATTGCCCATCCTGAGCTCTGCCTTCCAGCCCAGCCTTCTAAAGGATGAGCCTTCTACATGTCATTCAATATCCCATCTCCTTTCTCCATGCCTTTTGGGGAGGTTTCCTCCATTCCTGGAAGGCGTTCCCTCCTCCTCTCTGTCTTGTAGAACTCCCAGATTCCTTAAGTGTTAGTTTAAAAGCCATCTGCTACCTGAAGCCTTTCTAGTGCTTTGCACAGCACTTGGCACATAGTTTATTGATTGACTGAATGTAGGAAATAGGAAGCTAGGGGGCAACAAAGTGCACAGAACACTGGGTCTGGTGTCAGTAAGACCTGAGTTCAAATCCAGCCTCAGACACTTACTAGCTGTATAACCCTGGGCAAGTCACTTCACCTTTGCCTGCCTCAGTTTCCTCAAATGAAAAATGGGGATAATAGCATTTTCCTCCCGGGTGTATTGTGAGGATCAGATGAGATAATGTCTATAAAGTGCTTAGCACAGGGCCTGGCACACAGTGGGCACTTAATAAATACTTGTTTTGGGGCAGCTAGGTGGCACAGTGAACAGAACACTGACCCTGGAGTCAGGAGGACCCGAGTTCAAATTTGGCCTCAGACGCTTAACACTTACTAGCTGTGTTATCTTGGGCAAGTCACTTACCCTTGATTGCCCTGCCTTCCCCCTCCAAAAAGACAAAAAATAAGTCCATAAATAAATAAATACTTGTTTCCCCAGGGGAAAAAGATCTTTGTGACAAGTTTTCCCCATTAGAATGAAAACTCCTCACTGTAGGAACTGTCTCACTTCTTGTCTTTCTACCCCAGCACTGAAGCACAGTGGCTAACACATGGGGCTACTTAGTGAATGCTTGTGAAATGAGAGAATGAGATTGTGATAGGGAATTTGCTGAACAGGAAGGATGAGCTTGGGTTCTGTTAACAGAGACCATTAGAGACCGTTGTACTCTGCCCTGGCCAGACCATGCCTGGGGTATGGTGTTAGGTTCTGGGTGGTACATTGTAGTGTGGACATTATTCAGCTTGAGAAGGCACAAAATCTGGGGACCCTGACATATGAGGGCCAGTGGAAAGAATCAGAGATCTTTAAGCTGGGGAAGAGAATATTGGGGAGTCACCCCTGTCTAAGTATTTGAAGGTCTTTCATGTGCAAGAAGGGATTAGACTTGTTTTGCTTAATGTCAGAGGACAAAAGTGGATGTGATGGATTGGATTTAGAGATGGAGATTTCATCTGATTTAAGGAAAATCTCCCTAAAAGCTGAATCTATCCACAAGTCCAATGAGCTGTTTAGTATGTTGTGGGTTCAAATGGGAAGACTCGCTGTTGTCTTCAAGTAAGAGTTAGATTATCTTATATGACATGTAGAAATAGGGAGCATTATGGGATATAAAATGAATAATTTTGATTACATCAAATTAAAAAGGTTTTGTATCAACAAAACCAGTGCAGACAAAATTAGAAGGGAAACAGGAAACTAGAGGAAAATTTACAGCAAGTATCTCTGATATAGTTCTCATTTCTCAAATATATAGAGAACTGAGTCAAATTATAAGAATATGAGTCATATCCCAGTTGTTAAATGGTCAAAGGATATGAATAGTTTTCAAGAGAAACCAAAGCTATCTATAGTCACATGGAAAATGCTCTAAATCACTATTGATTAGAAAAATGCAAATTAAAACAACTCCAAGGTACCACCTCACACCTCTCAGACTGGCTAACATGACAGCAAAGGAGAATGATAAATGTTGGAGGGGATGTGGAAGAATTGGAACATTAATTGGTGGAGTTGTGAACTGATCCAACCATTCTGGACAACAATTTGGAACTATGCCCAAAGGGCTTTAAATCTGTGCATACCCTTTGATCCAGAAATGCCACTACAAATTCTGTACCCCAAAGAGATGAGAGAAAAAGGAAAAGGACCTATATGTACAAAAATAGTTATAGTAGTTTTTTTTGTTTTTTGTTTTTTTTGCTTTTTTGGAGGAGGGAGGGCAGGGCAATTGGGGTTAAGTGACTTGCCCAAGGTCACACAGCTAGTATGTGTTAAGTGTCTGAGGCCAGACCTGAACTCAGGTCCTCCTGACTCCAGGACTGGTGCTCTACTCACTGAGCCACCTAGCCACCCCTATAGTAGCTCTTTTTGTGGTACAAACAATTGGAAATTGAGAGTATGACCATCGATTAGGGGAATGGCAGTTGTGGTATATGGTTGTGATAGAATATTACTGTGCTATAAGAATTGCTTTCAGAAAAACCTGGACTTACAAGAACTGATGCAAAGTGACATGAGCAGAACCAAGAGAACATTGTACACAGTAACAGCAACGTTATACAATGATCCATTGTGAATAACTTACCTAAGGCAATTCTGAAGGACTTGTCATGAAAAATGCCATCTGCCTCCAGAGAAAGAACTGACTGCGTCTGAATGCAGATTGAAACCTAACTTTTAAATTTTCTTTGTTATTCTTGACTTTTTGGTCTTTTGGTCTTTTGCAACATGGTTAACATGGAAACTGAATTGCTTGCCTTCTCAAGGAGGGAGGTGGAGAGGGAAGAAGAGAATTTGGAACTCAAAATTTAAAAAGAATGAATGTTAAAATTGTTTACATGTAATTGAGAAAATAAAATAAAAATTAAATGTAAAACAACAACAAACAGATAAGGACAGAGGAGGGAGATGAATGGATAGAAAATCAGAGGTCCCTTTGTAGAATCTGGTGGGAGGAGAAACATGTTCCTGGCTTTCTGAGATTAGACTCTGTACACGTTTTATCACTGAAACTTCCCACACATGGTTAGGTTCAACTGGACTCCAGACAGCATCCAACTTCAGGACATTATCTATTAAATGAACTTTTGGACTCTGGCCTGGGAACCTAACCATCAAGAACACTGGATGTGCTCTGGGGAAAAGAGCATCGAGTTACATACGAATGTACTTCTGGAGCACGAGTCATTAGCAAATTGTGGACTGTCTGTTGTATGCTACGAATTTTTAAATGGTTATTGGTCTTCATTATTAGTTTAGCAACACACTCACCAACTGAAATGATTAAACCGTAATCAACTGTGTGGCACTGCTGCCCGCCTTGGAATGGGAGTAGGCTCTCTAGGAAATAGTAATAATGAGGAAATTAGCAATGCACCAGTATTGACCTGTGTCTCGCCATTTTTTTTTCAATAGTAGCCGTCAGCAATGTCCTTAAAGCTTCAGATAAAGTGTTATCCTTGGCAGGACAATGTCTTCCTAGCAGGGCCCCAAAATTGCAAAACAAACATGTTCTTAGAACCTGGCACTCCCCTTTCTGTGTTCCTCTTCTTCATCTTCCCCTGAATATATTCTTGCGAATGAATGCCTTCAAACATTCTGCCCTTTGGTCGTCTAAAGCCCCCACGGATCTGCCTTTCCCGCAATTGTTGGAGGCTTTCAAATTCCTTCTTCCTGCATTCCCCAACCTAAATAAAAATTTTCTTACCTCAGTATCAGTATCCAGAGAATTCTACTAGGAAGAAAGTAAGCATAAGAGTTTGTCATAGTATTTCATGCTAATATGTGAATGACTGATAGGTCCAACCCTGACAGACAACATATTTTTAAGGTAGTAGGGCATCAATAGAGTTCTGGGTTTACAGTTAGAAAGATGTCAGGTTTAGTATCTCCCTAATCACTAACTCTGTGCCCTTGGGTAAGTCACTTATTTTGTCTAATCTCCATTTCCTTAAATGCAACATGGGTATTCATTCATTCAACACCTACTTATTAAGTAGTATTAATCCCTGCACAGAACAGGCATCGTGCTAGGCATTTGGAATTTGGTCCAGCAGATACTATAGGATCAGCAGAGCTGTGCACCCAACAGAGGTCAGAGAAGCTTGGTACAGAGCTAAAGCGGGGAGCAATCCATTCATCAGGGAGAAGAGGGGGAAAAGGCAGCTCAGTGAGAGCCCCATTAGTGACTGGCCCTGTGAAATCAGAGGAGTGATAGCCCTCCACTTGCCCACACGCTCCCTCCTTCCGTGTGGGTCCTTATGCAAGACCCTTATGTATATCTGCTCTTTCCACTAATGATATGTACATTTGTGAGACGTGTGCCCACGTGTTCGGAGGGGAGGGGGATGATTCAATGTTACTTTTCATATTAGGCTATTTCATGAAATGTCTTTGAATTGTGTCCTCTGGCTGACTTGAAAAAAATAGCAAGTACTTTGATGGGGGGGGTGGGCGGGCGGGTCATGAGCTAGGGTCAGAGAGAGATACAACTCATAGAGTACCTTGAACTTGGGGTCGCTATTCTGGGGACCCCACGTGCAAGAGATGCATGCCCCAACAAAACTAAGTACCATGGTCACAGTATAAGCAACATTTGGTACTTGTAGTCCAGCTTTCCACCAAAATGAGGGGTTGGTGGCTCTATAATTTTCTCTTCTCAGGAGGCAAGAGTGGTCACTTCACTGCATGTCCAGAAGCTGCCAACTTCATTTTAGCTCAGCTTTCACCTTTGACTCTGTGGTCCAGTGGGAAAGAAAAAAGGATATTTATAAATAGCTACAAGATAGAATATAATGGGAAGATGCAATGAAATCCAAATGTTGGAAGAGTCCAAAGGAGACATTGTTTGTGAATGGTGGAAGGAAGGGGAAGAAGGAGGAAAGGGAGGGAGGAAGGAACCAAGGGATTCTATACAGAAGCAATGGCTTTTGAGCCAGGTCTTGATATAGGTGAGGTAATAATAATTGCTCATAATGATGGGTAGCAATAATATAATAATAATATTATGTAGCGTTTTAGAGTTTGCTAAGCACACTACCTACGTCATCTCATTTGTGCTACCCCATAGTAGGAATTCAACAAATGTTGACTATCCTAAAAGCATGAACTCAATACTTTGTTTCTGAGCTTGAAACACTAACAAAAGCAATTGTCATTTCCTGATATGCCCTATTCCAGTTTCATAAACTCTTGCCACGCATCATGAGTAACAAATATTGTGTATGGTGAATGACAGACCATGTGGCATAGAGGACAGTAACCTGAATTTGTAGTCAATTCCAGCTCTGCAACCTGGGTGACCTTGTCCAAATTCTCTTCCTCTCTCTCACCTTCAGTTTTCTCATCTGGAAAAAAAAAGAGTTTGGACCAGATGCCCTTTAATTTCCCTACTAACACTAAATTATCTATCTATCTATAATCCATATTTTATATATATATGTATATAATCCACCACTTATCTGGAGCATTAATCTGGACTTTAAAAAGGGCACAGAATTTCAGTTTTAAGGTTGAGGAAAAGATGTTACAAAATAACATTTAATGTGGGTTTATAATATCAAGCCCCCCAACCCCCAACCATCCACATGCCTGTGGTGCCAGGAGACCTTGGCATCTCCCAGCTGGAAATTCTATTTCCCTTTTGCCTTTGCTTGTTCTGGATCTTTCCAGAAAGGACCTACTACTGCATTTTTGCTGCCTTGCCTTCTGCCATGGCATGTGGGGGTGGGGCTGGAGTAGGGAAATAGCAAAGGGTTTCCTCCCTCCTTCCCTCTGCCCCTTGAAAACAGGCCAGCAATTTCTTAAGTCTTTTGCCAAGAGTGTTTATTATAAAGCAATTCAGGAGAAACGTGCAGTGAAAATTGCAAATAATAGGTAAAAGGGAGTGAAAGTTGACAAGATACCAATTCCTTATGACTTAGCTGAGGTCTCTAGTGTGCGAGGCAGAGTGTCTTCGGTGCCAAAATTGTTTGGTGCGGTTCAGGTGAGAAGTGCACACAGAACAATCTTGGGCAGTCATCATGTCTATTGGCACTTTTCTAAGAACTGACTGTCCCATCTGCGCCCCCCCACCATGATCAGGCCAGGAAGAGAAGGTACCCCCCCCCCC
>CM053585.1:538361157-538399939 GCA_028646515.1 Pseudochirops corinnae
CCCACCATGATCAGGCCAGGACGAGAAGGTACCCCCCCCCCCCCAGCCGCTTTCAGATCCTTCCTCTTCCTCCATCACTTAGCCTTGCTGAGTTCTTGCTGTCATCTGTGAACTTCCAGGCCACCTTCCTTAGCCCCATGGGTGAAGCACCTGGTTTGCAGTCTTGTCTCCACTTCCTCTCTCCGGCAGGCACCACGCCTTTCCATGGCCTTAAGCTCCTCATTTTCTATAACTTCTGTCTTAGCCAGTCTCCACCATGCATAAGAAAGTCAGACTCTCCCTCTCCCTGGCAACTGAATTAGTTACAGGGGCCAGACTTCCAAGTTAAATCCCTGAGGTTGGAAGATTGATCTGAGAAATGTCAAAGAAATCCCAAATCAGAGTGAAGGTGTAAGGAAAGAGAAGAACAAATCTAATTTACAGACCTGGAGTCACCTGGGGTGGGGGGAAGGAGGGAGGGAGTGTTTACTCAGGATCCCCCATGTGGCAGAAGGAAACTCCTGGAGGATCCCCAGCACCTAGCCCAACCCCCAGCACCATACGGGACACCTAAATAAGGGTTCTCGAATTGAATTACATTGAATCTAAATGGCATGGTGGGATTGTCGACTGAAATATTGGGACGCTGCTGCCTCCCTATCAGAATGAGAAGAACTCTTGCTGAAACAGAGGCTAATTGGGAGCAAGGGAAGGAAGAATGCCTGGGAGACACAATACACCTGTGTTGGAAAGTGAGCGGAAGGGGGCGAAGAGAAGGCAGAGAATGTCTATTGACAGCATGGCTTTGGACAAGAAGCCAAGGCAATGGAAGACTGAGCTCTCCTTTTTCACTCCTACTACCTCAGTCCCTGGGGAGAATGAAAGAAACCCTACCCCCATTATTATTTTACTTTTTCCCCCAATTACATGTAAAGATAGTTTTCAACATTCATTTCTGTAAAATTTGGAGTTCCAAATTTTTGTCTCTCCCCCCTCTCCCCTCCCCAAGACAGCGAGCAATCTGATAATAGGTTATATGTGTAACAATCAATCATGTTAAACATATTTCTAAGTTAGTCATGTGAAAGAAGAATCAGAACAAAAAGAAAAAAACATGAGAAAGAAAAAAATCCCCAAAACAAGAAAGAAGTGAAAATAGCCTGCTTGAGACTGCATTCAGACTCCATAGTTCTTTCTCTGGATGCGGATGGCATTTTCTATCATGAGTCTTTTGGAGCTGTCTAGGATCATTGCATTGGAGCTCAAACTTAAACACAAATATTTGTCACCAACATTTCCATCTCTATGTCAACGCCCAGATGTGGTCTAGACACTGGAATTGCTCCTTTGCTAAGGGACCTGGTGTCTCAGCTACCAAACCCATTCACTGGCGGTCTGGATTTTGCAGACTGCTCTTCCCTGGGTTTGGCTGTGGCTGTCAGACTCAGGGCTGGATTCTCCTTCCTGGATCTTTCAAGGTTCTTTGGACCTTTGGAAGCTCAGAAGGTCATAGCTTAGTCACTAAGCAGCACTTGTTAGACCTTAAACTTAAGGGGTCTCTGGTAGAAAAAGTTTAAGAAACCCTGGTGTAACTCATGGCATCGTTCACTTAATAAGAGGAAAAAAAGAAACCCAACAGAAACATCCCCAAATGTCAACAGAAATTCAATTCAAATAAACCATAAAGAAATGTAAATGGCGCCGCGAGCTGTTTCGGGAGCTGTCACCGCCAGGAGAGCCTACCAGCGCCGCTCTGCGCCAACATCCGATTTAAAGGGTTTTCCTCACCACAAGTCATCAGACCAGGAGTGAGCACAGAGTTCCTGTGAGTGCTCTGATAGGGGCAGGGCCGCCCCGAGTCACATCACACATCTCTAGAAACATGCTCCCCAAGTATCCCCACGGATCAGCAGAAGGCAGAGCCCCTATACATGCTCTGGGGATCCCCTACTCCCTCCCTTTTCCCTTTCACAGTGCACTTGTTAAGCACAGCTGCTTAACAATGCTGATTGAGTTGAATGTAGACAGCTGCATGTAGTACCTTCGACCTAATATATCCTTCAAACATAGGGCATCCTGAAATAGCCAGAATGCCATTCTAGACGCCATGAAAGCCTCTAAGCCTGAACTCATGAATCTCATATGAGCAGATCTGATTCAGGGTATGGAGAACCGGAAAAGCAGTGATTTGTCCCATCCGAGTGGCCCCATGAGCCAGGAGCTGCCTCCAGTCCTTGATCATTCTTCTCCAGACCCATGGCCTGCCCCAAGCAGTATATTATACCTAATGGTGTTCTCAGAGGCAAAGAAATATTTGTTTTTAAAAAAGAAAGCACTAAAAATGAGGGAGAGAAACAGACAAACAGAAGCCTGGTGGCACACGGTAAAAGTGACTCAAGCGATCTGAGGCGGCATAAAGCTGGGGAAGGCCCGCCGTGGCTGGGAGCTCAATGGAGACAGTGCTGCATGCTGCATGCTGCAAATGTGAATTTACAGGGGATGTGAATACAGGCTGACGGGGGGGGGGGGGGGGGACTTGGGATGGCATTTCAGCAGTTAATTATGGAAGGTCACATTTATGGGTTGCAGCAAATCCGTTTCTGCAAAGAGCTGAACAAAGCCGTGATGAAGCTAAGGCCGAGCAGGAAATCCTCCACAAGTTGATCCGGAGTGGTACCCTTGAGGGAGGTCAGGCTTGGGGAAGGGGACAGTGGCAAGTGGGGGAACCTTTACACTCAAGCCAGGCCCCACAAATCACTGCTACGGTTAAATCCGACCATGTCTCTTGGCCATCTCTTTGCAGTTTGCTGTGAGGGAATCTGAGACAAAGGATTGGAAGAGACTTAAGAACATTTAAAAAATGTTCATTTTTAATGTCATAAAATGAAAAAAAGAATAATCAAAGGTAAACATAAATTAAGAAATGACATCTTATAGGAAACACTAGCATTTTAGAAAGGTTTATTAGCCCCGAAAGCTCACAGGAGACACCGAGGCAAGGAAACCACCGACTGTCTAGAAGACTAGGAGCAGCTGGATGAGCCATCTCCAGCATTCTTCTGCCTCCATGTATTCGGCGCTTGGGACAGTGGAAAGAGAGCCGCTAGGGGGCGCCATAGTGCAGGGAGCGCCAGGCCTGGAGTCAGGAAGGCTCCCCTTCCAGAGGTCAAATCCAGCCTCAGACAGGTAAGTAGCTTAGTTGTGTGACCTTGGACAACTCATTTAACTCTGCCTCATCTGTGAAATGAGCTGGAGAAGGAAATGGCAAATCACTCCAGTATCTTTGCCAAGAAAAGCACAGATGGGGTCCCCAAGAGTTGGACACCATTGAATGATGGAAAGGAGCCAGAAGAGCTGATTCTGATGCCACCTTTAAGGCTTCCTAGCTCTGTGACCTTGGAGAAATCACTGAACCTTTCTGGGCCTCAATTTCTTCATCTGTAAAATGATAGAGTTGGATTCTGTGGTTCCTGAGGTGCCTTCTGGCTCCCCACCTATGAATCTTGGACCCAGACTTGAAAAGGAAGAAGAGAGAGACCAGAATGTCTTTAGGAAGTTGTAAAATTCTTAAAGGACTCCAAGTACCTCTTGGTAACCAAGGCCCATCTTTTAATTAACAACATTCTACTTAAATGCCAATATTCTAACAATTGTTATTTAAATGACCTCATGCCTGTTGAATGGCTCTGGAGACTGGAATGATAACATGTCACCTAGAGCATAGCTGGCCAGTCTAGAAAACACTGGACCCAGATTTGAAAGGAATTGGGAAACGAACAAAATAGGTAAAAATACAATATGGCAGAGATGTTAGTTTGTGGTTTTCTAAGTTAAGCTGCTGCCAGCAAGAATCTGTCTGCATTTGAGTTTGATGCCACTGACTCAGAGGATGACAGAGAGGAGTAGAGTCTGAACAGGCTGCAACTCATTACACATGAGAAAGACCCCATGTCCTTGTGATGTAAAGAGGAAGGTCACCAGCTCACTGGAGAGGACACTGCCCCTCCATAATGAATTTAACCTGTATAAGGGCTCTGGAGAACCCTGTCCCCAATCACATTCACACTAAATCAAGTGCCTCGGAGTAAGGCAGCAGAGCAGGCCTTAGGGCTTGAGGGGTACCTCTGAGGAGCTGGGGTGATTCTTCCTAATATTGTTGGTCTCAGCTCTCTCTAGGGGGTGTTCTTTCTCAATATAAATCACCAGTGATTAGCACTCCTATTTATTTAACCAATTAACATCAATTAGCTTTTACAAAGGGATATTTACTGAGAAAATAAAGAAATCCAAAATTCTACACACATACCCCCAAATACCTAGGGAAACCATCCCCTCCCTACCAATCGGTCCCTGGGCGTCAAACAAAGCAGTTTCTATAAAACATTTAGTTTGCCAAATTCACTTCTGAGTGTGGCACAGCTAATGGACAAATCCCTCATTTTTGCAGGACCTAGAGTAATGAGCACAAGGTCAAGCAGCTCCTGGGCTTGGTCTCAGATACTCCTTGGGGCTCCGTTGGTAGACAGCAGGCTCTGGTTAGGACCCTGTACTCAGACTTTTATTGGCTCCATTCCCTGATCTTTCCAAGCTCACAAGGTCCCAGTCTAGTCTCATGCTCCTTCACATGAGATTAGGAAAGGATCGATTGGAGATTGAAGCCATTATCAGGCCCATTTGCTCATAAGCCTGGACAGGGAGATAAGGCCTGTAACCTAGCACAGTTCTCTATCACCTGAGAGCAGGAACAAATAGATTTAACAGAGACAGAAGGGACAATTCAGCCAGCTGATAACCCTGTCCCAGCAGCAGCAGAGACTTCATGATGATTCTGGGCAGGAGAGGGCCCAAAGCCCTTGTCCAACCTGGAAGCCTTGCTTTGCTCACACAGCTAGGCTGAAAAGAGCCAACGGGGAGATCGCCTGGAAATGGCTGTTGGGACTGCAGAATTTCACCCCTCCAACATTGGGGAGAACGAGAGAAAGTGAAGCCAGTGCTGGAGGGGTAGGGGTGGAAGGGGTTCTGTGTCATGAGAAGGGAACTAGGTCTCAGTTGGAAGGAGTGGGAGAGGAGATTCCAGCTGAAAGCCGGCTGGCAGGGCGGTGGGGCACAGGATGGGCTCCTCTGCTGACAGGCTGCACTTCAGAACCTCGAGATGCCGACAGGAGCTTGTCAATCATGCCCTCCTTTGCAGGCTTGTTCCGCCTCGGCTTCTTCTCCCTGCCTTCCATGCCCACAGTATCACCGGTCTGCTGGCCGCCTTCCCGGGAGACCCAGAGTTTCCGGACTCCGGGCATTTTCCCCGGCTATGCCCCGTGCCCCCTCCTGCAGCTAAAATCCCCCCATCCTCGGGTGGGATACCCTTTAATTCTGGTGCCTCGCCTCTGCTGACTACTTCGGATCTGTTCTGGGTGAAGCTGGCACGCTTTCTCCCTCGTCAGGCTGCAACTGGGCAGGGTCTTTCCCCAGTCCCTGGTTTCCTTGGCATTTCACCCTGAGCCTGGCATGCAGCAGGCGCTTAATCAATGTTTACAGACTGACTGGGTTTCAGCTTCCTGGTATAAAAAGTGCGGGGCTTGGCTTTGGGGTGTCGCAGGCCTTTGGGGGCTGGATCAGGGCCCAGGCGGGTCCGGGAGGGGCCGGTGCCGCGGAGTCCGACATCCGGGTTCAGCAGAGGCGGATCGCCCAGCTCCAGGCGGGTGGATCACCGCGCCGTGCCAGGCTCCGCCCCTCGGCCCGCAGGGGGCGGCCCCTGCCCTGATTGACAGCCACACCCCCTCGCACGCCCCTCCTGCCGCCCTCCGTAAACAAACAGAAGAGAGGCTGCGGAGTCAGGGGCACGGGAAGGGCGGGGCGGGGCGCCTGCGGGCCGGGAGCGGGGGGCGGGGGGGAGGGGGCAGAGCGCATCTGCCCCCGCCCCCTCCCTCGGGCGCGCTCTCTTATTGGCGCGCGGGCGGAGGCGTGCGGAGCGCGGCGGAGCGATTGGACAGCGCGGCTGCCGGTCAGCAGAGGTGACGGCAGGAGGCGCTCGTTCGGCCGCTCGCTCGCTCGCAGCATGGCAGCCGCGCTGGTGCTTCGGGGGGCGGCCGGCAGCCTGCTGGGCCGGGGCCGGCGGCGGGGAGCGGGCCGGGCCGGTCTCGCGGCGGGTAAGGGCCGGAGGGCCTCGCGGCGGCACTGGGGCCTGGCCGGGCGGGCGGCAGGGCGGGGGCAGCTCGGGCCGGGCCCTGCTGACCCTCGGAGGGAGGGTCGGGGTCGGGGCCTCCGTGAGGCGGGGCCGCTGACGGCCCCTCCCTTCCCCTCGTGGGGGCGCCGTGGGATTGGAACTTCGGGATCGGCGCGGGGGCCTTGAATGCCGACACCAGCGGCCCGCGAGCCGAGGGGGCTCCAGACCGGAGCTAGTGAGCCGGTGTAATGTACAGAAGGGGAAACTGAGGCCCAGGCGCGATCTAGGGACGTGACAGCCGGGACTGGAGAGCCGGGGCGGATGTGGGACGCATCAGTCAGCATTCATTAAGCGCTTGCTGTGTGCCAGGCTCCATGCACGGGTAACCTAGTTAGAGAGCCCGGGAGAGAAGCAGGTAGTGCCGGGTGACCCTGGCCAGAGACCTCGGGCCACACCTGTGGGGTGGGTGTGCCTGCCACTCCTCCCGCCTCCTCCGCCTCTCTTCCTTCACCCCCTCCTTCTTTCCCCCCTTCCCCTTTTCCCCTTCCGTTGCTAAAAGCAGTGACCTCCACCTGCTGTCCAGGGTTCCCATTAAAAACACCACCGACCTCCCGTCTCCGTACTGGGCAGTGAAGGTGGTTCATGGACTTTGCCTTTCCCTTTCTTTCGTAGAATGAGTGCGAAGGGAAGCTGCCAGCTAGGGGTGCCTGGAGAGGGGAGGCCCCCCACACCCGGCCCAGCCTCCCCACTTCCCACGCAGAGTTGGGAAGACCCAAGCTCGGATCCGACCTCAGACACGGGCCGGCTGCGACCCCCACAAGGTCACTTGGTCCCCTGCCCACAGTTTCCCTAGCTGTCACATGCGGGGCTCTGACTTTGGGCTCCTGGGGTCCTTGTTCGCGGGCACAGCCTTCTCAGCCCCTCGTTCCTGCCCCTTGACCCGGGGAAGCCCGCGGGCAGCAGCTTTGCTGCGCTGACCAGGAGACCGACACGGCCTAGGAGCCTCAGGGCGAGGGCTGAGCCCAGATTGTGCGGGCTCAGAGGGTGGTCCGCATGGGGAGAGCGCCAGAAGCCCTGCTTGTTTCCTCCCTCCTTCCCTTCCTCCTGCTTCCTCCCTTTTTTCTCTCTTCTTCACCAGTGCATAGTAGAATATGGGCCAGAGTTATTTCTCTTTTATGAGTGATGGAAGTTCCTATAAATTACTGATGGTCTCAGGTTGTAGCAGTAATAGGAAGAGATCAGTTAGACAGTCGACCATGGGCCCCACAGATACAGGGCAGAGAGTGAAAGAGAGGAGAGTAAGAGTCCTGTGTTTAGAACATGCCTCTCTTTTTACATTGGTTTTCCATTAGGCTCTTTGGCTCAGCAGTATTGTGTGATGATGTACACTTACGGTTTTAAGTACGACCTTGCTTTGAGGGGAGTTTTGGAGGATGTTGTGGAAATCAGTAACAAACTGATTATTTTTACATTCCCGTTTCTGTGTGATGTGACATTTTACTTTACTTCTTTGAGTTTAGTAGAAAAAAATTTTAATTTGATATAATTGCAAAGAGTAAAGACACCCATAACTTATTGAGAATCTTAGGGATTTTAAGAAAAAAAGTGACATGTTGAAGAGACATTATTTCAGTTTTTAATCCTACGTAATTATGTCATGTTTTCCAGTGTTCTGTAAAGGATAGAATATTGTGTGCACATCATCACTGACATAGTCAAGTTGGATTGTTAGAAATCCAACCTCTTCGCTTAAAGTTTCAGGTTATTTAAGCACAGCACAGCATGGAGATATTTAAAATAGCAGTGGTCATTTAAAAAAATTACCAGCCTAAAATAGGGTGTCTTCTTAAGCATTGTGGAAGGCTTTTTTTAAGGGTAATTTTTATGTCTTGCCCTAAAATTGAGCTAAGTGTTTTTTGCTAGCCATGGCAGAGGGAATTCCAAAGATGTATGTATCTTTTTCCCAGAATATGTGGTTGGTCCACCAGCATTGCCAGGGGAAAACTATTAATGGGGTTAATCAAGATGACCAGCTTCTCCAAGGTTGCTGGAGGCTTTTGACAAAGGTTATTCACCTGCTTTTGGGGAAGCTTTTGGTGCTTAATTCAGTTCCTCATCCTAGAAAATGTGCACTTCAGTCATCTACTTGTCCATTTGTGGTCAGAATTTGATTTCAACAGATACTGCCTTAAATTATATCATCCCAGTCTGTGGTGACACCCTCCCAGTCAGTCGACAAGTCTTTAAGTGCCTATTGTGTGCCAGACACTGTTGGGTGCTGGGGAGACAGACACAAGAAAACAGACCATCGCAGTCCCTCGAGATGCGTTCTCTTAGGGATTCATAAATACATATATCCAGGACACATGTAGAGAATAAATACAGGGTGGTGGTGGTGGGGACGGCCTGTGGGAGAGGGGGGAGTTCTGGGAGGTGGAGATGGGAAGGTGGCGAGTTCTGGGCACAGCCTGGAGGTAGGAGCTATGAGGGCGGAGAGGAAGTGGGTCAGGCCACACGCAGGCCTGGGAACAGGAGTGACCCAGGCTGAAGCTGGAGAGAGGTTGGGTCAGCGAGTGGGGAACCTATGGAACCAGGGGAGATGACCTGGTCAGTCCTTGGCAGCCATGTTGAGGAGGCTTCAGCCTTGGGGAGACCTGAGGCAGAGAGACTAGTTGGGAGATGGTTGCACAGGTGGTGAGGCCTTCCCAGAGTGGGAGCCCAGCAGAGAGAAGAAAAGGGTGCCAGGGATGTAGAGACAGCAAGACAGCACATGTGGGGTGGGGGAAAGGGAATAGTCAGACCGACATTGAGATTGGAAGCCTGGAAAGATGGCTGTGCCATCACCAGGTTTGGCATGAAGTGAATGAACTCTGTTTTGGGTTGGAGATGTCCCAGGGGCATTTGGTAATAGAGAATTCTGGCTTGAGAGAGGTGAGAAGATCGGGCAAAGCTGGGCAGCTGAGGGGTCACTGGGCCAGAGAATAGAGAAGGCTGGGGAACACCCATGTGGAGGGTCCTGATTACTAGTAACATAAAGCCCTGCCTCCTTGATCTGCATTCTGGGCCTTCCTTGTTTTTGTGGTAGCCTCTGCTATCCCCCGGTAGGTGTGCTGTGACCCCCCAAGCTGGCCTGCTGGGCTTTGGTCCCCAGCATGTCTTCTTCCTGGAATCCTTTCTGTCCCCAGAGCGCTCAGTTCCTGGAGGGCAGAGACTGTCTCTGCTTTGGCTCAGTGTCATCTGGACCTGGCCAGTTCCCTGGTACAGAGTCTGGCCCAGACCCTCCCTAGGATCCCCTCTTCCTTCTTGGCCCCTCCATGTTATCTGTCAGGCACGCGTGTGACTGGGCTGGGCGCCTTCTGTTCTCTCTTAGTTGTTGGTGTGTTTGGCTTTGCTCCTAGTGTCCTGGGGGGTGTGTGTGTGAGGAAAGCATTCTGTAGAACTTAGTGCCCTGTGTGAATATGAATTATGGCTGTTATTATGACTAGGTGGTGAACCTCTTGAGGGTGGGGACTGTTTGACTGATTTTTAATCCCCCATAGTGCCTAACTTTGCACTCGTGACTTGCCCAATAATCGTTTTTGAATGAATAAATTGGGAAGAACAGAAATCAGAATGCTGTCCTGCCCTCTTGGAGGTGAGGCTTACTATTGTTAGTTGGGGAAGAAATTAATTGTTCATGCTTTGATTTGGACAGGAGATGCTGAATTCCCAACAAATGGAGCCTTTTAGAAGCATTGCTAAGTGTGTTTCTAAAGATGGGAGAGAGAAGGGAGGAACGTAGACAAACAAGACAGAGCACTTAACTCTCTCCTAGATGAGATACTGGTTAATGGTAATGAATATTAGAAATCACATCACATTCTTCTGTGGGTGTTTCTAACTTTAAACATTTTAACAAAAAATTAAAATTTAAAAGTCATTTGAAGTTGTAAAAAATTATTTTTTTCATGATGATTGAAAATATCGTATTGAAATCAGTGTGTTCTAGGTCGATGGCTTCCAAGACTCCAGTTGGATTTATTGGACTGGGCAACATGGGAAATCCAATGGCCAAAAACCTCATCAAACATGGGTACCCCCTCATTCTTTATGACATATTCCCAGAAGCATGCAAAGATTTCAAAGACGGGGAACAGGTAAATGTGTGTGTGTGTGTGTGTGTGTTGGATAACTGTAGGGTTTCCAAATGTTTATATTTTAAAATGAATGTATATTTGAACGAGAAGTGTCATCTTGATGAGACATATACCTCTTATAATTTTAATCTGATACAGTAAAAAAGGTTTTACCTGAACTTCATTCTATAATGAGTCCTCTGGGGCTCCATATCTGAGGCTCGTGCAAGAGGAGAGATTTCTATAATGAAATAGACATCGGGAGGAAGGGTCTGTGCAGCTCCAGGTGATTTAGTCTTTCTCTTCCCCAGATTTGGCCAGATAGTCTTTATTATTCTTTTAGATCTCTTTCTCTCGGGCTTTAATGGGGGATGTGGCACCTGGGTGACCAGGCCTAGGGTCAGGAAGATCTGAGTTCAAATGTGACCTCAGTCACTTACTAACTGTGTGACCCTGGGCAAGTCACTTCACCCTGTTTGCCTCAGTTTCATCATCTGTAAAATGAACTGGAGAAGGAAATGGCAAACCACTCCAGTGTGTCTGTCAAGAAAACCCCAAATGAAGTTACAAAGAGTCAGACAGGACTGAAAACAACTGAACAACGGAAGTTTGTACAGTAGGGGGATGTACAGTGTGTACACTGGGGATTCAAGAGCAGTCTGAAAACAGCCCCTGCTCTCAGGTGGTAGAGCACAACAAACAGCCATGACAGCAGCAATAACGGACAGCCAGGATTCCTGGAGCAGGTACCTGAAGGTCAGCCAAGTCCTTTATGCACACCACATCTAGTCCCTGTAACCACCCTGCGAGGTGGGATCCCCCTTGTACAGAGGAGGACACTGAGGCAGACAGGATAAGTCACTGACTCAGGCTTAGTAAGTGATGTCGTATTTGAACTCGCATCTTCCTGACCCTTGATCCTGTGCCACCTCGCCGCCTAGTAGAACTCATACATGTATGTTAAATACATACAGTATATGTTAACAGAGGAGAGAGCCTTAACAACTGGGGGATCAGGAAAGGCCACGTAAAGGGGGCTTGAACTAGGTTTGTGGTAACATGAGGGCAAAGAAGGGGATGAATTCAGAGGATTGTGTGGTTTATGGTTAGGATTATCCATTGATTAGATGTAGATTATCCATTGATTAGGTTAGGGTGAGGGGAAGAAAGGCAGGATGGTGGAGGCGAGCACAGAAGGTAGTCTGCTGGACTGGGCAGAGCTCTGGACTTGGCGTTCAGAGACCCTTAAACCCTTGAAGTCTCAGTTCCCTCATTTGTAAAATGGGGTTGATGCCACTGGTATACTCTTCCTCTTCCACAGGCTTCTTAAGATGGATCAGAAGAGAACCTATTTAAAGCAGTATATAAATGTCAGTTATTATTATTCTGGGAAAAGAAGAGTGAATTTGGCTTAAGTTCTTTCTCATTTGAGGAGCCATAATCCAGGTGGAGACGCCCAGCAGACATTCGGAAATGTGAGGTGTGTTCAGTGGAGAGAGGAGAACTGAATATACAGATTTGGGCATCGTTTGTGTAGAGCTGACAACTGAACTCCCAGGAACAAACAGGCCCAAGACAGACTTTGGGGGCCAAGAAAGAGAAAGCCCAAGGGGGAGTGGGCAGAAAGGTCAGAGCAGGTTCATGGGTTTAGGCCTGGAGAGGACTGTTGCCTTCATTTAGTACAAGCCCCTTATTTTGCCAGTGAAGAAAAAAACCATGAGGTTAAGTGACTTCCCCATGATCATGTGGGAAAGTAAATGTGTAAATGAATTTGCACACAGGTCTTCTGACCCCAAATGCAGTGTCCTTTTATACAGCACCGTATTGCCTGTAAGAGAAAACATGGTCAGAAAGACCAGGGGAACAGAGAGGGTCCCGTAGGAGAGGGTGGATGGCAGTGTTCAGGGCTGTGGAAATATCCCCTCACCACCCCCATGAAATAAACTAAATATTTGCAGACAGGAAGTGACTCGTTCTTGGTATGGGTGTTGTGTCAGCACTGTTTTGTGGGGGTCAAGTCAGCCCCTGGTGAGGGACAAGGTTACCCACTGCACCAAATCCCAAGGGAGGTGAAAGAGGAGAAGCAGTACTGTTCCCCCAGAACAGCTCCCGGCTGAGGTGAGTCCACAAGCCCTTGAAATGAATAAAAGAAAAGACATTTTCTCTCACTGATGCCCTTCCTTAGAGGCAGTTAGCTAGTGTAAAATAGTTGGAAAACCACCATAGGCAGCACACAGTCCATCGCCTGTGGGCTGCTGTGGAGGAGGCTGCCGGAAGATGATGGGCAGCAGGGTGAGAAGGGAAGCTTGCAGCAAGCTCAGCCTGGGGCCCCTGCAAGCCTGGCAGAGAAACAGAGCATTGGCTGGCACACACTTACTTCCGGCTCTCCATGATTTCCACTGTCATTTCTGTGCCCTCCCCTCAGTACCAGTATGCTGCTCATAAATCCATGGAAATGGCATTTTAACGGTGGCGTCAGAAGAGAGACTGGGTCTGACCAAATGTAAAAAGAAATCCGTATTGGAGGAGGAGCCGAGAGGGTAGAGTGGGGTGTGTCAGGAATGGGTGAAATTGTTAGGATTGGCGGCAGTTGTAGAATGGTGACTAGGGGCACAAGGGGGATGCTGAGAGTCTGCTAAATAGCACGATGTTGTCAGAAAGGCATCTGCCAATTGGGGGTGCAGCTCAGTTGGGTTCAACAGATGTGAATTATATTTACCTAGCCCAGGGGTGGGGAACCTGTGGCCTTGAGGCCACATGTAGCTCTCTAGGTCCTCAAGTACAGCCTAAACTTCAGTTTGGATTCAGTGAAAGGGCCACACTTGAGGACCTAGAGGGCCAAATGTGGCCTCAGAGTCCTAGAGCATGTGCTGGGCACTGGGGCATTGTAGGCTTAGGACTCATCTGGTCTTTTAGGGTTTAACGTGTCTTTGGGCTGGCTGCTATCTGGACTCCAGTGTTTTGAAGCCAGCCTATTAGAAATCTATTTTTCTCCATGGGAGTTCATTTTTAATTTTAGGATGAAAGTTATTGGGAAAATAGGGTCTGCTTTACACAAATTTATGTACCTAGTTATCAAAGGATACTTGGAGTCCAAAGTATTATATATATATCATGGGGAATATTATATACATATATTTTATTTGGAGCCTGTATTGCATTGATGAGGAACTACCTCTATCAATTTCATAAGTCACCTCCTGCAGCCTGTGTCCTCCGGGAGCAGCCCAGGACCTGGGAGCTTGTGACTTGCTCAGCCATACGCAGTATATGTCACCAGAAGGACTTGAACCCGAGGTCTTTGACTCTTGGTCTGATTTATATAGGATTGGGATTTGCAAAAAAGACTTTCTGTACATCATCTCACTTTCCATCAAGAGACCCTGCGGCTATGTAAAAAGGATGTAGGACTTGGCCGTGGTCAGACAGCTAGTGAGCCTCTGAGGCAAGATTGAAACCCATTTCTTCCTGACTTCCAAAGCCAGTGCTCTGTGTACTGTGGTTGGCTGACTCTGCAGATTACCCACTTGTTTGGGTCAGATAATTTACCAGTTCCAAGCCAGTGACCAAGCTGCTTGCACTGGTTTTTATTTCACATCATTCCTTTGCTTTTTCTTCTAAATCCACTCATGGAGGTGCTAAGAAGCAGTAAAATGGGTCAGTGGTTGGCAGCAGAAGGAAAAATAACACTGGACAGTCAGCTTCTGAATGAGTTGATTGCAGATACTGGAAAATAAATAGCTTGATTCTTTGAATTCTGAATTGAAGAAAAAGACATGGTAAACCCATGGAGAAAAGTTCTTAATAGGTTTCCTTTGGATTGGGTAGAGGGTGGCACACTGGCAGCAATAGCATAGGAATACAGATATATATCCTCAGGCAGGTTGGGGCGGGGGAGAGCCTGTGACCTTGAGGCCATATGTGGCCCTCTAGGTCCTCAAGTGTGGCCCTCTAGGTCCTCAAGTGTGGCCCTTTGACTGAATCCAAACTTCACAGAACAATTTTTTGTTCTCCATCCCTGGGCTAGATGCCCCCTCTGCCCGGCTGTTGGTCACTGCTGTGTGTGCTGCTGTGATGCCCTCAGAGCCAAGCAGTGGCCTGGCCTGCAGACAATGGTCACTGCCTAGTCCTGCATGATCCCCCAGAGAATCTATGAAAAGAATAGTTTTGGTTCTTGCATTGATGACTATAGCCTGAGGGATGTTTGTCCCTGTGCAGCTCATCAGGGAGCTCAGCAGGACTGGTTACTGGTTGTTTACTTGGATGACTTAGCCACTAGTTAGTTTCAAAGAGATAAATCATGCTCCGGGATTAGTCCTTGAATACTACACATCCACTGTAGCTTTTGTGATTTGTTGTTGTTGGTTGGAATAAAAATGGTGGAACCTTCAAACAGAGGAAGTGTCCTTTAATAAATGAAGAATTTGGCTGAAGAAATAACATGATTCCCTAAGCATTCCTGAGGGAGATGGCCTAGAGGGTGACAGGTAATGAATAGTCTTCATTTCTTTACTGTGCCAGAGAGAGGAAGCCTGGCACTTGAGTCACTCTCCTTTTTCTCTTTCTTGGAGGGAGGGGATTTGATGGAGGCGCTGAACTAGAGACTGGGCTGTGTTAAACTAATGGCTAAAATCAGTTCTGAGATTGTAGGCATCCTTTTCTGTATGTAACAGGTTCTAGCAGAGCCGGCTGTATTGCGAAAACAGTTTCCATCCAGTGAATCTTGTTTGTCTATTGATTGTCATTTAAAAAAAACTGGAGATGTATTCTTATGGAAAAAGAGTCTTATCAAGCTAAATTCAAGTTTTTTTTAGGGAGAATTAGGTAGTATTTAGTCAGTTTATCAGTCAGTAAGCATTTATTAAACTCCTGCTGTGTGCCAGAAACAGACAAAATGTGAAATAATCCCTGGTCTCAAAAATTTTTGTCACAAGATAAAATGTTAATGGAATTTAAGATCTTCCCTGCCCATTAATAGGCCTTAATAACCTGGAGCCCATTAAGGGAAGCTTGCCTGGAGGAAGGCTTTCATACCTTCTGCTAATTTCCAATTAGGCCCTGAGTCAGGAGGGTTGTGATGCTTTCTGGCTCTGAGAATTACATGTATACTCTGAGTTGGTTGGTATTTTGCTTTGAAGGCTGCTTT
Organism: Pseudochirops corinnae; assembly: GCA_028646515.1. NCBI lineage: Eukaryota > Metazoa > Chordata > Mammalia > Diprotodontia > Pseudocheiridae > Pseudochirops > Pseudochirops corinnae. Next base: position 538,376,558 of record CM053585.1, read on the forward strand.
TTGAGAAGGTTCTTGTGATTCCCCGGTCAAGATTCTGAGTGGCCTTGTATTCAGTGCTCCCCAACTGCTCAGATGTAAAGGCTCTCTTGATCCAGGGATGTATGTAAAGCGCATAGTTGCTTGGTCTTTTGGTTGGTCTTTATTTCTCTGCTTGAATTTCCTCTGTATTTTCTTTGTATTTTCTCTGAAGTTCAGAACTAGTGAATGTAATTTAAAAAGAGTGTTGACCCCTTGACCAGCTATCTTTCCTAGTAAAGCAGATCTAAGAACCTGTGCTAGCAGCCATTCTGGGGATGTCAGTGTGCTTGCCTCTACACCTTGCCAACTTTTCATTGTCTTTCCTGAAACCTAGCGTGCAGAACTGAACATCCTTATGCTGGTGTGGTCTGACCAGGAGAAAACAATGGGAAGGTGGTTCAGGAACTTAGAAAGCATTTCTCTAATTGTGTCCTTATGGTCAGGAGCATAGGCCTTTCTGTTGTCTTCCCCTTCTGCTGATAATGCCAGGAAGAAGAGGATGTGGCATTTACAAGTTTGTAGATGAACCAAGTGAGGTTTTGAGATAAAAATTGATAACTCTGATCTTTTACTTAACATCTGATGATAGATTATATCTATTCCTTTTGATATAAATGTGAATAGAGACAGTAGTTAATGAAAGTAAATTAATGGTCTTTTTACTAGCATATTGCCTAAATATTTACAAACTAGACGAGATCTTTTAAGGGCCCTGTGCATTGACTTCATACTTTGTAGTGTTTATCAAATGCTAAATATTTGATATTGGTAGAACAAAACTATTATAGCAAAATGATCTTTCTTTTAATTGGTTTGAGCTGTTTGCATCTGTGTTTTTGGTTTAGTGATCTCCAAGGCTTTTCATGATTCTCCAAAAATAGAGGCAGTGAAACAGTGTTCATTAATAATAAGGATATTATCATTCCCATTTATTTGGTGACTTAAGTGGAAAAGTAAGTTCAGTAGAAAATCCAGGTCAGTAATACGCTCCTGAATCCTGCAGCTCTGAAGATAGACATCTGACTCTGATGACTTTCTTGGCTGTGATTTCCTTTTGATAATTGTGTCTTTAGGTTTTTCTGTTACATCGTCATAATGCCACCTCGTCTTTGAATTGTGGATGATTCTCAGTTCTCAGCCTTCCGGTGTTGATGGAAGATACCTTGGAGGTCATGTGGTAGGACCCCTTCCTTATTATATATGAATAAGTTGGGTCCTCACAGGTGAACTGGTTTGATTGGCATGGCACAGCTTGTGGGGCCGAGGGCCTGGGCCTGGAGCCCTCAGGTATCCGAAGTCTCTGTTACGTGACTGAATTAGGAAACGCCATCATCCACCTGGTCTGTGATCTGTGTGTCATCCTCCACTCATTCACTCTCTACATGGTTGGCGCATCTGATTTCCATCTTTACAACTTCTTTTGTACGTGTCTCTGTTTCTCTGCTCACACAGCCATCCGTCATCCTAGTTTAGACCCTCATCCCCTCTCACTGGGACTCTTGTACTTGCCCAAGTCTCTCTTCACTCTCTGATCTAGTTCCAACTCAGTTGCCAAAGTGATTTTCTTAAAGTGTGGGTCTGATTGTGCTGTCTCCTTTCAAGGGGGCTTCAAGCCCAGGTTGGTACTAGGATTTGGGAATGTATGCTCTGGGGAGATTGAGACCCTCTGTAGGAGAAATTGATTGTCTGGGCACCTTGTGCCTTTTTCCTGCCGGGGAACCTCAAGTGTAAGCTAGCATTTAGTTTGGAGAACCAAAGAGACTGCCAATGAGGTGGAAGACTCCCCAGAGAGGGAAGGAGAGTTGTCTTAAGTATTTATAGTATTGTTGAAATTCCTTCATGTTTTGCATTTTCTATTGAGTGAGATAAACTCATCCTACATTTGAGGTACATTTTCTGTTAGTCTTACATGGGGGTTGAGGGGCTTCTTCTTTTTGTGGAGACACAAAGTATGTTCCCAGGTGATACTCCAGGTACACCCTGCTCATGTTTATATAATTATGATTATGACCTAAATTACATACATGCCTGCCCAGTGTTCATCCAGCTTCTTCTTGAAGGTCTTGGTTGATGAGGAGCCCACATTCTCCAGAAGTGGGCCATTCCCTCAATGGGAGGAAGGGTTTTCTGATTTCAGCTTCTGCCCATTACCTGGGTTCTTTCCTCTGGAGCCAAAAAGAACAAATCTGAAGGCCTGTGAAATACAGGAGCACCATTGTTATTCCCCCAAAGCCGTCTCTTCTTGGGACAGTCAGTCCTCACGTGACAGACGCTAGACACTTTTGGTTGCCTTCCCATCAATACTTTCTAGGTTATTAGTATCCTTAAGCCCTGGTGCTCTTTGTTATGATTGGCATACAGGCTCGTAGTCTTAGGTGAAACACAATTTTACATAGTTGGTTACTCTGCTGTCTTGCTAAATTAGATTGATGTTAAATTCAGTTTGTCAGAAAGTCATTAAGTGCTTTTGTCCAAGGGGCTAGGGATATGAAGAAAAATATAAGAGAGCTCTTGCCCTCATGAGGCTTGCATTCTACTGAGGGCATACAATAATCATCATACTGAATGAAGGCTGATGACATGCCATGGGATTTGCTGGCCGTAACTGAAAGTCATTCACCTCCATTTGTTGCTGACAAAATTGCCAAGACTGAAGGAGGGAATCAAAATTCTTCTATGCTAGCATTAGCATTAACTCAGTATGTGATGTGGTGATGAAAAGGCCTAGAAAAAGTAGCTTGAGTCGTGCAGATTTGTTCATGGAAATGGAGAGGTTTATGGCGTCACTTTGAGACCAGGTCATCCATCACCATGAGAAATTACAGAAGGGTTATCCTTCGAGAGCCCAGATTTAATGATAAATGTAGGTGATGAGAGGAATGATTGAAACTGAGCAACACATCATTGCAGGCTGCAAAAATTGAACACCTGCTGAATTCCTAGCAAGAAGTGATGTGGTACCTAGAATTATATGTCAGAAACCCAGTATCTTAGTAAACTTTGTAAGCTATCCTTGTAAAAAATCCCCTTAGAGACCGCAAAATATCCTGGAGAACTCAACCAGTAAATTGTTTTGGAGCTGCAACATCGTGACGCCTTGAGCTACCTACAATTGCCCACAAAGAACATTGACAGGTAAAAACTCAAAAACAAGAATTTAATAGCTCTTGCTTTACCAAAATGCCCACAATTTCTAAGCTATTAGAAAACCACCCAAAATTCAGATATGATGAGGTTTAGTAGTTATCCCCAACATCCTCTTTGCTACTGGCATTGTTCCAAGGGGATGTTTCATCCACCTATAATACACGTACATATATCTATATATATTATATGATAAATATAATAGTACATATGTAATACATATAGAAACACACACACACACACACACACACATATAAACCATTACATAAAAATAGTAGGATTGAGATTTGTCCCAGGGCTTTTCTGTCTGAACTACACGAACAAGAAGAGAACATTCTTTTTGTGATAGTGATAATAGTAATTGCTCCCATTTATTTAGCACCAGAAGGTGTACAAAGCACTTGATAGACACATGATAGTTGTTTCCAGGTATCTGTAGGAATGTCATGTGGAACAAGAATTAGTCTTGTCTGTTTGGTCCCCGTAGTTAGGACCATGGATGGTGGGTAGAAAGGACAGAGAATCAAACTTATGTTTGATGTCAGGAAAGACTTCATAAAACCATCTGAACTTTGTACAGCTGTAGTGAGCTGCCATGAGAAGTGGTGAGTCTTTCCTCCTTGGAGGTCTTCAGACAGAGGCTGGATGACTGCTACTTGAGTCTATTATAGCGAACATTCCTTTTCTTGTATTAGTTGGACTGAGTGACCCTGAGGTCCCTTCTAGCTCTCAAATTCTTTGATTCTGTAATAATTTATGATTGATTAAATGTTTTTCTTTGATCCTTGATCAAGAATATAACTCCAGTTGGTTATTTCTGTCCTGACCTAATGTCAGTGGGCAGCCAGTTTTACCCTCTTTTCCAGGGTCTTCGGTGTGCACCCGGTAGCACATTCAACAAAGTAGAGTCAGGAGCCAGAAGAGTGAGTGATCAGCAGACAGCTTTATTTTTCTCTATCGATCTTTCATCCCCGGGGCTTCTCCTCTTTTATCCCCCTTACTGAGCCCCTTTGGCAAATAGCCCACCTCCCCTGTAATCACCTCTGATGCCACAAGGGTCTGGTAAACATGTAAAGGAAGGACGGAGCTCATGTTCCCGGAACAGAGCATATCAACAGAACATCTGGGTTGTGAAATGCAGAATAAAACAGGACACACTGACCCAGAAGCATAACTGCTGTCATGACTCTGTGTTTATGGTATTTTCTGTCCTTCTGCATTCTCAGCATATTCTGGCGCTCATGTTCCTGGGCAGAACTACACATCCCCCAACATATTTCCATATTAAAATGTCATTGGACATTTTTATTTCAATTCAGCAACACCCGTCAACAGAATGTGCCTTTGGTCCATCTTCTCCCCACTTTGAATGGCAACAAATTGGATGACCCTCAAGAGCAGGGCCACCCTCAGACTCTTGGTGGGGGGAGGGTTGGGCAGCAGCTTCTGTATCACAGCAGCACTTCTGTACCACAGTAGAAGCATTCACCAGACCAAAGCCTCTGTGAAAAGTTCCTCAGTGAATTTAAGAACAAAAGAGAGAAACTTGTCCAGTGGGTGAACCAGAGTTGGTGCTCATGGGATTGGTGTAAGCTCATGAAGGGCTGAGACATATGAGTGGTTGGAAGACAGAGAAAAGACAGACAAAACATTAGCCCAAAGGGCAGGGAACCTTTTCTTTCAATGTGCATAGCTTAGGACACTAACCGAGATGTGGAAGACTGCCTGGACTAGCCATCACAAAGCCAGAATGTGTGAGCATCAAGTGGAGGGTAGGGAGAGAAGCCTGTATAGAAAATAGTATATTTTTCCAATATCCATGCCTTTGCTTTTTTATGACTGGCAACAACTGGATCTTGGTCAAGACCTTAAATTCAATTTAAATTTTAAAATGTCTGAAAGAAGAATGATTACAACTTAAAACCAAAGCAGGAGAGCTGTTTGGGAGTCATCTGGTTTAAAATGTTCATTTCTTTTCCCTGCCCGTTTGGTTTTTGGGAGATGCTGATGGTTCCTTTTAAGGTCCAGTCCCAAAGAGCCAGACCTGCCTTTTAGGGCATGGGGTTTTCTGCTGCGACCAGCACAGTTTGTGGCTCAGCAACCAGCTGAATGAAAAGAGAGAGAGGGAGAGACGGGGATGTATTTGATAGTCTGTTTATTACAGAACCATTTCATACAGAGCCATAGTACAAGAAAATCACAGGGTTTATATACCTTATAGCAGAGTCTCTGAGTAAATTGAAATGCCAGGACCCTTCTTTAGTCCTGACCACTCCCTACCCAGCCCACGGCTAATTATTCAATGAGACTTCTTCCTCAGGACCTTTCCCAGAGATACAAACAAAGCAGGGAATCATTTGCTAATTGACTGCCGGAAACTATTTTAGATATTCATAGATCCAGTGAAAGCATCTACCCAACAAGATTATATTCTTTCTGCATATCTGCCTCATAGAAGAGGCGGGGCATGAAAGTCTGGTCTACTACAGTTTTCCACAAAGGTTCTGCTCTTTGTGCCCAAGGGTCAGAAGAGTATGTAGGCCTTTCTGGGTGAGTTTTCTGGCCCAGTTAAGCTTTGGTTTCCCTTTAAAAAAACTTGGAAACCATTTTGTTGTTCTCAGGTTGTAAGGTTAAAGTTGTTTGGTTAAGTAATTCTCATGGGTTTTAATCTGGCAGCCTCTCAGGTCTTGTAAAATGAGAAATTTAAAAGCTTTTGGCCTAGTGGGCTCCACCATATTGGCCACATGCTTCAAGATGTTGGCAAGGAGGTTTTGTAGTGTTCCAAGTGCTGTGTAGTTTTGAAGCAGTGGCAGACTTCTGTACTTTTAAGTGATTTGAAAACATTGGAGTGGAAGGTTTAACAAGGGCATGGTCATCTTCTTTGCCAAGTTCTTGGCCCCTTTGGGCTTACATGGAACCTGTGGTTTAATGGCCAAAACACTGAACTTTGATTAAGTGACTTTTTTGTCTAGCACTGTTTTTCTCAATAACCTTCAGTCATACACAGGGGACATCTCCTTTTAGTGATCTCCCCATCAAGCTTCTCCTGGCTCTGATGGCCATTTTTCTGGTAGCTGAGAAGGAGCCAGAACCACATGAGCATGATTCTTACTCTGGACTAGGGCAGGGGAACCTGTCACATGTGGCCTTCTAGGTCCTTGGGTGCAGCCTTTTGACTGACTCCAAGTTTTTCAGAACAAATCCTTTTATTAAGGGGATTTGTTTGGCAAAGAATCCCACCTGGAAGAATCTCTGAAATGTCTTCCTTCCTCTCTTCCCAGCTCCTCTGTGCTCCACACATGCTGTGGGTGTTTTCTAGTATCTGGCCAGTGAAAGTGAATCCCAAGGAGTATCTGGGAAATAGCCTTTGTAGAGAATCCATGGTGGAGTTCCTCCTCCCTCTCCCCCTCCCCCTCTACAGTCTTCTCTTCCTCTTTCCCCTACCCATCCCTTCCTCCTGTTTCTTCCCTTCCCTTCCTCATCCCCTTTGTTGTTCAGTCATCTCAGTCACATCCAGCTCTTTGTGACTTCATTTGGGGTTTTCTTGTTAAAGATACCAGAGGGGTTTGCCATTTCATTCTTCAGCTCATTTGACAGATGAGGAAGCTCAGGCAAATAGGGTGAAGTGATTTGCCCAGGGTCACACAGTTAGCAAGTGTCTGAGGCCAGATTTGAATTTAGGAAGATGAGTCTTCCTGACTCCAGGCCCGTTGCTCTATCCACAGTGCCATTTCCATCCCCAGTTCCCCATTAAAAAAAGAACCAGGCTTGACCCAGTGTCAAGATGCTGAGTCTGAGTGGGGGGATCTGCGCACTTAGATTCAGCTTGTTGAGGTACACTGCTGTGTATTATCTTTCAGAGGACTAGATTAGATGCAGTCCTCCCTCCTACCCCCCCCACCCCCCACCCCAGGCTTTCAGCGGTGCTCTGCAGGATTGAATCGCAAACCCTGCCGGGGTTTGCTGCCAGCCTTGAAGAGTACTGCTGTGGGAAGCTGTGAAACTCCGGAGAGCTCACGCTCTGGACCTAGTCAGCCTGGACAGCTTTTTTGGGACTTTGGCTTCTAGATGTCTGTTAGTCCGAGAAGATGAAAAATCAATTAGGCACCATCTAGCTCAGCTTCTTTATTTTACAGAGGAAGAAGTGTGGCTGAGAGTGGGGGATTCACTTGCCTCATCTTGTCCATAGAGATTAAGCAGCAGAAGTAGTGGTTCTAGAGCTGCTGTTCTTTTTACTGCACTAGATTCCTATTCTCTTGCCTAAGCTCTGCCCTCGTTTACACTTACCACCCCAGACTCTCTAGGAGTTAGGGCACCTTGGAGTCCTAGAGATGCTCTTCGGGACTGGGTGACATTGAAGATGTGCCTTATGCCGAGTTGCCATTGCCTGTCACAGAGGCCACAGGTATCTGTGGGCTAGAAGGGATAAGCTTGGGGCATTGGAGTTGGGAAGGTTTGGGAGGTAGGAGGAGTTATGACCTGGTTGGTACCTGACCTTTGGGCAGAGGATGGGGTGGTCATCCCATACCCTTCCTAGCAATCTAGTGCACTAGTCAGTGCATAGTGCCTCAAGGTGTTGCAAATGAAAAGGAGTTAATTAAAAACTGAGAAACTTAAGATAGTCTTGAAGTTTGCCACTCACGGGGTCTTTAATTCTATTCTGGCAGCATTAAAAAAATGGATGTCCTTTGTTTTTCCATGATGTTTATTTCTTTTAAAAACTCTTTGTTAATGCCTTTCATTTTTACATCACTTTAATTTCCTAGTATGACTTTCCTCTTTCCTCTCTCAGAGAACAATTCCTTATAACAAAGAAAAAGAAAGTTTGACAAAACTGACGAAGTTCAGTGTTACATGTAGTGTTCCACACCTGTAGTCCTCCATCTTTACAATGAAGGGAGGGATGTGTGTGCATTCTCAGATCTCTTCTTTTCAGCCAAGATTTGGCTCTTATAATTTGACAGCATTCAGTTTCAATGTTTTTGGTTCTTTTAATTTCTGTTGTTACAGTCACTGGGTATATTGTTTTCTTGGTTCTCCCTACTTAATATTGCATCAGTTCATATTAATCTGCCTTTGCTTTTCTGAATTCTTCATATTCATCATTTCTTACTAATACTAGTTCTTTTTGTTGCAACCCTTTAATACTCGTATGTGGGCGTATCTGCATGTGGGTGGACCCGCCTGGAGACAGATAGAGGAGCAGTGTCTTGGTTCCTAAGACAATTGGAAATAAGTGTTTTCCGATGGTCTTAGGCAACCCCTGTGACAGGGTCGTTCATCTTCCAGAGGGGTCGCGACCCACAGGTTGAGAACTACTGCCATAAACCATAGCATACCAAGCCCTTCTATACTCTCTCTCAAAATCTGTCCGAGCTCACGTTCGTTGTTTCTGTAATACTATTCATCTTATCCACTGCCCCCTTTTCCTTCTGTCTTTAATCTTTCCCAATATCAGGGTCTTTTCCAGTGAGTCCTGTTTCCTTATTATGTGGCCAAAGTATTTAAGCTTCAGTTTCAGGATTTGACCTTTCAGTGAATAGTGTGAATTAATTTCTTTAAGAATTGACTGGTTGGATCTCCTTGCTGTCTAAGGGACTCTTAAAAGTGTTTTCCTGCACCACAATTCAAAAGTGTCGATTCTGTGGCACTCAGCTTTCTTTACAATCCAACTCTTACAACTGTACATTGCCGCTGGAAAAATCATGGCTTTGATTGTGTGAGCAAGGTGACATCTCTGCCTTTTAGTATGCAGTCCAGATTTGCCATAGCTTTCCTTCCATGGAGCAAGTGTCTTTTAATTTCATGGCTGTGGTCACTGTGTGCAGTGATCTTGGAGTCCAAGAATATAAGATCTGATCTTGCTTCCATTTCTTCTCCCCCATTTTCCAGGAAGTGATGGAACCAGTTGCCAAGATCGTAGTTTTTTTTGATGTTAAGCTTCAAGCCAGTTTCTATACTCTCTTCCTTCATCCTCATTGAGAGACTTCATTCCTCTTCGTGTTCTCCCATCAGAGGGGCACCTTCTGCATTTATGAGACTGTTGATATTTCTCTTGGCAGCCTTAATTTCAGCCTTAGATTCCTCCAGCTTAGCATTGCACATGATGTACTCTGTATGTGTTAAAGAAGGTGACAGTATACAGCCTTGTCATACTCCTTTCCAAATCTTAAACAAATCAATTGTTCCAGGTTTGGTTCTGACTTTTGCTTCTTAAACCACATACAGATTCCTCAGGAGACAAGTAAGATGATCTAGCAGTTCCATCTCTTTGAGGACTTGCCGTAGTTTTTTGTGATACACAAAGTCAAAGTGAAGCAGAAGGAGATGATTTTCTGGAACTCCCTTGCTTTTTCCATTATCCAGTGAATGTTGGCAATTTGGTCTCCAGTTCTTCTGCCTCTTTGAAAAACAGGCTGCTCAAAAACTAGTGGTACTTTATTGCCTACCAGATGACTTCCTACTTGTATAAGGAATCCAGATTGCTTACTGACATTCAAGGCCCTTTCACTCTCCCTGCAGCATACTTCTGTGGTTTTACTCCTTTCCTCTCACGTGTTCTCTGCTCCAAACAGGACTACCCATTTCTCGTAGATGTGCTACCTTTGCTCACACTATTCTCCATGACAGCAATGTACCCCATTATTTATACCCCTTTTACCTATTTGCCTCTTCAAATGCTGCCCAATCTTCAGAACCCACCCAACTCAAAAAACTTTTCCTAGAAAGCTTTTCATACTGCTCTTGGTCATAAAGAATCACTTTTGCCTTAGAATTCCTGAGCACTTTGCATGTAGTGGTCTAATATAGTAATAGAACATCTGTTCTGTTGTTTTGTGTTGTGTGCACAGAAGTGTATTGCAGTGGAAAGAGATGTATACTTTTTGGTTGAGTCTGTGGGTGACCTTGGACAAATCACTTAACTTCTCTTCAACCCTCAATTTCTGACTTACAGCAATAATAGACTTTGTGAGGATAAGGCTTTGTAAACTCTGTAAATGTGAGCTGCTGCCAGCCTTGAACAGAAGGACCCTGGGTCACTGCTTCCATGTCCCCTCAGCAGACTGGTCATATCTTGGCCTTAGAACCATCCACGATTGTTCTCTGAACTCTGAGGTGCCTTTGTCTTCCCAGGCCCTCCTCTCTGTTCTCTATTCTTCCCACACGTATGCTTTGTCCTCTCTGTGACCTCTGGTCGAAAGAAGAACATGAAAGCTCCACCAGAACAAGCAGATACGCACTTGAGAATTCCATTCGATCCTATGTAAACGTCTAATGCATTATTGCCGGAAGGCAGCATTGTGATAATTCGGTCTGCTTTCTCTGCTACGTCTGCTGGGAAGATACCAGCTTTTAAAAAAAATTACGCGAGTCATTATTTTAAATGTAAAACATGCACACAGCACCAGTACTGTCGCTTCTGGCCGCTCAGCTGCCCATGGCTGTGTGTTCCTCCTCCTCTTGTCTTCACAGCTGGCTCCTCCCCTTCATTCTTCTCTTTTTCATAGAACTCCCCTTTGGGTGTTACAGTGTAAGCTTCTTGAGGGCAGGGCCTGTCTTTCTTTTTTCTTGTGTTTGTATCCCTGGTGCTGGGCATAGCTCTTGGGGTGTAGGAAATACTGCATGAATGCTTGTGTCTTTCCTCCCAGTGCACTTTTCTAGCCTTATCTTTCCTTCATGCTATGGCTGGACTTACTGCTGTTCCTCACCGGCAGTTAGTTCTGTTTCCTGTCTTTCTGCCCTTGCAGGCACCATTACCCGTACCTGGACGCCCCATCCTTATCTCAGTCTCTTAGAATCCCTCCTTTCCTTCAAAGCTCAGCTCAACACTGCACAAAATCTTCCATCCAGATCCTTCTGGCTGTGAGGGCCTCCCCCCAAACTGCCTTACATTCCTTTTGTAAAGACTTAATTTATGCCCATATTGTCTACTGTGATAGGATAGAGGCTTCCTGTGATCAAGGACTAGCTCCGTTCTGTGCTGGTGCTGAGCATACTGCCTGGCATGTAGTGGGCACTTAGTAAATGGTGATTGATCATATCCTCAGGGTCTAGCACAGTGCTTGGCAGTAGTGGGCCTTAGGAAATGCCTGTCTCTGGGTTGATGATAGGTGCTTAAATGTTCATTGAGTGGCTGAAATACAAAAACAAAACGGCCTGTTTCCAAGGAGCTTCTGTTCTATGGGCGGAGGGGAATAAGTGGATTCTTTCATTCCAACACAGCTCCACACAGGGCTGGTCAGTTACCCTCGTGGTCTCAGTGTCTTGGCAGCGAATACTTCTCCCTTGACCGGACTCTTCTTCCGTGTTGTTCTTGCCTTCGGACTTACTCTTACGTCATTCTGTGGAATTCTGTTTGCTGGAAGAGCAGGAGGGCAGCAGTGAGCTGGCCAGAGGCCTTGGCCCAAGGATGCCTTTGTCCCCCTCCCCTTTGGTTTCCTTTCACTCCCCACAAACCCACGTTGTTAGTAACGTATGTGGCTGCCCTGCCAAAGTATATACCAACAAGTATGCAGTCTGAGGCTGGAGGAACCCATGAGAATTTGTGTGTCTGTTCCCAAGAATGCTAAGGTTTGCCCTTTCCCCCAAAGCTCCCTTCACACTTCTTAAAGTAAACAGTGCACTTTGATTCCATAGAAACAAGATTTGTAGGAATAGAAGGAATGTGTCTTTTAGACAGTGAAGTGGTGGGTTTTGGGTTTTTTGTGTTATCTCAAAATAAGCCTATGCATCTAACTAACTGAGGTGTTACCTTTTGGCAAAGTAACTGTAATTGTGCATAATTGTGTTCCAGAAACTGCCTGAGCGTTTGTTTGGAAGCAGGACTCGTGCTGTGTGCATGTTTTACATTAAAATAATGACTCGTGTAATTTTTTTTAAAAGGTGGTGTCTTCCCCAGCAGACGTAGCCGAGAAAGCAGACCGAATTATCACGATGCTGCCTTCCAGCAGTAACGCACTAGACGTTTACACGGGATCGAACGGGATTCTCAAGTGCGTATCCGCTTGTTCTGGTGGAGCTTCCACGCTCTTCCTTTGAACCATTAGCAACGTATTAGTTATGGTTTTTTGTTTCTTTAGGGGAATTTTCTTGCTTTTTTGTTTATTTTTTAACAGGAATATTAGTTTCACCACCCACTCCCTCGTAGCTCCCTTTGCATGTTTCTGCATTGCTTTCTGTTATGGCTGTTGCTTTAGCTCTTTTAAATAGTCTGCTGCCAGTACTCGCATACTTAACACAAGTACTACCTTGTATTTGATATGAAAGAAGTTGTTTCTATTAAACACTGATAACCGTTGGGATTATCAGAGCTAATCCATGTTTGTTGAGGGCCCACGGGAGGTCACCTTCATAGAAAGTACTGTTTTGAGGGGAAAAGTATTCAAATATACATGAACGAATAGCGTATGAACTGCTGATTCAGGCATTTATCATTCAGGCCGAGGTTCTGAATCTTCGATGGTTCCCAGGTCCCGTTTTCACTGGGTCGTGGGGCTCTCTGTCTTCGCACCCCCATCCGCCTGGTGTTTATAACACTTGCTAACATGCATTTTGTGACATTTCACTTGTTAATGTATTTGTTAAACCTGAATCCTGGAAATCTGTTCCCTCACTTGCCTTGAGGGATGCTTCTGACGCCTTCTGACACCCATTCTGACAAGACTGTCAGAGTCTGGCAGTCGAGTAGTAATTCACCCCCAAACATTTGAGGGAGGATTGTGCCAAGAGTAATGTAGAATTTATATTGAAGTCCAAGACATGTGAATGGAGGAAAAGTGGATATTTTTGACTAAGAAAAAAAAAAAGGCAAAACGTATTACATTTCTTTTAAAAATGTCCTTACAGCATATTTTTAAAAATGCTGTAGATTAAGAGTCATGAGAGAAGATGCCATTCACATCCAGAGAGAGAACTGCGGAGTCTGAAGGCAGGTAGAGACAGGCTGTCTTCTGTCCCTTTTGTTCTGATCCTTCTTTCACAAGATGACCAATGTGGAAATGCGTTTAATGTGACTGTACACATAGAGCCTATATCAGGTTGCACGCCATCTTGGGGAGAGGGTGGGGGGAAATTTGGAACTCAAAATTGCAAATTAGAAATAGATAAATGAAAAGACACTGTAAGTTGCACAGTCTAGCTTGCTTAGCCCAGCGGACACAGAGCAGGTGTGTTCTAGAGAAGTTTATCAAACCAGATTTGGGGCCTCAGATTCCATCGGAATTGTTGGCGAAAGCGATTTTGGTTCTTACGCCTGTCACGTCCCACCTCCCTCAGGGGCGTTGGCCCTTCTCCCACCAGATGAGCAGATGACGGCCCTGAGCTGACCAGGGAGGGAAGGGATTTCTGGGCAGTGGGCAAAGGCTTGGTGTTGTTGGCTTGTCATTAACAGCCATGGATCAGTGGGCATTTCTTGAAGAGAAGTGCTCTGCTTTTGTTTTCGTTAACAATACCAGCTTGTATTCAGATGGCACTTTAGGATTTCCCAAGCTCCAGGCAAATAAGATCTGATTTTATCCTCCCCACAGAACTGCAGGGAGGGCTCTTATTAGCCCCATTTTACAGATGAAGAAATGGGCGCATTCAGATGTTATTTTTTTTAAAGTCTCTCGCTGGAGGTCCCTCAGCCAGTAGATGTGCGAGGCTGGAGTTGGGGCTTCTGTGCCCTGTGGCGCCCCCTAGCGGCCCCTGCTGCCTCTGTTGTTGGAGAAAGGGGCCGTAACCCCAAGAGAGAAATGGCATGGAGGTCAGGGAGCTTATTTTTCCTTTTTGTGTTAATTCACCAAAGAAAATGGAAAAAAAACAAAAATGGTGACTCTCCATGGGATCCCCAAATTTATCTGCCTGTTACTTTCCCTTTCACCCAGTTGGTTTTGTTATTATTTCAAAAAAACTGCTGTACCAAAGATGAAAGGTCGCTGTGCCCCAGAGGGTAGAGGTGCCCTCTCCCTTGCCCCCTCCCTCTCTCCTCGCTCTCCCCTCCTCCCCTTTCCCTCCCCTTCCCTTTCCCTCCTCCTCTTCCCCTCCCTTCCTCCCTCCCTTCTCCGTCTCCTCTCTCTCCCTCAGTCTCTGAGTCTGTATCTCTCTGTCTGTCATATATGGTTCACCTAGGAAAAACTGTGTAGAGCAGTGGGAAATTTGTAGATGTGACCAGTGCAGGACAAAGAAGCTGCTTTGCCCTGTTTGTGTTCAGTTTAGTCAGGGCCACGTCGGCTCACTTTTTTTTTAAACCAATATCTGCGACACTCATTGCTCTCATTGTTGATGTCTGTGGCTATTTTCTTTTTTTTTTTTCAGAGAGTGGGAGAATGGCCCAGGGAGCACCCTTTAATTTGGCTTAATCTGCTTCATTACTTTGGAATGATTAGCAAAAATGCTAATTCTGTATGTTTTTAATGTGAAGAGAACTGAAAATAACAGATATTTTTTATGTGTTTCTTAGGAAAGTGAAGAAAGGTTCTTTATTAATAGATTCCAGTACAATTGACCCTGCGGTGTCAAAAGAACTGGCAAAGGAAGTTGAAAAAATGGGAGCAGTTTTCATGGATAGCCCTGTTTCTGGTGGTGAGTAGTAGTTAAACTTACACGCCTGCCTCTCTGCCTGTCTTCCTGCTGCCTGTCTGCCTGCCTGTCTTCCTATCTGCCTTCCTGTCTGTCTGCTTGCCTGTCTGTCTTCCTGTCTGTCTGTCTGCTTGCCTGTCCATCTTCTGCTGTCTGCCTGCCTGTCTGCCTGAAGCCACAGCAGTTGCCCCTCCTGACTTCAGGATGACCCAGGCCATCTACTCCTCCCCCTGCCCCTTGTCTCAAGAATTGCTGTAGAACTCTTAATTTCCCAGACACTTAATTCATGTGAAGCAAAGCAGATTGCTGTGCCCCCTGCCCTTTGTGACAAGGTGGGTAGACTTATAAATGCAGGTAAGTGAAGGGCTGTCCCAAACGTTTGGAATCTGTGCTATAAAACAGACTGGGGTAGGAACAGGTGCGCTGGTTGGATCACATGTAACAGCCACGCCTCCCGTCTTGGTGTGTCTGCTTTGTCTGATCAGTATTTTGATAATTAGACTACTTAACAGTCATGCTACCTTGTCGTTCACTGCAGTTATTAGAAAGTTAATGCACTTTTTTAACATGAAAAGTTTTAAAAGTAATCACTTAGGGAATTTTGGAGTTGCCTTGGTTTTTCTCAACTGGCTTTTAGGCATCCAGATATGTAGCTCCCTTCCACTCAGCCTGGCAGTAGCCTGGCTCAGGTCCTCTTCACTTCTTGCTTAGTCTGTGTCTGTCTCCGATTCCTCAACACTCCACTCTGTCCACAAAAGGACAGGATTAGGGCCTGGGACAGGACCTGTGATGTTTGTGGTACAGGGAACTCCCATGTGGTACAGGGAACTCCCAGATGAGGAAATGCCCTCTGCCAATATTGGTTGGCACTTTCTCTGCTACTTATGTCTTAGAGACCTGAGAAGTTAACTGACTTAACTCAGGGTCGTGCAGCCAGCCTTAACCTCAGGCTTTCTTGGCTTCAGAGCCAGCTGTCTGTCCCACATGGCCAGGCTGCCCTTCATCCTTCAAGTATCTGCCAGAATAAGGTTCCTAATGCACAAGACTGACCATGTCCCATCAGACTCCAAGATCTTCCTTGGTCCCCTGTTGCCCATGGGATTGAACACAGGTATTTTCCTAAGCATTTCAGGGCACTGATCATCAGGCTCTTGTCTCCCCTTCTGTTGTTACAATCTTGTTTTCTGCTCTTCCCTCTAACTTAACATTTATTTCAGTTAAACTGAACCGTGGGTTATTTTCCAATCGAGTGCTTCTGTGAGTTCATTTGGGCTGTCTCTCCCCTTCCTGGAGCTGAGTCAGCCCTTTGTCAGGATCACTGCTTCTCCCATTCTATCCATTTGTGGGCCTGGTACAGAGTCACAGAGTCTGAGGTGGGCAGAGCCTCAGTGGTCGTCCAGGCCAGCCCATCCTGGGACGAGAATCCCCTCCATGACATCCTGGCCTTTGCATCGAGCCCTTTAGGGAAGGTTTGTCTGCTTCTTCCAAGACTGTCTGGTTCTGCTTTTGGGAACATTGCATTGTTGGGGAGCCTCTGTCTTACACCCATCATCTTCTGTCCCTTACTCCTTGTTCTTCCCCCTGGGACTGAGCAGAAAAAGGGGAGTCCCTCTTTCACGTGATGGCCTTTAAAATGTTTGAAGACATTTGTCACATCCCTCAGGGGCTTCTCTTCTCCAGGTTCAGTCTGTGCAGTTCCTTCAGTCAGCCCATGTACCCTCTGATTCTCCTTAGAAAGCAGCTAGGGAGCTGTCCAATTTGTCAGGGTCCATCCTAAACTAGCATTTGGACAGTTTAGGACCTGCCAGAATGTGCCATCCAGCGTGAGTCTCTTCAGACCCAGTAGAATGGACACTTCTTGAGGGCAGAGGCTTTTACATTCACATCCTCACTGCTGGCACATAGTAGGCACCTGATAAATTCTGGTTGCTTGATAGCTGATTGGTCATCCAAAGGATAGCTTGAGATCCTTCATGAAATGCTTGGCTTATATTTAAATAGACTATGCTTAAAACGAGTCCCTGATCAACTGGTCTCATGACTCTGCAGGGGAAAAAGGAAGTAGCCTAGCTTAGCATGATTTTTAAAAAATGTCTTATTGATGCTCTTTAAAAAAATATTACTGTCTTTCTCCCACAACTGCCCTCATAACTCCAGCCCAAGAGAACTGTCTCCAGGAACAAAATAAGTACAGTCTTGGCCACACCTAAAAGTGTATGTGCTGTCCTGCCCCTGTAGACCACCACCTCTCTGTCAGGAGGCAAGAAACATGCCTTTTCAGCCTGACCTCCTCTCCGTGAAGCCCCTTCTCTTTCTCAAGAATCACAAGTCCTCTTTTCATGACCACGTCTGTCATTTTATCAGGACCCAGTCAGGCTCACAGGCATGGAGCTGGCAGGCTCCACTCTCTCACCTCTTAAAACTGGGGCCCAGTCCTGTGCCGTCCTGCTGCTCTTTGCCATCACTCAGCTGATCAACACACATTTCTAAAGTGTCTCCTGTGTACCAAGCCCTGGGTCAGGCCCCGGGCAGAGGACCCTGAGAAGGAAACCGTTCCTGGCCCTTCCGTCAGGGAGACAACATGTGTGTGATATTTTAAAGAGGGCCAACAGAAGCATGATAATCTGGCCGCAGGTTCCTCCACTGCCCAAGAACGGAGTTGGTTCTGGCACAGGACCTAGAGTTGGCTGCTGGGTCTGTGAGGGCAGGGGTGATTTTGTCTTGTCCTGGTATTGATTTTGTCTTGTCCTGGTATCCTCAGTGCCTCTCATGGGGCCTGGCATGGAGCGTGTCCTCCCTAAATGCTTGCCAGTGAGTGAGCTGGAGTCTCAGCCCCTTTTCACCATTTTTGTTCCTCCTTCCCAGTCTAGTGATGGAAGAGAAAATGTTAGTGCTTCATGACCTCAGTGAGGTCTGTGGCCTTCTCCCTAGTGCCTGACTCCTCATCTCTTCTGCCCGTGGTGTTCCTCAAAGGAAATTTGTGTAGGGCAAAAGGACAGAAAGAGAGTTGATGTAGAGATGGAGTGCTGAATGGAATGGGAGGGCACCCCAGGTGGTGGAAGGTCACAGAAGGACCTATTTTCTCCTGGCCTGAACTAGAAAAAGTGCCGTCCCTAAGTCAGTCGGACTTCATTATGACAGTGAGGAACTCTGGAATTTTTACTCATCACATTTACTTTTAGAAGCGTTGCATTGATGCCTGTCTCCTCTGTGTAGTAATTTCTCACATGCTCCAGATAAGACTTACATTAGACACAGAAAAGCAAACCAAAACATTGAGTTCCAGCACTTTGTTTATGCCCCTGATGTCTCCCTTGTGTGTGGAGGGAGGTTTTGTTCTCTCCTTTTCAGGACCTCATAGTTCAGCTGTCTTTGAATCATTCTTCATCTACGTTGTCGTGGTCCTGGTGCTTCATTCCCCCTTCCAAGTGGGTCACTTTGGAAAACTGAAAAGAAGGTATTAGAAGTGTCAGATAGAGGCAGAGGCCATCTTCAGCATTGGCACACCTTCCACAGAGTCAGCTCCCGCGCTCCTTATGTCACGAGTCTGTCATTGGGCTGCTCAGTACAGGACTGTTACACTCCCTTTTTCAATCTAGATTTCCTCAGAGAGCTTTTGTGCTGGGTCTTCCCGGTGAGTCGTGGATGGGGCTGTGCCATGCCTGCTTCTACCCACTGCTGCTTTTCTGTCGGTGCTTGTGTCATCTGCTCACTTAGTTCTGTCATCCTTGTGTCCGTGGTTTGGAGCCATAGCAACATTGGGAGGCCCCTGGACTTACAGAGTGTTCTGGCCTGGTCCTCCCTCAGGCCAGCTCCCTCCTAGTTTAAGTTTTCTTTTTAAACAAAAGGACACATGCTAACACAGTGAACAGTTCACAAAAAGAGATTTTTTTTTTAGCTATAGTGGAGGCAGGATCTTCAACAAGGATAGGCATTGAAAGACAACTCAGGTGGATTCAGCTGATTTTTGTCTCATCTGAGTTACCTGCCATGACCCACCAGTCAGGTCTCAGAGCTGCTGGTGCTTCCTCTGGGCACTTCCTCCGGACTCCGATAGTGTCCAGAATCTGGGCTTATGAGTTTCCTGAGTCAAGCAAGTCTCCAGAAAGTTCTGAATGCCTTTGAGGAATGAATGACCCAGACTTGAAGGGAGTGGAGGGGTCAGGATACGCCTTCCCACCGTACAAAGGGATGCTGTTGTTACAAATAATTGAGGACCGTTAAAAGCACTGAATGGTTACTATATGAAATCTGGCCAGATCTCTTCCTCAGTTTGTCCCAAATAATCATCCATCTGTGTGCTTGTCCAAGACACTTTCATCGATGGACTAATTTGTTTTCCCAGCTGGTTGTGTATTATAGTTTTGGCAGTCTGTATTTTTCATCCAGATTATTTTTTCATTGTGAATGGTTAGGCCAGTTTCTTTTGCATTAGTTTGGATTTCCCTGAGGAGGCTTAATTGTGGTTAGGGGCTTTGTGCATTTAATTATGATGTCATCTACGAAAAGTCGCTTTTGAAAGACTTGTAGGAAATTTTTTTTTGTTAAACCTCACGTTGGACATTTCACATAACTGCCATGGCGGATGTGAATGCTTGGCCCCTCGGCTGTTATGAGGATTCAGCAGCTTGCTGAATGAGTGTGTGGTCCTGCTGTCATGGAGGCCTGGGTCATTTTGAGTTTCACAGGAGAAAGACTTTGAAAGACCCTTGAAAGTAAAGTTTTGCATGGATTAATCAAATGGCTTCTTAAAATCAAAACATTTATATCAGAATCTCATATTTGCCTCACTTTTTAGTCACCTGTATAACAATGAAGATGGGGTTTACTATAGAAATTCCCCCTAAAAGCCCTGACTTTGAACCCAGCCTCTGTCCCTTCTTGACCCTGGACAGCTCCCTTCACTGGTCTCATATGGAGGATGGGTGGTGTGATACCTGTGCTGTCTCCCTCACGAGGTTGTTTCAATGGTCAGATGAGATGATGGCCATAAAGGGTTAGCTAAGCCTTCACATGCTCTGTGAATTAAACTGCTGTTAATGGAGAGACAGCTGGGGGTAGTGCAGGGGGTCAGAGGCAAGTGGGAATGGGGGTCACTAATAGCTACAGAAGGATCCTAGTGGGCCGCACGGGGACTTCGTTTTAAAATGTAATGTTACCTGTTTTGTTTTTTTTACAGCATTTTTATTTTTTAAATATTTCCCAGTTACTTTTCTGTTTGGTTCCTGCCCTACACAGGAGTGTTGTGGGCCCTGTGTTTGATACCACTTCTGTAGGGCACAGAGTAGACGACTTGGAGTCAGGAAGACCTGGGTTCAAATCCTGCCTCTGAAACTAGCTGTGTCCTCCTGGGCAGATCACTCAATTTTCTAAATTTCGGGTGATTCCTTGAGACTGCAAGTTCTAGATGGGTTGCAGTCTGTTTTGGGGGAGAGAGTTCCCATGCCATTGAAATAACAGATCTGTGAAGGTGAACGTGTTGTTATTCTCATAGTGGTCTTCTCATTTTTTTCAGTGGAGTTCAAATAGAAATGGTCTTGGGACTAGTTACTATACTGGTATTCTTTTGAATATAACCGGTGGACTCTGGCACAGGTGGGTAAAATAATGGCTTTTTATAATTGAGTAAAGATCCTGAGTTGCAGGTGTATTTTCTTTAGGCTCACTGAAAGCATCTTTGGGACAGTTCAGCAGGAGAAGGGATGATGGTAGTGACGTGATTTTCTTTTTTTCTGTGAGGTCTTAGTTTTTGAAAACTTTTTGTCTCACATAGTCTGGACTCTTAGCCTTTGGTGTGGTGACATCAGGTAAAATCTTCTTACGTTGGTTTGGATTGCCACTGGGCTTGTGTGACTGTGGGCAGCAGCTCTGTTGGGCAGAGGTCCGGTTTCAGTGCAGTTTATTTGGCGATTTTGAAGGCTCACGGTCTGCTGTTGCATACTGGGGCTCTGTCATCTGTCACGTTATCAGAGGTGACAAGCTCCTCATGCCCGAGTCTGGCAAGGCATGTTTTGCTCAGTATTTGGTAGGTGCTCAGTTTTCAGAGTCTGCACTGAAAAGTTGCAGTTTCTGCTTTTCCTCTTTGTGATCTGCATTAACCAATAAATCTAGCTTTCTTAAAGATAATTTGTCTTGGGGCAGCTAGGTGACTCAGTGAATAGAGAGCTGGCCCTGGAGTCAGGAGGACTCCTGAGTTCAGGTCTGGACTCAGACACTTAACACAAAAACTAGCCATGTGACCTTGGGCAAGTCACTTAACTCCAAGTGCCCTGCCTTCCCCCCTCCAAAAAGCAAAAAAAAGATGATAATTTGTCTGTAATTTTTGTTGTTATTGAGGTCATTATTTTATTTTTCAGAGGGCCTGAGTTTGAATCTTTTCTACCTTAAGTGACCTTAAGTCAGTTTCTCAAGTGCTCTCTTCTCTTTTTAATGTTAAGAAGTTGGAGAAGGTGACCGCTAGGGTTCTTCCTCACTTTAAATCTAGGATTCTTGGATTACGCCTCATATTGTTAATAACATGATCTCCACAGACCAGTTGATTTGGTAGAAGTCAGCATTGGTAGGTGATGAGCAGCTATTTTTGTTTGGCTGACAACATCATTTATAATCCTTTCCTGGGGAAACTTTCTCACTTTTTGAGACATAAAAATGGGAATTCCTGACTCCTTTTCGGCATATGTTGCCCAGCCCTCAGCCGCCTACTGTCTGTAGGAAGTCAGGCCCAGCCCCTGTGGCCGACTCCTCTCCTTGAGCCAGTCTCCCTCCTGTAGTCAGTGCTTTGGGCACCCAGGGAACGAAGTGCAAATGTGGTACCAGGCAGAGGATCCATTTCATTTCTTTTACAAAAATTAAATACCTATTTTCTTGGATAATTTTTTGTTTTTAAACCACCATTTCCTGATGTAAAATCGGTTTTGTTTCATGTCTACATGTTGCTGTCTTTACAGTTTTCCCTAAAAATGCTTTTGGGATTCTCTGGGTCAGGTAAGCCCGACACGTTGCTCTCTGCACTAGTTATGTTTTTGCTGTTTTTTCATTTCCTTTCTCTGCAGCGTTTTGCAAATGACCTTGTCAATCAGTTACTCAGCCAATAAACATTTAGGGCTTACTATATTCCAGGAACTGTGCTAAATTCTGGGAATATAAAGAAAGGCAGAAGATGGTCCCTGCCCTCAAGGAGCTCACAGTCTAATGGAGGACACAGTATGCAGACAACTATGGACAGATGAGCGCTATGGAGGATAAATTGGAAAGAGTCAACAGAGGGAAGGCACAGGAGTGAAGCAGGGCTGGGAAAGGCTTCCTGGAGGAGGTGGGGGGGGGGGGTTATGGGGGAGAGGTTAGTCTGGCCTTGAAGGAAGCCAGAAGTCAGAGATAAGGAGGGAGAGCATTCCAGGCATGGGAGACAGCCATTGCAGATGCTCAGAGTTGGGCCAGAAATTGTTAATAATAGCATTAGGTAGCATTTATAGAGCACTTTAAGGTTTGGAAAGGGCTTGACAAAGATTATTTTCTTTTATCTTCATGCTAACCCCAGAAGGTAGGGAACTGAGGCAGAGAGGTTCATTGGCTAGGGTCACACAGCTTGTTTGAGTCTCTAGCAGGATTTGAACACCACTAGCTACCCAGGTGTATATAAATCATTTCTTAAGCCCCAAGTTTACAAATAGAAACAAATGAGCTCATGCTGCCCTCCAGGAACTCACTTTGTGATAGGCCAGACCCAGACAGATGACGGCAGACCACCTTGCAAGCTTCGCCTTCTCCCTCTTCTCAGCGACAGGACTGCTGGAATTTGTTCCATATTTTCCACAAGCCTGTTGCTCTTTGTGAATAATTGATAACTAATTCTACAGAGTAAGGAAGTTGTTCAGCGAAGTGGCCTTACTGGAGTACTGAGTAATTCACATGGCTTTCATTAGCTGACAATTTCTAGATTTTATTAGAAATCATCTTCATTGGGTGGTTTTGTCATCATTTTGAAATAAGTTGTGCTGGGTATTTATCTCTGCCTTTAGTTTTTAAAAAACTATTTCTTTAAAAAACCCTCACTTCATGAAAAGTCAAATTTAATAAAAGTGCACATAAATAATCTCAGTAATAAAATTTCCAGAAAGCGGTGCCCACTGTGGGGAGAATTGGCTGCTTTCCTTGTACACCAGGTGCAGCGGTTATTCTGTGCTGGCAGTTTGTGTTTCTGTCTGGTCCCTGAAAGCTCTTGTTTTTTTAAAGACGGGAAGGCATTTCTTAACCAGGTGACTCTGCTAGTCCCGCCTTGTGGACTCCTCTATTTCACTGTGATCTTTGAGTATCAGCTGCCCAAAGCTGTCCTCCATGAAATAGATTCCCAGTGAAACGAAAAGAAGCTCAGCTCCCGTCTTAGGCCTGTTTCTCCTCCATGATGGGACAAACTCCTGTCCCTTTTGAGATTGGGGTTTGGCAGCAATGGGCTTCTGTTCCTGGGTACCCCCTTACTCCCTTCTCTCTTCAGGTTGATTTACATTAGTGTGCCTCATCAGTTTTCTGAGCTCTCTGCAGGGGATCAGGAGCCACATGATGGTGGGAGAGACCTGAAGTGCTGTTGACTGGGGAGTCCTAGCCCAGACTTTGGATGGAACCCTTGTAACAGGAAGCACCCTAGCATGCCTAGGGCGGCTACTA
>CM053585.1:538400439-538438306 GCA_028646515.1 Pseudochirops corinnae
TAACAACCCTCGATCTCAGAATCTTGACTGGGAAGTCTCGTGGTTTAACTGGTGCCTGAGCAGGAATCCATTCCACTGTCCTCAGCAAGCTGCTGTCAGGCCATGGCTCCCTCCCAAGGGGCTTTTGGCAGTCTGACATCAGGCCTAAAGGGGCCTCTTACCTCCACCACCCAAGGTTCTTTGGGGCCAGGCAGAGCCATTTTAGCCCGTCTTCCAGTGAAGTAGCTGTCATATGGTCCCTTCATTCATCTCTGGGTAGTATGGCCTTCAGTGGGTTTGAGCTGCTGAGCTGTCAGCTCCTCTGTGGAGTGAGGGAAAGGAGGGACTCCTCTTTTCTGACCACACCCCTCACTGCCTACACAAGTGCCCCATGTCACAGACCTTTTTGGCTCCCACAGAAATTTATAGGGCAGGAAGTCCACCCGTTTTCTTTCTTTTTTCCATCCCTTAAAGGAAATTAAAAATTTCTTCCTGTAGATTAAAGTCCTTTTACTTTGAAATTAAGATCCTTTTTTAGATCTTCGCAATGCAAGTGTGAACATCTTTCTGACTTGGGATGAAGACCGCAGTTCAGTGTTGTAACAAATCAAGATTCTTTGCTTTGCCTCTATCATCTGAAGCAATGGGAAAAAGTTTAAGTGAGGGTTTCTTCCCAGTGGTATTCACATAGATCACTTATACATTTCAAACTGTATTTCAAGAAAAAGAAATATGAACTATAGCGTACTGTGCATATCACCAGCTGAAGAAACAAGTGAGATTCACTCTCATACCCTGTTAAAGGAATTTGGAATCAAATCAGTTCAAGTCCCAGTGGAGTCCTTGTGCAGAACCTCAGTGAGGGGCTTCCCAGGGGGCCATGGAGACTTCTCCAGGCTAGGATCTTAGGTTAAGACTTGGCCTTCAAGGTCACATCTAGTCCAACTGTGGGAACTGCCCAATTTGACAAATGTTAATTAAGTCTTTACTTTATGGAGAAGGTGACATTGGTAATTGTAAAAATGGGGGAAGAGAAGGGGGCTTCTTGGTATAGGGAGTAGCCAGTGTAGGGATTGACCCAGGATTCCTGGGCTTGGGGGATGATGACCCTGGCTGGGTCTAGGGCCTTCAGCCAGTCCCTTGACCTCTTAGTGCTCCATATGACTTTGTACAAACGTGAGCAGCACAGAAGGTGCTGATCTTGTTGGGCAGATGGGCTCTCCTCCCCTGGAGTTTCTTAGGTGAATGAGAAATCATGAGGCTGGACCAAAAAAATATTTGGAGCCCATGCTGGTAGCTAGAGTCTCAAAGGCAGAAAAGAAATATCTCAGGCCCTTAAACAGCTTCTGTTCTACTAGTGGTTGTAACATTTATACATATGAATAAATGAGAAGTATATGCACAGTAAAAAAAAAAAGTGATTTCAAGAGGAAAAGGGGCTTTACATTAGGGGCAGAGTTTGGGGGAGGGGGGCAGAAAAGACGGCAGGTGGCAGGAGGCTGGGTTTTTAGGCATAGGGCTGGGCATCTCTGAAGCCTTCCCAGATCCAGACCCGATCGTCCGCCTTTTCTGAGGATGCGGGAAGGTTCACGGCCTCCTGACTGCATCTGAACGTGGCCCTCCTGGCGGTTCCGAAACCTTCTTCAATTTATAGGAGCACAGAGCGGGTCTAGGCTAAGGCCCTTGTTTGAAGGGCAGAGAGGTCGTGACTTGTTCATGGTTGCAGCTGCTACAGAGGTGAATGGGATTTGAACTCGGGGTCCCTGGCTTCGGTACACACAGCTCCGCTCACGCTCTTTTCTGAACTTTCTTTTATTTCTAAGGCCTCTAGTGCCCGCCCTGCTCCCTGTGGTGCTGATGACAACTGCTGTTTACATTGTTTCCTCCCAACCGCCCTGAGGGGAGAACTATTGTCCCCACTTTACAGATGAGCAAAGTGAGGCTGAGAGAGGTTCCATGCCTTGCCCAGTGTCTGGGGCAGGATTCAAACTCCGGTCTCCCTGACTCCCAGGGGAGTGCGCCCTCCTCCTTTCCTCTCTATAAGCAGAGGTCCTCAGGAGGAAGCAGAAGCTCCGTCTTCTTTTCTCCTTCGCACCTTAAAGCCCTTCTATAGCTTCATCCATCCTTTCCCCCTTTGTTCCAGTCACTGAGGAAGAGGCCTTTTCCCTGACCAGAGTCAAGGGTATCTGTGCTCCCCTCACCTCCTGTCACCTCTCTGCTGGGAGCCTGTCGGCCCCCCCCCCCCCCATCTGCCAGCTCCCTGAGCTTTCTGCTGACAACAGCCCTACACACGCCTGTCCATCTCGCTTTTCTTCTTCACTTGCCACTTTTCAGGGCTTTGCTGTTTGGCTTTTGACCTGAAGACTTGACTCCAGTGACCCTGTGTAAGGTTCTCTGTGATCCCCGATGGCTAACTCCAGTGACATCCTCTCACTTTTCATCCTCCTTCGTGGCTCAGCAGCTCCTTGACCTTTGACCACTCCAGTTTGCAGTCCAATCCGGTCAGCTGGCACAGCACAAAGTACTCTGCTGGGTACTAAGGACACAAAGACAGAGCCACCCCCAATCCCTGTCCTCGGCCTTGCCTTCCATGGGTGCAGCTGGGTGCAGCATGTACACAGGAAGGAGGAAGAGACAACTGTGGGAAGTGGCGCATGGCCGAGGCCTCGGGAAAGTGGGACTTGCCTTCTTCCCTCCTCCTTGGCTTCTGAGGCATTCCTCTCTCTCGCACGGTTCTCTTCCCGGCTGTCTGACTGCACCCCTTCCTCCTCTGCTGGGTCAACATCCATATCCAGGCCTTGGCCACATGTGTCCCCTGAGGCTTGGGTTTGAACCCCCTCCCCTTCTTTCTTGGTGATCTCACCTGCTTCTGTGGGTTGAATGATCGTCCCTGCCCGGGGATCTCTGCACAGAATCTTTGTCCCACCCAGATCTCCTCCCAGCCTCCAGTGCTGCATCACAGAACTCAGCATGTCCAAGGTGGAGGGTATCTTTCCCCCATGCTTGCCCCTCCTCAGGATTTCCCTATTTATGTTGAAGATACCACCATCCTGATGGTACCTACTGGTTGAGGCAGTGGGTTAGTAGAGTCCTGGGCCTGGTGGGTTATAGAGGGTTGAGATTTGTTTGAGATACTTGCCCTTTCATCCTAAACCTGGTCATTTTGGGGCCCAGGGCTTGGTCCAGTGTTGAGTGAGTGATTTCCCCCAGAGAACTTGGGCCTAGGAGGGTCTTTGGTCTTGGAACGGGTACTCCTCTGGTCCAGATTTCAGTTGCGTCTTCAGAAATATGAGAATATTGGATGAGATGATCTGTCAGGTCTCATAGAGTTTCAAAATTCTCTGGTTCTGAATTAAATTTTAATTGGCAACAAATATATCACTTTTTTTGTGACCTGTGAGTTATTTATGATGGCATGAGTGACCCACTTTTAACACACATGTGCTTTTCATGACATTGTCCAGTAATAGTCATGTTCCTGTGATTTAGCTATACTTTGTCAGTTCACTCCACTTAAGATTACTGGTAAATATTTATAAGGTGATAAAGTGCTTAAGACTAGTCTCTGGCTGAAGAATATGATTTTAATTGACCTCCAATTAAAACCCAGGCCTGTGACCTTATATCACACTTCGAGTTTCTCAATTAAATTCAGTTTAAGACATGTTAATCAAGAGTCTCTACATGACTGCTATGTGGCCCTAGGCTTTATTACAATTTTCTGGAAAAATAAGTCTGGCCTAGAGTAGAGGAGGGATCCTACCATGGTCAGATGGCTTGAAGTTGGTCAGTAAGGCTGAATCTGAATGAACTAGAATGAATTAGAAAACTCTGTATTTGTGGCTAATAGCAAAGTACTACAGGCCTTGTGGCCTCCCAGGGCATGTTTTCCTAGCTGAACTGAAGTGGAGAGGAGTCTTGAAGAGTCCAGTAATTGCCAGAGGCCTTGTGTGGAAGCAGCACCAGAGCTGCCCATCTGTGGAGATCGCTCGTCTGATTTCGGTACTAATCAGTGTCCAGACTGAGTAACTGAGCATGGGGGTGTGTGTCTGTGTGTGTGTCTGTGTCTGTGTGTGTGTGTGTGTGTGTGTGTGTGTGTGTGTGTGTGTGTGTGTGTGTGTGTGTAGCCACGCACAGATTGGGCATTTCTGTTCCATTTTAGTTTGCCCGGGTTCATTGTGCAGTGTAAGAGTTCTCTAGAATGTTGAGCAGGAGGCAGCAGAGCTCGTTAAGGAGTTCGCATTTAACAAGCTCTGAAGAATTTCAAGTATGACTTACTTGCTAAATTTTTAAGGGTAAAAGCCTCTTATAGACTCTCCTTAGATCTATGCCATGATTGTTTTTTAAAATAAAGTGCTCAGTCTTGGTCTTTTACTGTTGACTAAATCGGATACCTAAATCAGTTTTTCCACCCTCTCTCTATTGAATTGTGGCAATAATTGCTATTTTGGCACCTTATAGGACCATCATTGTTAAGGGTTTGTTGGCATTTCCATTAGAAACTTTTCTTAGGTTTATAACTTGGCAGTTTCACTTGGCTTCAGGCAGAAACATGCTATTTTTGTCCGAAAGCAAATTATTTTACCAAATTTTATTTAACCGAACTTGGCCTTTATATCTGAGGGGAAGAAGGATTATCTCTGGCTGTTTTCTAATGCTCTCCACTGTTTTAGCGTAACATGATACTGTTAAAGGACAGCAATGATATAATTATAATGAGTTATTATCGTTAACATTATTAGGTAATGTCGTCGTTAGTTGCAGTCTTTAAAACTGAGAAGTTAAGCTTGCTTTCTTGTGAAAAATGTTACATTCATACCCATTAAATTAATTATTATCAAAGTTTGACAGTTTTAATATAGGGAAGACTCTAGAGATTTCTGTTGTGATTTTTCCAATTGGTGATTCTTAATAGTTTAAATCGAAGCAGTGTTACATAGCATTGAAATTTATTGTTGCATCCTAGAATAATTCCATCGGCAAAAATAATGATTAATGTTAGCATTATCTCTTCTGTTTGTGTCCAGTTTTCCCTAGACATCCGGAACTCTAAGGAAGACAGAAATTTGTCCTGTTGTTTTGTTTAGTAGAGAAGTCCATTCTTTTAAAATTTAGGACGTCTCAATCAAAATACAGTGAAATTCTTTGCATTGTAGTAATTAATATTTTCTCATACATGATTTTTTTTTCCTTTTGTATCCATTACATCTCTTCTTTTGATAACATAATGTGGTCATGGATTTTTCTGTTGCATTTTCTGTCCTCTTGTTCTAGTGTCCCAGAAAGAATTGTGCAGCCGGTTAGCATTCTTTGGCAATGGAGGAGGTCCTCTCCGTGAGCTCCAGACCAGTATCTTGAAATGCCAGTAAAGATGACGGCCCAAGATAGGATTATTCAGGGAGTTCTAATAATTTGTCTTTTGAGAAGATGGTGAGAAGTGAGGATGCTTACTTTAACCTAGCTTTTGCCCTGTCCTTGTTACTGGTAGAAAACATTGTTTCAATTCATTAATTTCCCTCCATGTATACTTTCTGCCTATTTGCATTTCCTGTTCCCCTGCATCTGAAGCCTTCCTTCTCACTGCAAAGCAGTTCCCTGACCTGTAATAATTAGGGGGGATTACTGCGATGCTGTTACTACTGAGGTTCGTCCTGTGCAGGGACAGGGCTCTCCATCCCCTCGCTCTCTACTTACCCCTGCCCCTCCTTGCTTCGACTGGGAAGCCTGTGGATAAGGCAGGGGTCCAGCCTGAAGTTTCAACCCAGGGAATTTTTAATGTCTTGTAATTGCCACTCAGGATGTAGGACAGACCAGGCACAACTGGCCCCGTGTGGGTGATGCAACGTTGGCCACCGTTTTTAGTAGAGAGATGTCGTGGTCTAGCAAATCAGTCTGTCACAGAGAGTCATTATATGAAATTTATTTTTCCATGAATGTCCAGTGCTTTCTAATTAGTGTGAAGTTATTTTCCGTGTATTTTTTGTCTGCAGTTGCCTTTGGTGTGATCCCTAGAAGGTACCGGAGGCTGGGGAGTGCAGATCAGGAGCCTGTCATGTGACCACAAGGTCATCCATCACTTTAGTCTTATTTCTTTAAATATTTTTTGACACGGTCAAGAGAAGTCCACTTACAAATGTCAGGGCATGAAAGTGTATATTCGCGTAGGAATTAGGCTTTCTGTTTCTTACAGAATTTTGATTTAGTTTTACTCCCTTTGCTTGTGGACATTTAAAATTTCCATGTACATTTTAATTGCAGCCCACAGTTCATTGCCAAGTTAGATAACATGGCAGACAAGTGCATTACGTGTGCTCCTCTATCTCAAAGTGACCGTAACCTGACCCGAGTAGAGACGTTTTGTGTGTTTACCTCAGATTTTATGTTGTCTGACTGCCTCAGTGTTAGAATGAGGACATTTCTCTCACGGGAATGGACTGGCCTTTATTTAGGCATTAAGAATACTTAAAAATTAGTCAGTCTTTTCTTTTTGGAGGCTGCAAATTCATAAAATAGAAGTAGAGAGTGGTTGTGTCCCTTCTCAAATGTATAGAAATACTCCTAGATAATTTGGATTGAAAAAAATGAAGAAGTTCTGCTTACAACAGTGGATGATAAAGCTATATTTCATTTTTCAGTGGTTTATCCTATTCTTAGGAGTGATACCTTTTTCTGGGGAGTAATACTCCTGTTTAGTGTTCTTATCCATATTTTAAAGGAATAGAGTATTGGCATACATTAAAATAGTTAATTGGCTTTTCTAGCCAAGTTAGGTTAATAAAACTTTTTTAAAGGGAGAGAAATAAAATCCTCCCTCCCTCCACCTCCCTTTGCTTTACAGGGTTTCATTAACCCTTTACTTTAGGCCATCACCGTTCTCCTCTAACGTCTTTTCATTAGACAAGTAGGTAAGAAACTGGGAAAGAATGAGTCTTGTGAAATTGTCAGGTGTCTGCAGTCAGATTTTAGAAGAAGCCGTCCTAAAATAAAACCGGGGATGCCAGTTTGTTGAAAATGGGGAAGGAATGGTGTGCAGGCATTGCATATATTTCATTTTTAAAACTCTTAATAATTTTAGCATGCTTTAAAAAAAAAAGAGCGGTTAGAGCCCGTGGGAATATGTGATAGCGTTATCTTGCGGTGCTTAATTGGAGTCTCCTTTTAAGTTGTGTGTGGCTTACTCACATTTACACTAAATCACCTAAATCGGTACTGGGAATTGTGACCTGCCCTCCCTCCTGTCCTGTAAACCTTGGCACTCCGTCGTCCTACCCCAGCCCTGCAGATGCTCAGGAGTTAATAGTGGAAGAGCCCCCTGGAGACAGAGGAGTCCTCAGCTGTGACATGTGACACTGAAGGGCTCACGGCAAGAGGTCATTTTTTCTCTCCCTGATCCCACCGTCCTTTTCAGTTTTCACTCGTAGTTTGGACTGGAAACCGTAAAGTTAAACTTTTTGGGAATCGTTACTGCCCCGACTGGGAATATAAACCATATTGAACAAAATTTACTTGGCCTATTAAAAAGTCAGCCTAGAACTATAGTTAATTAGTTTACACTATGACATCACCTCTGGTGCAGGCCGGCCGGGTCTGGAGCCCAGAGCCGCCCAGGTGAGCGTGGCCCGGCTGGGCCGCAGATAAGGATGAGTTTAGGTTTCCTCTTAGGGCTAAGTGAGAATAAAACTAGAGGCAGTAAATCCTCTGGGCCGGAGCCATTAAGTGAAAGAGCTGGGAACTCTCCAGCTCTCGCCCTAAATTGTTTGTTTATCAGCTGGCGCCTAGTCTGGAGTCGAGAGCTGGAGATTTCTATCTGTGACAGAGCTTTGAGACTCTGGCCGGACACTTTCATTTTAACTTAAGGTAACTTGAGTTTATGGCTTCGGCTTTAAAGATTACTAATGATTTACTCATTTCCTTACCATTTAACCAGAGTGGACTTTTTCCCAGGAAGGGATCTGTGTTTATTCAGGGCCTTTGTCTGCGGAGGGATTAAAAGGGAGCCCACCAGCATTGTGAACTTGATGGCAATAAAAGGTCACCAAAACACACCATAAAAACATTCTTACCATGGAATTAATTATACAGTGTAACTTTACAAAGCCACTCGGCAGCTCTCCCCGCCCCCGCTTGGGAAGGCATTCATGCCCAGGCTCAAACCTCCGGTAGGCTTCTGGTTGTCTGCTTTCCAGAGACCTGAGATGGTTTTTTCTGGCTCGGTTGCAACACTGAAAGTGGCCCGAGAAGGGCCCCTTCCCGGAGCCTCGAATTCTCCAGTGCTTCGCTGGGGTGGAGGTTCAGCCATGCACCCAGCACCGATCACTTTCCCTTCCGCGGGGCTGCGGGGAGGAGGGAAGCCAGGAGGATGCTGCTCGGTGGGTGGTGGGGGGCCTGGGCCGCCAGGGGGCGGCCAATCGCAGCCTAACCTGCCTGCGGCTTGCTCAGGGAGAGAACCGGGGGAGGTTTTCGATTTCACTTTTATACCGACGTTCAAAATCTCTGGTAATGGAATTGGTAAAATGCATCCATGTGGCTCTAGTAGGATTGTCCAGGATCTCCCTGTGTGTTTTCGAGGCCCCTCATGTTCTAAGTGAAAGTAAATGGAAGTTTTGTAAACCTTTAGAAGGTCTGTCTGGCATTCTTTTGAGTAAAATGAACATTTAAAAATTATCAGTGGTTTCCCATAGTTTCCTTTTCAGCACTCTGCTTATTTCACAAGGGCTGGCAGTGTTGCCTGCCCACTTAGCTCTTAGCCTTAGAAGCGGTGTGACCGTGAGCCATCAGTGCTTTGAGAGGGAGCTGTTGGTTGGTCTTTTCACGAGTATAGCTTTGAGTTTCATTAGATAGTGTGCACGTCTGAAAATCTATTTCCTGTGGAAGTAAATCTTGCAGTTTCCTGTGCTAGATGTGCGGGAGTCTTTATAGTTGTTTGGATTCAACTCATTATAAGAAAGTGATCATGTAAAAAAACAAAAGATTAAAAAGATCCCTATTGTTAGTTTTATAGAAGTGGGTTTTTTTTGTTATTCTCATTTAAAATAAATGTTAATACTCAGCCTCTAAATAAATCTGCAGTAAAATAAATTATGAAACTCGTGAAAATGGTTAAATAATATTTAACCGGGAGTGATGCATTCTGTATAAAATGCTGCTCAGCTTGGATTCTGTCGGCTTTATTTTTAAACATATATTCACTCTGAGGGAGATAAATTTAACAGTAAGCTCTGGTCATTTATCAGATGTTACAAAATGCCACGCCTGTACCATTGCTGCTTCTCAGGGATTTCTTAATGTGCATAACCTGTGTTTTCAAAGTAAATGCCTGACCTCCCACCCTGAAGAGCAAAGTTTTGTTTTTGTTTTGTTTTTTTTTGTATTGCATTTTAAATGGTTTTTGTGGAATGTCTGGGTAATGTGGTTAAAATATAAAATCTGAGATTTTTAAAAAGATCTAAAATTTAAACAGGTTTCTTTTGTTTTTAAAATTCAGATATTTTATATGTAAAAGTGGCCAAGGCAGAAGGGAGTAGTGCCTTTTGACCCTCGATATTAAACTTTAAAACTTGATACAACGGTCTGCTTTTTAGCTTTGCAGTGCACTGATCCGACTACCTACAGAACATCAAAAAGTTGTGTTAGTTGGTCTTTGCAGATTGTGCCTCCTGCTGCCTGACCACTTCTTGGCTTAACGTGTTAGAATGTCTCACCAGGGCTTTTGTGAGAGACCAGGCTAACACTTAAAACAATCACATTTGATACAGTCGGCTAGCTTTGCAACAACTGTGCCCTCTCTCTGTGAAAGTGACTGTGACGTCCCATGGCCAGACATTGGAATACTGGGCACTGGAGGGGACCCACAGACTGATTTCACACCGTGTGGCATCACCACGTTTTCCTGTTTGAACTTCATTCCTTGCTAGAAGTTTACATGACTTTTTTGGGGGGCAAAACAATTTTGGGGAAAAAATAGACTGCTCTGATTTTAAAATAAAGCCCTTAATAGTTGAGGTATTTTTTTTTTTTAAAATAATGTAGAATTTTGATTCTTGGCTTCTTCTGTGCATTTGGAAAAGAGTACTAGTGTGAGTGAGTGTTGCCGTGGGAATCCAGAATAGACATAAGGAAGAGGCAAGGAAAGGGAATCAGAGCCCCCGTAAAATTATCTTCTTTTGGGGGCCATGGGGAAGAAGTTCACCAGGAAGACTAAGAAAAGGAGACAAAAGTCACTTTTGTGTTTTGGGGAGATCATAGAGGGAAGATTTTATATATAAAACATGAAATTCTTCGTTATATGGGTTTTTGCATATTTGAAGAGGTATTGTATGTACTGTTTTAGAAACTGTCTTTTATCAAAATTATTAGCTTATAGCGTGTAGACAGCCATAGCTATTTCATTCAATAGAATTGTTGATTTACAAAATAGAGATCTGAAAGTAATCGAGGTGACTGGAAAGTAATTTTAATAAATTACCATGCTTTTTTTCCCCTCAACATTTAATATTTCTTCCCCTAAATTCTTTGGGGTCAGCAAATGGGTTATCAGCCATTATCGTTAAAAGTCGAAGAAGACTAGAATTTGGGATTTCTGTAGATCAAAGTTTCCAAAGATTTGTAACTGACACCTTTTTCTAGTTAAACACTTGTAAGTTACAGGAAAGGTGTACCCACTATGATACTCACTTATGTCAAAGTATTTGTCATTTTCTAACAGAGAATGTTTAATAAAGGAAAACACTCACTGTAGTTTGAACAGATTTATGCTTCATTCTTGAATAGGAACTGAGAGCAGCTAGTTTAACTGTAGGTAAAGTTAGCTGTCTTGTGTAAATTGTACTAAACACTGGTTTTTCTGGTCTTTCAAATATGATCACTATATTTGCTGTATATTTTCTGGTTGTCATGTATTGTGTGTTGAAAGAATAATAAAACTGACAAGCACAGTTTGAGCTTACCTTTCTAGTTAATCCAAAGGAAAAGTAAAGTTGTCAAGATGATAAATAAAACATCCTGACACACAATTTTTAAAAATTCATAATGAGCCAGATAAGCAACAACTCCATTTTCCCCCAGAGTCTCAGTGTCTGAAGTGAACCAACACAAGAAGTTTTTTTTTCCAAACCCTTTCTAAATAAGCCATATCTGGGACAGGGAGGGTGGAGATAAAGGGTTAACTCAGTGAATGTTGCTGCATAAAATCATGTCAGGCAGGGCATTAAAGGGGATGGGGGCTAAAGAACAGCTTTAAGCCCAGGAAAGCCCGAGAGGGAGTAAAAAACAGACTGGCTGAAGACTTGTGCTGGAGGGGCAGTGCCTCCCCACATGAAGAAGGGCTGCTTACATGAAGAGAGATCATTTGGGGCATCTCAGTCCCGTTGGGTTTTAAAGGTGGGGGCCTCTGGACAGCAGCCTGGGAGCCCCATGTTTTGGTAGATGCATGTTGGACATTCTGGTGTTCATCCTTATTGTTTGAGTTTTTCAGAACTGCTTGGGGAAGCTGTGGACTTCTTCAGAAATGTGCAGGGGCAATCATCGATTTGCTGAAACTTGCTAATATTTTAAACTATAGCTTCCAAGATTTTTTTTCTTTTGAAAGAAAAAGGTTAGTAGAAGGCTTGAGCAGCCAGCGAGCTCTCTACTGCTCATCTGTTTTCCTTACAGGATGTTTTGGAGAAATGAGACTAACAAAGTGAACATTAGCCAAGGAGCAGGGAGGGAGAATGGACAGAATTTAGAGACAAGAAAAAATATTTAGAGGGTCCAGGCCAGCGAGTTCCAAATGTCATCTTGATCAATTTTAACAGAATTATGTTCAATGATAGACGTTTGGGGAAGGAGAGGAAAGCTTGGCAGATGCCTGCTGATTGCTCTAAGAATAGAGCTGCTGTTATTAGCAGACAACATAATTCAGTGAGGGTTTTTAAATTCCAAATGAGGGAAGTGTTGATTTTAGTCATTATGATCTACAAGTTGGGGGTGCATGCTTTTTGCTTTTTGTTATTTTACTGTCCGTCCTGTCACTCAAAGCTAATTAAAGGAGTGGTGGGAAGAACCAGGGGCTGAGCTGGAATCCCAGCAGGGTGGACTGAGGTGTGTGTGGGGGTATCTCCTCACTACTCTGGCCTCAGTTTTCTCACTAGAAATGGGTAGGGAGAGAAAGGGGGGAGTCTTGACATTCTCCTCTACCCCTAACATTCTGGGATTCTAGAAGGTACTTAGTTTAAAATGAAAGCCCTGAAGAGTGCCCTTTTCACCAGACACGCAGACCATTAGAATGCTTTCTGAAGGTTAACTTAATAAATAACTGGAGAAGTGAAGCCTTCTTGTTTTCTTAAAAGCTTGCATCTAGTTGAATGAAACAGAAAACAAGGAAATTCGGAGCAAGTGGGAGAGCCAAGTTTTTATAAAGCTTAAACCTTCCCTCTGCTTCCTCTGTACCTTCTGATGGAAGGGCCCTGAGGTTTCTAGAGTGGTTTGTGTCAGAAGGTTAAAGAAATAGGGAGAGACCTAAGAGCCACACTGGCCCTGTTTCCTTGGCTTGATTTTTAGCCCAGTTTTCAATGAAGTTGTGTTTTTTCCAGGGTATCAAAACCTTTACAGATTTTTTTTAACAGTCTACTTTTATAATGCTAATAAGACACTTCAGAGTATATATTATTGGGTTTTGATGTTCTTCTTGTTATATCAATAGCATTTAACTTTTAGAATTTTGTTTTCTGTATTTAAGTAATAAAAACTGCAGTAAAGCCCAATGCCACAAGCCTTGTTTTACTTGCTTGCTTGTTTATTTCAGTGACTGATCATCTGGTGAATTGTTCATGCTGGCATGGTTGCCGTAGTTGTCTGTTTACCGAAGGTATGGTAGTGGTTTAGGAATCTGAACTAATGATATTTTAACTTCTTTTTTTAATCTTAAAATATAATTTTTGTTTGTGTTATTATTATTTATTTGAGTTATTTCATAAAACCCTTAGAAATGGACCTGAAATATACTTATCTTTTTTTCCTCTCTAAAAAAGTGTTTTTATGTTGATAGTTAGAAGTACAGCTGTTTCTTTTTAGTAGTTCAGGATATAATCCATAATGTACCTTTTTTTTTAGAGTGACCCTGAAGAAGACTAGGTATAATTTAACAAAAAAGCATCTGGAATATGGAACGTTTGGTTTTTAAAAAATTAATCTTTACTCTTCTTCTAGATTTAAATGCCAAAGAGAATGCAGATTTGCATGTGCATGCTAGAGTAGGAAGAATAGCGTACATGAAACTACAGGTCTCTATTATATCCAGCTTACTTTTAAATATATAATTAGATCGTTTTTATAGCTGCCAGCTTTTTTGGCCTACAACAGAAGTTCTTCCAAAGCCTAGCAAAGCTTAATATCTGCAGTATTTTGCAGATTTTGAAAAGAGGAGCTTAGACTTCGTGGGTTAATGTTTGTTTGAAAAAACAGAACTCATTTTACTCACACATGCTTTATATAGTAGAGAATTCAGGATCATTCTCTGGGTAGTTTTCTAGATTCAGAGCATGAGTGGTCTGGGTTTCCATTTTCTACTGAGATAGTTTTACAGGAAGGGGTAAGAGAAGCCTTGTTTCCCTTATACATTAGCTTATGTAAAAAGACCCCAGTACATATATTTTATGTATCCATACATAATATATATGTATATATGTATCTAATATACCTCTGTGTGTATGTGTATACACAGAGGTCTCTGTGTGTGTGTGCACATGTGTCTTCTTTGTAACTATAGCTCGAAGTACAAGATAATAGCATTTGACTAGTTCTAGGTTTGCTCTGAAGGTAGATGAGACTTTCTTGATTTTAATTCAATCTTCTTTCCTCAAAAGACCTTACTTTATATATACGAAGAAAATATTAACAAAATGCCTTGTGGTTGGCTACTTGCAGAAGTGACAAGAGATTAGAATGTAGGTGATATAGGATCCAACAGATTGGCATCTCTTTTTTGCCTCTTTTCTTTTGTTAATTATCCTGGTTCTGTGCCCTTAGTATGAGAAAGTTTCAGGGGAATGAGATTTCTAGTAGGGCCACAAAGATATCTACAAGGACCATCATTAAAAATCAAAGTTCAACCAAGTCTGTTTTCCCCCTTTTCCTCTTCAAATAGGATTAGCAAGAACTTCTAGGGGTTCATCTCATCATGACAGAACCAAGCCTGGTAGTCCCAGGGTCAGGTCACTTTGTCCTACGTAAGTAACTAAGGAGAATTTTTAGGCAGAAGAAAATACCTCTTTTTCTTTATCTGTTCAGGTGGTTTCCATTGGTTCAATAACAGATTGTAGAAACACCTCCTACATTTGAGGCCTATACTAAACAGTGAGTGTGGTCCAGTTTTCAAAGGGCCAATGGTAATTTTGTTTAAAAAGGATGATGAATGTTTTTTGTGAGCACATTAATTTGTAAAAATGCAAAATACTTTGTGATAGAGAATTGCAAGTATTATTATATGTAAGGCAAAAAGAAGTTGGACGTTTCATAAGAACAATATTGGGGAGTTTTGTGTGTTTTTTCTAGGGTTTTATTGTTGTTTAAGTGAAGGAATTAGTGACTAGTGGCCAGACAGACTGAAACACAAATATGACCATCGAGTTCTTAATTTTTGGCATCTGGCCTTCTTTATTTACTATAATTAAACATTTGTACAAATTTAATGCAGAATGACACTCTATTACTGGAGGTTTTACATTGGCTTAGGCAAGGGGATCCCAACACACATGTTTTTATATATATATACAACATATTATTTATAGCATAATATATGCTTATATGTGTATACACACACGTATCCAAATAATAATAATAAAATGCTTACTATATGCCAGGATCTCGAAATACAAAAGCAAGTAAAAGGAAAGCCAGTTCTGGTCCTCAAGGAGCTTCCATTTTCTTTTTTTTGGAGGGGGGAAGATAAGGCAATTTGGGTTAAGTGACTTGCCCAAGATCACACAGCTAGTTAAGTGTCAAGTGTCTGAGGTTGGATTTGAACTCAGGTCCTCCTGACTCCAGGGCTGATGCTCTATTCACTGCGCCCCCTAGCTGCCCCAGGAGCTTACATTAAAAAAAATTTTTTTGTTGTTGGTATATATTTTTTAAAAGTCACCACAGTTTTCCTAGTATCCCTCCCTCTCCCAGAGAGCTATCTCTTTTAACAAAGAGTATTTTTAAAGTCCCCTCCCCAAAAAAGGAAGAGGAAAAGGAAAAAATGAGCACAACTGATAAGTACATCAGAAAAAATCTGAAAACACATACAGGGGCGATACTCATGGAGCTGCCCCCCTGCAGAGTGACAAGGCTGACCGTCTCTCAGTCTCTCTTCCTTGGAGTTGCGCGTTTGTTTATTGTGTACATATTTGATACCAAACTCTCTTCAGAGCAATTTGATATAAAGGTTTTTTTCCTGTTCAGCCTCTTCCTTTCTTACCCTCAGTGCTTTAATCTTGTTTGTGTAGAAGATTTTCAATTTTAGTTATCTATTTTATTGTTAGTAATCATCTGTGTCCCCAGGTTTGTTTTTTTAAAAATGTGCCTGGCCCATAGCTGTGAGAGGTCTGTGATCTGTAGGAACTTTAGTATTAAGATGACCTATTATCCATTTCAAATTCATCGTGGGAGCTTATACTCTAATGGGCGAAGACAGTACAGAGAGGGGGTAGGAGAGGGGTCAGTACCAACCACGAAAGCCAAGGTGAAGTCCGGCATCAGGATGGGAGTGGAGACAGAAGGCTCTGGCTGTCCTGAGCATTTCTCAAATGCCTGTTACAGGGAGGAGGAGGCTGCAGGGATTGAGGCATCTCTCCAGGAGAAAGGAGAATAGAACAAAGATTGAGAAAGAGCATTTTCACCTTCAGATCTTGTCTTCTATTGGTTTCACTTCATATTATCTATCGATCCTATCTGGGCAGTGATGACCAGTGGTGAGGGCGTTGTGTGGAAACTTTTGAAAAGAAGCACTGTAGAAAGGAGTGATTTATTAAGTTTCATATCCCAGTTTTAGCCTCTGCTGCGTGAACTTCATCTACGTAGAAGCAGAACAGTTATCGGAGTTTATTGAATAGGGGAGTGACATAGTTAAAGCTACGCTTCCGGAAAATGATTTTGACAGCTGTGATGGGAATGTGTTAGAGTGGGAGGGATGGTGAGAGGCGATGAGGGCCGAAAGGAGGTGTGTACAAGGAAGGAGGCAAGGGAGCAAGCATTTAGTGAGTCCCTGCTATGGACCAGGCGCAGTGCAAACACCTTGCAGATACTGTCTCCTCTGATCTTCTCAGCAACTCTACAAGGTCGGTGCTGTTAGCCTTACTTTACAGTTAAGAAAACTGAGTTAGACAAAGATTGAGTGACTGGCCCAGGGTCACATAGCTAGTTAAGTGTCTGAGGCTAGATTTGAACTCAGGTCTTTTCTGACTCCAGACCCTGCAACACCTAGCATGATGTGAAGTCAGAAATGATAACATTTGGCAGCTGATTAGGTATTTGGGATGAGAGAGAGGGAGAGAAAGAGGAATCTAGGACAACACTAATATTGTGAGCCTGCATTACTGGGAGGAAGGTGGTGCCCTTAACAATAAACAGGGAGTTCAGAAGAAGCAGAGATTTTACAGAAAAGATGATGAGTTTTTTTGTGGACATAATGAGTTTGAGATGCCTCTGAAAAATCCATCCCAATATCCAATACTGGAGATGTGCAAAAGGCAGTTGATATAGGGCCAATAGTGTTGTGGTCTAGGGGTGCTGGGAACCCCAAAATTCAAGGGCAAACGATGAGCGTCCTGCCTTGAAAGAATTCAACCCAAGCCTTCTTTCAGTCACAGACAGGGTTTGTTAGAACACCAGTTGAGGTGGGTGAGATTTTAAGAATCCATGCTGTGGGCCAGATTCTTAAGGAATCTGAGTGATCTGAGGGGGGCAAGATGGACACTTATATACAGTGGTCAAGGAGGGGGGGGGGGGTCAACATGGGAAGTGGAGTGGGGCAATGAAAGGCCAGTTGAAAGGATTCCTGGGATGAGTCGATGCCTCACGCAAATGCCAGAGACTTGGCCAGGTGGGAAAGTTCAAGGAAAGTTGGGGGAAAGGGGTCCATAGGGCTGAAAGTCATCTCTGTAGAGATGATAATTGAATCATTCAAACCCATGAGATGAACCAGTGAGAGAGTCTGGATGTAACAGAAGTGGGCATAGGACTGAGCATTGGGAATACTATCCTGGGTGGAGGTGACGTGCATGAAGATCTAAGCATGGGAAAGAGGAGACTGAGAAAGGACAGCCATGGGAAGCCGGAGAGGAGAGACCATCTAGGGGAGGAGGTGAGCTACAGGGGCTGATCCTGCAGAGGTCCAGTGGGGTTAGGAATGGGAAAAGGCCACAGAGCCTGCATGAAGAGATGTCAGTAATCTTGGTGACAGCAATTTCAGCAGAAAGCCAGAAGCATTCAAGGAGGAGAGGGGAAGAAGCCAAGGCTTCTGGTGTGGTTAACTTTTTCAGGGCATTTAGCCAAGGTAGGGAGGCAGGCATGAAGGAAGAAATGAAGGAATGCAGTTAAATCAACTAGCTTAGTGTGTGCTGGACACTGCAGCTGTAAGCAGAAAGAGAGGCAATTCCTGTCCTCTAGCAGCTTTACATTCTAATGGGAAAGGAAACTGAAAAGCTGGGGGGAACGGGGTGGGGGGAGGGAGGAAAGGGGAAGATGGAGATTATGGAGAAAGTCCCGCGGCAGGGAGGCAGCTTGAAAAGGAATGGAGATAGGGTTGACTTGGGCATTTTCCCTAAGATGGAAGCCAGCCAGTCAGAGGGAGAGGCTGTAGGGGCAGAGCCCTTCCAGTGTGAGAAGCCCAGGGGTAGAGTATGCTTCCAGGGTAAAGGGCTATCTGGAGATAAAGCTCTTTGAGTCAGGAGTCTAGCTTGGAGATCAGTGAAGATCACTGAGTGAGTGAAGAAATGAAAAAAGCATTTGTTAGGCTCTTACCATATGCCGAGCACTGTCCTAAACACTGTACATACAGATAAAAAGACAGATACCATCTGTACCCTCAAGGAGCTCACCTCATAATGGTGGACGCCATATACAAATAATAAGTACCACTGGGTCCCCTTGATGCAATTAGGACTTCCCTGAACTGGCTGCCTGTATGCAAATTTGCAGTGCTTGAAGTTATGGTTATGTAAAATCTGGTAATTGGTTCCAGCCCAGTGGAAATGTGCAGTGTGAATTCAAATCAGAATTTTAGGGATTTCATTATTTACATGAGTCAGATTCCAGCCATATATACAAGATAGATACAGCATAAAGGGAAAGTAATCTCAGAAGGAGGGGACCTGCTAGGGAAGAGGGGATGGAGAAAGTCCCCATCAGGAGGCAGGATTTGGGCTTTGTTTTAGAGGGAAGCCAGGAAGGTTTAGAGGCAAAGTTGAGGAGTATTTCAGGAATGTTGTTGTTCAGTTGTGTCTGGCTCTTTGTGACCCCATTTGGGGGTTTCCTTGGCAAAGAAACTGGAGTGGTTTGCCATTTCATTCTCCAGCTTATTTTACAGATGAGGAAACCAAGACAAACAGGGTTAAGTGTCTTTCCCAGGGTCACACAGCTAATAACTTGAGGCCAGATATGAACTCAGAAGATGAATCTTCCTGACTCCAGGCCCAGCGCTCTGTGCACCATGGCACCCCCTAGCTGCCCTGCTGTAATGGTAATGGGCATCTGAAGACCTTCCCTGCCCCTTGGCCCCTTGATAGGCTTAAGTGAATCTGAGAGCCTTCTCTGATTTGAAAATACACTCTGCCCCCTAATAGGCTGAATGTGGTCACATGGAGTCTGTGACAGGAGGCTTGTTTTTTCAGGAATGCCCATACCTTGTTACTTTGTGATTGGGCAGTGGGTCAAGAGGGTTGTGACATTATCTGACCCAGGAAAAGGCTATATATACCATGAGGTAAGGTTTTGCTTTGGGGCTTACTTTGGGAAGAGTTGTGGGATTTGGCCAGATGAGATTCTGGGCAGCTGTTGAAAACCCAGATGTTGGTGCTTCCCTCTCTGGTAACTATCTAGGAATGGATGTAATGGTCAGACAGCTGGAAGCTCTGTCTGTTGGTCTGTTTCCTCTGTCTGTATTTTTTTTTCTCTGCTTGTAAATTCTGTTTGTATTCCCTAAAGTTCAGGGTGCTGACTTTTCCCCCTGAACTAAGTTAATGATGTATGTTTGATTAAAGTAAGATTGTTAACCCCTTTTGACTTGCTTTCCTTTAGAAAAGCAGATCTAAGAACCTGTGCTAGCAGCCACCCTGGGTATGCTAGGGTGCTTGCTGATACACCTACCAGAATCTCTTTTGGGAAGTTACTTTGTATTACATGAACCTCGAAGGAGGAAAGATTGTTGAGTGATGATAGTAAAGGGGGTTTGAATTGAATGGAAATTAGGGAAAGACTAGTGGATGTTGGTGAGGTCTGTTTTTAGATTTGGTTTTTGGGGAAA
Source organism: Pseudochirops corinnae (assembly GCA_028646515.1). Taxonomy (NCBI): domain Eukaryota; kingdom Metazoa; phylum Chordata; class Mammalia; order Diprotodontia; family Pseudocheiridae; genus Pseudochirops; species Pseudochirops corinnae. The sequence continues at coordinate 538,419,902 of CM053585.1, forward strand.
ATCAGAGGTGCTGGTGGTATGCTCAAGGGGAATGAGTGCCTGCAGAGTGAGGGGGAGGTCAGCCAGTGTCTCTGTCTGTCTCTTTTGTCTTATCTGTGACAGGTTTCCATTAAAGCCCAACTCTCAGACCTTATGATACGGAAATAACCTTGTGTTCTCAAAAGCTGTTCCATCAAATGCAAACTCAAACAGGGCCTACTGTGCTGGCAAGGCTTCTCCATGGGCTGGTGGTGGACTTTATGTCAGTCACTTGGGAACCAGCTTAGCTAAGTTAGGAGTTTCACGGAGCTTTTAATCAGTCCTTAAGGAGCTGGGACGTGTGTCAGTTGGGGGAGGATCCACACCGACAGAAATGCACATTTGAGAATTGTCGAGCCTGACATTTTACGTATTTCCTTTAGTTTGTATTATTGTCTTATACTTAGTCTCACCAAGTAATTTTTTTAAAATTTTAGTTCAGATTTTTCAAAGTGATAATAAAGAATTCAGAATATGTTTCAGAATGAATGCTCTTTTACTTATTTACTGTTGCATTCTGTAAGCAGACTTTATTTCCCCTTCTAAGACAGGCTAAGTAGATGTTTTAATCATTTTTTGCTTTGGAGGAAAATACACACACACACAAAAAATCTTTTCACAACGATGTTTGCCACAGTCTGTGCTAAAAGCTTGCTCCAGTGGGTGACAGGTTCTTGTAGGGCAGGAAAGCCTCCGCGGTGTGTCCTCTGCTGGGTTGTGTTGTATGGCTTTTGTGGGAGACTGGCCACCCTAAGTTCAGAGAGGATCATGAAGAACAGAGTGGCCATTCAGGGCTTCCTGGTTTTGGCCCACAGTGCATGAGGAAGGCCACCGTCCTGATCCTAACACCAGCTCAGAGGACCATATTCCAAATTAAGCCGTCAGTTCCTGTCTTTTTTTTTTAATTAATTTTGTACCTTGCCTAACACATGTATATAATACCTTATATTTGTTTTTTATGTCTTATTACCCAACTAGTCTATAAAAACACATCTCTGAGGCCAGAGACTGTGTCTTATCCACATTTTATCTTAACATGTTTAGCAAATACATAGTAGGCATTTAATACACTTGTTGAATTGAATTTTCAACTAAAATATGAAAGGAATCGCCGTCTTTATTGGTGGAAGGAGGAATGATGGACCCTGGTGGTAGTAAAAGGCAGCACACATGCCATGATGTGAAAGTAGATACGTGCTGGGAATCTGAGGTGCTCTGCGTGCTCACAGGTACTAAAAGGGCTCTTCTCACGAGAGGTTAATTCATGCCACGGACTCCATGTCTGAGAGGTTACTCCTGGCCCAAGTCATCACCTCTCGAAGCTGCTTGTAGTTACGGTGCTGTGGGTGTCCTTGAACAGTGTCCGTTTTCTGTCTTGTTTGTCCTTGAGGACGTGACCTTGTCTTCTCTGCATTTGTCTCTTGGGTTAGTGACTGAAGTGCCGCGGCCGTGATGAGGCCGGTTTGGGGGGAAGCTCTCTGTGTCCTGTCTTTCTTGGTACTTGTGGGGCCCTAAATCTCCTCAGAGATGAAGAAGTGTACACCCCAGCTAAGTCCGGGTAGTTTTTCTGCTGGGGAGGAGAGGACCAGATGGGCCCGAAACGGTTCCTGCCTGGATCTGCAGAGTGCCGCTGCATTTTCCTTCCGGTGGTGTTAGGTTTGTGACCTGTTGGGAAGACACCGTTAGATATTTAGAGCCTTTCCTTTCTCTTCTCTTGGAGCCGATGGAGGCGTTTTCTGATGGGTTTGCTCTGGGTGATAAGTACTATATATATTAAGCCTGCTGGGTGTAAGTTTTCTCTAGCAAGATCACTAGTTTTGTCTTTCTGTTTCCTTTAGAGGGTGTGAATCACTGTAGCCAGAATACTCTAGGAGTGGACCCAGCACACCAGCAGGTTCACAGTTCTTGTACCCTGGGGGATTGTTTCTGTTTCCAATTTTCTGTGTCTTAAATGGGCCTGTAGATGATGTTGATTTGCGTTTGCATAAAAGTGCTTTCCTCTTTTTTTCATAGACTGTCGAGAAGTTGTATGTTGTTGGTGAGCAACAACTTTCTTTTGCAAAAGAGTAGAACACAGATTTATGAGACTAGATTTTGTGTTCACTTGGAACCTCCAGGAAAGGAACTGGGCAGCCTGCTTCTGAAGGAGCAGGTTTTTCTTACTGAGTCCTAGTATTTGATCTTCCCATCCAAAAACAAAACAAAATCATGAGACTGTAGTCAATCATTGAGTCAGTAAGCATTTGTTAAGTGCCTGTTCTGTGTCAGGCACCATGGCAAGCACTGGGAATACAAAGAAAGCCAAAAATACAGCCCCTGCCCTCAGGGAGCTTACAGTCTGACAGAGCTTATAGTGTGGGAGGGGAGAACCAACATCCAACAGGTGGACAAACAAGACACATACAGGATACCTGAGGGTGGGCATAGAGTCAGGAGGGACTGGGGAAACTGCCTGAGAGGGGACTTGATGGAAGCTGAAAAATTCAGGAGGGAGAGAATTCCATCATGGGATACTCAGTGAAAATGTCCTGAGTTGGGGGGTGGAGTGTCTTGTGACAGGGACAGCTAGGAGATTTGTTTACAAACTGGGAACAGTCTTGGCCTTCAAGGGCCTTCCTTAGCACTTTGTTTGCACTTTTTAAATGTTCTGCCAGCGTGGGATGACAGGTGATGCTGTCTCTGGCTGGCAGGGGTTTCCTGACTCCCAGTGCCATCTGTGGCCTTGGGTTACACCCCGCCCTCCATCCTTGTTCTCACGGCAGATTGGATGACATGACCTCAAGCCCCAGTCAGTCCAGTACCTGATCTGATGGAGTAACAGGTAACTTTCCAACCCATGGGGATAAGTGGCCAGACCTGATTAGAAGTCCCTGAAGGAAGTTTGTGTAAAGAGACTTGGAAACCTCAAAGCACTGCATCAATGTCTTGTTTAGTTCTTAAAGCTCTTCACAACCTGCTCTCTCTCTCTGGCCTCATTGGACTCCACTGCCCCTCTCATACTCTACAGTCCGGCCAAACCAGCTGCCTTTCTATTCTTCACCCATAATACTGTGTCTCCCATGCCTGCCCGTATGCTCCCTCTGCCTCATCAAATGCTTAGCATAGTGCCTGACACATAGTAGGCCTTCTTGGTGTTCCTCAGCCATGATGCTCCATCTCCACTTCAGTACTTGTATGGACTGTCTCCTCTGCCTGGAATGCCCTCCTTCCTCATGGGCTCATCTCTGAGAAATCTCTGGTTTCCTTCAAAGCCTGGCTCCTCCTCTAGGCCTTTCCGATCTCTTCTACTTGATAATGTGATGACTCTCAACAAAGACCTTGGATTTACTTTGCGTGCATGGCTTCTGTATATTCTTCAGGCTCCGCATTCCCTTCCTTCCATGTACCTTTCCCAGGGCATTTCCTTTGAGGGTGGGGCCCACCTTATTTCTCTCCATGTCACCAGTGCCAAGCCTGCCACGTAGCGGGCTTTGTAAGCGTGCTGACTTTCTGATGTTCTGCACCAGGACACTGCTCGCCTCCACGCTGGCCATCAGGAACAGTCGGGCGAGGCAGCCGCTGGAGCTGCTAGATCTTTCCTGGGTTGCTCTGGCAGTCCAGGTGGCTGGGGGGCCTGAGACCTAGAGGCTGAAGGCCTGCCCCTCTCCGTGGGGCACACCGGCAGATCGTTCGGGCAGACTGGCTCCATTCGGGCGGGTCTCTTTCGGGCTCCCTCCTCTCCGTTCCCCTCCTTTCCTTCACGTCGTGGGCTTTGGCTTTTTCTTCTGCTCTGTGTCTTGTCTCTCCCAGTCCTTTCTCCTCCTTTCTCCCCCGGATGGAATGCTGAGACCCCATGTCCTTTCCCTGCACCCTCTCGTTCTGGAAACAACAGAGCAGCAGGTGACGTTCTCTTTTTTATTTTTTATTTTTTTGCTTTTTGGAGGGGGAAGGTAGGGCAATTGGAGTTAAATGATTTGCCCAAGGTCACAGGGCGAGTTTTTGTGTTAAGCGTCCGAGGCTGCAATCGAACTCAGGTACTCCTGACTCCAGGGCTGATACTCTGTTCACCGTGCCACCTGGCCACCCTAAGCTGGTGACATTCATGTGTTCCCCAAAACACCTGAGAGTTGGGTGTTCTGAGAAGGGAGCCCATGAAAAACAGCAGGAACCACAGTGGCAGATTCTTCCACCTCGTTCCCTCACCTTTTCTGCAGAGTTTTTCTTTCTCTGCCCTTTGCTTCCCCCCCTTTTCCTATTCCCTTATTTCCTTATGTGCAGTTTTTCTTCTCTCCTCTTTTATAATGGTTCGAGAAGGGGACAGTGTAATAAGCTGATTAACACAGTGGCATCTTCATTTGCAAATATGTTCTTTTACCATTTTGATTCTCCAAGTGCCACTTTTTCCTTATGCTAATAGTTCTGACATAGTCATTTAGGTGGCAGGAAGTGCACCTTTAAAATAATGATTTTGTATAGTGCCTTGCATAGTATAGATCTTTGAAAAATATATAATTTAATTTCATCAATGTGGGCCCTCCTGCCCAGGCTGAAGCTTTAGGAGATGGCTTCTGTGAGGTGCCACGGCTGAAAAATTCATCACTGTGTGGCTGGCCTAGTAACAAGTGTCTTTAAAGTATCATCAGCCTGCCTGCCACCAGACCCATGCCCATTGCCTTTCCAGCTTGGTAGAAGAATCTACTCTGTTGGCACAGCTTTTGAGAACCTAGCATTACTTCCATGCTTAACTCTGGCATAGTGAGCCAGAGCATACCTGCTTTCTTGTAGTCAGGCTTCAAAGTCTGATTTTAAAGTCAAGTCCTCTTAAATGTGAAAACTAAGATCATCCTGTTACAGCATAAATCTTTAAAAAAAATTCCTTCTCTTCATGTCATCTTTGAGGGAAATGTTTAAAAATTAATACTAAAAAAAGGATCTGGCTGCAAGGATGCAAGTGGCAAACTCTCAAATGTAGACTTTTTTAGAAAATAAAATGAAAAAATTCACAGTGAACAAAAATGCATTTTTTCCCTCCTTTATTTTCTCCCCTTCTCTCCTCTTTCTTTCTCCTTTCCTTGGAAAAAAAGAAAGAAAAACCAACCTCCTCATAGCAAATATGCACCAAAATCCTCTTATTGGCCATGTCCCAAAAATAGGTACATCAGTTTGTACTGTTAGGCTGTCAATTTTCACCATTGGTCCTCTGGAAACCAGGCCAGGTTATAGTCAAGTCAAGTCAAAAAGTGTTTATTAAGTGCTTACTTCATGTTAGGCCTTGTGCTAAGCCCTGGAAATACAGACATAGACCAAAAAAGACAGTGCTTGCCCTCAAGGAACTTACGTTCTAAGCTCTAAAAGGGAGCTAAAGAATACTCTGGTGGGGTCAGAGAGAGGAGGGAGGGAAGGAACCCAGATGACCTTCCTCCACGTACAGGTTTTGGAAGAAGCTCTTTAGTTGGAGAAGAGGACCAGAGGACTGGAAGGGTCTTCCAGGGTAACCAGGTTGCAAGGGCAGAGGCATTGTCCAGAGTGACAAGCCTGTTGGATTAGGAGATAGTAGTAAGACTAGTGTTCTTTCCATCATCCAGTGCTGCACCTCCATGAAAAGTTGCACTTACGTGGCTGAGACACTAGGAGACCTGCTTTTACTTTAGAGAACAAAGTCGTCCTTCAGAGAAGAGGCAGAAGGTTCCTTAAAAACAATATTTCATATTGCAAATATAGAATGATAGAACTTTATTCGTGAAGTAACCAATCAGCAAACTTTCACAGCCACTTAAAATGCTCCAGTCTTCATGAACTCATGCTTCATTGTGCTGCTTTTCTCCAGGTGTTTGCTTGGGATCCCCTTGTAGGTGAGAGGACTTTCCAGTAATAAAGATTTTTAGGACAGGAGGAGTAGCCTTGGGTAGTGGAATGGGCACAGCATTTGGAGGCAGGAGCCCCTGAGCTGGGATCTCAGCTGGGCCACTTTCTAGTTGTCTGACTGAGCCCTGAGGCTTCATAGGATCTGAAGGCTTGTATTGTCTGTTTCTCTTTCACCCAATTGTGTAAGGGAAGTGTGAGTTATTATTCAGTAACCTCCCTCTTGCATAGAATTCCCATAGGGGATTTTTATTTTAACAAATAGTATTATGGAGAAATGTCTATGAAGTAATTATGAAAGTACAAGTGAAGCCTTCTAAATGGAATGTGATTTTTATTGAAAATGTCTTAATAGGTATTACTCTAAAAACAAGTGTAGTAGGTCAAGAAGGCCTAGTATTGCCAGGGGAATTGTTGTCTTGCCTTTTTCCCAGGGAGCCTGACTCCAAGGGAACATTCAGATGCTCATCTGTCAACAGAGCTGAAAGTACAGTTGTCTCTGTCTGTGCACAGAGTTCTCCAATTCAGAACTATGCTAGTGATAAGACTGATACAAAACAGGCTTCCTGAGGCTGTGACTGCTGCTCTGATTGCCCAGTGGAGATGAAGCCTACACAGATGATGATCCTTTTTAGAGAGCAGACCTCAGTTCAACAGACATTGGTTCAAAGAAGAGCCAGTTCAAGGAGGGGAAAATGCCCTTTTATCACGATTGTCTGATGTAATTTTTCAGTCGTGCCTGACTCTTTGTGACCCCATTTGGGCTTTACAGTGGTTTGCCATTTCCTTCTCCAGCTCATTTTACAGCTGAGGAAACCAAGGCAGATAGGGTTAAGGGTCACACAGCTAGTAAGTGTCTGAGGCCAGATTTGAACTCAGGAGAATGAGTCTTCCTTGTTCCAAGCTCAATCTAGTGTACTGCCTAGCTGCCCTGATTTAAAGAACCCTTTTAAACTTTTGCCCAGAGAAATAACACTAGGGAGATAAAACACTCTCTGTTATCATTTTAATATAAAGATGTTTTCCTGAATGAGTTTTTAATAGTGCTTGTATATTTGATACAATGGAACCTGGTATTGGATCTAGTAAGTAGTAGGAAAGGATAGAAAAAGGGTTCTGCACAGTTCTCTCAACTGGGTGAGTCCTGGGTTGTCTCTGCAGATTGGAAATGAAGAGGGGGATGTTCATTTTCTCAATGTTTCTTCAGTCAAACTGGCCGAGTTGTTGTTAAAAGACGTGTTATATGATGGCGTTTTGGCATCCATTGAGACTTTGTCAAAAAAGAGAAGCACCGTTTTTTGTTTTAGATTCTAAAACATGTAGAGCATTAATGCCACGGGAGAAATGAGGAATTTTAATTGTATTTAGAGACAGAATTCTGGACCTGTAGCTTTGTGGTTTACCTAACAACATAGAGTTTCAGCATTTGTGGGACGTGTTCTAGTACTCTGTATTTGTGTAATTGCTATTAAGTTCTCTTTTGTTTAATTCTTTATTGTTCTTTTCCCTCTCACTTTTCTTGAGTCTTTACAAGTACTTTTAACCTACAGAGGTTTCAGATTTGGTGAGTGACAAACAGCTTATTCTTTCTTTCAGTTTCACAGTCTATAGAATGTTATTTTTCCTGTATCAGAAATTGTGTGGGAAGATTTTTAAGGGCGGCCATGCACAATCATTCCATAATGAAATGGTGGGTACTGGTGGGTTATGATTTGTTTCATTAGAGGGAGTACCAGTAATGAGATCAGAGATCCATTGGAGCAAGTCACGAGTCTTGAAGTTCTGGAGTTGGGAGTTGTGCAGGTTCCCTGGAGAATGAGGTCCCAATGGTCATGGCACAAACCACAGATTTATTACAGCCATTTCAAGCTAAGTTTGTCTTTGGTATTTATCTCATAGTATGATTCATAAAACAGACCTTTCCTTTCTCTCTTTTCTCTCCAAACTCATGTACCTGGACTGTGAAGGCTGCTGCTTTAAAAAGTGTAATTACTTTTCTCCTCATCTCTCTCTTGGGCATTTTCACTAGCTCAGGGGACAGATTTTACATCAAAATGGGGAGGGTGAAATGTAAATGATTGCCGTTCATTTGTTTCATGAGTTGATACGCTAAGTTGATACAATATCCAGGCACATTCCGTTCAGGAAACGGTTATCAGACAGTGACTTTGTGCCAGGCATTGTAGGAGGTCCTGGGGATACTCAGATGAAAAATAATATTGACCCTGCCTTCCAAGACCTCACTGTCTAATACAGGAGATAAGTACATGTGATGCAAGTTATAATGTGGTGAGAGAAAGACAGGAAGGAATCAGGACAAACTGTAAGAAGAACATGTGAAGGATTGATCTCCCTGGCGCTGTAGCGTGTGGGGGACCAGCTGGGGTACGGCTTTCAATGCCCATGGCCTGAGTGATATTTGTATTCCTGGTCGGCCTAAAATGATTTTGTACTATTCCTTTAGTGAATCCCGATCAGAGCTGCTGCCTGAAGTGCTGCCCTTTCTTGCCTTTTAGTAGTGAAGGGAGCAGCTCCAGCTCCCGTAATGTCTCTGTTCTTGTCACTGTGGCTTGTTAGACTGGATTTTCCCTTTGGTTGTTCAGGTTTTAAAGCTCGTATTTTTGATAGTAAAATCATCTTAGAAGAATGTAAGGAAAGTGCTGCTTTAAGACCACATCATGTCTGATTAGAAAGTTTTCTTTTGTAATTAATTTCCCTCCAAGCTCTTTGTGGAGAACAGTAGCCCACTGCAGAGAGGTTATCATCCTGTGGACTTGGGCTGTTCTGCTTTAATGATACAAGGGAGTAGTCAGGCCGGAATAAATGAGCTGCTTTTGGTGAGCAAAAAATGTGAACTGACTGTCAGTGTGAGATTGGTTCTCAGAGCAGTTAGCCAGCAGTAATAGGGCACACTTGAGTAATTGAATTTGCATAACAAGGCTTGCTGAAGAGGTCTGACAGGCATAGAGATTTGTCTAGCTGCAGAGCTCCAGATGGACGTGACCACACAGCAGCTGGGCGGCACGTTGCTCAGCATGGACAGCAACGCCCAGACTGGCAGCTGGACCCTGGCGACTGCAGGGCCGGGGCAGGCCAGCTGGTGGCTTCTGACAGCCAGTGGCCCTGCTTGAGAGTCTTTTCATAATGGCCTGTCAGGGTACTAGACCTATAGGGACCGACAGGAGGATGTAACAAGTCACCAGTGAGGGTTGTTAAGCTGAAGAAATCCGCCCTGTGAGGAAGAGGCGGTTGCCGCAGTTCTGCTGAGACTGCCTGACCCTTCTCAGGGCATTTCTATTCATGTGCAAGGCAGAGACGAATCTGTTTGGGCTGCTCAGTCCAGAACCTGGTCCTTCTGGATTATGTAGCACTTTTAAAATCTGGAAACCAAATTCGGGAGGCTTCTGAGGAACACGTATAGGCTGTCAGTTGGAGAGGGGACTGATATTTCTTTCTGTGTGTTTTCCTTAGAATGGTACATCTATTTTTGGGGACACTGGTGATTTGAAAGCAAATACAGCCTATGTCCATTGATAACTACAAACAAGGATTCCTTCATGCAATCGTCTGCAGAGAGAAATCAGAGAAAAGCACTGACGCAGTTTGCTTTGAAGTCGCTTCTGTTCCACTTTTATGTATATAAATGTAATTCACATGTAGGAGAGAATTCAATTCATGTCTTTTCTTCCCTGAGATTAGAATAAGTGGGGCAGATGGCAAACTTGGTGCCTGTTATTAAAAATTACATCAGTTGCTTAAGTTGATGATTTTGCCATCTCGTATTTCTGGTATTAGAAATCTCATAATCAAGCTTCCTCAGATTTTTACTAAAAGAATACTTGGATGTAAAATCCGCTTTAAAGGAATTCACAGAACAGATGCCCTTATTGTAAATGACATGACAGTAAAAATCTTTTTGTTGTTAAGATTTCCAAATGTTAGGCCTGCTTGTTTAGTCCCTTGAATTCCAGGTCAGGAGGAGAATATGGACAGTTTCTCAGGGTTTGTTGTGATACACCCAGCCTATACAAAAGCATCGTTACATTTATTAAGAATGTTATCTTACCACTCCATGGGACTTGATGCTTTTTCAAAGCCCTTTTGTTTGGAGCGTCCCCAAAGTCTTAGTGCACTTTTGAAGTCTAATTGGATCTTATAAAAGTTTTAAGCCTTAAATAGCTTAAAACTGCACTAAGACCTTTGGAATATACTTGTTTAATCACATTTAATATTTATAAGAGTCTTATGATTCATTATGTCATGTAGGTTAATATGCCCATTTACAGATAAGGAAAATGAGGCAATTATAGTAATAGTAGTTGAAAATAATGTTTAAAACACTGAATATGCTTATTTTGTCCTCCCCACAATTAATTCTGTCGGTTATTTTACAGATGAGGAAACTGAGGCCAATAGGGTGAAGTGACTTGCCCAGGGTCATACAGCTAGTAAGTGTCTGAGACTGGATTTGAACTCACAAAGATGAGTCTTCTTGACTCCAGATCCAGTGCTCTATGCACTATGACACCACGTAGCTGTTTTCCCCATATTACAGATGGGAAAATGGAGGCTCTTAGAGGCCCATGACTTCTTTAGGATCACAAAGCTAACAGTCTAGCACTTTCCCCTCTGTATCCTTAATGCTTGATACCAGTTCCTGGTCTGAGTTTACATCTCACTTCTCATTCCCACTATAGCTGGGGAAGAGACAGTGCCTTCTAAAACGTGAATCCAATGGTAATGTCTTTGTCTTTAGTACTTATTGTTCACAGTTTGATGACTTGAAAGCTTTACTGACTGTGTCTCTTTAAGAAGAGTTTCCAAGTTACCTGTGGGATAGTTGGTCCTTTTCCTTTATTATCTGATCACCCTTCCCTACAACAGTCCGGTGTCTCATAGGGCAAGAACTTTCTTGGGTGGCTTTCCATGCTGCACTCTGTCTCCTTCCTCCTCCTTGTCATCCTTTCCCATCCCAGGCCCAGAACTCTCCTCCTTCCCTTATCAGTGAGTCTCTGGAATCCGACACTTTGCTTCTTTCCTTCTTTACCTTTTTTGGGGGGTGGGTGGGAAAGGGGTGTGAACGTAGTTCTCTTGCGCCCCTTGAGCCCTTCAGTGCCTGAGACTAGAAGCAGAGGCTGCCTAAGGATTCTTACTCCCTTGGGTTGAGAGAATCCTTTTGTGCAGTCCTTTGAGCTTAGGAAACCAGTCGTTACTGTTAGAACTGCATCACTACAGCTGATTTTCTGCCTGTTTTGGCCTCATTGTTTGTCATCTTTAGACCTTAGTTATTGCCAAAATATGGAACAAAATTCCCTCTTCTCCTTCTTCCTTTGTCTGCAAAATCTTTTTTGTAATTTCCATCCTGTGGATTTGATTAAGTAAAGTGGTAAAAATATTCAGCCATATCCAGCAAGGTGTATTTGACTAAGGGACTTTGAATCCAGAACAGCCACGAAGCCAAGGGTCTTCTCTATGCCTCTACTGTACTACTGCAGATTCGTGTAAGAACAAGCGAAAAAGATTGTGCAGCAAGTCAACTGTTAGCATTGTAGTTACAAAGATTTTTATTTAAGTCTATTAGGGGCAGAAAATGAAATTTGATCTATTAAATATTAAAATATTGAGTATGATTAGTCTTCTATACTTAGATATGGTAAAAACTTAGCTATCTGGTGACCCAGTTTCCAGAATGATTCTGAAATTGAAAGGAATACCCTGTCATCTCCCTTCTTGCTCTTCTTCCGTTATCCCCAGAAGTGAAGAAGGAGCTATTGGTCCCTCTGCAATAAATTAAACCTGTAAGACAGAGTCATACTTCCAAATTATACCTGATGCAAGATGAGATAGTTCCTTTTTGGCACATGGTAGGAAATGCGTTCTCTGGTTACCTTTGCCTAAAAAAGGGGCATGTTCACTTCTGAAAACAGAGAGGCATGGCAAAAGCTCCTGAGAATGCGTAAAGAGATAGAAACAAGCTCAAATGCTCAATAGGAATGTTGAATGATTTAGCTGTCCTCAGCAAGACAGCGATCCAAGACCATCCTAAAGAATTCAGGATGAGGAAAGCTTTCGACCTCCGGAGAAAGAATTGAGGGAGTCCAGATGCAGATTGAAACATGCTATTTTTCTCTTTCTTTATTCTTTTCATGCTTTTTTGGTTTTTGGCCTATGTTTTCTTTTATTATATGACTAATATGGAAATAAATTTTTTATGATTGCACATGTATAATCTACATCAAAATGCTTACCGTCTCAGGGTAGAGGGAAAAGAGGAAGGGAGGAAGAAAGGAATTTGGAACTCAAAATTTTAAAAATGAATGTTAAAATTATTTTTACATGTAATTGGGGAAAATATTATTTAAAAAAACTGAAGTAAAACACAGTTGACAGGCATGGACTCGCTTTCTCATGATGCCATGGACCTAAAGCCTACATACTTGCTGAAGGTGAGCAGTTAGGTCCATAAGCAGCACAAGAAGGTAGGTTTTCGTGTCCTTTCTCAGACAATAGTCTGCAGTGGGCAGAAGGTGATGCTGATCTTAAAAGAAGATAATGGGCGTCTGCATGTGATTTTATAAATAATGATAATAACAGCTCGTGATCATGTGGCACTTCAAGGTTTGCAGAGCCCTTCATTCCCAGCAGCCCTCAGAGACAGGTGTGCGAGTGCCATCCTCACCTTCCCAATGGAAGAGAACACTGAGGCTCTGACAGGCAGGCCTGTCGTCCCACAGAGCTTTGCATCCCCGGCTTGTACGCCATTCACCACTTGCCATGTCCTCTGATCTGGAAAGGGAAAGCTTAGGAAAAGCCAATTGACTGTTAACAGTATTGGTTCATTTACCCTGTGATGATGTCTGAGAGGCTGTCATAGACAAAGACAAGAAGATGACAAGAGGCCCTGGGTTCAAGTTCTTCCTCTTAGACATCATGACTGTGTCACGGTGTAGACAACATTCTTGAATCCCAAGTCACAGAATAGGTGCCACTGACATGCATTGGTAGAAGGTGAAATCACAGAGAGACCACAGGAGATCTCAGCACTTTGGACAGTGGTCATTCTTTACAGACTGCAAATTGTGTAAGCTGTGGAATGGAATGATTATACCAACCCAAGCCAGAGCATTCAGATGGCCTTCCTTAGGAGAGGTTCTTTGTGGGAAAAACCTCTTGGCCAATGCTCAAGGAAAAGGCAGAGCATCTTAATGAGCAGAGGCTGCTGACAGAGCTGGAAGCATCTGAGGAGGGCACTTTAGGTAACTCCAGCTAAAAAACAGCACGAGAGAAGCAGGCGTCGCAGTAGAAGTACGACAAATGTTGCAGAAGAGGTTGGTGACTTTCCTCTGCCTCTGCCTCCTTCTGCCTTCATGCTCCCAGGGAGTTATTTCCTCTCTTAACCTTCTTTCCCATTGAAGCCAAATACAGAGAAGTTGAGAGTTGTTGTATATGTTAATACTATAGATTTCCCTAAAATAAAACTCTTGGGGAGTGGAAAATTTTGTTGTTCTGGAACTTTTGAAAATATAACTCATTTGATATCTCTTGCTTACAGATTGTGATAATGTGAGTATACAAAAACAATTAAATAGACTGGTTTTCTTTATGTTGTTTTTTTTAAAATTTCCATTCCATATATTTACTCTCATTATTCCTTCAATAATGCCATATACTGGCAAGTCATGGAACATAATTTTTATATTCAGTTCAACTTTTTTTTTTTGCTTTTTGGAGGGGAGAAGGCAGGGCAGTCAGGGTTAAGTGACCTGCCCAAGGTCACATGGCTAGTAAGTGTTAAGTGTCTGAGGCCACATTTGAACTCAGATCCTCCTGACTCCAGGGCCAGTGCTCTCTTCACTGTGCAACCCAGCCTCTCCTCAGTTCGACTTTTTAAAAGAAAATTTATTAAGTGCCTACTTTCTATAGAACACAGGTCTAGGTGCTGGGGATAGGAAGACAAAACTACCATGATCCTTCTGCCCTCAAGGATCTTCCAAACTGAACAGCTGAACCCCAGTTCCAGTCACAATTGTAGGCCACTCAGAGGACTTTGGGAAGATTCATGGTCAGAATATGCAGGTTGCAGCTTATTACCCCCTGATGACTTCCATGTGAAAAGTGGCCTAAAACATCCTCAAAGATGCGTGTGACTAAAATCAAGATTGGCCAGTTGTAGATTGAGAGTGAGGAATCCCCAGTGACCAGTCCAGCTGTTGCATTAGTACCGATGAAGTTACATTGGGACAAGATTTCTAGTGCTTTGGATGGATCCTTTGTGCTGGATTTACTGGATTCACCCAGAAGGAGAGGACACAGAGAAGGTGCTGTCTGTAAGAGTGGAAGAAGTATTTTGGCCATTGAGATCATGAATTCATTGACATGTTAAAGGTTAGGGGAAGATGACTTTCTGGATCATATGCTTACTTCAGTCAGCAGAGCTGTTCCATTGCAGCTTTAGGGTGTCTGGACATTTTTTTTTTTTTTTACCATATTACCATTTACCACTGCTGCAGCTACTACACAGTGTCACAGTGTTTCAGAGGAGATTGCCAATAGGTCGCTTGTTTTTTGGCCACGGACAGGAGTGTCTCAGGTTGGGCAGGCAGAGATGATTGTGATTTTCCCCATTGATGGGAGTGCCAATGTAGATGAGATCACTGATCACTGGCTTTATAGAGGCATTTCCCTTGTTACCCTTCTGATCCACCCAGGAGCCAGAGTGTCATTCAAGACATTGCAGTAATATTGTGGAATGGATTTTATGAGGGAACTGGTCCATCTTGAAGATATCATGAAGACCTTTCAATTTTGTTGTAAAATGAAAAAAAACCCTTGTAATGTCTCTGGCTGCATTTTCTTCAAAGTTGAGCCCTTCCCTGAAGGTCTGGTGTCATTATCTTCTGACAATTTTCAAGCTTTGGAATGAACCTTCCCTAAAGACCCTTGAGTAGATTTTGGAAATACAAGCATGGGTTTAGATTGACAAGGAGATGCCTGCCCATTGTGTTAATGATACAGAAATGGCGGTCAAAGGACACTTGTGGAAACAAGCAGTGATCATTTAATGGTGAATGTGAGAAACACTGGGAAAAAGCAAGTTCCGGTATTGAGATTTGCTAATTAATTTTGTAGAAAGTCAGCCATGTCATATTGCTCAGGGCATGCTGAAGCTACACATAACATCCTTTTTCACCTTTATGAAGGGAAAGAGGGGCAAATTATGAAAAAGCAAGCTGATGTCAGGGGCTTTTTCATGCTAAAGGACCAGGACTGGGATCATTATTCATTTAGCCCTATGTCGTGCATGATGTACAATTACAAGATTTCCATTTAAAAAGTTAAAATTACAAAGTTCCTTCAGTTCAGTTCAACAAATATTTCTGAAGCCTCTGCACTACTTGCTAGATACCAGGATGACCACGATGAAAAGTGTCACATAAAGCGGCCTTGGTAGCTCTCTGGAAAACTGACTTGCCAGAATAGCTGATTCTGGCTTCCATTGTAGGAAAGGCTTTAGGATGTAGATGTTTATAGCAATATGGCAACTCTGTGGCAGAGGAGGCCCAGCACAACATTAAAGTTGAAGAGGGTTCTCTGTAGAGAGTGAGTCTTCCAGATGCCACAGTAGAGAATTGTGTCAGGCCTTGAATGTTGCAGAGCCTCATGGAAGAGGTGTGTGACTGCCAAAAAAGCATTTGGCCTGGCCATCCACACAGGACAGGCCACATGGATGAAGAATGTCTATTGCCGAGATTGTGGCATGCATTGGGACCAGAAGCTAATCGACTTGCCCATTGATGTGGATATCTAGGACAGCTAATAAGACTGGCTGTATTCTTAGTATTTCTTCATAAGAAGTTGGACTTGGAGTTGAACAGCATCCAGGACTGGACTTCTTTGGGAGGCTGCAGAGTTTTTTTAATGGCCTTCAGCTTCCCATGGAAACAGAGCCCTTATCTTTATAACCAACATTCTCTTGGTGTTGCTCTGTCTTATGGATGGTAATGGAGAGGTGCCTGTTTGTGAGAGGAAACAACAACACGTCACTGATGAGGAACGTCAGAGAATAATGATGTCCCCAAGAAAGTGTATGAGAAGAGAAGACGGGCTGGCCGCCTGGAGAGAGTGAGAAAGGCTGGTGGACAGCTAAGGTGTGCCTCTGGCACCATCATGGTGTCAGGGAAGGAGAGGAAGGCCATAGGCATATGGGGTGGACCTAGGGGGGCGAACTCCTGAGAGGACGTGCAGGGGTGAGGATCAGCAGTGTTGGAGGGAAGATCCAAACTGATCAGCTCACAGATCTTTTGATCTTCTACTAGGAGACTTGCTTCTTAGTCACTTGCTTAGGGGTCACTTGGATCTTTCTTTTCCTAGGTTTGTTTTGTGTTTTTAGGAGCATCTTACCTTTTTATTACTTTGGATTTATGGCTTCTGTTACTGAAGCTTTACCTCTTATTGCTACTTCTTATAGTTCTACTGCATGAGGTACTTCTTGCACTATGTAAATGTAAGGGTCATTTTTCTCATTTTGAATTTCTTATAAAATTATTCAGTTTTGTTTCTTTGAAATTGAATGAATTTCTTGATTATCTTTATTTAGGAGTGGAAAAACTTAGTGCCTTTCATTCTCAATACACATTTTTAATTTGTCTTGTGGTTTAGTAGGAATACCTTAGTATTTGTCAATCTTGGTGTGTTTGGAGGCCAGGAATAAAGAGTACTTTTAAAAAAAATTTAGTATTTTATTTCCCCCAATTATGTGTAAAATTCTTTTCAGCATTTATTTTTTAAAATTGAGTTTCAAATTCTTTCCTTCCTCTACTCCCCTCATTGAAAAGGCAAGCAGTTTGATACAGACTATACATGTGTAGTCATGCAAAACATTTCCATGTTAGTCATTTTGTAAAAGAAAAACATAGTCCAAAATAAAAACCCAAGAAAAATAAAGTAAAAAAAGTCTGCTTCAATCTGTATTTACACTCCATCCCTTCTTTTTCTGGGAATGAATAGCATTTTCATCATAAGACCTTCAGAGTTGTCTTGGACCATAGTTGTGCTGAGAATTGCTAAGTCATTCACAGTTGATCATCTTACAGTATTGCTGTTACTGTGTACAGTGTTCTGGTTCTGCTCATTTCACTTTGCATCAGTTCATAGAATTCTTTCCAGGTTTTTCTGAAACTATCCTGTTCATAATTTCTTTACAAAATATCAAATTCCAATCCCTCCAATCTTTATCATTTCTTGTATACAGTAGTATTCCATTACAATGATATTCCACAAATTTTTCAGTTATTCCCTAATTGATGGATATCTCCTCAGTTTCTGATTCTTTGCCACCAGAAAAGAGCTGCTATAAATATTTGGGCATAGTTCCACATAGAGCACCGCTTTTCTAATCTCACCTAAAGGGTTAGGGTTAAAGGAAACAGCCAAACAGTGGGAGAGAGACACCAGTTTCTCATGGTGTCTCTAGCAACACTTGATGCAAAACCCTTCAGAGGGAGGCACTTCACAGGAGGACTTACCTGGGTAAGGACAAGAGAGGAAATGTTGCCATTATTCTAATTTTGGTTCCACTGGCATTTTAGACCTGACGCCAAAACATTTTTTCCTTTCCTGACTTGAGATTTATGGAATCTCGTTTAAAGAAAGCAGTTGCATTACTATTAGTTCCTCCTCAATGAATGGTGTTTCAGACCCTGAGAATAGTCCTGTTGCGTGGTCCCATATGGTTAGAGTGTAGTAAATTTTGCCCACGATTGTGAATTGGTTCCTCAAAAACCATGTGTTAAGTGAAACAATGAGTGTTTAGGTCCTGGGAACAATGTTATAAATGGTAAATTGGCCAGAAGGTAATAGAGTGGGGTTTCTTCGGTGTTCGGTGGGGTTTTAGTTGTAATGTATTTACTGCAGTTTGTGAAATGATCCAATCAGGCAGTGGTTTATGAGGTACTTATTTTCTGTTCTACTGCTCTTAACCTGTTGCTTGGGTAACATGAAATAATTGTCTCGGGATAAATACCAAGGTTGGGGAAACTTTAGAGGGTCCCTGGAATAGATGCAATGCTATAGAACAAAACTGTGGAACTGGGAGAGCCTTATCAACCAATCTAACCCTCTCACTGTACAGATTTATTCATATTACTGTGGCCTCACAGGATTGTTGTGAAGAAAAGACTGGATCTGAGTGTGAAGTTGTATGATTGATAAAAGGTGTCCGTCTGTTTGGGTGAGAAAATACAAGTACAGTGAGGGTAAGTGACCTGCCCCAAAGGCTTGAGAGCCCGAAAGACAGGAAGTAGGCAGCATGTTTCCTGGCGTCCGAGTATTGCCAGTCACATGATCTGCACTGCTAATGAAAATCATCCCGAAATCGAGTGTGTTTAGAAATACAGTCAAAGAAGCAAAACTCATTATCGTTCTCATTTATGTCTGGTTTTGCTTTTTTTTTTTTCTTTTCCCAGTGATCACTCATTGGTTACAGCCCTTCTATATGACCAAACTATTGTACAATGTGAAAGTATTTGCAGATCCTATACATGATTG
>CM053585.1:538438806-538480177 GCA_028646515.1 Pseudochirops corinnae
CTGCAGGCCGCGGGCGGGAAGCTACAACGCAGAGGCGGGTGCAAAACCTCTGCCTTTCGCTTTTCCACCCTGGAGGCCTTTCAGCCAGACTGCTTATCTCCCCCTTTAGCAATCCTCACTCGCAGCTGGTGCTAATCCGCTCACCTGAGAGGCTCCTCCGCCGCCCCTGGGGCACAGCCGCGGCTTCAGGCCAGGCTGGCTTCAGTTCACAGTGCTGATATGGTTCCTTGTAGCCGGGCTGACTTTAGTGGGAAGTATCTTTGTGTGCGTTTTGGAGTTCTAGGATTGGTTTAGAGTCCTATTTTATGGGTATTTTGGGGTGGCTATGTGAGAGCTGCGATATGTTGCTGCTGCTATGCCGCCATCTTGGCTCCGCCCCCTGAGAAATTTTCTTTCTGTATGGGCCTGTTGTGGTCCAGTTCCAGTCTAAAGCATTTTGGGCAGTAGTGGAACTCTTTATTTTATTTAATTTTTTTAACCAATTCTGTTTGCTCCTTGCAGATATTTCCTAGTATGTCTCCTTCCCAGTGAATCCTCTCATCAGAGATAAAAACTATTAAGCCAAACTCCTTGACAGAATGACTGTCAGTATATGCAACATTCAACACCTGCAACACCCCACTTCTGCCAAGTAAAGGCAAATGTGTTTCATTATCTGGAAATTAATATTTATTTAAACATTTAAAATAAATTTACTTTTATTTATTTAAATTTATTTAAAATAAATATTTTATTTAAATATTTATTTAAAATAAAGAGATTTTTGGGAAGCTTGCAGTATTATCATTAATAGTAAGAGGATGTATAATGGCAATTCAGGACTAGGTCATTCCCACCAGAAATTACAAATGGATTATCCTGAGAATCTCAGACTTAATTGATTAAAGCAAATTATATAAGAAAACAGTAGAAACTGTATGACATCACTGCAGGTTGCAAAATTTTAGCATGACCCAAATACCTAACAAGACGTTAGAATTAGAAGTTAGAATTAACCATCAGAAGTTCTCTAGCCTTCACAAACTTAACAGTCAACAAACCCCATTCTTCAAATAAAGACCTCAAAATAGCTTGAGAATTCATCAGTTCATCCAATAAACTGTACCGGAAGTGAACCATTATTACAGACAGAACTGTCGTCCACAGTCACTCCGACAACATTATTCCATCAGAATTTAAGAATGTTTTTATTAGATGTTACCAAAACCACGTGGAACAAAAAGCTTTCAAAATAAAAGGCAGAAAAAATCAAAATCACCTGGGAGTATGGTAAGGTATGTATTATCCCCACAGTTAACATCCCAATACTTTTCTTTCACTACAAAAGGTGGCTGTTTTATCCAGCAGGGCAGGAGTTGGGAGGCCATTAAATATAAAAGAAGAATATGCTGGCAGCTGGTCTCAGGACCACTTCTCTCTGAACTCCAGCAAATGTAGGATGAGGAAAAGGAGGCAATAATTCTGTTGCCCCAGATCCATTCAGCACTGGGTTTGCAAAGAGCTTTTCCTTACAACTCTGAAATAGTTAATACAAGTATGATGATCTCCAGTTTTATTGAGAAAGAAACTTAAGTGATGTACTCATTCCACAATAGCAATGTCTGAATATCTGAGTGAGGGAGGCTTTGGATCCAGATTCCTTGACTCTTAGGTACAACTCTATTCGCTATGTCATCGCTCATAAATGATTTTGTAATAGTAGAATCAGAGAACTAGATAATTTAACAATTTTAGTGGTATGTTGAAAAGAATGATGAGCTTGGAGTCAGAAGATCTGAATTCAGACCCTGGCTTTTCCACTTATTGGACCTATATATAGTGGCCTCAAATACCTAACAAGACATGACCTAGAAGATAGAATTAACCTTCAGAAGTTCTTCAGCCTTCCTAAACTTATTCTGTCCCTCTGTCCCTCAATTTCCTCATCTGTAAAAAGAGAGGCTGGACTAGATGACCTCTAAAGGCCCTTCCAGTTCTAAATCTTATTGTGATCATGTGATAAAATGCTGTCCATCTGGTTCTCTCCAAAATTCAGATGGGTCTGGTATCTCATTGACATGAATACTCCTTTAACAATTGGGCTTGCCACCCATCCATGCCTACCCATCCTGCAGGACCCTCATCTGTATCTTCCTGTTAAGTTGGCCACAGGAGTTCTCTTGAAAGTGCTAGGACTTCCATTGCTTTCCTGAGTGGAGCATGGGGGCTGTCCATTGGTGGTGTCATCTCTTACTGTGTGTATAACCATGCTGGCATCTTTTCCTACTCATTGATTTCCTTGGTGCTATTTAAAATTCCACTGTTCTATGGGGACCCTTTGGTAATCTACCCACCTGTGAGCCCTTACTGTAGTCACATGGCCACACCATCTTCTCTATCACAAAGTTCCTTGATGATATGCTTTACTTCTGCTCTTAAGGGTCTTCCTTGATCATAGTTTTAGCCTGCTCACACCCACCATCCATCTTTTCATGGCCTTTTATATGATGCTAATCTTTAGTTTATCAGAGGTATTGATGTTCCAGCAATACTGTAAAATATTTGTTTTGAAAAGATGGGCTTTTGCTGTTAGAGGATACTTGAGGTCAGAAAAGCACTTTGCAGTTTCCCCCAAACCATTCCACTCGCTCTCCCCCTCCATTTTAACTCTGGGCCCAGCTCATTGTCCATCCAAGAGCCACACAGGCACGCGGTATTGGACAATCTTTATTTGATCTTCCTTTGTGAGTGGACCAGCCAAGCTTCTTCTAGTTATAAATTTCTTCCAGGAAACTCAGCAATGGGCTTTTAAAAGTCAGTGCAGTGTTACCCACAGACCTTGGTGGTTATTAGGGGGAAGGGTCATTTAACAAGGCTATTTAAATGGTCACATCTTCCAAGGAAGACTGAATGATCTTGATATAGACATAGAGATACTCTGCATTAAAAGAGCTCTTAATGCACCATTTTGTTCTACTGAGCAAGTACTTTTCTATAATCAGCAGAAATTAAACAAAATGGGAGCTTATGTTCTCTCTTCTTTTAGTCAGAGGTAAGATGATAAAGATACACACCTTTGTGAGATGTAATTTGTGAAAGTCTCTTTGTTCCCCTCAGTTTGTGTATCACAACAGAAGGGAGTGTAGGCACATGGGTCACCAGCTTACCAGTTGGGAAGGTTTTTTTCATCATGTTATTTTTTATATTCATCATCTCTGAGACTTTTTCCATGACTTTGGTGCCTTCTTCTCACCTACCGTCCAAGTAGGGCTTGCAGGGCCCTCACAATTATTCTCTTTCAGCACAAATCTCTTCTCTGTTTGGTCCCTTCTGGTGGCTTTTCTCATCTTGGTTTCTTTTCTTCTTTCTCTCTAAGTACCTCCCAGTCTGTGGTGTTAGGCTCCAAGTGTGATGGATTATTCCATTATCCCTGAGAGAAAGAGTTTGTTATGCTAATTTTTTCAAATCTTTTCCATTTTTCTCCAGTTAGCAGTCCCATTTCTGTTGTCAGCCTTCGGTGCCTTTGAGGTGACTTGGCTTAGTTGGATATTTTGCCAAACTTTCTTTAGCCTTTACTGCTTCGCTCTGCCTTATAACATTATGTTGTTCATAATCATCCATCGTTCTTCATAAGATTTTAGAGATAAGTTTATATTCTGATCTGATGTTGCCTTTGGCAGCCATTTCTCTTGGGTTGGCAAGTCGGTCAGATGTTGGCTGACTAAGGCATACTGGAAGGAGGCTCAGGATCAGTGTATGAAAATCCCAATTGGAAATAGCCCTAATCATATTTGCATTTCTCCTGAATTTAGGATTTGGTGCTTAAAGGAGTTTGGTATTTATTTCATTGTCAGAATTTATGCTCTTGTCTCTTTAAAATACTGCCTTTTATCAATAAAAATCATTAATACAAAAACTGAAAGTTAAAAAACCCTGCTGTTCTAAGACTATGAATTGGATACCAGTCATTTTTATACACATTCTGCTGAGACAGACTGAAGATTATCAACTGATTGTGCCCCGACATTGTTTGGTCCAGTCAGTGTTTGGTATTAGACCAAAAAGAAGTCGGCGTATGATGAATTTTAAGCCTCCCAGCTCTAAGTCTGTGAGCTTGTGGTTGATGAAATGCGGTTTAAGGAATGCCTTTCTGATCAGTTGTAGGGTATACTCCTTCTTCATCTCCTCTTTTGTCCTTTCTTTCCTTTTCCATAAGCATGTGCATGTAGTGTGTCCATGGAGGCACAGGAAGGCAGAAAGGAACAGTGTTAGTGTCAGGGCTGCCCTCAGCTCATTAAATCACTAAGTGGAAAATCCAGAGAGAGAGCTTATCGTTGTAGAATATCTGTCTTCTAGTATATAATACACTTATTGTATAGGGTTGGGACTTTTTATGGGCAGTGCAGAAGTTTGGGGTGGTAAGGGTGCAGAAATAACTATTATTTCCTCTCTAAAAGGGCATTTCCTAATCCAAATAAACCATGCCCCATGTGTGATATAGAGTCAGTAGTAAAATGATGAAGGGAGGATCACTTGTGTTTGGGAAGATCACAAACTGCTGCTTGAAGGAGATCATCCTGGATGTGCCTGGAAGAGTACATAGGATTCCAGGGGAGGAAATGCAGGGCCAGGAAGTTTTTTATGCTTTTGTACAGGTGCTGTAGATGAGCCCATCATGAATAGAGAAGCTGCATTTATTAAAGAGGTATTCATTTCACAAGAAGATTCGCCAGTCGATTCCTTTTCATTGCTATCTCCACTACTATATTGAAAAATAAATTCAATTAAAAATGTTCACTATACACAAAAGCTCTCAGCCACTTACCTGTCTTAAAAAGAAGCTTATTATATAGATGTAAGGCCATGCGCCGGGCCAGAATTCAGGAGTCACCTTGCCATGTGACCTTAGGCCACCCCTTAACCTTGGTGGCCTTGAGTGACACAATTACAGGAAGCAGAATAGAGAGGTAGGAATGTGCCTTCAGTCCCCACTCCTGCTGGTCATGGCCTTGAGGTGTGAATTGTGAAAATGCCATCCCCTCATAGGCATCTCTGTCTGCTCCTGGCAGGGGCCTCATGCCCAGCCCCTTCAAAGGGAAGGCTTAGCTTAGTGGGACCCCTGAAGAAACTTAGCCAGCCGTTTGTGGCCTTGCAGTTCTGACCTGATGCTTAGCTGCCTTTGGTGTTGCCAGTGACCTTCTTGGCAAAGTCCTTTTCAGGAAGGTGCCTTCTGTACCTGCTCTCATACTGAGAAGACTGGAGACAGCCGTGATGATGGTGGTGGTGGTAGCACATTGCATATTATCTCACCTGAGGCCCACAGCCATCCTTAGGGTTTTTTAAACCCATATGGCCTGTCAGGAGGCAGATTGTGAGAGGCAGTGCAGGGCGATGGGAAGCAGCATGTTCTGCCTCAGAGCCCCCAGTGGAATCGTCTCTTTCCAAAAAAAAAAAATTGTTTATTTATTTATTGAGCGATTGAGCGATCGATTGATTGGAGGGGCAGTTGGGATTAAGTGACTTGCCCGGGTCACACAGCTAGTTTTTGTGTGTGTATGTTTAGTGTCTGAGGCTAGATTTGAACACAGGTCCTCCTGACTCCAGGGCTGGTGCTCTATTCACTGTACCACCTAGCAACCCTGGAATCGTCTCTCTGTGCTTCCTGAGTGACCGGCAGGGCGCTGACTGTGGGGATCTTGGCCAGAGCTGGGCCAGGTCACCTCACAGTCTGCTCTCTTCTGACTCTTGGACTCCCTGCAGCCCCAGGACATGGCCCCTCAAAGCTTTATGCTGGCTCAAGAGAGAGCGTCCTGTGGCTCTGCTGCCACTCCTTCCCCAGTTACCTGCATTTAGGGAATAATGGAAATAATGAGACTTTTCCTGGATGGAGGAAACAGATTGGTAGTTTATCAAATCCTCTAGAAGGTGAGCTCTGTCAGGGCAGGGACCCTTGTTTTGGTATCCCTGGGGCCAGCCATGATTGGTGCTTACTCAATGAGTTGTATTGGACCTTGTGAAAGAGGCAGTACACACCTCAGCCTTACAGATGAACAAACTGAGACTCAGTGGGCTTAAATGACTTGTTCATCAAGTCATCAGGACTTGAACACAGCGACCTCCTGACTCTAAGGCCAATGCTCAGTCTACTGTACTATGTTGCCCCTCCAACAGCTCAATAATTAGCTCATCTTTGAAACTGTAATTTGAATCAGTGGATTGGAGGAAATCTGATTGTTCTATAGTGTGTCAGGATAGCTTTATATAGTGTAAAGCAAAGTGTACCTACGGATGGATTCTTGGGTCAGTGTTGTACAACTTCCTTTTCTCTCCCACTCCTGTCCTTTTAGAAACCCAGCAAGAAAAAAACAAAACAAAACAACAGCCTGTCCAAACCAGCAACACAGAAACCCTCCTTCTCTCTTTCCTCTACCTCCCCACCCCAAATCCCCCCAATGAATGCCTTACCATAGACATGATTGACCTGTGTTTACAGTTTCAAGTTATGAGAGGTGCCCAAGGTAAGGCACCTTAGAATCAGGAATCGGATGCTTAACATTGCTCTGATTGTTTGTTCTGTTCTAAGAGCAAAAGGTAATGTGCCAACATGCTGTTTAAACTCCCCCATCCCACCCCTCCCTTCTACGTATGCACACACAGAGCAAACCTGTCCTTGTCCTTTTGTGATTTAGAAAAGATACCACTTCCTTCATTCTCCTTCTCATTTTCTCTCTCTCTCTCTCTCTCTCTCTCTCTCTCTCTCTCTGTCTCTCTCTCACTCTCTGTCTCTCTGTCTCTCTGTCTCTGTCTCTTTCTTTCTCTCTCTCTCTCTCTCCCCCCTCTCTCCCTCCCTCCCTCCATCCTTCTCTCCCCTCTTTCTTCCTTGTTTTGACATTAATTAAATTGATGGAAAAATAGGATTCTTAGTTGAGGGCAGATAGGAAAAATTAAATCTGTCTGGAACTGATTCTTTTTAGTTTTCTGCAATTCAAAGTAATGTTAAGGTTTTTAACCCCAAGATAGGAATGGAGATTCTGCCTTATTTATTTTCCCCAAAGATACCTAAACCATGAAAAAGGCAAGAAGCTGTTTCAGAAGAAATGGGCTTAAAAATGGAAGTAAGATTTAAATGGGTAAATGGATAGGAGGCTTGACCTGGCATCTGCTGCACTGAGTCTGATCCTCGAGTCCCCTGGCCAGTGGGTGCTGACTGGTCATGCCTAGTCAGGCTGGGCAAATGAGGCGTTGGTGTTCTTTGGCTGCTGTGAAGAATTGCTGATGTGAAGCATGCTTTATGCACTGCCTTCTTGATCATTTCTGTGCCTTGCCGCAGCAAAGGCATCCTCCTGAATGGAAAAATCAGATGTAGAATCCTATCTGGTGATTTTCCAGAGCACTTGACATTTTTTAAAATCTCATTCCAGAAGATACTGTTTTTTTAAAAAAAGTAATGTAATTGGTATCAGTTGCTATCAAAGTATTAAATGTCAGAAGATCAAAATTTTAAAAATACCTTTTGACCTTAAATTCACATAGCAACAGATTTGTTTTGAGAAAATTAACATATATAATTGGTGTATGTTATTATGTTATTCTAATTACTAGGTATAACATTAATTCTTTCACAAATATTGTTAAATAGTTATAATTTTTAAAAATAGTGTCATTTAAAGAGCTGTATAGAACATGTATAAAGTAGTGGTTTTTAAAAAGTGAGTAATCATGTATAGATTAGTTTGACTTGTATTTCTGATTACCAGAATGCTTACTTTAAAGATTTCATTCTCAGTTTCCTTTAGAGTAACTGAAATTCCTATATTCTAGCTGTTCCAGTCAAAGCTTATTTTTTTCTAAGTGTCCAGGTTTATATAGCTCAGAAAATAGCAATTTAAATAGCTCAAAAAGTAGCAATTTTAACAACAGATTTACTGTGACAAAAAAATATTTATTCTGTTCCTGACCAGATATCAGCTGTCTAATTGAAGCCCTAATGAGCCCCTCTGAAACTTGCTTGTAAGATGTGTGCTTTTCCATGAGCTCGTAGGAGTTTTACAACTGTTCTTCAGTGCTCTTTTCTGAAACGTACAGGCCTTTCAGTGGTTTTTAATCTTTTCAAAACTAGCATATTCTGAAAAATGCTTCATTGGCATTGGGAAAAAAGCCTGCTCTTCTCCAGTATCTTTCACCTCTGGGCTGCTCAGGGGATGGGGAGATGCAGACATGGGTGTTTCCATGGCCCTGCCAGAGCAATCCTTGTGTTTTTAGGTACTTGTGTCTAAGAGGTGGCAGGTTGAAGATGAGTATTACTGAAGTTCCTTTTTGTGGCTTTTATAGTGAAGCATCTGAGTGTGTTTCAGGAACTATAAAAAATTTTAAAGAGGAATGTTTAATGATGCAGAGCATGTAAATGAAGCTTTCTCTTTTGGGGGGAAGTTAGTCTTGTTTGATTAGCATTCGATGTCATTCTGTGACTTTCCCCTTGGCCCGGTTGACTCAGATTTTAGCTAATTCTACTGTTTTCTCTGAAAAGATTCCCTTGTTTTCCTTAGAGCTCCACTTTATTCTGTGTTTATATATTGAAGAACAATAGGTGTTAATAACTCTTCTACTGGAGGGGAAAGGGACTTTTTTTTTGAGGTCAGCAGCATTTAGATTAATCAGGTTGACATTTCGTGCTGGTGGGTCATGAACTGTTGATAATAGCATTAAATGGTGATTCAGTTGCTGCAGAAGGTCCAACTCATTATCCAGCCACTATATTAAATCATCACTGAAAACAACTGGAATCTAACATCCGTGTTCTCTCTACAGAAATGGGAAATGAAGGAGCTGTGTAGGCTTCTCTTTTTGTTTCTGCCTTAGATTTATTAGAGGCTTAACTCTAGGATTCGGGGACGCTAGAGATGTAGCCCTCATTCAGGGAACCAGCCTTGGTTTGGGGGGAGGGAGAAGGAAAAATCTGTTTTCTATAAAAACCAAAATTCTTCTCTTGAAATTATCAGCCTTCTGTTTAAACTCTGATGAATAGACATTTTAACAACCAGTTTACCTGAAATGCAAGAAATGAAAGCAGTGCACTTGTAATTTGGGTTTTAATTTTTTTCTTATGTTACTTTTACGGGAACATAGATGGCTTTTACAAGATAAATGAATTACTTTTAAGGCAAAGATTGGCCATGGGAGGCCCTGGCCGTGATGCCAATAGCAGTTTTATTCTCGTGGTAGATGTGTGTGTAGAGCTTTTCTGAAATAAAAATGTAATTAATGAGTTACATTTTACTGTGGTCCATCAGTTGACCTTTTACATACACTTCTGTAAATGTTAACGTGGATTTACTAGGATCTATATATTTTAAAGCATGTTTTTAGTATTCTCCCATGTGTTAATGATCAGTCAACACATATTAACAGAAATATATAATCTTAAAACCAGTGTGATTTTTTCCTTAACTAGACAGTACATATAATGTCAATTTTCCAACAGTAAAAAGTAAACTTCTTGCATAATGTACAGTAAATATTATTGAATAAATTAATAATTTTTTGCTATAAGCAGGTGAGCATTTCCCAACCCTATATTTGGTGTAGATAATTTATTTTATGGGACGAATGGAAAGTTGAATTGAACAGGATAATATATTTGAAAAAACATTCACTCTTCAAATTAATTGCTATTTAGGTTAAAATAGTCCATCTGAGCTGTGTCTTTAAGAGAAACAATATGGCAGTAGAAAGCCTTGGGCCACTAGAGGTCACTGTTGGGTAATCAGCTCCTAATGAACCAGAGCATTCGGGAAGGGCCAATAAATTACACTGTGGATTTTTCTAATTATGAATTCCTGTTTAATCATTCAATGCCAAGTTAACTGTGGCAGTGGCTCTGTGTATTTTGCATATACCGTTATGCTAATGCACTATTTTATTTCCCGAGATGCTGGTCCTCTATCATTAGAATAGTTCTTTGCCAAAGGCTTTGTTATCTAATCTTAATTACTGATTATGGGAAATAATTAACTTTGCCACCTCCCACCCCCTTTTAGTTCTTGGGCCAAAATGCCATTTGCAAAAAAAGTACCTTTTAAAAAATGGAACTTTAAAAGTTCCCCTCCTGTATCCTCAGGTATGGGTGGGCAGTGGTTTTCTGTTTCTCTTGGCTACTTTCTGTCCTCTTCATCTTCTTCTCATGGATTCTTCTTCTTCTGGGGCCTTTCTCAAACCCAGTCTTGGCACCTTTGCTCTACCTCCCTCATTCCCCAATTTCGCAGTAACTTGGTTTCCCATTTCCAGGGATCTCGGGCTTCCCAGACTAAAGATGTTGAGTAGAATGGGACTTTTGCTACATGGGCTAACTAATCCCATTGTGGGCACCTTGAGCTGAGGCAGCCAGCATGATGGCAAAGAATTTGTGGGGGCTACTGCTGGTCCCACTCCTCCTATCCAGCTCAAAGGCTTTCAGGAAAATGCAGGCCTCCTTACAGACTGTGAGTGAAGAACGTGTTCTCTTCGTTTATGCTAGCGTAGCTACTTGAGGGTAGGTCACATAGCCAGAAGGGAGACTGAGTTTGTGCACATGTATATTCTCTCCTTAGAGGCAGATAACTCTTGTCTATTTTTACCCAAAAAGGAGGATAAGCACTTTATATGGAGCTGGAATGTAGGGGCCCACGGCCATTATCTGCTCAGCTTTGTCCTGTGTCCCATTAAAGCATAGCCTTGTTCTTGGTGTTCCTCTGCTAAGAAATCTTGACTAGTGCCCCATTGCCTTAGCGTGGCATATAAGGCCTTCCCCTTGATACCTGGCCCCACATTTCGTGTTTCTCTCCTGCTGTTCTCCCACATTCTGACCAGCCAGGACGGCTAAAGATCCCCGAATCGTCCTGCCCTTTGCCTGTTTCCACATATTTTTGTACGTATGTAGTTCTTTCCCCTACCGCCCCTTTCCATCTGCCTCTGCCGCTCTACCTTTTAGTTGGCTTTCGAGGCTTAGCTCTGATACTATCTCTTCCTGAGACCTTCCCTCGCCTCTCCTTGTTACTCGGCAGAAATAATTTCTGTGGACTCCACAGTTATTTCCCGGACTCTTTCTTTTAGCGCTCAGCTTTTCTGCCGTGTGTTGTGGTTTTGAGAGCACGTTTCCCAGCTCCCCTAGTAGATTCTTTGTTGCTGGAGAATAGAAAATGTGTCTTATTCATGTCTGAATCTCTTACATGACCTCATGTAGGATGCTTCATAGGTTAGGTTTCCAGTGAATACCTAATGCATGAACAAACCAGAGTTACTTTGCTCAGCCATGATGGCAGCTGGCCATTGGGAACTGTTGTCGTTGGTCTTTTGGCCATAATGAGGCAAATCACCTAATTTTCTGTATGAATCTCTGTTTTCAGAGGGGGCTGACTGTGCACTTACTTTGGGTGATCTATTCTAGAAGAACTTTTATAAAGCCAAGCACTGTAACTGCCTGATCATGGCTCATTGAGGTCACTGTCCTAGACATCTTCTAAGTTTTGGGAGGGAGAGGGAGGGAATGAGCTTTTCTGCAGTGCCTCCTATGTGCCAGGCCCTGTGCTAAGCACTTTTTACAAATATTTGCTCTTTTGATGCTCACAGCAGCCCTGCGAGGAAGATGCTGCTATTATCACCATTTTAGAGATACAGGACACTAGGGCACACAGGTGAAGCGACGGGGTCACACGACCAGTGGTAGCTGAGGCTGGATTGTAATCATTTCTGCGCTAATGACTCTCAGATCTACTTATCTTGTCCCAGCCTTTCTGTTGACCTTCAATTTAACATTTCCAACTGCCTTTAAGGATGTCCAGTAGACATCTTGAGCTCAATAACTCAGTCTTTCCAGAACAAAATTACTTTTTTCCCTAAATTCTCTTTCCTCCTCCCCCCACCTTCCCTATTACTGTGGAGCGCAATGTTATCCTTTCAGCTCCCCAGGCTCACAGCCTAGGAGTCAGCCTGGATTTGTCACTCTCTCATTCCCCATATCTAATCTGTGGCCAAGCCTGTTGATTCTACATTTACAACGTCTCTTGAGTATGCCACCTTCTCTCCTCTAACACTGCCCCTGTCCTGGTGCAGGCTCCTGTTCCCCAGGATGTCCTCTTTGATCCAGTGACACCGGCCTTCTAGCTGTTCCATGAACAAGACCCTCCCTGGCTTGGCTCCAGGCATTTTCTTGGGCTGTCCCCCCGGCCTGCAAGGCTCTCTCCCCCTCATTTTTCCCTACTAGCCTCTCTGGCGTATTTGAAGTCTCTCCCAAAATCCCATTTTTCTAGGGAAGCCTTTCCTTTCCAGTGTTTTATTCTCTCATTTATTTCTTATTTATCCTGTATGGAGCTTGTGTGTATATTGGTTTACTTGTTGTCTCTTGTTCTTGTTTCTTCTTAAGACACACTGACAACACGTCTTAACTCCTGTCCGCTCACCCAGGATAACTCTGCGTTGCTGTAGATCTCTCCCTGTAGATGGGACTGGCTTTGGCCTCTTTTTGTATCCCCTAGTGCTCTGCATAGTGCCTAACATGTAGTAGGCACTTCATAGCTTCTGGACAGACAGAACGCTGGCCTTCCTGACTCCAGGCTGGTGCTCTCCGTGGCACCATCTGCTGCCTCTATCTTACTGCCATCGTCTGTGTAGAGGGACTTTTGTGTATGTGAGATGGCACACATATCTTCTTACCCCAAGATGAGTGAATCGTCAGAAGCCAGTTTGTCCTGAGCACGTGTTAAGCAGAAGGAGCTGATGGTGCAGAAAGACAGACACCTGCCAGAGTAGTTGGTCTCCAGGCTGGGAAGAGAGCAGATGAAGTGGGAAAGAACATTTATGAAGGTGTGGTCAGGGTGAGGTAGAGCCACGTTCTGCTTGCTCCACAAGGTCCCGGGCCCTGCCACGCTACAGAGCAGGGGTGCCCTTGGCAGCTATCAGAGTGTGTGAAGGCTGGAGCAGGAAGGGTTGGCCGAGAAAGGCAGGCCCGAGGGCATGGCACCAGTGATGACAACGGGCCGGAGAGGGCTGAGCCCGCCATTGTGCTTGTGAACAACAGTGCTGTGGTGTGGAGGAGTGGAGACGGTGTGATTATGCTTTTAAAAGGTCAGCTTTGTAGGGCTGTGCTGGTAGGATTCCGTTTAGGTGAACAAGTGGTTATTCAGTGTCTAACAATGCCGTGATAGGTGCTTAGGGACGTTCAGGGCATCCAGAAGGGTAGTGTGGTTTTAAGTGTTTAAACTTAGAACTGCACTAAGACTTTTGGGATATTAATCACCCCTTTGGTAAGATTTGGACCCAGCCCTCCTGGGGCTTCTAAGCTAAGTGGGCATGGTACTCATACCCCTCCCCCTTCTGAAAAAAGAAGGGAAAAGAGCCCCTTGTAACAGGTAGTTGCTGTCAGGCAGAACCAACTCGTGCCTCGGTTTTGTCCTGATAATAGGACTCCATCTCCCCTTGAGCCTATCAGCTCTTTCTCCAGAGGAGGGGAACACGTTTCATCTCGTGTCCTCAGAATCAAGTGGCAGCAGCTCTTGAAGACCATGCATGGGGTTATGGAAGCTATGCAGCTTGTATTAGTTGAGAAAGTACCTACCCCCAGCCAGCTGAAGGTCTTTGCCCTATATCACAGGCTCAGCCTGGCTTTACCGAGCACACATCTAGGAGCCAGACCAACCTCATTTCTTTTCTTGACAGTGTTGCAAGACTGGTAGAACAAAGGAATGCTGTAAATACAGTTACCGAGCCTTTAGTAAAACCTTTGGCTCAATCCTGCTGCTCCTCTTGTGGCCTGTGGGCCAGTCAGGTGGACTCTTAGGTAGGCTTGGCAGTGGTTTTCAGAGAGGGAGGCCTTCAGGATTCCTGTTTGACCTGTACTGCTTACCAGTACCAGAGGTGGTGTGCGTAGCCCATTGGCAGCTGGCACTAAGTTGTGAGGGATGGCTAACATATTGAATGGCAGAATTAAAGTTCAAAAAGATACTGACTGCCTAAAACATTTGTATGAATCTAACAAGTTAAAATTTAATAGGAAAAATGTAAAGTCTTACTTTTGGGTGAAAAATCCACTTCTCAAGTATAAAATGGGGGAGGTATGACTAGAAAGAAATGGTACTTTTAGTGAACTTTGGGTCCAGAATGAGTCAGAAACGTGATCCAGGGGTCAGGAGTATTAGTGGAGGCTCAGTCGCCAGGACCCCCGCGGTACCCGTGGCGCTGCTCTCTGATCTGCTTGGGTCGGACCCGTCTGGAAGAGCGTTCAGGTCTGGGCACCGTTTAGGAGCCTCGTTGATAAGCTAGTGCTCAGTGTTCAGAGGAGGGGCAGCCAGGCCTAGAGGGTGAAAGCCATGTGATGGTCAGGACTGTTTAGCTGGAGGAAGGACTGTCATGTGGCAGAGGGAGCAGACTTATCCTTGGTCCCAGAGGGCACAACCAAGAATGGAGGTGAGAGAAGTGAGGGGAAGATTTAGGCTTGATGTCACAATCCCAGCTCTCCCAGAGTAGAATGGGGCTGCTTTTCCTGGAAAAAGATCTTAACAAAATCCTGACACATGCAAAAATAAATCACCATCATCTTTGATGATCAAGGACTCTTTTAATTTTCTTCTCTGTCCTTCTTGAGCTTATAAAATAGCCCCAAATGGAACTTCCTGTTTGTACCATTACTGAAATCCCAGCCTTATAGAAAAGTGACTCGATAAATCTGACTTTGAATTTCTTTGCAGTTTTATCGTACTAAAGAAGGTAGATTCAGAAGAAATTTTGATACACATCTGATATTTCCCACCTATGATTGTTTTTTATTTTTGGTGGGGGAAGGCCGGCAGTTGGGGTTAAGTGACTTGCCCAAGGTCACACAGCTATTAAGTGTGTCAGGTGTCTGAGGCCGGATTTGAACTCAGATTCTCCTGACTCCAGGACCATGGCTCTATTCTTACTGAGCCACCTGGCCACCCCCACCTGTTTTACAAATGAGAAAACTGAGGTCCGTAAATGGTGGGAATTGGGAGCAAGCTGCAGAGTTGAGATTTGGGCTCAGTCTCTCTGAATCCAGGTCTCTTCCCACTCAGTTGCTCTGAGGAATGTACACAATGCATATACAACACACACCACACACCACAATACAACACACACAACACACATACTACACATATACATACAACACACATATACAATACACACCACACAATACTACACCCCCCCACCCCCCACTCCCCCACATCCCCCCCATGTACACACATCACACTTCTAATCCTGGGGCTCATTATGTTCCTAATAAGATAGAGGTGACTGACAGGTACTTCCGTTTTCCTACTTTCTCTTGTATCTTCTTCATGGTAGAGTTCCAAGAAAGACCATGACATCATGGCTGAGAATGCCTTTTATGGAAGTCAGATGGGAAGGTTGCCGTGTTTACAGCTAACCCTCTATGCTATTCAAGACTCAGGTCCTCATCACCTGTTTCCTGGGTCCTTATAATAACCATCAGGCGAGTTCTCCTTGTCCTTCTAGTCTCTCCCCTCTTCAGGATACTTTTCCTATCACCACAAAAGAAATCTTACAGAATTAGAGGCTCTCAGAACTGGAAGGAAGCTCATGGTCATCTGGTCCACACTCTACTGGGTGGAAGACAGTTCGAGTAGGAATCCTCACTCTAGCATTCTTCCCAGATCTCACAGACTTCCAAGTCTAGCTGGGTGGCCCTAGACAAGTCATTCAACCTCTTCTATGATCCAAGACTTTTAATGACAGGAAATGAATCACCTCCTGAGACAGCCCATTCTGCCTCAAGAGAGATCAGATTTTCACCCCTTCTGTACCCATAGCTCTCTCTGAGAGTGGGGGAAGCAAGTAAACATGAAGACAGCTAGTAGGTGCCCGTGGTCATCTCTTCTTCAGCCGGTCCTCATATGGCATGATGTGCAATCCTCTAACCAGTGCTGATGGCCCCCCTTCTGGACATGCTCCATGTCCTGGCCCTCTCCATGCTGAGCACCTGCCTTCTGGTCATCTTTCTCCTCCCTCCTTGAAAACTTGCACCCCTGCCCTTCCCTTGCTCTGTGTTGTGACCATCTCCACACCACCCTGTTAGGAACACTAGCACCATCCCTCCCTGTCCCTTCCTGGCTCCCTTCAGTGTGCTGGCTTCTTCCATTGTAATGGGGCAGGACCAGTCTGCTTATTTGATATTCCTAGCTTACCACAGGGCATGTAGTGGTGAGCTCTTACTAAGTGCTTTGTCTGTATAGAATCTCTCCCAAAATGCCAACGAATTTAAAATATGGCATCCAGGACAGAGCACCAGTGTTAACTAGAGACTTTGTTATAAGATCAAGGTAACTGTATTTAGAGTGCTCCTTTGGTTTGTCGGTCCAGTATGAAATTATGTAAAACAAAAAATCTTTGATTTTTGTCATTGTGGGGAGCTCCCTTCCCTGTATGGGTCACAGCTCTCTTTGACTCATTCTGTAAGACCTGGGGAGTTGCCTGACTCACATAGAAGAGGTTGAATGACTTGTCTAGGGCCACCCAGCTAGGAAGTGTCCGAAATAGAATTTGAACCCAGATCTTGTCTGACTTCAAGCACAATATGGTGCCAGGTTGTTTCTACAACCAGTAGAGTAGCCTTGTCAAAGAAGGGGATGAGGTTAACCTGGAAGATCCTGTTCTTGATGAGCCATGCTTTCTTTTCTTGGTAGTTTTTTATTAGCTATTCCTGTAAGAGTAAAGTTTGGATTGTGTGTGAATGGAAGCCAAGCTTACTGGCCTGTCATTCAGAGCCTCTTATTTTCTAGCCCTGCCTTTTTTCTGCTTTTTGGAGGGGGGAAGGCAGGACAGTTGGGCTTAAGTGACTTGCCCAGGGTCACATGGCTAGTTTTGTGTTAAGTGTCTGAGGCCAGATTTGAATTCAGGTCCTCCTGACTCTAGGGCCGGTGTTCTATTCACTGTGCCACCTAGCCCCCCCCTCCCTTCTCCCCTTTTTTGAAAATCAAAACATTGACTTTCTCCAGGCTTCTGGTACCACCACCTGATGTCTCAAAAGTCAGTGACAGAGGTTTGACAAAACAGTTACCTGTCCTTTCAGTATTTGAGAAGGTGATGTAGCAGAGTTTGGTGATCTCACATCACCACGGGCAGCTACCTGTTTCTGCACAATCTCTTGAGCTCACTATTGGCCATCTTTGTTTGGTCCGTTTTGGCCTTGAGATCTGTTCTCCTTGGCAGTGAGATCAATAAACATTTGTGCAGTGAGGCTGCACTGTGCTCTGCTCTGAAGATACAAGAGTGAGACTTCTTCCCCTCAAGGATCTTCCATTCTGGCAGAAGGTTGCAGCTTGTTCACAGATAACTAAAGGTGGTATGTGGAAAGTCAATACAAAGTCATTTTGGGGTGGGCAAGTAATGAGAACTGTGAACACCTCTAGATGGAGGGAGTACTTAAGTTGGTCGTTGAGTCATAGTGGACAAGCTGTCCAAAGATAGGGAGGGAGGAGATGGAATGTCTTAGGATCACAGATTTAGAATTGGGAAGTACTTATTAGAGGACAGAGAGGCCCATCCCTTTGCTTTACAGATGAGGAAACAAAGGCAGAGAGAGCTTAAGTCATTCACCCAGGTCATACTGCTAGAAGGGGCCTGAGATGGAATTTGAACTGAGGACTTCTTTGACTCCAGGTGCACTGCCCTCTCCACTTCCCCTCACCTTGACCCTCTGCATCTTTTATGGGGGGCAGCAGGTAGGCCAGTTTGGCCAGAGTGCACAAGGAGGAAATGCCTGGATGTGCACTCAACCCTGAAAAATGAAGCAAATTGGAGCTATTATTGCCCTGTCTATCCAGAGCAAAAACACGGACAGGGTAAGAGTCCAGGAGGAAGGGTCATCAACAGTATCAGACACTACAGACAGCTCAGAACAAGTGAGGACAGACAGACACCAGCTTTGGCGGCTAGTTCCTGATGA
The DNA here is from genome assembly GCA_028646515.1 of Pseudochirops corinnae. Lineage (NCBI taxonomy): Eukaryota > Metazoa > Chordata > Mammalia > Diprotodontia > Pseudocheiridae > Pseudochirops > Pseudochirops corinnae. Next base: position 538,456,739 of record CM053585.1, read on the forward strand.
ACTTTGGAGAGGTCACTTTCACTCATGTGATAATTTTGGAAGCCAGGCTGCAAAGGGCTCTGAAAGAAGTGATTCTAATGAAGAGGGTTTGAATTACAAAGGAATTAAATCTTTTCCTCCTACAAATCCGTCATCAACACACCTGCCAAGCCCATGTCCCTGAGGCAGTGGTCTAATTGAGTCATTCCCCTGCTCCCTAAACTCCATTGGCTCCCTCTTGTCTCTGGGATCAGGTACAGATTTCCGGTTTGGCTCCAGCTTCCCTTTCCCATCTCGTTATATACATTCCTCACCTCCACAGACACATTCACACTAGCCCATAATTACCATGTATCTCACATCTCTCTGTTTTTGCGCTGTCTGTCCCCATCCTTAGATGATGTAAATCTCATTACCTGGCCCCAAGACAGCTCTTCAGAGACTGGAAGACAGCTTTCATCCTCCTGACTCCTCAGCTCTTCATGCGAGACACGTCCACTTCTCTCACCTGATGGGAGTCCTAGGCCCTTCTCCAGCCTGGCTGCCATCCCTCTTCAGCTGGTCATCAGTGCCCTTCCTACACTATGGTACCTGCAGCTGCACACAGCATCCCAGCTGGCATCTGATGGGGGTTGATTCAGTGGGACCGCTCCCTTCTTCATATTCTAGAAATCGGGCCTCTTGGTGCAACCCAAGGCTATGGTCCCTTTTGTGGTCGCCATGTGACGCTGCGCCTCACTGAACTCACAGTCTTCTCCAAGCACATGGTTTTCTCACTATGCTTCCATCCTCTTGTGCTTATGGAGATTTATGATGTCCAAGGGCAGAACTGAATTTACATTTCATTTTCTGACATTGAGTCCCATACCGCAGCCTGGGAAGATCCTTTTGGATCTTGTTGTTTCCAGTGGGCTGCCCCTCCCGATTTTGTATCACCTGCAAATTCTACAAGGTCTGTCTCTCAGATATACCCCTGTCTTTCCTGCCCCTGTCTGGGTGCAGGCCCTCATCACTCAGGCCTGGACCATGGCAGTAGCTGCTGGGGGTGGGGGTGGTGTTTGCCTGCCTCAGTTTCTTCCTCCTCCAGTCCATCCTCCCCTGAGCTATCAAACTGAGCTTCCTAAGGTGCAAGTCTGACCATGTCCCTGCTCTCTTCAGTAAACTTCTGTGGTTTCCTCTTCTCTTCAGGATTGAACACAAAATCACCACTTGGTGTACAAAACCCTTCCTCACCTGGCCCCTCCTCCCTTTCCAAGCATCTTCATTTTACTTTCTTCAGTCCCAAGTGACCTTCCCCCTTCCTTGTTACAAGCAGCCTTCCCCAATCCTGCTTTGGCAGTTGTTGTCTGTTGTTCCTGTGCACACCCTGCTTGCTTTCACGGTCATCTTCCACATTGGACTGGGAGGCCCTTGAAAGCATCTCAAGTGCTAGGCACAGAGTAGGTGCTTAGTCAGCATTTCTTGCCTTGACACTGTCTCAGGGACTCTGAACAGTTAGTTACCAGCTGCTCTGAGTCTGGCCATTCCTAACTTTGTCCTACTCCCTTATCCCCTAATCAGTCTCTCCTCTTTTTTTTTTTTTCCTTTTGGGAGTGGGGAAGGCAGGGCAGTTGGGGTTAAGTGACTTGCCCAAGGTCACACAGCTAGGAAGTATTAAGTGTCTGAGGCCAGATTTGAGCTCAGGTCCTCCTGACTCCAGGACCTGTGCTTTATTCACTGCACCACCTCGCTGCCCCTCTCCTTGTCTTTTCTTAAGAGGTGCTTTATCAGAAGCTTGGCTAGTACCTGGGTAAACTTTCTGAAAGCATTTTCCTTTTTTGTCAGTTCCTCATTTCTGAGTAGTCCCGTTAGAAAAGGAATTGAGTTTGGTCTGGCATGGCCCGTCCTTGATGAAGGCTGACTGACTCTTGGTCATCCCCACTTCCTTTTCTAGACATCTGCCACCTTTACTTCTCCACTCTAAAACATTCCCTGAGAATGGAAGCCATGCTTACTGGTCCGTCATTGGCAGTCTTCTTGGCTCAAGAGCACCATTCACCATGATCTCTCCAGTATGGTGGCCAGGAGCTCTGCTTCTCATCTGGAGCAGGGGAGTAGACTCATGGAGAGCAGCTACAGGTGCTCTGCTGTCTCCGTGTCTGTCTTGGGGCCAATCTCCTGTGAGTCATTTTCTTGTTCCTTGGCTTTCAGAGTAAAGACCGTTTTCGTTGGCAGAGAAGATGGAAGCCAAAGAAGAGGTGAGCATTTCTGTCTTCTCTGGGTTGTCAGTTCTAGGCTTCCCATTCATCCCAAGCAATAGTCCCAGACTGTCTTTGATCTTTTTTTTTTTCATCAAAGTAGAGTCTAAAAAAAAAAACTCAAACCAAATAAAACAAAGTTTTTTTAAAAAACAAATCCCTTCTGTTGCACTTAGCTTCCCCCTCCAGTCTCAGCTCATTTGGAGTTTTAGCATTCCCAACCCTTTTTATATCCTCTGTTTATGCATCCTCCTTTATGCATCCTCTGTTCTCTGGCCTCTCTTCCTATTCTTTTTTCTAATCTTGGTCCAGTAGGGAGTTGCTTATGCAGTCACGCCATTTTCTTCCTCACTGGAATTGTTTCCCTTTGTATCTTCGAGATTTTATTCTTGACATCTCCAGTCTGTCCTGTTACCACCTGTGAAGCATTTTACTTCATGGGCTCCTGCCCATCTTTCATCTGAACCCTTTGAAATCTACTTTCCCAAAATCTCGGATGCACAGAAGAATATGGACTCTGACTTAACTGTCCTCTGTCATAAATATCAAGAGAAAGTGGTCATTTTCCCACCCACCCCCCATCCCCAACTAGATCCCCATCATTTCCACCCCAGAAACCACTTCCTTCCTGTTAGTGAGAATCAGCCCGAGGACAGGATTTTCCTTTATTGGATCCTCTGTCTTTTGGAGGACAAAATGCTCACCAAGGCAAGTGAAGACGTTATTAGCATCTGTGCTTTGGTAGAGTAAGAGGAAACTTCAGCCGATGGCTGGGTGATTGGAGTCTCCCATTACACCCATGTGATTCTTGTGGGCCAGGCTTCTTAGCTATGTTCCAAGCTCAACTTCTAGGGGGTCTGTAGTGTACCCCAATGACAATCACTTATTTCTCTCTCCATTGACCTTCATCTAAAGACCCTTCATAATATTTCACTTGTAAGGTTCCTGGATTTCTGCATAAGAGTGTACTTGATTAATAAACAGTTGCTATCCTAACCTCTTTTTGCTTAGTTAACTTCTTTGTTTTTGAGTGAGACAGACACACCGAAAGTCACTGACAGGCAATGGGTTTTATTCCTCCAGGTCTCAGTGACACCTCAGTTCGTGTTTTCCTTCTTGCATAATAACCTTTATTTCTTTTTGCCTGTTGCTTAAACTTTGGTCATTTGTCTATAGTGGACATTTGAAGCCATGGATTTTTCCAAGTAAACTAATATGTTTTCTCTCTGTTCTAGTGTACATAATCATTTTCCCAAAGAAATCTAAATACACTCTTAGAACATCCATTCCCTGTTGTGAAGAGAGTGGGTTGGAAATTCAGTTGCTGCACAGTAAATAATATTTGTCTATGGAGGCACAAATGAATCCCAGCCATTACAACTTACAGTTTAACTTGTATAAATCACTTAAGGGTTCATTTATATTTTAATTCAAAAAATATTGTAATAGTCTTAGCTTTAAATTAGAAAGCATGAAAATTGTAGGTCGCAGTGTCTGAATTTGCCCCATTATTGTGTCTGTAGATTTTCTCACCAGGTTTAATTGATTTTAAAATGATGATGCATTTTTAAAAGATTGCTAGTGAGTACTCAGTATTCAGTTATTTTTATCACAGCTGGATCTTGGTGATTTTTCTTCAACACAGCAGTGTCTCACTGGCCTTTGAAAAAATTAGAAATGCTGGTGTCGTTGCTTATTTCATTATTATATTATTTATGTAGATAGATGGATGAGCTGGCCAGCATATTTTTTTAATGTTGAGGGTCAAAAGGTTTTTTGTTCCCTTCTTGTCATTAGGATTTATTTTCTTTAATCCTAGGATTAGCCTTTTGGCCCTCTTCGGTATCTTTTCAAGTGCTGTCCTGGCTCTGTCTGACATTACGGTGACCAGAATGCGATAGTATTTCATGCATTGTCTCAGATGCAAATAAAAGGACATCTTTCTGCTTCTGTCTTCATGAACAAACTAGTTGTAAGCTTTGTTTTTTGCAGAGCCTGGTCATCTGTTAGTTCTCTGTTGTTTCTTGGGTGTGATTTGGCACTTCAGAAGATTTTTAAAATACTTCCTTCGAATTTCTTCTCCCTTAGCTTTTCTGTCTGTCATAGTTCATGTACTTTTTTTAAAGACAGCATTTTACTTCTGGGTGTCAGTGCTGTTTGATGCGTGCTGTGCACAAGTTACTTTGTGAAGTGATCACTTTTGTTTTTGAGAGGCAAGTTTAACCTCTAAACCCTGTGGAATCTCCTCGCTGCCTCTTGAGTCCAGAAGTCCTCTTGTTCGCGTCCTGATTTGAGCTTAGCTGGTTTTTATACTTGCCCCTGCCCTGCATTGATCCCCGATGTTTCCAGTTTCACTCATTAGGTACCCTGGCATCAGATGATGTTACCAAGACTGTGTGCTGGTGTTGGATGGGTTGTGAGGAGTTATGGGACATTGCCTGGTCTGGCGTGTATAGTCAATGTGCCAAGCATAGGGTTGGGCTTTTATCTTGGGATTCTGGCCTTTTGCCTACCAATTGGTTTGGCACGCTTCACTGCTCCCGCTGTTTTCTCCTACAAAACGTGAAAATCCTAAGACTGATCACCTTTCCCACTGCGTTGCCTCTTGAAAACCAGATTAATGGCAATGGACGTGTTCTGGCACCTTCTTAATGATCTCTCTTTTATTCCATTCAGGGGACCTTTTCTTCACCACACGTAGTATTCACAATTTCACTCATTAAAAGCATGTACCACGTCTTAGTAACCTTGAAGGCTGCATACTCGGCCTGATTTTTATAAAGCTAGAATCCAGATTTAAAACTAACAGGTTAGTCATTTCTTGTTCCTTGTTTGCACTCAGGATACTGGGCATATTGTACCCACATTCACTGTGTGCATGAGTTTGGAGGGGGGCTGAATACAGGGGTGAAGAGGAAGAAGGCCACCCCCAGTATAGGATGTGGATTTGAAAAGGAAAAGTGAGTCCTCCCCACTTCGCTCTAGAATTCATCCTTGGGAACCCAGATAAAGAATTCTTCTGACCTTGACCTTCAGCTACACTTGTTTGTAATGTATGTTTTGTCTTGTCGTAGTCTTTAATTGTACCATGTGTACATGCCTTGTCTCCCAATAAGACTGCAGGCAAGGAGGTTCCAGTGGTTGGTATGTTGAGAGCCAGACCCAATGGGAATGGGAATGTGGTTTGCTGTACCACTGAGCCAGGCTTCTTACCCTGAGATGCTCTCACCACATGCTGTGTCTTCGATTGTCCCTCTGCCAGTTGTATGTTCATGCTGAGAACTCTCCTCTGAGCTCCTGCATCTCCATCTGCCTCCAAACCAAAGTCAGCGTTCTGCCCTCTCTGCCTGCTTCCCTCCTACCTTCCCCATGTTCGTGGGTGGCGCCATGATACTGTCATGCAGCCCAAGCTCCTTACCTCACAGTCCCCTTTGCCTCTTCCAGCCAGCTGGCTGCCAAGGCCTGCAGATTCTGGATTCCTTTCCTTCCACTCACATTCACCACCACTGTTACAGCCGTCTGATTTAGTGCCCTGCCGGACTCCAGTCTCTTCCCCTCTAATACATTTCTCATATAACTGTTGAATTACGTTTCTTAGGGCACAGGTCTTGACTGATGGTGTCATTCCTTTGCACAAACAATTTCTGTGGTTGCCTGTTACCTATAGGAGAAACAATAGACTTTTTATCCTGATAAGGTCCATTACAGTGATTCCAACCGACCCCTGCGGCCTTCATTCCTGTCACCCTATTATTCCATACCCCTCATTCTGCTCCAGGCAGACTTAAGTGCTAGCTGTTCCCAGATTTTGTCCTTTCCTCTCCATGCATTTAGGTGGTGCTGTTTCATGCCTGGAACACACTCTTTCCCCCTCTGTGCTCCTTGAGATCCCCTTAACCCGATAGCCCTGGCCAGGGGCCACCTTCTCTGACCCCTTTCTGGACCGACCCCAGCTGAAAGATTTCCCAGTGTCCTTTGCCTGGGTCACTCCTAGGGCCGCAGAATTGTAATTGTAGGGCTTAAATGGACCTAGGGGTCATCCAAGGGCCCTCTTCTCTTTTTACCACTGAGAAAACTAAGGCAGTTTGGCCAAGATTGACCTGGTGGCATTCCGACTCGCAGTCTGGGGTTTTCCCACAGTGCCAGGCTGCCCTTACCTTGCCCCCTGCGGGGTCCAGTTTGTCCTTTTTGTTTACGAGCATGTTGCCTCCCAGGTGGATCCTGGTCTCCTTTGGGGCAAGTTCTGTGTGACTGCCCTGTTGGCACAGTGTTTGGTCATTTGGTCAGCAGCTAACGAGTGAGTGGATGTGGTTTCTTGGAGGAACCGAGCTGACCCATCCTCAGCCCCAGGCCAGGTCTTCAGAAGGGCTGCCCCAGAGATCTGAGAAGGGGACTTGGCTCCTGGCTTTCCTAGAGTGAATAAGGGGCCCAGTGCCTGACCAAGCGGCCCTTACTTGTGTGACCTTTCCCGTTGGCCACCCATGTCATGAGGGCTGCCTTCTCTTCTCTTCCTTTTAGCCCAGTTTTTCCTAACACGTCTTTAATCATCTCTACTCGCTTCCTCTACTCACTCCTCACCGGCCTTTCCCCAGGACACTGCTTCTCTCCCCTTTTCTCCTTTACAGACGAGGCCAAAAAGTGTATCATTTATACAAAAACCAAGAAAGATGTTCCTGTTGCCTCTCTGTCCCCCTAGCCTAGAAATTAACCCCTTAACCTCTGAGGAGGATCGGGAAAGAAAAAGGGGGGGGAGTGGGAGAGGAGAAAATAGGGGGGTAGGAGAACATCTCTGCTCTAATTGTGCGCCTTAAAATCCTAATCTGTTCTGCATTTGGGGTGTGCGTGCTTGATACAGGGGGCTGTTGTGTACATGAGGAAATAGTTCTCTCATCACAGCATTCTTGTGTTGTGTATCATAGCCTGCATCTAGGAGGCAAAGAAAAGCCAGTGCTAGATTTTTATTTGGTTTTAAATGTGTCTAACAGATATTTAGTGCTTTTTTTTCTTAAGGGACGAAAGATGCATTATAAATGTACTGGTTCATGATGTTTTGAAAATTAAGTTTGTCAGAACCATTTTGGTGACTTTTATCCTTAGCTTACAGATGCCTAGCCTTCTTTTTCTTGTAATCTAATATTATGGATGCCCTTAGTCTAGGGTGAGTGGTGTGGAATTACTTTGAAAGATTTAAAAAATAAAAGCTAACCAACATCACTTTTTGATTTTTCTTGCCCACTAAGAAGCCCCCAAGCCTTTCTTTTCTGAAGTCTTTCAGAAAACTGGTGCTTCTGAACCTAGCACAGTGTAGCACCCTCGTTTCTGCTGTTCCTTCCGCATAAGCAGGTCTATTGTGATATTTATCTGAATTCAAACAAGGCTAATTAAAAGAGCTGCTGACAGTTGTTGTGATCTGACTTTGACTGCAGCTTGATGGTCGTTATGGGTAAATAATGAACCGGGTCTGCAAATGTAGCAGCTGCCGACTCGGGCTGGAAGGACGGCTCTTGCTTCCAATTTAAGGATCTATCGACCGCTTCCCTCTCCCCGCAGATCTCTGCAGAGAACGAATGTTTTCTGCTGCTGTGTATTGTGGTTTCAGCTGTTTCAAATATCACCTATAATTTCCTTCTTTAATATTTAACTTAGCACATTATTAGCTTTCAGAGCTAACAACTTTTCTGTTTTAAAGAAGTCCAGTTATTTCTTTATGTGTAACAAAACTGGCTAACCAGCTGTGCTTTATTTATGTGTATTTAATTTGTTTATTATTCAAGGAACTGGAAGCCTAGGAGAAAGGAGAGGGACAGCCTTATGAAGACTTATTTCCAAATCCTCTACACATGTTTTCCTTCGAGAAAGATGCGTGGCACTTGAGGCCTTAAGGCTTTTGTTTTCTTAAAGGCAGACATCCTGTTTAGAAGAGTACCCCAATCTTAGCTTCGGTTTTTGTTCTGCACATCAACAATTGGAGAAATGTTTTGATACGGAGTCCTATTTATCAGTACAGAGAAACTGCCGCGACTTTCATTAAAATGCTGTTCTGAATATATTGTCGCTTCATCATGAGCTTTGCCTTGTCCCATTAGCAGGAAGGAACAGGTGCATTAAAGTGAAGAGAAAAGGCCAATTGCAATCACAGATTAATAGAACTTCCCTGTAGACTCCCCACCTTTTAAAATAAAGCCTCCAAATTTAAAAGCCCCATTCGGGAAGATGATGCCCACCAGTACTTCCCTACACCTCCCTGGTATTTGTTCCGTCTGTCTGCAGGATGGAGAGCAGACGAACTCTGCTTTGTGCATAATGCAGCAGGGCGTGGGGATCTTGCTGGGAGGAAATGATCCCAAACATGCCCCTGAAAGACAAGCCTTACTTTGAAAAATAATGATGAAAAATTGCCCGTTTCTGTATGTGTTTATGACTCTGTGTGTGTTTCAGAAGGAGCTAACTAAACTTTGTTTTCCTGACTATAGAATAGTGCTATGATGATCTCTGAGTGGCTTTTTTCTCTTGTGTTTGTTTCTTGAATAATGCCAAAAATAATGTTAACAAGGGGTGATATTATGCTGGCTTATGTTAAACCAGATCACCTCCTACCATGTGCAGAGCCATTCATCTGTGTCCCCAAAACCCAAGAGAACATCTGACATGGGCCTGGAACAGAAACAGTGATCGCTTACAAATCAAACATGGCACGCTCTAAACTGATTGTGCACGGCAATCTTTTCTAGAAAGGACAACTAATTGAACATGATAAAGTGTAAAGTTAATTAACACCCTTAAATTTGTTGATTACTTTCACGGGATTATATTGTTCGTGGAGTAGCAGCTTTCTGTCCCAGCTGTCGCCTTTTTTCCGCGAATGCCCTAGTAAACAATAGAGACACCATAACAAGTCGTAAATGGTCCCTGTGACAGCGGCCCCTTGTGAGGCTGCATCTGTAGAAAATGATTAGAACAATTGCATTTTAAAGACGGCTCACATTGCAGCCCAGGTCCCCTTGGCCCTCTTCTTTATCTCTTTTGATGGCAGACTAGTTAAAACATTTAAGTTCTTTTGAGTAAATTAAGTGATTTACTATGTTGAGTTCTGCAGCCATCGAAGGGCTTTGTATGGACCTTGCCAGATCTGGAGGGCACTAGAAATAGATTCACTTGAATGATTGTTTCTTAGACTCCCATAATTCCTCTATGCTTTGGGGTTTGTAGTCCTTTTTTCACTGGCCTGAGGATCTGAGGTTTATCCCCTTCTCTGTGACTCCAGGTAGTTACTGTAGGTGCTGTTATTACAGTCTGTATGTCACAACTATTTCTGTCCAGCTTTCCTGTTGGCTCCAAGGAGGCGACCTGGGCTACCTTTATGACCGGGGGACATATTCCCAGCACATACGAGCTTTGTTCTTGTGTGTATGATGTATCTAACACTTGAAGGTTTAAAAGAGTTTTCCTTGACAGTGAGCCTATAAAGTGACCAGTGCAGGCATTATTGCTCACATTTTACAGATGAAAACGTTGAGACAGAGCAGGTTAAATGACTTAGCCAAAGTTATAGAGCTAGTAAGTAGAAGAATTGAGATTTGCTTCCATATTTTCTGACCCTAAATCTAGTATGTAAGTGAGAGGGTATCTCTCATAACATACAAGAATGAACCCCAAAAAATCACTGTGCAAAGAAATCTCCTACAGTTATCCCCTCCATATCCCAAGGATTAGGGGTACAGTACCTCCCATAATCTGGAAAATCTCTGTAAAATTTTTTGGTCTTCCCTTTGTACCAGAGAAGCCTGAAATTTTTCTTGTATGTGGTGTTTTCAGTACTTTATTGTAAAATTTTGATTGGTATTATACAGTCCTATACATATATTTTATGCATTTCTGAGTTTCTAAACTTTTTCTGTGTCATCTGCTGGCCTTTTCATATCATCTGCAGCTTCTGATACAATTTCTGTATCATTTTTTATGCTGACTTGTGATATATCAAGACTGCAATGGGGAGAGGGATAACTGTACTCCCAAGTCAAATGCACACGTCCTTCCCCTCCACCCCCCCAAGTCCTGTAGAGTCAAAAGTCATACTCTTACGTCGATATGTGCCTATGGCTTAAGCTTCTTATGTGTCCTCACATGTAATATAAAGCTAGAGGATGACAGGGAAATAAACCGAGTACATTTGTCAGGATAGCTGAGAAAAAGATATTAGGGTTAGTTTTTAAAGCCTCTTTCACAGGTAGGTCCAAAAAGAAGAAAGTGAGGTATGGAAAAAAGTCAAGCAGAAATAACTTTGTTATTAAAAGCACTGTTTTTAAGAATATTAAATTTTACTGACTCAAAATAAAGAACATCAATTTGTTGCTAAAAAAAAAAAAAAAGAAATAGCTTTGACTGGATTTTAGCTCCATGTCTGAATTGCTCATGCATACATTAAAATCATTCAAGTTATCCATTGATCAATCAATAAGCATTTATTAAGCCCCTGGTAAGTTACAGGGACCGTGCTAAGCGTAGCCACAGAGACTCTGCTTATCAGCATTAATTGAGGCCTAAAAAAGAGATATGTGATTCCCAGGGCAGGGCGTTGGCAGTGTCATGGAGGCAATCTTTTACAGAGCCGAAATGGAATCAAATCAGTGAGCAAACATTTATGAAGCTTCTACAACGGGCCCAGGCCCTGAGGTGGATGCTGGGGACACAAGCACAAAGAATGAAACAATTCTATTTATAAGGTGCTGACATTCTCATTAGAGAAACATCAGTGCATATATACATACTTATATACATACCTGTACATGTGTATGCTGCATAAATAACAAGCGCATTCCAGACATGGGGATGACCGGTGCAGAGTCATGAAGACCAGAGGGAGAGGAAATGTTGTCTGGGGGGCACAGAGGAGGCCACTTTGACTGGACTGCAGAGTGAGAGAGGAGAAACAATGCCACTATGGTTGGACATTTCCAGACATGTTGGGTCCAGGCTGTACAGCCCCTGAGAAGTGAAGTAGAGGAGTTTCTGTTTGATTACAGAGGCAGTAGAAGCCCTGGATTTACATAGTCAGATGTGTACTTTGGCAGCAGCGTGGAGGATGGATGGACTGAGGGGATGAGGGCCTGAGCTAAGATGGCAACTGTGTCTAGAGAAAGAGGTGGAGGCAGGTGTTGTGGGTGGCTAAATGGCAAGATCTGGCAACTGATTGGATGTATAGGATGAAGGAGAATGTGGAGTCAAAGAAAGTAATGGAGGGGATGAGGCTGGAAAGATGGTGATTGCTTCAACAGCAACAGGGAAGTGTAGAAGCATGTGATGGGCTGAATCCTTCCATATCCTGGTTTTGTACCAAACCTCATAATGTTACAGGGCCTACCCATTTAAGTGTACAATTTTTCAAAAGACATCAGCTTAACCATCCATGTTTGAAAAACTAAATGGATGAAGAATCCTTGTTGTCCAGATTGTGGCAGCACTGGATGGCTGTTCCATTGAGCTTGGTACATCTGTACATCTGTTTGGTTCAGACACTGCAGATAGAAAAAGAAGTGGGCGTAGGAGTTTTAGAAATAAATTTTATCAGTAGCTTTTGTTTTTACGTCATCTACATTTCCCACTGTTATGTCTCAACCTCCAACTCCAAGAGTCATGCCTTATGACAAAGAGTTAAAGAAAGAGAAAATTATCCATCTACCAAACTAACCAGCACATTATACAAGGCTGGTAGCTCGAGTGTTCCCCACCCATAGTCCCCTAACTCAGCAAAGAAGGAAGAGAAGTGCCTTAGTTATCATGGCAGCACTGATTTTCAGTTCTATCATTGTTATTCTTTCTGTTGACATTGTCATGGTCACTGTCTCTGTTATTTTCTGATTATGCCTCTCTTCACTTTGTATCAGTTCATATACATCTTCCTGTATTTCTTTGAATTCATGTTACAGAACAGTGAGATTCCAGTATATTGATGTATCACCACGGTACAGCCATCCTCAGCCAGTGGGCATCTCCTTTGTTCCTAGTTCTTTGCTGCTGCCAAAAAAATCCCTACCACTATGAATATTTTGGTGTGTTTTGGGGTTTTTCTTTTTTGTCATTGATCTTGGAGTATATGCCCAACAGTGTCATCTGTAGGTCAGAAGATAGAAACATTTTTTAAAATTTAAATTTTTTTGTAAGTTCATTTTTAGTTTTCAATATTCACTTCCGTAAGTTTTAAATTTTCTCCTCCCTAAGACAGCATGTAATCTGATATAGGCTCTGCATATATGTTCCTGTTAAACATATTTTCACAGTAGTCATGTTGTATAGAAGAATTATGATGAATGGGAGATATCATTAGGAAGAAAAAAACCCAAAACAAACAAAAAAAGAAAATAGTCTGTTTGCTCTTCACTCAAACTCCGTCGTTCTTTCTCGTGGATGACATTTTCCAGAAGACAGAAACATTTTACTTGCTTTCTTAGAACAATTCTCAATTGCTTCCCAGAATGGTTGGGCCACTTCACAATTCCATTAGCAATGCATCAGTGTTCCTGTCTTTCTTCCTCTAAAATAAAAACTTTATGGATGTGTTTTATTTTTAAATCACAAACATTTATATATTTCTCTCTGAGAGAAATAATTAAATAATAATATTTATATTATCAAAGTAAAACAGTTAAGCAAAGGTTAAAATTTAGCCCCTTCAACACTTGTCATTTTCCATTTTTGTCAAATTTTCCAATCTGATAAGTATGAGGTAGGATTGCAGAATTGCTTTAATTTGCATTTTTAATTAGGGGAAGGGGAATTTACATAAGGCCTCCCATGTGTTAGGCACAGAACCAATTAGTAGTGATTTGGAACATTTTTTCATATGGCTGTAGATAACTTGGATTTCTTCCATTGAGAACTGCCTATTCGCATCCTTAGACAATTTATCAAATTTGGGAATGGCTCTTATTCTTGTAAATTTGAATCAATTCCTTACATATCTTGGAAATGAAAACTTTATCAAAGAAACTTGCTGCAAAGATTTTCTTCCCTTAGTTAAATGTTTCCCACTTAATCCTAATTTTATCAGATTTATTTGTGTGCTTAAATTTTAAGAAAAATTATCCATTTTATCTTCTGTAATCTGTTGGTCATGAATTTTTTTCCTACCCATAGATCCAATAGGTAATTTTTTTCTATGTTTCTCTAATTTGTTTATGATATGACATTTTATATTTAGATCACATATCCATTAGGAGTTTATCTTGGTGTTAAGGTATGAGATGTTGATATAAACTTAATTCCTTTCATGCTGCTAATTTTCCCAGAAGTTTTTGTCAAATAGGGAGTCCTTATCCCAGTCACTGGGGTCTTTGTGTTTATAGAACACAAATGTTCTAGATATATTTACTTCTACATGTTCCATAGTTAATCTGTTCCACTTGTCAATCTCTCTTTTTTAACCAGTACCAAATTGTTTTGAGAATTGCTGCTTTGTAGTATAGTTTGAGACTGGCACTGCTAGGCTTCCTTCATTTCTACCTCTTTTCATTATTTCCTTTGAAATTCTTGACCTTTTTGCTTCCATATAAATGTCATTATTTTCTAGTTCTATGAAGTAGCCCTTTGTTTGGTAGTTTTATTGGTATGGCAGTAAATAAGTATATTAACTTAGGTTATATTGTCATTTTTATTATTTTGACTCAGCCTGCCTAAAATAAATGAGTAATTTTCCAGTCATTTAGGTCTGTCTTTATTTCTGAAAATAGGAGTTTGTAGATGTATTTATATAATTTTTGTGTATCTTGATATATAGATTCCCAAGCATTTTATGTATTATGCAGAATTTTATGTGGAATTTCTCTTTTTATCCATCCCTGCTGAGTTTTACTAGTCATATATATAACAATAGGTAATTTGTTTGAAATTATTTTATATACTGCAAATTTGATGAGGTTGTTAATTTTATGGTTGACTCTTTTAAGATTTTTTTAAAGTGTGCCATCTTGTCATTTGCAAAAAGTAATCATTTTATTTCTTTTTTGCCTGTGCTTATTCCCTCCCTTTCTTTTTCTTGCTTTATTGCTGTAACCAGCATTTCTAGTACTTTGTCAAATAGAAGTGGCAGCATTGAACATTCTTGTTTCACTTCTGATTTTATTGGAAAGTATTCTGGTTTATCTCTACATATAATGGTAGCTCTTGGTTTTGGGTATATACTGTTTATCATTTTAAGGAAAGGTCCATTTATTACTATGTAAGTGTTTTGTTTTGTTTTACAATAGAGATAGGTGTTGTGTTTTGTCAAAAAAAAATTTCTGTATCTGTTAGCAATTGTTTGATTTTATTATTAATGTTGTTAAATAAGTTTATTAAACTAACCCTACATTTTTTGGTATAAATCCAACCTGGCCTTAGTATATAGTCTTATTAAAAAAAATTTATTTTATTTTTAATTTTAGTTTCAAATTCTCTCCCTCTCTCCATCCCCTTACATACCTATTGAAAAGGCAAGAAATAAAATACCCATTATGCATATGAATTCATGTAAAACATATTTCCATATTAGCTATGTTGTGGGAAAAAAGCAAGAAAAATAAAAAGATAAAAAAATGCTTCAGTTTGCGTTCAAAGTCCCCCAGTTCTCTGTCTGAAGGTGGTTAGCATTTTTCATGTCCTTTGCAATTGTTGTGCATCTCTGTATTGATCAGAGTGGTTAAATCTTTCACAGTTGATTATTGTTACAATATTGCTGTTAGAGTACCATGTTCTCCTGGTTCTGCTTTCTTCACTTTGCATCAGTTCATATAAGTCTTACCAAGTTTTTCTAAAACCATTGCCTTCATCATTTCTTTCTTCACAGTGGTATTCC
This sequence comes from Pseudochirops corinnae, assembly GCA_028646515.1. Lineage (NCBI taxonomy): Eukaryota > Metazoa > Chordata > Mammalia > Diprotodontia > Pseudocheiridae > Pseudochirops > Pseudochirops corinnae. The sequence continues at coordinate 538,471,784 of CM053585.1, forward strand.
ATTACAATCATATACCACAGCTTGTTCAGCTCTTCCCTTATTGATGGATACCCCCTCAATTTCCAATTTTTTGTCACCACAAAAAGAGCCGCTAGAAATATTTCTGTACCTATAGATCCTTCTCCTTTTTCCTCTGATCTCTTTGGGATACAGGCCTAGTAGCAGTATTACTGAGTCAAAGGGTATGCACAGTTTGATTTCCCTTTGGGTATAGTTCCAACTTGTTTTCAAGAATGGTTGAACCAGTTCAGAACTCTACCAACAGTGTGTTCGTATTCCATTTTTCCACATCCCTTCCAACATTTGTCATTTTCCTTTTTTTTTTGCCATATTAGCCAATCTTACAGGTGTGAAGTGGTACCTCAGTGTTGTTTTAATTTGCATTTCTCATGTAAATAGTGATGTAGAGCTTTTTGTTCATCTGACTATATTAGATAGCTTTGATTTCTTCTTCTTTTCATATCCTTTGACCCTTTGTCAATTGGGAAATGGCTCTTTTATTTTTATGAATTTGGCTCTGTTCCCTATATATTTGAGAAATGAGGCCTTTAGCAGAGAAACTTGCTGTAAAAATTCCCTCCAACTCTCCCTCTGCCTCCCACCCCCAGTTTCCTGCTCTCCTTCTAATTTTGTCTGCATTGTTTTGGTACAAAAACTTAAAATCATTCATTTTACTTCCCATGATCTTTCTCTATCTCTTGTTTGGTCATGAACTCTTTCCTCATACACAGCTGATTTTGCTATACTCCCCTAATTTGTATATGATATCACCCTTTACGTCTAAATCATGTACCCGTTTTGAGTTTATCTTGACATATAATATGAGACGTTGGTTTATGCCCATTTTCTGCAAGACTGCTTTCAGGTTTTCCCAGCAGATTTTGTCAAATAGTGAGTTCTTGCCCTAATAGCAAGTATATTTGGATTTATCAAAACTGTGTTACTATGGCTCTTTACTTCTGTGGACTATGTACCTAACATATTCCCCTGACCCACCACTCCATTTCTTATTCAGAATCAGATTATTTTAATAATTAGCATGTTGTAGCACAGTCGGAGATCTGGTCCTGCGAGGCCCCGGCCCCCTTCCTTTACTTATTTTTTTCATTTATTCTCTCGATATTCTTGACCTTTTGTTTCTCTAGATGAATTTTGTTATCATTTTTTTCTAGTTCTGTTAAGTTATTCTTTGGTAGTTTGGTTGGTATGGCCCTGAATAAGTAAATTAATTTAGGTAGTATTGTCGTTTTTGTTTTATAGGCGCAGCCCATTCATGATTTTTCTCCAGTTGTTCATTGTTATTGTTCAGTCATTTTTATTTGTCTCCGAGTCTCTGTGACCTCGTTTGAATTTTATTGTTGTTATTATTATTATTTTTGTAAAGATACTGGAGCGGTTTACCATTTTCTTTTCCAGCTCTTTTTACAGATGAGGAAACTGAGGCAAACATGGTAAAGTGACTTAAAAAAGGGTCACACAGCTAGTAAGTGTGAGGCCAGATTTGAACTTAGATCTGCCTTTGTGTGAAGAGTGTTTTCTAATTGTGTTCATATAGTTCCTATATGTGTCTTGGCAGATAAACTCCCAGGTGTTTTATGTACCCTCTGCAGATGTTTTAAATGGAATTTCTGTTTCTGTCTCTTCCTGGTAAATTTTATTGATAGTATTTAGAAAAGCTGATGATTTGTGTGGATTTATTTTATGTCTTGCAACTTTGCTAAAGTTGTTCATTGTTTTGACTAGTTTTTTGGTTGATTCTCTAGGGTCCTCTAAGTAAACTATCATTGCAGAAAAATGATAATTTTGTTTCCTTGTTGCCTATTCTTTTTCCTTCAGTTTCTTTTTCTTGTCTTATTATTATAGCTAGCATTTCTAGTACAATATTGTAAAATGATAATGGACTTCCTTGCTTTACCCTGACCTTATTGGGAAAGCTTCTGCTTTATCCCCACTACAGATGAGGCGTACTCTTGGTTTCAGATATACATTACTTGTTTTAAGAAAAGCACCATTTATTCCTGTGCTTTCTGGTATTTTTAATTGGAATGATTATTGTATTTTAGCAAAATATTTTTTGGTACCTATTGATAAAATCATATTATTTTTGTTGATTTTGTTATTAATGTGGTTAATTAAGTTTATGGTTTTCCTAGTATTAAACCAACCCTACATTCCTGGTATAAATCTAACCATAGTTTTTATGATAACTTGTTTAGCCTCTTTGCTAACATTTGATTTAACATTTTTAAAATCAGTGTTCAGTAAAGATTTTGCTTTAGAATTTCTTTTTCTGCTTTCATTCTGCCTATTTTGTGTATCAAGGCCCTGTCTGTGTCATAGTAAGAAATTGGTACGATCCCTTCTTTTGTTGTTGCAAGCACTTTGTATAGTCTCAGGGTTAATTGTTCTTTGAATGTTTGAAAGAGTCACCTGTGAATCTTATCTAGTCCTGGAATTTTTGTCTTTGTAACTTCATTTATGATTTGGTAAGTTGCTTCCTCTAAAATTGGGTTTTTTAAACCCGCTATATCTTGTTCTTTTAATTTGGGTATGGCTTTTAGTTTTACAGAACTTTGAGGTGAATAAGGAAGAAGATAATGAGGTGGCTTACATTTAGAAAATTGCACCATGATTTTAATGTCCCAGTAATCTCTAAGAAATAAAAGTTGTAGGTCGGTGGAGAGAAGCCTACAAAGTGTAAGGAAGCTACAGAATACAGTTGTCTAAAGGGTATTTTTTATATCAGTTGAGCAAAACTAATGGCTATTTGGAGAGGGAGGTATACTGGTCAAGAGAGATGGGGAGCCATTATACTATACTGGAACTCACCCCATCTAAAAAGGCCTAGAGTAAGTGCTCTGGTCTGCTGGCTCCTCCCTGGGGAAGAATATTGACAAGAATCACAAAGAATAAGAAGGCCTGCTTAGACTGCAGCTCAATAGGAATGAGGTCTTGGATGGGTTGAGGTATTGTCCAGATACAAAGTTTGTTTAAAAAACGACGGCTTTTGTGTGTAGGTCATTTTATAATCTTAGTGAATTCAGTGTTTAGTGGATTCAGCATGACTATCCCTTGGAAAAGTTCTCATCAAACTAGAGACTCAGTAGCCACATCATTACATCTATAAGACCTCCCAGTACCTTTCCAGATTGTTGTAAGAATGGGACAGGGCGGGGAGAGAGGGGGTGGTGCTACTTGGTTTCAAACCATGGCTTAAATACCTGTTTCTCAAAATATGTGGTTGCGTAAAACCTCTCAGATATCATCTAGGAGCAAATTAATGTTTTGTTTTACTTTGTTTTGTTTTTAAGCAAACCCCTTATGATGAAAAATCCAGTTGACTGGGACAGATCAGTAAACGAAGAGCAATAAAAGAAGCCCTGATTTTCATCTTGTCCTCATACTTGTGTGCCTAAAAGATCACAGTGGGAGATGAATTAAATGAATTTGAATTGTGTTCCAGTTGTTTAAAAGTTAATGTGAAACTAAAAGTTATGAAAATGAGTATAACCTGTATTCTTGGGAAAATGTCCTTGTACCATCCCTTATTCATATTTTCTCCAGTATTTAAAAGAAGATGGAGGTACCATAGATAATCTGGAGAAAAGGAACCAAAATGATTAAAGGAATGAAAAATAGGCCCCTTGAGCAACAGGAGTTGCTGATTTTAGCCTGGAGAAGAGAGAACTAAGAGAGGACTTTATAATTTTCAGTCTTTGAAGGTCTTGATATAAGGATACTAAATGTTCTCGTGCCCACTGATAGTAAAAGTAATTATGTAGAATTAATTAAGAGTGGCATCAGACAGAAATAAGAAATTTGTAATCGTAGGAATGATCACTCAATCAAAAAGCATTTCTTAAACGCCTATTACGTGCCCGCCACTAAGGTTATAAAAAACACAAAGGTGACCTGCCCTTAAGGATTCCGCTGGGGTCCTAGGACATACCATAAAGGATTGCACAACAGCAAATAACATTAATAACGAAGCTACGCTGCTGTTCTGTAATGGGGGTGTGGGTGCTGGGGCTGAGCCTTAAAGGGAGTGAGGAGGAGGCGTGTGTCGGGCATGGGGGAGGGGAACAAATGACCTTGGTGAATGTGTGGAGGAAAGCTGAAATGTCTTAGAAGAGCTAGAAGGCTGAGACACAGCTGTGGCAGGAGGGTGCCTGGCCAGCTCTGTCCAGGTGCTGGAGTTCTGACGGGTTGGATGAAAGGGAGGAAGTTTGTCTTAAGCCAAGTCAATATGGCAGGCAGAGGGAAGGTTTCATTTCTGCACCTTCTTGTCCCCAGCTGGGGCAGCTGGATCTCAGGACAGTTGACACTGGAGCATGCTGCCTGGGAAGGCCCCACAGCCCTGCTAAGGTACTTTAAAAATAGGACTGTCTGAGCGTTGGTGTCTGGCTTCTTGGAGACCAAGGATCATACCAGATGAGTTCCTTACTGAGTTATTCTGATTTGTGGATAAGAAACGAAAAGTAACATATTGATCATGGTAAATAGAGGCAGTACATACGGAAGAAAATAAACCTTTTTTGATTTTTATCAAAAATGTACCTGTCAATCGTATATATATATATATAATATATATATGTATATATATAATATATATATATTAACAAGTATATATAGGGATTTTTTGGTTTGTTTTCCTTCAATTTATTTATTTAGGTTAAATTTTGAGTTCTGAGTTGTCTCCCTCACTCCCAGCCCTGTTCTAGAGAAGGCCAATATTTGACACTGATATTTATGTGGAACCACACAATATGTACCTCTGTACATCACTCCTTTCTCTGGAGATGGGCAGCGTCTCCCTTCATAAGGCTTCTGTAGCTGATTTGAATGTTCATATTTCTTAGAATAGCTTAGTCATTCAGGGACTCTTCAAACAATATTCCGGTTACGGTTTACAGTATTCTTCTTCAACACATTTCCCCTTGTATGCTCAGTCAGTTATCGCCAGTGGCTCAGAAAGAGAGCACTATATTGTGAAGGGCTTGGGAGGGAGAGGAGAGGAAATGGAGACACTGGATAGACAACTTTCTCCAGGAGTTTAGACACATCAGGTGGGAGAATGCCAGACAGGAAGCAAAGATGATAAAATCCTAATGAGTTTTTTTCTTTGTTTTTAAGGATGGCAACAGACAGGGCATGTTTGTAGGCATCAGGGAAGCCACCATAAGACAGGGAGAGATTGAAGAGGAGATGGGGATGATATCTGGGGAAATCTTTTTTTTTTTAAATTTTATTTTAGTTTACATCATTCATTTCCACAAGATTTTGAGTTACGTATTTTCTCCCCCTCTTTCCCCCACCCACCGCCCCAAAACAGCCATCCCAGTGTGTCTCCCCTCCCCCAGTCTATTCTCTATGTCACTTTTTGGTAGGGCTATCTGGGGAAATCTGTTGGAGAAGATTGGGGGTGATAGTCATGTGTACTGGTTGAAGGGTCATCTTTGGTAAGGAGAAGGGCTACCTCTGTCTGAAACTGGAATGAAGGAGGGGATCATGAGAGAAGATCTCTGAATGATGTGAGATGCATAGGAGGGGACAAGGTGGGGAGCTTTTGGTACAGGGCCTTAGTTTATTTGAGTAAAGTATGCTGCAGGTACCTCAGCTAAAAAGGTGAGGGGAGGGATTCCATGGGAACTTTGGGAGAGATGAGAATATTTGGAACAGCATTTCTGGGAAATTGGGGTACCTAACTTATGAGGGAAGAATAGAATATTTTTCTAGTTGAAATTAGATAATAAATTTGTAGTGGACCTGTTCAGCATCATATAAATAAAATTAAAAGAGATGGCTGGTAGAAGTTGTCTAGAGTTGGGGTTTTTGGCAAGGCATAGTTGGTGATAGGACAAGGGCATGAGATTAAAATGTAGAAAATAGTGCAGACATGAACAGATTCACTAAGGAATCCAGAGAAGGAAGGAAAGAAAGTACAGAGATGACGGCCTGGAAAAGAAGAGAAGAAAATGGAGGAAGTGAAAGTCAGTGAGAATTAAGAAAAGGTTAAGGGTTATAAAAGACAGAAACAGTCAGGGAAAGGTGCTGCTACGTATTTCCTATGCAGTCTCTGAGAAGGAACTTCTCCCTCTTTGGGTATCCGTGTCCTCATCTGCAGAATGAGGTTCTGTACAGTCCTTTCCAACTCTAAATTATGTGGTTCTTGCTTGGATTCTGAGCCTGTCCTGCCTTTACAACTTCATTTTCTTCTGCTGCCTTCCTTGAGCTCCGCATTGGACTCCCCACACCCCCGTGCTCATTTGGTGCTTTTCCATCTCTGTTTTTATTTACGTGCTCACCTCCATCTGGAATGCCTTCCTCCCCATGCCCTGGGCCCTGTGGTTTCCTGCTGTCCCGTCAGATGTCACCTTCTCCACGAAGGGCTCTTCTGTCATCAGTTATGGCCTTTGCTGTCTGACCTCACTTTGTGGTTTGTCATACAACGTTAGAGATTTCTGTTCTGGCATCTTCTTCCGTGTTAAACTTTAAGCTCTGTGAAGTTGGTGATCACATCGTGTTTAAATTCTGTGCCTCCCTTAGTACCTGATAAGGATCCGTACATAGTGAATGTGTCTATTGATAAATATCCTCAGGCTGGCAATACCTTCATCCGATGGCCCCCGAAGGCCCCTTTCTCCTCTGATGGGTGAATCCCTCTGGAATCTCCATCAGAGGAAATCCCCATGTCAGCTGTACTCACTTAGGTCTTGGCTGAGACCACGACTCTCCAGATGACTTTTCTACCCTGCCTCCCAAGTGGGAACCTTCTAGCTTGCCCCCTGCTCTTCAGCATCCTTTTATGTGTTCTCCATTAGAACATAACTTCCCTGAGGACAGGCATTGTCTTTCTTTTTGCTTGTATCTATAATTCCAGAATTTACTATGATATTTGGCACATAGTAAGCAATTAACAAATGTTTTATCTATGTAGAGTAGATGTACAATGAATATCTAACTTGTTTAACTGGCAGCTATTTTTAATAGCAAAAGGTAGGGTAGAAATTCCTTTTTAAATTCTAGCAGCTATAAATTCACAGTTCTTGTAGTTTGAAGTTACTTTAAAGAGTCACATATGTAGTGAGCCCCAGAACTGTGATATGAAGCCCAATCCTTGAACTCCACATCCAGATGGGCTTATACTCTTTAAACTACCTTTAAATAGTTTTATTTTTGTGAAACCCTAAAACTATGTCAGCCATGTTCATGTGTTCTAGCTGTTCCTGCAGGAGTTCCAAACGGCTCTGTTTTTGCAAGAATAGTGTCGGCTTTAATTTTGCCCTGGGTATGGAACTCCACTGGGTGGATGATACAGAGGTGGGGTGATGGCTTGGGAAATCCTAGGCTATGTACTGGAAGCCCTTTACTCCGCTATACTGTACTAGAGGCCTACACTGGACCTTAGTCCTGATGCCCCCACTGGCCATTTAGCTTTGAGCAAGGCGTCCCCCTTTTCTAAACCTTCAGCTCTAAAAATGGCCGAATCCAACTGGCACCGTTTGCCTTGTGAAGATCAAATGAGATAATGATCACAAATTTAATTATAATCATTGTAAATTACAGTGAATGATAAGTTGTACTCTAATATGACATGTGACTGTATGCTTGTATTATTGCCCTATTGGGACCCTGTCTTGGATGTGGCCTCTGGGATTACCAAATACTCATTGGGGGTAGAATCTGCATTTTGGTGTATACTCTTAAGAGGTGGTGAATAATTTAAAAAAAAACCAGCACGCATTTGCCGAGGGATTCAAATGTTGGAGGGAGGAAAGAATTACAAAGCTCTTAAGTGCGTGTGATGAAATGAATTGTTCTTTTGCATGTGAGTTTTTTACATTTCTTTTTACATGAAATAAGTGTTTGAACAAGTGAGAAAGTGCAGCTGTCAAAAGCTTAACCAGCTGAGAACTATTGTCATCATTAATTTTTCTCTAATAAATGACTCTCTGAAGCTATTTAGCAGCCTGTAATGTAGCTACAAAGCTATTGACCTATGATTGATAGTTCTGGGTTTTGTTTGTGAGCTTTGACTGAAATTGGTACTTAATTTGCTGTAGGTCATATCACTGGATCAGTAGTAAGCTTGGGTATCAGCATTGAATAAACACAGTTCTCAGTGTTGGAGGCTGTTAATGTAGTGATCTCCGCATCCTGTTCATGCTAGGAAATATGTCAGAAGCCAATGTGCTAACAGTCACTTGTACTTTTAACGTGATCAGAATGAACAGTAGGCATAGGTCATAATTAAAGCCTGTTATGGGAATCTGAAGATCTTCCCTGCCCCTAGGCCCTTTGCTAAAGTGGCTACGTGACTCTGAGGACCCTTGGATATTTGAAAGTATACTCTGTTCCCTAATAGGCTGGATGTGGTCACGTGGAGCCTGTGGC
>CM053585.1:538480677-538535479 GCA_028646515.1 Pseudochirops corinnae
TGAGGTTTTGGTTTGGGGCTCACTTTGAGAAGAGTTGTGTGATTTGGCCAGAAGAGACTCTGGGCAGCCGCTGAGCCCCCCGGCTGTGAAAAACCCAGATGTTGGTGCTTCCCTCTCTGGTAACTGAATAGGTAACTGATGTAATGATCAAAGGCTGGAAGCCTTCTGCGGATCTGTTTTTCTGTTTGTTTGTAACTTCTGTTTGTATTCTCTGAAGTTCAGGGTGCTGACTTTTCCCCCTGAACTAGGTAAATAATATGTTTGATTAAAGTAAGATTGTTAACCCATTTTGACTTGCTTTCCTTTAGAAAAGCAGATCTAAGAACCTGTGCTAGCAGCCGCCCTAGGTATGCTAGGGTGCTTGCTGATACAAAGCCATCCTTTGAACCTGGGACTGCCATGCAGAATAGCTTCCAAAGAATGTGTTTTGAAGTGTAGCCATGGTTCCTGGTCTGTGTGTGTCCTTTCAGGCTTTTGGAGATGATCTCATTTTCCAAGATACTTTGGCCAACATAATGCTGACTTCTCACAGTGCCAGTACCTAATTGGTTAAAAATAGTGTGAACCCCAATAGGCTGTTTGACTTGGCCATAGTGAAGTAGTTCGCAATTTGAATGAAATATGGTTCCTCTCACTTGGGCTTTTTAAGTATAAAGATGGTGGGTTTAGGTGAATAAATTAAGTTCAAAAGTAGGCCATTACTTGCAGCTGTCTCTTCTAATGGGCTCTGGTTTTATACACATCCCAGAGTCTTAGGGTGTTTTCATTCCCAGCTCTAGTGTAAAAATAAGACATTGGTTAATAGCTCATCCACATAGTATCCTTGTCTTGCACAACGGGATTTGACATGAAAATTGTGAGCTGATATTTTTAGTATCAATGAAGAATGGCTCTTCCGTTCCTCTCTGAAAACAACACTGATAATGTGTCTAGCCTGTTTTATAGTTAGTTGGATCAAATCTGTGTCAGTACTTAACTGATTTTTGTTGGTCCTGAGGCTTTACCATGTTGAAGGGTACTTTTGTGTAATCAATGCATAGGCTGTGAGTTTTAAAGCGTATACTCTAAGAACTAGGACACAGATTTAAACAATGCCGCCTTCTGAAATTGGAGCTAATAGGAATCAGCATAAAATAATAGCATCCAACATTTAAAGAGTGCTTTGATTTGCAAAGTGCTTTACATGTGAAGGAGGCATTCTTGCTCTTCCCATTTTACAGATGAGGAAACCAAGTCTGAGGTAAAATGACTTGCCTAGGGTCACACAGCTAGTAAGTGTCTGAGGCAGAATTTGAAAAGAATGGAAGTAAACTCTACATTACAACATGCTTCTCATCAAGAAGTGTTAGAACTGACTGAAATTTTTGGTGACTGATAAAGAATTTTGAAAAAGAACATTTGGATGGGAAGAATTTGCCAGGACTTAACCAACACTGTCCAAGGAAGAAGATGCTCTGACTCTAGGTGACTAATATTGGTTCCTAAAGCAGAAATGTGCTTGAAGTGGAAAAAAATCAGTTTATCAAGCTACCATAGGTTGTTGGAAATTCTCTTCAAGAGCATTGGCTCAGGTGGGTCTGACCGTTCTCCCAAGCAACATTGTAATGTTTATAATTTTATTTCCTGATTGTATCTACCACCAGGAGGAAATGCCCATAAGAATCAGTCCTGATTCCTACGCCAGCTAGAGCTTCCATTGTCAATTAATAGCTTAGTATCTGGAGTTGTAAGTTGGGCTCTTTGGACCTTATTTTGCATTACTTATTTCCCCAGTGTCTGATTGCGTCTGTCTAAACTGAGAAAATTACATTTCTCAGTGTTTAGGTCAGGGACAAGACTGCATTCATGGTGATTCTACCAAAGTACTGCTACCACATGAAGGAGATCAGCAAGCCTCTGCTCTTAGGCACCATCTTTTTTAGCTACGAAGCTGTCCATTCTGTATCCTTTATGCCAATACAGAAGAGGAAGAACCACAGATAAAAACTTATTTTAAAATTAATTTTAGCCTTAAAATTCTATGTTTACTCAACAGGTCAACAGGACCTTTTAAAAAGATTGTGAAAAATAGCAGAATTAATTTAGAGTTTCAGTCCCTATACCTGCTTACCTCTTGATACTAGTGAATTGGCCAGACTATGACTTTACACAGTGCCCACTGGAATAATCAGTCTATGAAAGCCTCAGAATAGAATCTTATTATCTGAAATGTTCATTTAATGTCTTTGCTGGCAAAGAAATACTTTTTTTAAATGGGAAAAATTTAAACACAGGAAACAGACATGACAGGGAAAATTCAGCAGATGATCATTTAGCACCTACCATGTACAAGGCCCTGTGCTAGGCCCTGGGAATATAAAGACAAAAATCAAAACCAGTCTATGCCGTCAGGGAGCTTACATTATCATGGTGAGAATGCACCATGTCAGCAACTAAGTCAATATAAGAAAATGCGATTCAAGAGAGATAAAGCATAAGGGGAGAGGAAAAGGTTCTGGTGGAGGTGGTAGCTGAGCTGACCCTTGGAAGAAGAATGCTTCTCAGGTGTGGAGCTGAGGAGGGAGCACATTCTAAGCAAGGGAGAAACGCGTGCAGGAGAGGTGAGAGATGGTATCATGCTCCAAATCCTTGGGTTCCAGTAGCCCTGAGGCCCTTCTTCCACACGAACCTTAAAAATAAGTGGCTGTTGCTTGGAGATAATGGATCAGTGAGGTGAGAATGGAATGAATATTTAGAACAGGACCTGAGCGTCTGTTTCCATGTGAATACCCTAGTGAAGACTGGAGCCCTTTCCCCAAAATCTTAGCTTGTAGAGGGGCTCCATTTTCAAAGACTGTTAGGTGCTACTGAGATAAAGATGTGTGCCTTTGGGCTTGGCACTAGGATCTCATAAGGAGAGCTGGACAAAGCCCTGGAGGTCATCTCTTCCAGTCCTCTAATTTAACAAATGAGGAGACAGAGGCTTAGAGTGGGGAAGCGGGGATGTCCAGACTGCATGTCTGGCACTTTGATTGCCAGGCTAGCTAAATGTGAAGTGGCTTATCCCTGAAAGGCTGCCTGGGCATGAGATGATTAAATTTTGGGCCACATCAGCTCATCAAAACTGTCAAACACCATGCAAAATATTTTAGTCATCATTTTTCAAACATGGAAATAGGACTGGCCCTAAACCCCTTTGTATCATCCCTGTTTCTGCATGCTGAAACCTTCCTGTGCTGATTCGTGTCCTCTGCCTTCTTTGGGCTTCCTTAGGTAAAGTAGCTTCATGGTCTCTGCAGTGGGGACTCACTCCTATGTGAATCACCCTCCTCCATCTCGTCTTGTTCCTGGGTCATCTCGAGTCTTCATAAATCCTCCCTCGAGGATTCCTTCAGCATGCTGTAGACTTTCCTTTGCTTGTCATGGTGCACAGTCCTCATGCATTCTGTCCATGCCTCCTGCACTCTGCCTCACCATCTCTCTATGGGATAATACATGAGCTTGGGTGCATCATCATTGATAGGACGCCTGAGCCTGCTTGCCCCAGCCACACGTCTTGCCCTTGCCTTTGGGCACTGTGTATCGTATGCAGTGTAGCATCTCCCAGAGTGTGTCGAAGCATGGCCTGTGCAGCAGCGTATGAGTTGGGATCATGAAAAGCCTATAGAATGTGCTTGGTGTGTTGATGTTTGACTTTGAATTTTATGTTTCTGTTAGTCCTAACCACAGTTTTAAAATTCTTTCATAATGTTCCTCTGCATTTATTCTCCACTTCATGTCTTTTTTCCCCCAGGGGTGGGAGCTGCTCGAGCTGGGAACCTAACATTCATGGTCGGAGGAGTGGAGCGGGAGTTTGCTGCTGCCAAAGAACTGCTCGCATGCATGGGATCCAACGTGGTGTACTGTGGAGGGGTAGGAACTGGACAGGTAATGTGGTGGCTCAAGGGTGTGTAATGAGGTCATTTTCATTTTTCTTTTGGGCTTATGTATTTTCCTTTTACATATCTGTTTCCTTTTACATATCTCTCACATTTATTTAGTTCTTTCTCTCTGCCACGCTTTACTCAGGGTCTCCTATGTGTCAGGCACTGTTTGAAGCCCTGAGGCTATGAGTCCCTGCCCCCTCAGGAAACTGGCATTCAGCTTGGGGGGGACTTGGAGGGAGGGGCATCAGCACAGTCACAGAAAAGACAACAGACCAAAAAACCCAAACCCCAAATGACCCACACTGGATCTGGATGAGGGGCACTACCAGCTGGGCAGTCAGGAGGGGCCTCAGGAGGAGGAGGAGGCTGGGAGCTGAGCCGTAATGGTGTCTTGGGTGCCTTTTAAGCCTGTGTTTGCTGCTGACAGTGACAGACTGCCTACTGCTTTATAAATAGACCTATGAAAGCTTCCTGCAGGCTCCTGTGATTCTTCACTACCTCAGTGCTGAAAACTTTCCCATATGTTCCTAGTGAAATGGCTTGTTTTTTCTCACCTGAGTGCTGGGCATTTATGTTCAACTGCTTGCTGGACTTTTCCCCTTTCTTCCGTCTAAAACTGCTCTCCTCATTTCTCCTCCGGGGCAGGCTCTGGGCTTTTCTTGGTGGGCCACCACAGGCTCAGTCTCGAGGCTTCCTGATTTCCCCATGAGTACTCCTCATGCCGGTCCTTTCTTCTCTGTGGCTGAGTGGGGCTCTTTGGAGGTCAGAACATTTCCCCTCTGAACACTCTGGTCCTTGCACCTCAGTGCCTCTTGCAGTCCTTGGCAAGAGCTTAGTGAATGCTTACTGGTTGCTCCCTCCTGCTGCCTCGAGCCGATCCCAGGCCGTCACCATCACACTCAGCCGGCTTCCTGGACGTCACATGCTCCCCTCTGCTTCACATGACTGGCAGAGTAATCTTTCACGATTCCTTATTTCCTCCTGCATCATGTCTGAGCAGCTTCCACCGTGATTCTCTCATGGCCTACATAGCAGACCATACCTGCCTTTCCTCCCCAGCTGTGCTGTAGTTACGACAGTTCCTCACTGTCTCATTTTCATCACTTAACTTACATCTGTTCCCTTTCTTAGAATCCCTTTCTGTGTTCCTTATGCCTCTAAGTCCTGCCCACCATTAGAGATCTGTTTCTTCTCCATTCTTGCCCCTGGAGCTCATCGGCCTTTCCCTTTCTCTGACCCCAGCATTACCAGCTGAGCATGAGTGACCTCCTCCTTCTGTGATACTGCTTGGGTTCTTGCTCAGACCCTCACTGACCCTTGGTTGCTTTTGCATTGTGTGACCTAGCCCCGCCAGCAGGGAGAAACCCACAGAGGGACCCTCCTCAGTCACTGGCCCTGGGCTGCAGAGGGACCGTGAGAACAGCACGGTACTGATTGGTTTGCTTAGTGCTTAATGAGCCCACTTTCCTCAAGTCTGCTTTCACTTGTAAATTATGGTCAGAGGAAGAGTACTGCTTTCTGTGTTGTTTTGTGATATTGACCTAAGAGACTAAACACTATGGTATTCGCTGGTCCACCAAGGAGAGACTCAGGTACTTGGGAAGGTAACTAGGTGAGAGTTACCTTTAAGAAATTAATGGAACCAGGTACAGATAAATATCCTTCAGAAATGATGGGACAAAGGCAATCGCATTGACCCAACATGTTGACCATCTGCTTTGTTTTCAGGCAGCAAAGATATGCAACAACATGCTGCTAGCCATCAGCATGATCGGGACTGCGGAAACGATGAATCTGGGAATCAGGTTTGTTAGCTTTTATGTTCTTAGGAGCTGCGTATATACATGTGGTGGGAAGATAATATTCAAGAGACACATGGGAATTTTTGCCACAGAAGTTTTGTAATTATTTGGGATGTTGGAATATTCTAGACCTTACTTCACCAGATGTTGGACCTTAGACAGCACCAGCTTTTTTTGTAAGAGCCACAATGTGCCATTGTGTTGTTCACATTTAAAGTTACATGATCATTTGGTGTTGTGACATTCATATTTCTTCTGTTATGTTGAAGTAGGGGTTATAATCACTGTAAAATTCAAATGTACCTTGGCAACGAGAACTGACCTGGCGTGAACTGGTCAGTGAGCACAGTAGGTCATGTGCCATATTCCCAGATGGTTATTTGACTTTATTTACCTTGAATTTAGTCCTCCAGATAAATGCTGCTAAAAAAGAAACCTCCTGGTGGTTGTCCACATAAACTAGAAGTCAGTCCTAGAGAGACATTTCATAACCATAATCTGTTAGTACACTAGGCTAAATTTTTCACCCTTGCAGTCAGAACTCAACATTTCTTTTGCTTATTAAAATGTATTCACACATATACCTAGATGTTATTAAGTAGATGGCTATTTTATTTTACATATATATTACCCAATTGTATACCTAAATTATTTCAAGAATTTTCTTTTTTTCTGTTAAAAGGAAGGAAATAAGCACCTCCTGGGTACCTGGCCCTGTGCTAAGTGTTTTTACAAACATTACCTCCTTTGATCCTCACAACAACACCGTGAGGGAGGGGATGTTGTTATCCCCACTTTATAGTTGAGGAACTGAGGCAAAAAGTTTAAGTAACTTTCCCAGGATCACACGGCCAGTAAGTGTCTGAGGCTGGGTTTGGGCTCGGGTCTTCCTCACTCGAGGCCTCGATGTGCTGTCGTCCTTTAGGTTATAAAGGGGGTAAGTTCTTGGTTTTGACTTACAAATCTGTAGTCTTTTGTGTTTGAACAATTATATATGGCAGTATAATTAATGTATGCTGAATCAAGTACACATATTCAGTGTCTTCTTTCTCTCCTCTCTCTCCCCATTTTTCTTTCCCTTCACATGCTCAATCTCACTCTCATTTTGTTCTTGTTCTCTTTGCCTCTCGCTCTGCCGACCTCAGCTCCAAATTAGCTAATTATTTTGTTGCGTATTTCATGCATTATTTGACCTTTTAGGTCAGAGGTTCTTAACCTGGGATCCATGAACTTGGCTCTAATAAATATTTTCGTGATTTTGTTTCACCATACATGGTTTCTTTTGTAATCCTGTGCATTTTTGTTTTGTGTATTTAAAAACTTTATCCTTGGGGGTGAGGTTCATAGGCTTTACCACATTGCCTAAAAGGTCCTTGACATTAGGGTTAGGAACCACTGTTTCAGATACACCCCTAAAATTGCCCACCCCAGACTCAAATATCAAACACATTTAATGCAACTAGGATAGTATAACCTACCATCCGACTTTTGATAAAAGCTACAGAACAGCAAAAATCACTTGATTTAAAAAAAACCAACACAGTAATGGATCCACATTTCCTCTTAATTATCATATCAAGATGCTGTTGTTTTATTGAATTGCCCCTGTCTCAGATGTTGGACTATCTTGACCTATTAAGTTGTCATGTTGTAATTGAGATAAAAGAGGAATTTGCTTTGCATCAGTGCTAATTGGTTTATCAATATCCTGTACCATTTACATTTTAAAATTGAATGTCTGTAAGATGGTGAAGCATATCTGTATTAAGCTTTAATAAAATGAATAGTCTTGTATGTAGCCATTGTTAAAACCAATTGTAATTCAAAGTAGTGTATCTGTATTATGGTCAGTTTTAGTCTATGGGTCACTTAGCATAATTGAAAAACTACTTGCCTACAACTTATTTCCATGTCCTGCTCTATCGCAGTTAACGGATGAAAGAGGGAGATGGAAATTTCTGGGACAAAAATGCATACAAAATTAATTAGTGTTGACAACAGGATGAGTGACTTGGTGCATATCTTAACATAGTTCAGTATTTTGGGCCAAAAAAAATAAAGACAGAGAGTTAACAAGGCTTGTAGACTGGTAAATTTTCCCCCACATGGCATTCTAGTCTATTCCATTTCCTTTGAATTTTGTAACTCTGGAAGTTATTCATCCTGTGAAATAGTACCTCTTATTATAATGTGTCACTGCTTTTCACTTTTCAGACTACATAGAGGATTATTTGCAGTGGACTGAAAAAAGCTGGACATTAAACAGAGTTCTGGAAGTTCTGATTCAATTAAATTCAACAACATTTTTTGTACTCCTATTATATGCTAAATGGTGATATGTAAATGGCTCAGGTGTGTCATGGACCTTCTTCTGTAGTTCTCTGAGTTTACGTGTTCCCCCAGCTCACACTTAAACTGGCAGATCTGGGATTCTCAAATTAGGGTGTGCCATACTGTTGTTATTCAAACTTTTCTTAGGATCTTAGGTGCATCCTTGGAATGAAGAGGGATAAATTTCTATTTTTAACCCTGTAGCTCCTGAGCCCCCATCAGTGTGTTTCACGTTTATACACAATCAATCACCGTGATACCATTAACCGTGAAACATAAAACATTTGCTAAAGGATGTAGCAGAAGAAGGAGTAATTCTAGTATTTTCTTAGTAGAGGGCAAGAGCAAGACTTATCTTAATGCTTGAAGTCAGTCCTCAACATTCGTATGTTTAACTTTTGCAACTTCAAGCGTTCACCTCATTTTATTAGTAACCTCATTTTTACTTTCACGTTGGCAATCTTACCCAGCACATTCACAGCTATTCGTAGTAGAGAAAAAAAAATAGAGGCACAATGCAACTTTTATATCTGCAAAAAGGGAGAAAGTATTAGTAAAAGTGTTCATGAATCCTTTCCAGAAAGTGCAAAAGCAACCTCTGAAATGCCTGATGAAGGTATTGAAAAAATGGAAAAGCAGTCAAGTTTGTGGGTAAATGAAACAGTGATTGCTTCTGCTCTCTCTCTGATGCTTACAGAGCAGCCTGGCATTATCTTTCCATCCACCCCCCCAACCCCTCTCCCACCCATGCAGCTGGGCTCCTGAGTGTCAAGGCCTGCCAAGAGCCACGTTAGGCCCAACTGCACCCATCTGGGTGGGAGTTCTGAGCTCAGATAGGGAGCCAGGGACTCTGAGGCATGTGCTTTTCATCACGGATCAGTTCAGCCCCTGAGTCCAAAAGGAGATTAGATATGGCAGATTGCCCTTGGGAGTTCTTCTGACATTGCTGCCCTTGCCCCTCTTGTCTGGTGTTCCCTCTCTTCTCACCTGTGTTTTTTGGATTATCTCATGGTCACTGTTCTAGGAAAGATACATATTATCAGGATCGATGTTTTTGGTTTTTTTCCCATTACATTTTAGTGATTTGCCTGTTACTGATGATATGAGACATGTGAGCTTACAGATCCAGAATTAATGCTTTGTAATAAAGAATTGTGTGGGCAAAAAAGTTTATTTTCAGCAATCTCTAGCAAAAGATTAAAGTTTTTGGTGGTCATAGGAACCTGAAACCCTGTTTTCCATAAGTTTAATGTATCATCGTTCATGTTTTTTATTTTCATGCCCATTTCTAGGAATGTTACCCCTCAGTGAAAGTTGAGGATTGATTGTACTTAGTGGAAGATAAACATGTGAATAATGATAACATTTGCTCAGTAAAAACTAAGAGCAGGAATAATACAGTCCATTGTTCAACTGGGATCATACTTTCCTATCAATGTGCATGGGAGGAGTGGACACATATTTACAAAACACTAGCAAGAACACATATTGGAAGGAAAACTCATGCTCAAGGCATCTAATAAGCCTGGACAGTAGCAAACTTGATGTCTTTGGTCACCTTATAGAGCATGCTGGTTGATGCATCACCTGCTGAGCAAATCTTTTTTTATCTGCTTTCCTTCTGGTCCTTACAACTCTCCAGCTTGGCAGTTTCTCTTCTCCATTATACTTGGGACGTTGAAATAGTGACAAGCTCTTTTAGCACTTAGCTACCTTTGACAGGGTGCTGGGGAAGTGTTATGCTCTTTTAGTGTCAAGCAATTCCCTTAAACTAGAGAAATGCCAAACTCGCTCAAGTCTGCTTTAGGGCTTTGAGAAGTTTCTGCCACTTAAGCTGTAGATAGCAATAGGGCCATAAAGTATTTTCATAGCCATTTTTTCAAATTATAGGAGATTCTGTTTTATTCAGTAAGCTCTCAGTCATATAATTCCTGTATCCCAATCAGTATGGCTCCCAGAAAAAATATAGATACAAAGCCTGTCTTTCTCTTTCTTTTCTCCTTCTCACATGAGAGAAGGTAGTAAAGAACACATCTGACTTTGAAAAGATTTCCTTTACTTGAGCTACAGATAGCACTAGAAGGCAATCACTCCACTTTTTGAGCACAAAGGACAAACAACAAAAAAGCAAAACAGAGGTTAAATGACTTGCCCAGGATCATACAGTTAGTAAGTGTCTGAGGCTGGATTTGAACTCAGGTGTTTCTGATTCCAGGTCCAGTGCTCTATTCATTGAGCCACCTAGCTTGCCTCTCGAGCAAGATATGTAGTATGATAGAGACAAGGGACTCAAGAGAATGAGATAGTATAGAGTTAAATTGGTTCACCAAAAGGTCATAAGGGGGAAAGGAGGAGAGTATGTGTGAGGGTGATAACCTAGGAAAGAGCAGAGAGGCTGAGGGATTGGAGATGACAATGTGAACAAAGAACAGGGTACAGGGTCAGGGGCTGCAAAGCAGAGGGAGAAGTAGAATGCCAAAAGATTGTGATCCAATAAGGGGATTCCAGGGTTCATCAGCATGGAACCTGTTGCATTTGTGGGTGATGGCATGATCAAGGATAAGACCTTCTTTGTGTGTGTCTGAGGTGGGCCATGGGAAATGAGTAAGCTGAGGAATGTGATGTTAAGGTTTTTGAGAGAGTAACAATATATATGTTGAAGTCCCAGAGTTTGCAGGCAAGGGTTGAGGAGGAGCAAGGGACTAGAAGCTGAATTCCAGGATTGCTAAGGAAGGAAGGGGCATGTCTTTCTCTACCAATCAGCCTTTAGCAAAGCAATGCCCTTCTTCCAGTCAACACAATTCCTGGAAAAATAGCTGTAGGTCCTACCTGTAGCTTCGAATCACCTCCAAGTGATATCTTGTATAAGCATTTATAACCTTTTGTCTTGCCTCTTGTCTTCTGTCTCTGACTCCTCCGGTATTAAGCTTCTTTCTTTCTTCTGCCCTTATCTGGTAGTCTGCTCCGTCTCTTTCCTCTCCAACTTTTTTCTTGGCCTCTAATACCTCAGGTTAGTGCCTCCCCAAAAGCAGTAACCCACCTCTAACTTAGATTGAGGGGCAGGTAGGTGGCACAGTGGATAGTGTTGGGCCTGAAGTTAGGTATATTTGTCTCCTCAAGTTCAAATGTGGCTTCAGACACTTACTAGCTGTGTGGCCTTGGGCAAGTCACTTAATCCGTTTGCCTCAGTTTCCTCATCTATAAAATGAGCTGGAGAAGGAAAGGCCCAAACACTCTGGTATCTCTGTTAAGAAAAGTCCAGGTGGGGTCATGAAGAGTCAGGCATGATGTAGACGACTGAACAGCACACACTTGGTTGGCACAGCTCAGAACTCCCACTTGGTTTTGCTAGGGATGATGTTAGAGTCTTCAAACAGTTATCTGATTCAGAATTGGGCAGCTGTGAATTTTATGGTTAAAAATAGCTGCATGCTAATGAGCTGATGGACTGGGACGCTTTGCTACCACCTTTGCTTCCATCCGAGCTCCACATTCAGACGCATCTGCTCAGCACATTCCTCCAAGTGGCAGTTTTCTCTCATGTTCTCAGAATAGTCTATATTTCTCCTCAACATTTTATCTGAAAGACTTTGTTTCTTTTCATGTTATTTTTTTATCGTTCCCTACTCAGTGTTCTTTTTCTGCCCCTTTCAGAAGCCAGAACGTCTACCTGAGAAAGGGGCATTGTTTTACACAGAGCTAAAATCCCATGTTCGCTGTTCTTGCGGATTTTCTATTCTGCTGTGGGCAGGGCAGGGTTGGTGAATGGTATAGGCATGGCAATAGAGAAGTAACAGGGAGACAGGTATAATACAAGAAAAGCGAGGAGAGAGCAAG
Source organism: Pseudochirops corinnae (assembly GCA_028646515.1). Taxonomy (NCBI): domain Eukaryota; kingdom Metazoa; phylum Chordata; class Mammalia; order Diprotodontia; family Pseudocheiridae; genus Pseudochirops; species Pseudochirops corinnae. Next base: position 538,492,553 of record CM053585.1, read on the forward strand.
CAGCCTGCCATGACCACGAGAGGTGACCTGTGAGCTGTGCTAAGGCTTATGCACATGCCCGACCAGAACATGGAGCTTGTGAAAAGTGAGAAGGGAAGGTGGAGTCCAGCCCTCAGAAGGCATTCAGGGCCAGGCTGAGAAGGCTGTATTTTAAACTGAAGCAGTAGAGAATCACAGAGGACTTGGGTGGTGCAGAGTCGGTTAGATTGTGCCTTAGGAAGCTGTTTTGGCAGCTGTGTAGAGTGCGGATTGGAAGGTAGGAAGTGAGAGAAGTGGTAAGAGTCTAAACTACGGAATGGATTGTGAGAGACAGACCTGCCTGTCAGTGGGTGTCATGGGGGTAGAGCAGGGAAGTGGGGGTGAGAGAGAATTCCAAACCTGGGTGACTACGTATGATGGTACCCGAGAAATAGGGGAGTTTGGAAGTGGGCTCAGATTACGTGAAAAGATAACGAGTTCTGTTTTGGACATGTTTTGGCTGCCTAGGTAGATAAATCCATGGCATGGTTGTGTTTGGGATTAGAGTTCAATAAAGAGTATACCTGGAGAGGTCTGGCAGCCATTTACATAGAAACAGCACTTGAAAGCCTGCGAGTAAATTAGATTTCCATAGCAGAGCGTAGAGAAAGAAGGGAGAGAAGTCTGGGCCTGAGACTTGGGGATGCCCATCCAGAAGATGGAGGATGAACCAAGACAGGAAAGGAGGGCTCAGGTGGGAGAGAGGAGCCCAAAAGCTGAGAAGAGAAACTCTTCAATAAGACCATGTACTTGAAGTCAGAAGGCCTTGCTTCCAGCTAGGCTTGAACGCTCTATTGTCTGGCTTTGGCCAAATTCCTCAACTTCTGTGACCTGTGCACTTCCTTATGTGCAGTAGAGGACTATTAGTCCTTGGGCTGGCTCTCCCAAGGATTTCAGAAATATGGATTATATGACATAATGCACTGGTTGGGCCCCAGAGGGACAGAGGAGTATAAGATACTGTACGTACATGTGTGTGGAGATATGTCCATAGACACACCCATCTTTATACCCATTTGTGTCATAAGGACTGATTGCCTCTTGTCAATACCTGGGCATCTCATTGTATTGCACTTTTGTCCTGGCATTTCTCTCCAGATCCAGTCCATTACACTTCCTGTAGTAGGTGCTTAACAAATAAATATGGTTGAAAAAGTGAAGCTCTCGTGGGGCAAGTAAGAAGCCTTGGCCTAGCTGAGTGGGGTGGATGTGAGTTAGAGGAGATGAAGCCCGGAGAAAGGCTAAAGGCTGTGAGTTTTTATAAGGCGGAACTCATCTCTTCTCTGTTAGGCTGATGCCATGACAAAATCAAGGGTTAGAGGAAATTGAAATGCAGAAATACCAGCAGTGTAGCTGAAAGGCTTTTCAAGACTCAGCCCAAGTGCACTCACTTCTCCTCATGCATGTGGCCCCCATCTGGGGCCATATGGAAGAAGCTCACTGCCTGTGTTTAACTGTTGAGAAGCGTGTGCTGGTTGCCGGTGCCGCAGCCCTTGTTAATGAATTGCTGCCTGGTAACATAATTCACAAGCTCATTTTTCAAAATGTTGAGATCTTTCATCCCATTTTCTTTAGGAGATTCTCAGTGGTTTGCAAGCACTAAAATATGAGTGCTTCTACTATTGTCTTTTCTCCATGGTTTACAGACGTGTTTTAAAATGACAGAATTGTTCTCTAATAGAGTATAGATAGCAGGCAGGATTTATAGAGCTCTGCAAGGTGAAAGAGAAAATTGGCATCAACGAGCATAAATTCGCAAGTAGTAAATTCCCACAAAGTAGTGCAGCATCGGGGTGCTTTAGCTCCATTTATATTCCACACACTCTGGGGGAAATGTGTTCTTTTTTTCCTCTTTTTGTTCATAAAAATAAGGCTATCTTTCTTTTGAGAGTTTTAATGGCAACATTTCCAAGTACAGTCGCCCATTCCTCTTAAACATGCATTTCTGATTAACTTCCCAGTTCAGTTCTTCTTCAGAAACATTTATTTTTCCTTTTACCCTGATTAGTATTGTCTGGTAAAGTCTCTTCTCTCACTAGTCCTTTTCTTGGTCATGCTTTGGGTCTTTAACATTATCGGTTTTAAACAATGTTAATCAAGAATGGTAAGTCACAATACACAGACGTAATTTGAAGTTGTCTCTTCATTGTGGCTTATCCTCTCAGTTTGGGTCCCTAGTTCTTATCAGAAAACAGAGTCTAATATTGAAAGCTCCCTTTTTGAGATAAAGAGATATTCTTTGGCCCCATTATGTACCAGTATAAGCAGAATTAACCATTTTGGGGGGACATAGAGAAAACTCAGGTTTGAAAATTGTTGAAATTTAAGTTCCTTGAGCAATCTGGAATCCCTCTAAGAGTCACTACATTTGTAGTATGAGTGAAAATAATCTTTTAAAAATAGATAATGATGCATGATTTCAATTTTTAAGAAAATTTCTTTGGAAAAAGCTCCATATTAGATTTTAGGTGACTGACTTAGCCATCTTAATCAAAACTTGGTGTTTTACCCAGGGGCTGTAGCAAGCCACAGAAAGCTTGAAATAGAAGTTTGACTTAACTTCTGGAAAACATGATGTGGTTTCTTACCTTAGTAAGCTATATATAAGATTGGTGTGTACCACATTTAACCTTAGGTGGTACGTACTGCTTTCTCATACATTTCTCATTCATTGTAGGTGCTCAGATACTTCTTTCATCGAGTTCACTATGGCACTTATCACAGAATTGTAGGTTTAGTGCTGGATAGGGCTGGAAGGTGTTGTAGTTCAACTTCCCCATTTTACAGAGGAGGAAGCTGAGGCAAAAGCATGACTTGCCCAAAGTCTCCTAGCTGGTACATTTCCAGGGCAGCATCATAAACCCCCTGCTGTCCTAGATGTCTGTGTACAAACATATCTTTTCTTGCCAGTTGATTGTAGGGCCCTGTAATGGGTCAGGAACAAGGTCTTTCTGCTTTTGTTCCTTATTTTACTTTGGGCATGTGAGTAGTCAGTAAATATTCATTTTGTGCAAGATAAACTGCACATAATTGAAGCTTAGGTGTGTCGTGCCTTCCTTTCCATCTGTGAAATGTCTCCTCTAGAAACCTGCTTAGAAGCAAGCAAGTGAGGAAGTTAATCTAAGTCTTTTGGCCTGGTTTAGGGCCCATGTTTGTTTATTTTTAAGTTATAGCTGTTTGGGCATCACCAGTCATCACCTTCCCTAGCATTTCCTTTAAGATTCTTGTGTTTTAAAGGTGAATGGTGCTTCTTGGGGAAGCATCATCAGTGTGGCCAGGGTGTCGGATGCTTTCTCTGCTTATTTCAGAAAATGTTTCCACAATTGTAAAATCCCCTGTGCGCGTGCGCACCCCTAGCTGCTTGAGCTGTGTCCAGCGGCAAGTTATTATGGGGACTGACAGCCCGTCATCACTCTGACGGCTCGTGCGGTCTATCTGGTGAGCGGCAGCAGAGCTCTTATGCAGAGAGCATCATATGTTCCCAGCCAATTTACAGGGAAACAGCAATAACATTTTATCATGGTTGAGAGCCCAGTAGCAGCTTCCTATTAAACTTGCCCTTTCAGATACCTGTCTTGGATTAATTTGTTGATTTCAAATGGAAACTCAGTCTTCTCCAGTGAAGCATGACGTTCTAGGAGACTCTCACTGAATGACAATTACTGTATATTCTGGCTGGTTTCAGACCATTACAAGCCACAGGCCCAGTGGAAGACGGAGGACTTGAGTAACTGATTTTAATATCACGTCTAGTTTTAACTGTCAGTTATATATGTGCCATTGGACAAATCCTCAGAAAGATGAAATGCAGAACACTTCTAACTTGTGCTTCTTAATGATGTGCTTGCTCTGATGAAGGGGGAAAACAGGAAGAGGAGCAGTTTTCTGAAGGGAATCGACCTAGTAAAGAACATCAGTTTAGAAAGTGGAGGTTTCAAATTACCGCCAAAATCACTCTGAGTTGTCCCCCTTCAAGAATGCTTCTGAGGAGCAAAATCCTTGGTTTACAAAAAAGCATTTTTGAATTTCGTTTCAATCTGTTTGCTCAAAGAATGTAGTTGATTAGGTTGTACTTACTTAGAATAAGAGTCTCTGCCCTTGCGTGGGGGGGGGGGGGGCGGTTTTGGAGATAGAGAGCATTTCTTCCAGCGAGCGAGCATTAATTTCATGTAGTGCTTGGCATGTACTCATTGTTACCTGTGATGTTATAAAGAGGAGGAGCACTGTGCTAAAGTAGTTAAAAAAAGAATTTTAGACTAGGAAGCCCCTAATTTTATCTCTAGTGGTAGGAGAAAGGCAACTCTTTAGATCTCAGATGTCCTTGATTTAAAGCAATATTAAGTTAGAATTATTTGCACTTGGAAAATATTTATTTGCAGCTAAAGCAAGTTAGCTCATCGCCAGTGTGTATTTTTGCATTTATTCCCCTAGCAATGTTTATTTTGTTTGACTAAGTAGCCTGATACTGGTTAAAAAACTAGTGCCAGCACACTCCATTTGTATGATGCAAGCCCCTTCAGATCTCTTAGAGTGCCTTATAAAAGCAAAACTAGTTCAGAAAAGATGAAAAATAGTGGGAATTCTTTCCTTCTGCAGGTGGATTCAGATTACAATTAGTGACTTAATGCATCACATTTATACTCCTCTCTAAGATATTTAAGCATTCAGCGTAATCTCCTATTTTAACACAGATCTTTATGTCTACCTTTGGGTATGTCAGGAGTCAAATCATGTTCCCTTGAATACATTCAGAGTGTGAGGTAACAGTAATAACCTCTACCAGACTTGTTAACGGATTCCCAGGACCAGTACAGCAAAGGGTTTTGCTGAAGTTAAAATTTAATCATTTTCTCTTTCAAAACTCCCGTTTTTGCTTTCATACAAAATAAACATGTATATGTTTTTATCTTGATCTGCCTTTGCGTAATAAAGCATATTGTTTCTCTTCTTGGAAGAGGATGGTTCTGAGTAAGAATAGAATACTTCATAGCCATTTTTTGGTAACAACTCTATATTAAAGAAGTAGAGAGAAATCATCCGTAGAAAATGTTATTTGAAGCTTGAATGAATGATACTTAACAAAAATACGTCCCAACTGGGTAAAAATACTTAGTCCCACAACAATGCCGTATTTTGATTCTGTTTCCTTTAAACTCCACATGGAGCAGCCATTTACACCGTCAGCCTAGCGTTAGGACAAATGATGTTTCTGCTCGGACAAGCTTTGTTTTATCAGGATCAGTGACCTCATCAGCAGTTGACCCAGAACTATAATGCATGTCTCTGAATAGATAGCATATGTCACAGCTCTGTGCAGACTTGCTTCATAAGCAAGCTTTCCTAATGAAGATTTAATAAATAAATAGTTTTCAGCAATGTACAACAGAAAATATGTTCTTTTGCAAGATAATTTCTTTTAAGATTCTTTTACTGTGGGTGGCTCAGCTCTTGCATTTATTCTCATGAAAACTAAAAGAATAAATACACATATAAATGCACCCGCACGTTTACTCCCATGATGCATCGTTTATTTGTCAATGTATCATTTTGAAATATTTTAGTTATGGGCAGGGTATGTGGAATTTAAATGTTATCTGCTCTTAGAGATGGTAATTTTGGTTTAAGATTCTTATGAGGCACATAGATGTAGCAATGGCCAAAAGACCAGAAAAACTTGTGCTTTCAATAATCAGGCAAGCCCACAGAAACTGTGTTAGGCAATATTTATTTTAAAAAACGAGATGGGGCCAGATGTTGTCATTGAGTACAAAAGGGCCTGCCTCTGAAATATTACTGCTTAGCAGCTAACTCGAGCCTCTGTGATTTAAGACAGAGTCCCCACATCTAATGTCAATACTCTTTTACCTTCCAAGACATAAAATAAACGGGAAAGAAATGGCACCTTGTCGTCGTATGTAAAACAAGCCACCCATGTCTTGCACGTTTTGACATTTAACACTTCTTTTCTTTGACCTTTGACAGGTTAGGTCTTGACCCAAAACTGTTGGCCAAAATTCTAAATATGAGCTCAGGTCGTTGTTGGTCAAGTGACACGTACAATCCTGTACCAGGGGTGATGGATGGAGTGCCTTCTGCTAATAATTACCAGGGTGGATTCGGAACAATGCTTATGGCCAAGGTACTGTATATTTTACAGATCTCATTTTTAAATCTTTTACCTTATTCTTGGGTTATTGGTTCCCCTCCCCCCCAACAAAATCTATCCCTATCCTTCACATATTTCTCAAGCAACAAAATCACTTTTTATTTCAAACTTGGAAACCTCCTTGCCAGGGATGAGAAAGAATTTATTCCAGATTGGTAGGAAAATGCTAATAACTACAACTTTACTGCTAATATACCTTACTAGAAGAGATTGACAAGGGCTTTTGCATTATTTTGTGTCCTAGTTTATTTTTAAAATAATCTGGAAAAATTTTTGTATGGTTTTATAAAACTCTATGAATAGATCAGATGCCCAGAATGAGATTAGTGAACATTGATTTTAATGTGTAAAGTTTCCATCCTCTGTATTGGCCTTATACATACACTTTAAAAGAAGAAAAGACCTCCCAACCCAATAGAAGACCTCAAAATAAAACTGTCTAACTTATTTATTAAGTAGAAATGGGGGAGTCTGTGAAGGGCTGTACTATGTATTTTTTTGGACGTGACAAATTGTATTAAAGACATTCTTTCTTTGGGGAACACCTGTCTTGTCAGCTCAGAATTCACTTTCTCAAAAGCCATTACTTAGGCCTCTCTGCACTTAACATGTTATAAGCATGTTTGCTAATCTCAGTCCTGAAAGAATATTCTTCATTTGGCTGTCATGGGCGGGCTTGCTTGTCTAGCCCAAGTTTGCATCACTCACTGTACAAGACCAAGGGATACCTGCTGGGCTGCAGGCACAAAGGAATAGCCATGTACAAGCAGCTGGCTTGAGATTCATGGCATCCTGGAGATCTGTTTGGAAAATGCAGCTAGAGACTGAAACCAAGAGAGAAACTAAGAAATGGAGCACAGTCTTAGAGCCAGGATGAGCTGAGTATGAATTCTGCTGTGGAGACTTTCTGTAGGTGTGACCTTGGGGAGGTCAGCTTCCTTCTCCTCCTCTGTAAGATGAAGGGCTTGGCCTCTGTGGCCTTTGTGAGGGACCAGAGATGACCTTCTCTTCGTGTACCCTCTGTCAGAATTGTTCTTTGGAGTCTCTATCTCGTAGAATCACTGCCTCTCTTCAAGCTTCTTGAAAGTTTTTTCTACAAGTTCCTGTTGCAAGAATGGAAGTTTGGGGTGAAGAAAGAAAAGGCAGTGGAATAGGGTTGGTCTCCTCATTTAGGAGGGCAAGGAAGACACCAGCAGCATCCACAGAGTGACAATGGAGTCATTTTTGATGCTCTGTCTTATGCAGTATGTGGGTGAATAGGTTCCACAAATCTTTAGTTTCTTCATAGAAATCACAATATTGGTATCTTCATTGAATCCTAGCCCATATTCTGAAATGCAGATCATTAGTGCCTACTACGAGGTACTTTGTACGTAATAAGGGCATATGAAATTCTGGATTCAGTCAGTTCCCTTAGGATAAAGAGAGCCCTTAACTTGATTTGGAATTAAAATGTTTAGAGGACTTTTTCTCCCCCTCTTTATTGTGACGGTACATGGTCCGTAGCTAAATGGATTACCTTTTTGTATAGGTGAAGCATGGAGAGTTTAGGGACGTCCTTGTCAGTACCACGCAGACTGAAGTTACAGTGTCCTCTTGAGCAAATTAAGAATTTCCCTCCTCCAAGAAAATGTGTTAAGCTTCCGGTTAGCGAATTGGCTGGTTGCCCTTTGCCTGAGCAGTTTAGACGTTTGTTCTTTAATTTAATGTGGGTTTAGTACTTTAAAATTCTCCCCTGATCAATGTAGTTGCCTTTTTCTGGACCTTCTTTTACTCTGGCCCAGTTTTCTGGAGTGCAGTACACTGCAGGAAGTATTCCATTTGTGGTTTGCTAGAGCCGTGTTTCTTTGCATTCTTCTTCTTCGTGATACCCAATATTGCTAAATGCTTTTAGCTGTATGAGAAAGAAAAAAATACAATTGGATATACAGCTAAAAACTTTAGCAACCAATCAAAAACCTCCGCTAAAACACTTGAACACAAATTCTAAATATCAAAGAAGAAATCCATTAAATTGAAAGCAAAACCCATTAAATCAATAAATAAAGCCAAGTGCTAATTAAAAACCTAACGAGATAGACAAACGGAAAGCTAATGTGAGATTTACCCCCCCAGAAAAAATATTGCCAAAATTAAGAGAAAAGGGAGAATTTACAGCAGATAAAGAAGTAAAGAAAATTATTAGAAACTGTTTTGCTCAATTACATGCCAACAAAACTGATAAATCAAGGTGAATAGATGAATATTTCTAAAAATGTAAACTACTTAGATTAAATAAACCAGAAAATAGAGAATTTAGATAACATAATCTCAGAAAAATAAATGGAACAAGCCATAACAGAGCCCCCAAAGAGGAAAAAAAGCCAGGAATAGATGGATTTAGTTGTGAATTCTATCAAACATTCAAAGAAGAATTTGCTCTATTATATAAATTGTTTGAAAAAAAGAACAGGAAAAGAAGGCATTCTCTCAAACCCTTCTATGAGGCAAATATGGTCCTCATTCCTAAGCCAGGGAGAGATAAAGCAGAACTGTAGATCAATAATTCTAATGAATATATATGCAAAAGTATTGAATACATGTTTGACGAAGAGGCTGAAGCAACCTGTTAAAAAGATTATACGTAATGTTTAGATTGGATATACCAAGGTTCAGTTTTAGGAAAAATAGAAACAAATAGACTCTGTTAATAACAAAGCCAATAAACACAGTGCTTATTCATGGTTAAAAAGTGAAAATACTAGGTATGAATTGATCTTTCCTTTATAAGGTAAGAATATCTATTTCACACCAGGAAGTGATTTTTTCTGTAATGAAGTAAGGTTAAAGCAATATAATATAAGAGAGTGCATATTTATTAAGTACTTTCTGTGTGCCAGGTAGTGTGCTAAAGGCTGGAGATGCAAATAAGAAAAAGAAAGACAATTCCTGCCCTCAATGAGCTTACAATCAAATGGGATAAATCATACCCAAAAGGAAGGTGAAAAGGGGGTGGTAAGGATATAATGATTGTAGAGTTGAAACCTAGCCATACAGCTGGTGGGAAATGAAGGGCTGGCCAAAAGGGAGGCTTTGGGAGAAGTTTTATGCTCTATCCAGCAGTCCTCCAATAAAAGAAACAATAATATCTATTATCATCACTATTTTTTGATATAGTTGTAGCAATAAGACAAGAAAAGAAATTGAGGGACCAAGCATAAGTAATATCTAAATAAAATTATTGCTTTTTACAAACTATAAAAAAGTTTACTTAGAGAATCCTAGAGACCTAACTAAAAAATTAATTGAAACAGTAACATCAGTAAAGTAGCAAATTACAAGATAAATCAACAAAATTATTACCCTTTATTATATTATCAGCAAAATCCAACCATAAGAGATTGTAAAAACAATTGTATGCAAAACAGCATGCAGAAATTATATGAATACAAGTGCAAAGCACTCTTTAGAGAAATAAAAGAAGACATAAATCATGGGAGAGATATTAATTGCTCATGGTTGGCTGATGCTAATATAATTAACATGACACTTACCTTAGTATTAATTAACAATTAACTTAGTGCTTTGATACCATACCAGATACTTTATATAAATAGAAAAAATAATAATAAAATTCATCTGGAGGAAGAAAAGGTCAAGAGTAGGAAAGGAAATAATGAAACCAAGTGGGAAGTAAAGGAGCCTAGCTAGAACAACAAATCAGGAATCATCAAAACAATTTGGTGCTGGTTAAAAAAAACAGAAAGTTAATCAGGTGTGCATGACCCCACAGCACTAGACAGCACTAGACAGGATAGCACGGTTTTTCATAAACTCAAGGACTCCAGCTGCTGTGCTAAGGATTCACTGTTTAGTAGGGACTGCTGGCCAAATTGGAAAGCAGTCTGAGAGAAATGAGTTTTCGTCCACTATCTCCCACCACATACAATAGGAGGCTTCATATGGACAAATGATGTAGATACAAGAACTTACCTCATAAAAAAAATTAGAGGAAAAGGGAAGAGAAGACTTTTCATGACTATGGATGGGAGGGTGGGGGAAGAGTTTTTGATTAAACAAGGGATACAGAGGAAGACAGGAAATAAAACGAAGAATTTTGACTACATAAATTTTAAAGGTTTTTTTTGCACAAATGAAATCAATGTAGTTAGAAGGGAAACAGTGAAAAAGGAGGACAAAGTCTTTGCAGCAGATTTCTCTGAAAAAGAAAAATATATCAAGAACCAATTAAAACATAAAAACAAGAGCAATTCCCCAATAGATAAAGGGTTTTCAAAGGAAGAAACCAGATTATTAATAACCATATAGAAAAAATGTTCCAAATCATTAATAATTACAGAAGTGCAAATTAAAATAACTCTTAAGGTTCTACCTCACAACCATCAGATTGGCAAAAATGACAGAAATAAAACAGGCCAATTGTTAGAGGGCAGTAGGAAAACAGTCACTCATGAGCTGCTGGGAAGAGATGTCATTTGGCCTAGCCATTCTGGAAAGCAGTTTGGTTGTTTGGGTTTTTAAAAGAGGATTTTATTTTTTTCTCATTACATGTAAAGACAATTTTTAGCATTCATTAACGACCATGCATACCCTTTGACCCAGCAGTACCACTGGTAGACAGCCTATATACCTCAGCAAGCTCAAGCTAAGTTTAAAAGGATCCATCTGTATAAAAATATTTAAACAGCTCTTTTTGTTATAAACTGAAAACTAACAATTCCCATTGGTTGAGAAATGGCTTGATAAATTGTGAGAAATGGCTTGATAAATTTTTTTTTTCATTAACAAAAACATTATGAAGACAAACATCTTTGAAACAGTTAAGAACTGTGATCAATGCCATGACTAACCACCAAGGATGAAGCATACTGCCCACCTCCTGGTAAAGAAATGCTGGACTCATGACAGAAAATTTTTTCCTTGACTGTGCAAATTTGTTTTTTCTTTTATTTCCATGGGGATGAGGTGAGAGTTTGAAGGGGGATAGGGATAGAGTTGCCCCCCCAAAAAGAGAAAATTTAGTCATTGGGGCATTTTTTTTTGATGTACAGAAGGAAGGCCAGAAGACATTATAGAGACACAGGTCACCTTTCAAAGTTTTAAATGTTGAATTTAAAAGGAAGGCACGCTATACATTGTAAACATTTGCAGTTTCATGTACAGTCTTCTTTTTCTATTTTACTATATGTGGATGTTCTAATTTTATTTGACATTTTAAGTTAAGAATATTAACATTTTTTAAAGGATGCAAACAGTTCTCTAAATAAGGACAGACTATCAAAAACTGTATCTAAGAACTAATTCAAGTCAATAATATTAAGAAAAATGCAAATTAAAACAGCTCTGAAGTTCCAAGTCACCCCCATAAGATTGGCAAAGATAGCCCCACGAAGGGAGAGAGGGATGAGAATGACAGTTGTTGGAAGGTCTACAAGGAAAGTAGATACACACATGTACTATAGGAGAAAAGCAGTCTAGAGTTAGATCCCAGAAACATCAGTATGACACGTATATACCCCTTCCTCTGCCAGGGACCCACATGTGCAAAGACATTTTTAATGGCACCTTTTGTCATATCAGAGAATTGGAAGCACAGTGGGTACCCACCAGTGGGGGACCGAGGGTATGACTGAGTAAATCATGGCATCTCAATGTAATGAAATATGTTTATATCCTAAGAAATTATGAAAGACACAGACTCAGAAAGGCCTAGGAAGACTTGTATGAACTGATGTAGAATGAAGGGAGTAGAACCAGGAGAACAATTTGTTCCATGACGATGTTTTAAAGGAAAATGATTTAAAAGAACTCTGCTCAATGCAGTCACCAATCGTGACTCCAGAAGACCAGTGATGAATCCTATAATCTTGCTCTTAGTAGAGAAATGATGGATTGTAGGCGCAGTAGGAGAGGCCTGTTCTCAGGCATGACCACTGTGTAAATGTATTTTCTTGACTTATTTCTTAAAGGGAATGCTTTTCTTGGGGGTGGGGTTGGGGGTATGTGATGGTGACATTAAAAAAAGGAAGAACAAAAAGACAAGAGCATCAGTGGAATGTTTTTACAATTCACAGAAGAGCAGAAGTTTAAAAAGGAGCGCAGCCAAGCAGGGCAGTGTGGGCCCTATTGTGTTAAATGTCACATTTGCTTGAAAATTGTACACCATACAAGCTCACGGGTTCATAAATGGTCCTCTTTTTCTCTTGTATGTGAATATTTATTTATCTTTGTTAAGTTCATAATTCTTTTAAGATAGAATTTTAAAAATATTCCGCTATATAACATTTCATTTGTTATACTCACCATAGGAAATATCAATATACTTTTTTTTTAATTTGGGGAAAAAATAAAAGAGGTGAAAATACGAAATCTCAGTTTTGCTCAACAGCCCTCTCGGAGCAGCAGTTTCAGATCAAACATCATCACTTATATAGATGCTGTAGTTGGGGCCACTTTGTTTTCCGCCCTGGATGACCCGCAGCCCCTCTGCTAACCTAACTGTTCTCCCTCTCTCCCCTTGTCTTTGCCCTTTGGTTTTAGGATCTGGGTTTGGCCCAGGACTCTGCCACCAGCACAAAAAGCCCAGTCCTTCTCGGGGGCCTGTCGCACCAGATATATAGGATGATGTGTGCCAAGGGCTATGCCCAGAAAGACTTCTCCTCAGTCTTCCAGTTTCTCCGGGAAGAAGAAAGCTTGTGAGCTGGCCCTGGCAGTGGGTGCCAGCAGAAACCCAAAGCTTTCTGGGAGCCTCCTTGCCACTCACCCCAGCCGTAAGTGGGTCTGATCAAAGGTCAAGAGTCATTATCTTTCCTAGACCCGTCTGCTTTTGGTTGTCTAGGTCACAATGATCTAGGTCTGGGAGTGTTTTTCATCCATTAAAAAAAACCTGCTTATTCTTTTTAGTTCATTTAGTGATCACATCATAATTCAAAGGCACACCAAAGCAATACTAAGCTTTAAAAATTTTTTTAAATATTTTTGCCACCCCAAAGTATTACTTTGGGCAAATTCAGCTGAATCTTTGCTTACTTTAGATAGGTTATTAGTCACTTCATTTTACAAATAAGCCAGCTCTCAATTAATTTTCACCAGGACAAAACCTTGCTTTGTGGGGAGAAGGAGGTACAATTATGGGTTGGGGGCAGATTGGTTAGACTGAGGAAGCGTGATGAATTACTTCCCTCTCCCTACCCACCCACCCAATAGGTTTGTCTTTTTAAATACATGATTTCTCTTAGGCTAATAAAGTTATTGATTTTTTTTTTTTGTTCCAAGGAGTTGATAAAATTAAGTAAAAATTTGTTATTGTGTGTTTTACAATTTGGATTTAGTTATAATATCTGTGTGTGTGTTTCTGCCCCTTCCAGTAAAGCCTCCATATACTGTGAACCGATTTTTAACCTTTGTATTTCCACGTACATTTTTCCAAGTGTTTTTGGACAGCAGAAGAACGGCCTCTCTGGGGCCGACTCTGGGGTTAACAATGTATGTTTGCTTTAGGTGATTATTATGTTACTCCAAACAAACCACATTATTTTGATTTCAAATAAATTTCTATGCTGATAATGCCTTCTTGGAGTTGTTTTTTTCTTTCTGTTTACTGAGTGTGACTACCCTATCCAGCCGCCTCTTCTTAGCAGTGCACTTCTTCCTGGCTGATGCCTTGTGTGGATACTCCATCGAGAACCTCCCTGCACAACTGGAGGCATTCCTCCAGCTTGTGGAGCATGTCTGGTATTCCAGAGCAGTGCCCCAATTATCCAGGCGTCCTCCCCTTCCTCCCCCGCCCATGGCTTCACCCCATGCCCTTCTCTAGATATGCGGGTCCTCCGTGCCTTTTATGCCACTTCCAAAACACAAGTGGTACTTGGTGATGTGCCGGCCTGGGCTCACACCTGGCAAGAGCCTTTCCGTTGACCCTTTGGTCCTCTGAAATTTTATAGCAACCACTTTGTTTGTTTAAGAACAAACAAACAAATCAGCCTGGTAGCTCCGTTATGGTCCCTGACTCCTGGGTCATCCGAGGCAGTGAGAGAGGTGAAGTAGATAGGAGAAGGCTGGTGTGAAGCTGGGCCAGCATCTCCCTGGCTTTTTGAGTCTTCCACCAGCCATGAGTTCAGCTTGAGGGCATGGGGATCAGACAGGGCCTGGAGTACGGCCCTTTCACCAGGAATGCCACGGGAGCAGATGTGCCGGTGACAGTCAGTCTGTCAGACCCCATCCGAGCTGGACTTGGATCTTCCTTTTTGCTTTTCCCCCCAGAACTGAGTAGGTTTGCATACCTTTGGTGTGTAATCCAGCTGATAAATCCTAATGTTCACATCAGTTGTCAGCTTAACCAAGTGATTGTCCTCAAGTGCAGGTCCAGCCGTGTCACCCCCTACTCAGTAAACTCCAGTGGCCTCTTGTCCTCTCAAGGATCAAACACAAGATGCTCTGTTTGGCATTCAGAGCCCCTCGTGACTGGTCCCCTCCTACCTTGCTGTCTTCTTCAGCCTTACTCCCAGGCACGTGTTCTCTGATCTTGTGACACTGGGCTCCTGGCTGTTGTGCCTCTCAGCTCTGGCCGTGCTCTCTGGCTGTCCCTGTGCCTGGAGCACGCTCCCACCTCACCTCTAGCCACTGGCCTCTCTGGCATCCGTGAAGTCCCAGCTCAAATCCAGCATTGTGCAAGAAGTCTGCCAGCCCCCTCTTGACTCTGACACCTTCCCTCCATTAACTGCTTCCTATCTGTTCCACGTTGGATTGTAAGCTCTCTGAGGAAAGGTAGTCTTTTGCCTCTTTTTTTATCTGCAGTGCTTAGTTCAGTCCTTGGCACATATGGTGGTTAATGAATATTTATTAACTGACTTGGGCAAGTCAGTCACCCCCTCTGCCCCTTAGTTTCTCATCTCTAATAATAAAATGAGGGACCTGGATTGACCCCCAAACCATCATGCAGAGCACTGTTAGTTTGGACATGGCTCCCTGAAGCCTTGCCACCCGTCTCACCACTGTGTTGAGTAGCTAGAAACAGGCCAGGTGGTGAGCAGGGCTCTGGGTATGCCCATTATTCATTAAAAGTGCATGGCAGGGTAATAGGAGGTTAGCAGTGAGCAGCATCATACACTGGGGATGACAGCGCTCAGCAAGTGCTTTTTGCACGTAGCAGGTGCTTCATACATTCCAGTTGCCTCTTAAGGCAGCATGGTTTGGTGAAAAGAACATCAGATTGGAAGTTGGAGGATCTGCATTCAAGTTCCAGCCCTACTGCTGGCTAGCTTTGTGACTTTAAGTCATATTAACTTTCTAGGACTCAGCTTTCCCGTCTGTTACATGAAGGGGTTACAAGAGATCAGGGTACTTTTGAGTCTAGTGAGGAAGTGCAGGACGTGAAGGTGTGTTCTGGATTGGAATCATAGATCGATTCGGATTGTTTTGTTAGGTTCTCTCCTGCATTTCTGTCTCCCTCTTACACTTGTTCAGGGCTGCACATAAAGTAAGCGATAATCAGAGGAACTGGCTGTCACTTCTTGAGAAAAGAGGGAAGTTCTTTAAAAGCGCTGGGGCAGCAAGTCATGTGCTGGCCCAGGACATTTCGTAAACACTCTCTCTGCTAACCGGAAAACATGAGCACATTTCCAAGGAGAGAGTGCTTTCCTTCACCAGGAGCAGACACTTCTCGAAGTGGTGAACCGTGGATCAAAGCTCTTGTTTGATGGTTTAATTATTGGTAGTCACTTCATAATTATTTCTCTGCAGAGTCATCTAGGTTGTTTAAATATTCTTCAATTTGTGATATTCAGTAAGTTCCTTCAGGTTTGACTCTTCTCAAGGGTAAGATGTGTAGAGTTCGTGGCAGCCCTCAGGCTTGTGTGTTCTGAAGTTCTGTGGAATTGTTTGTGCTAAAGACCCTCCCACTTCAAGGGTCCCTGATTCACCTGCACTGAGATGATCACATTCTCTCATGTGGCAGAGTCAGAGTGTTTGTAAGCTTCTGTGGCTAAGAACCGCCCCCCTCCTCCCCCGCTGACCAGGAGCCTCTCCACACCTGGCTGGATGTGAAGAGCACATGTAGAGAGCACACCAGCATAGACTTAGTCTGTCTGTGGCCCTGCATAGCACCCTTGTAAGCAAGTGTACGACTTCACCAGGGCTTTCGCTTTCCTGGTGGGGCCTTCAGCCATCAAGGATTGTCGCCGTGTCATGATGGGTTCCTGAACAAGAACCACAGTGGAGGAAATCCAAGACAGTAATATGTCATCATCGATCAAGAGGAAGTGTTGGGGTTTCTGTTTGGTTTTCCTAGAAGTTACAGGATAAAGGTGACATGATACAGAAGAAATCACACTGGGCTTAGGGTCAAGAAAGACTTGAATTCAAATTCTACCTCTGGCATTTACTGGTGGTGTGACCCCAGGCAAGTCACTTAAGCTTTCTGAGTCTCAGTTTTCTCATCTATAAAAATGAGGATAGTGCTTCTTACTAGTAGACCCCATAGTGGTTGTGAAGAAAATGCTCTTGAAAAAAAAGGAAATACTCTTTGAACCCTTAAGTGTAAGTATAAATTATGAGTTGTTATTGTTTCTCAAAGGGCTCTGTGAGCTCTTATATGTGGATGTTCTCCCCAATGAGGAAGGTCACACCCCGTTCATGTCTGCTCATCATGTGCAGCTCTCGTCCATGTTCTCCCACAGATTCACTACAAAGCGTCTCCCTCCCATGCTGGGTGACTCCATCCCTTGGACCTGATATCATAAGGATACCAGTGGAGCACACAGGCTGCCCATCGGTTGTCTCTTGTCTCACCTCATGACCAACCCTTCCTTTCTCAGTCATGTTTGTCGGATTCTAGTTTTGTTTATGAAAAGAATGTCAATATTGCTACAATTCAGATTCTCCAGTGGTCTGTTCCCTTTGTCTTGGGATGAGGACCTCACATTCAGAGTACCAACGGCGGCTCAGGTTTGTGGATGGCCTGGAAATTCTGTGACTCTCCGAGTCCTCTGTCCCCTTTCCTGCTCCTCAATGACTGTCATCACAGAAGTGGAGAAGGGAGACGCACGGGCCCAAGGGCAATGTTCTGTTTTTATTTGCTTCATGGTTTGCCACGGTCAAAGAATTCATCATATGACCAGACTGCAGGTGATTCTCCTGTCCTGCTTTAGCTCAACTTGTCTTCCCAAAGTCTGCTTGGTCTGTTACATTCAGAGCCTTTCCAGCATGGTAGGCCTTGCTGGAGCTTCTGTTTTGCTGGGTTAACCTTCCAGAAACAAGTCTTCTCCACACCATGAGGAAGCCTCAGATTAGGACTTAGTAGACTTCATTGTCACCTGTCCCTAAAGGAGTAAACCATATCCTTTTCACAGAACAGAGGTCCTTTCCTCTTTGGACAGGCTGCCATGGCTTTCTTGTTGAAGTGATTGAGTAATTCCCCTCAGTGATCTCTTAGTAGGAACTTTCTTTAAATGAGAAAATTGTTAGACTTTTATATGGTTGCCCTAGTAAACCGCGCTGTGCATATGAGCTTGGCATAACTTCGGACACACCATCTCAACGCATCTGTCTCAGCCTTGAGAGGCCTCTCCCCTGTGATACCAACTGTTAGCTAGCCCTGCATTCTTCCCGAACACAATTCTCATCTGTGTTCAGTGGAGCTACTCCAGTGCACTGGAGGTCATCTTCTGGGTCTTTGTCACCTCATGGGTGACAGTGACGTACTCAGTTTGTCCACCCTTCTCATCCACTTTTGCTCTGTGACCGACATTCCTCCTCTTCTGAGGTAGCCAGGAAGCGTAGTTGTTAAGAGTTTTGGAATTGAAATCAAGAAGACCTGGGTTCAAATCCTCCTTCAAACACTTCATTAGGGTGAGTCACTTACCTGCTTCCTGCCTCAGTTTCCTTATCTTTGAAATGGGGATAATAATAACATCTTCCTCCCAGGGTGGTTGTGAAGATCAAATGAGGTCATATTTGTATAGTGATTTCCAAATTATAGTGCTCTGTTAAACGTTAGCTGATGTTATGCATTTCCTGGAAGTTAGCACTTACGCTCTCTGCCTTTATGGTCATCTTTGCTTCATTGAAGTCACCAAACACCAAGGAATAGGTTGATTCAGACCGGAAGATCTCATCGAGTTCTTCTCTACCTTGTGGGAGATGTTGGTGAATAAGTTATCTTTTGGCTTCGTGGCAAGGTAAGATAACCCAGGTTTCTTTGCATGAGTGTTTCTTGTCACCTTTGAGCCCACAATGGGATGAAATGTTCCCTCTCCTTTATTTGCCATTCCTGCAGACTCAGTCAGCAAGGATTTATTAAGCATCTGCTTAATAAGCACTTAATAAATGGGCAGTTGGGTGACTAACCTATTGCAGTAGGTACTACAGATAGAAAATGGGCCTAGAACTGAATAAGAAGGAGGTGGCAGCTGGATCAAGTCGGGTAAATTGTGCTTTGTTTTCACCGACCTCAAGAATCTTATTCCCATTTTAACCCACCATCGGTGCCCCATAACTGAAGCATTTAGAGCCATAATTTCCAAAGGCAAACGGAGAGATATCTGGTAGGCGATAGGATATTATTGACAGTGATGACTTGAATACAATAAATAAATTGAGACATAGTTCTAGAACTTTCTAAATGGGAGTATTAGGTAACAGATGAGCAAGCAGACTGAGTGTGCCCAGAATGATAGAAGACTCGGAGAAAGGCCTGCAGCTCACTGGATGGATCTGTGGAGGGTTTATGGGAAGGTGGAGATGGAGTTGCACAGGGTGACAAGGCGTGGGAGGAGTCCCCGCGATGGCCTTTCAACCTCTGAAGTGTGTCCCTTACTCTGCGTTTGGCAAAAGTCTGGTAATAAGCTACGGCCTGTTTGGGGCCACCCTGTGTTTCTGTCTTTGAGTCCCCACAATTCAGAGACAGCAGAACACATGCACTTAGTGCTTGGTTTGGGTCCGGAAGAAGTAAATGTCTGAGTTTTGTGGGTTTATTTGGAACCTTGTAGGTAAATTAACAAAAACAGGAGAAGAATGAGTGCGTAGCAGACGACCAGACGTCACCAAATTTTCTTCATGTGGTTCCTCGGTGCCTCACCTGTAGATCTCCTAGAAATGATTCTTAGGATGAGCATGTGCAGCCGCGTTTCTGGTGCTGGAGCTGCCCTCCAGGCCTTAGCTGACCTTTCTCTTTCCTTGCAGTTTTCCTCAGGACCTGGGACCTCCTACCCTCCACCATAAGCTCCCTTCTCCCACTGATGAACCCTTTGGGGGAAGCTCAGCTGCTTCAGCCTCAGCTTGGGCTTTATCTTCCTTCCCTCCTTTGGTGCTTAGAACAGAAACTCCTTAAAGGAAGACATTTTCTTTTTGTTCGTGTTTGTATTCCTAGCAATTAGCACAGTGTCTGGTGTGTAGGAAGGGTTTAATAAATCCTGCTACCTGCCTGCCTTGACATAGGTTAAAAATAAAAGTTACAGGTACATGTACCTTTTCCCCTTTGCATAGTTGAGGCTATTCAGAATTTAATCTTTTTTGCTGTTGGTCAGTCATGTCCAACTCTTCATGGCCCTGTTTTGGGGTATTCTTGGAAAAGATACAGGAGTGGTGTGCCATTGTCTTTTCCAGCTCACATTACAGATAAGGAAATTGAGGCAAACAGTGTAAAGTGACTTGCCCAGGGTCACACAGCTAGTACATGTCAGAGGCCAGGTTTGAACTCAGATCTAGGCCCAGTGCACACTGCACCACCTTGTTGTTGCCCCATTTAGTCTCTTATGACATGCCTAAGCTGCATGGTACCCACACCCACTAAATTTTATCAAAGGCTCCATTTATGTTGGGGCTTTCCAGGAGTTGTTTGATGCATGTGATGCATTTTGCTTTCTTCCTGATGTGAAATCAAACATAGCACAATTCCAATCACAGCTGAATCTCCTTGACTTGTATTTTCTCCTCAGTGTAGGGATTTTTATTTTTTAAAATTTGTTCTTCTAAGTGATCAAGTGCATTCGTGCTCTCCCCACTGCAACAACAAATCATGAAATGCTCATCTGGATGAAGAAGTGGGGGAGAGTTAGCCAGCTCTATAAATTCTCCCCCAGTTGCTGTCAGAACCAAGTGCTTTCCAAGAGGCATCCCATTACTGCTAGCCTCAGCTGGGATAACTGCCCTCTGGAGTTTGTTCAGATGGGCAGCCTGTAGGGAGCAGCCTGCCAGCACTCGGGTTCCAGTCAGTCTTTCAGGTCAATTGAAGAAGGAGCTTGAGGATATGGTAGGGATTTGTCACAGTGCATGCAAGATGTCAGGACCATTGACCGATTTCCACATGGCATAGATGTGCATGTCACGTTTTTTGAGACTTTTTAATATTTAATTGTGTCCTTCACGTCATATTTCAAGTATATGGAAAGAAGATGGAGATCTATTTCACTTTGACTAGAATGGAAATCTTTAAAGATTCACCTGAGAAAACACTTCCCTGTTTCCACGTTGTATCCCCTGGAGCCATGAGCTTCTGGAGGGCAGGGGTTGTTCTGCTTTTTTGTCCCCGTATCCTCGGCATGTAGGGTAAGGCCTGGCAGGTGCTTAGGAAAGGCATCGACTCAGACTTCAGTGACCAGTGTTGTTATCCCGCCTTTCAAAGCAGGCGTGAGATTTGGGGAAGGTGATCTGGCGCCTTCATGCACGCGCTTCCAGAAACTTGGATTGCTTGCTTCTGGCTAAATATTATTTATTGCTCACGCGGTAATCCCATTTATTAGGACTTTTATGGCGAGGAGTAGACTCGGTGCTCAATACAGTTTTATTAATGATCATCTATCACGTCCAGTAAAGAGATAGCAAGAGAATCTCATCTCGACGGAGCCACTTGAGTAAGCCTGACACCCGTTCAGTGCTTAGCCAGGACCTGCGTATGAGCAGGAATATCCGAAAAATAATGATGCCGGCAGAAGTGAGAGAGGCCCTGGAAATCCTCCTCACAGCCCGACTCATAAAATCAAAGGGCAGGGATGGCTGTGTCCACATCTCCCCCCATTCGGGAAAGGAGCTTTTTTTCATCTCTAAAAGGCCAGAATTTGGCATTTGCCTCATTGGTCGTTAAAAATGATAAATCCCCAGCGCGGATTATGCTTGGGAGTGTTGTAGAGAAGAGCCAAGTAGCCTCGCTCTGCCTAGAGCCCTCCTTTATAGACCAGAAATAAAAATGCCGGAGTGATGGCCGCACCCTGAAGGTACAACATTCCTCCCTCCCTTGAAGGAGAAGGAAAAATAAGAGACAATTTTCTCAAATCACCGCAAGCCACATATGTAATTTCTTCGTTTTGAAGAGTCCATGCCAGAGTTGATTAAGATTCTTTGGACTTTTGGAAGAGAAACGTGTAGGTGGCAAGTCCTCAAAGAGTTCTTGGCCTTCTGAGAGGTGAGCCATCGACTGCTTGTAAATATTCCCCTTGAGAGACCTTTGATGGGCTTCTGTGCACACTACAAGTCTGAAGGAGATGACAGTGTTAGGTCAGAGCTAAAACTGGCCCAGACTGGGGTGGTGTTTTTTGACATAGGGAATCCTTGTGTCAGAGATCATCGTGTGGCATAAAGAACCCAGACACATAAAACGGGGGAAATGTCGGTATGGAGACGTGGTCTGGTATGTGTGAGCCGATGGAGGGGGAAATAGCAGAGCTAAGAGGAGCCTGGGAAGGGTAAGAATACCGTACAGGATGAGTGAAACCAAGGAAAGAATCACCGGTGGGAAGCTGAACCCTGAGTAAGTGGGAAGTATAATGAAAGAGAGGCTGCATGGTTAAGTGGGTTGAGAGCCAGGCTAAAAGCCAGGAGAACCTGGGTTCAAGTCTCACCTCTGAGATTTGCTGTGGGACCCTGACAAATCATTTAATCTCTCAGTGCCAGCAGGCAATTTTCTAACACTAAGAGGGAGAAAGGAAAAAAAAAAAGGTCTTGTTCTGCATTATTAGAACTCACTCCCAACTCTGATGAAGTCACAGGTCTAAGCAAAAACAAAACAAAGAAACTGAGAGCCAAGGTGGGCTGGCCCCATATTGATTATGTCCCCCCTCCCCAAGATCCTGCCTTACAAAGAATGGTTAATGCCTCGCTGCCTTACAATAAATCAGTCAACAAGTCATTCTAAAATACCTCTTACTACTTCAGCTACTAAAGAGATAGTCCCATGAAAAGTAAAGGGACATTTCACTTTTTTTGCTAACACTAAATTCAGTTCCCTCTTTTGTAAAATGATGGGGTCAGTCAGGCTGATGTCTAAGCCCCCATCCCTGCCCAGCTGAAATTCCAGGATGCCAGGATTCTACCGGTAACCGGCACCTTTGACCAAAGACTGAGCTTTCCGAGACAAAAGGGCCAGCAGTTATAGGGTAAACACAAGACGGGAGTTAACTAGCAGGCTCTCATCAGCAAAAATGAGCTCTCATGTTTCCCTGGCACTATTAGCTCATTAAAGGAACATCCCTAAACCAAGCAGAGAATGAATCACTGCTAATGTTCAGGGAGAGCACAGGCCTCAGGTCAAGGCTAAGGTCAACAAAGAAGAGTCTCAAAATGAGAGAAGGTTAAGGTCGCATTTGTTCTTAGAGTGGCTCCAATTAGAAATCTGGGAAGAAGTTTCTGAGAAAAAAAAGCCCCAAGGTTCTCAAAGCAACACAGCCCTTTCAAGGCATAGCCATATAGGTATAACTGAGAGCTGATGGTCAGTGATGGTTGAGAAGATGTGAACTGAGTGAACCACCCACGAAGGAAGGAAAGAGTCCCCTCCTCAAGTGAAGCCCCGATGGGCATGTATCTGCGCTTAATGAGTCCAGGGGATACGATATCGCAGCAAATAGTGGAATTGTAATAAAAGCAGCTGACAAAATGCTTTAAGGTTTGCAAAGCGTTTTATGCTCACTATGTAACTTGGGCCTTACAACAGCCGCGTTAAGCGTTTGTGAAGCACTTGCTGTCTCCAGGTACTGTGCTGAGTGCCTGGCACATACAGAAATAATTTAAAAACAATAACCCAGTACCTGCTTTCAGGAATCTCACAGTCTGAGGGAGACAACACGTGTGCAAACAAGATACGGAGAGGATAAATTGGGAAGCAGGTGTATTAGAGGGAAGTCACTAAGATTAAAGAGGACTGGGAAAGGCTCGATGAAGAGGGCTGGACTTTAGCTGAGCCTTGAAGGAGGCCAGGGAAGCAGGACCGGTGGAGGTGAAGAGGGAGGGAGCTCCAGCCACCAGGGACAGACAGTCAGTGAGAAAACTCCGTTGGGAACTTGAGGAAGGGGAAGAAGGCTGGTGTCACTGTATGGAGTGGTGCCAAGTATGGAGCAGGGAATAAAGCTAGAAGACTGGGAAGGTAGGAAGGGGCCCGGCTCTGAACTGAAGGGCTTTGCAAACCCAACAGGATTTCCTGTCTGATCCTGGGGGTAATAGGGAGCCACTGGAGTTTATTGAAGAGGGGCAGGGCAAATAGCCCAGGGACCCAGAGGGCCGAATTTAGGAGAGTGTTGAATTTAAAGGTGCTAACAGGGCTTGCAGTCATTCAGCAGCCTTGGAGCAAAGCTTAGCACCTAGTTAACAAAGATAATTAGTTAAAATGGGAAGCTACCAGATAGAGGGCTGAGGGGAGCTCCTCTCCCAGGCTACCCTTTTTTTCTCCCACAGGTAATCTCCTCAGCTGGGGCCCACTCCAGTGTCCCAGGGTGAGATGGTATCCTCCATCAACTCCATAAAAAACGATTGCTCTAAGGGTAGTTTGTGGTACTTGCCCAAGCACAAACATTCTGTCTTTGAGCTGTGGGGAGGAAGATCCTGCTGGTCTTAGTTACAACTGTTACATGCTCTGGTCACACAGATCACGTCAGAGATGGGATTGGAACTCAAGTCTTTTTGGCTCCTAATCATTTACTCTGTACCCTGTCATACAGTGCAGATTGTAGAATGTTAATGCAATAGCATGTTGGCATTCAAAATGGCATTGAAAGGGGCAGACAAGACTATGGAAATTCTGTGCAAAGGAGAGGCAAATCAATGGGCATGCAGTAGTTAACCACTATGTAAACAGTATACCAATGAAATGCTGGGGAAGAAAAGAGGTGGTAGAGTTTGGAACTTGGTGTGACTGTTGATGCTCTGATACATCAGTTTATTTGCATTGTAAAGTTGATTAAACATGCACTTTTTGAGAAGAAAGCAACAGGGCAGACTGTGACAGTGAAAGAAGGAAAGATGAATGAAGTTACGAATAAGAAAGACGGTGCTCTTACATTTTCTGTAGGACCTACCACATTGTGGTAGCTACAAGTTTAAATACTGCAGAATAATCTCATTCCTTTACTCCTGTTAAATGTTACCTAGCCACATTCTAGAGGCCCCCGCATCACAAACCACAGCTTTTAGCGCTTGCAGGGCTGTACAGAGTGTTATAGGGTGCTTAGCTCATCCCCGTTTTACAGATGCCCGGAAAGGTTAGGAGGCAGTGTGGCATTGTATAGAGAGAGAGCTGGCCTGGGAGCCAGGGAAACTTGGGCTCCAATTCTGCCCCTGACACCTGCTGGCTGTGGGGCCCAGGAAAGACACTTAATTTCCAAGCCCTCTAGATTAAAAACAGTAATAGTGATGATAATAATAACTAACTTTCATTTAGCTTACAAAGTGATTTACAAATAACATCTCATTTTCAATTCAGTAAACATTCAGTAAGCACCTACTGTGCTCCAGGAACTGGGCTAAGCTCTCTTTTCCTCAGAACATCCCTGGGAAGCAGGGGCTGTTATTATCCCCATATTAAAGATGAGAAAACTGAGGTAGACAGAGGTTAAGCAACTTGCCTAGAGTGCCTATTTGTATAAGAGTATTTACAGCAGCTCTTTTTGTGGTCACTAAGAATTGGAAATCAAGGGGATGCCCATCCATTGGGGAATGGCTGAACAGGCTGTGTTATATGACTGTGATGGGATCCTACTGTATTATAAGAAATGGCAAGCAGAAGGATTTTAGAAAAACTTGGAAAGACTTACATGAACTGATGCAAGGTGAAGCGAGCAGAACCAGGTAAACATTGTACACAGTTACAGAAATATTATATGATGATGAATTGTAAATGACTTAGCTATTCTCAGCAATGTACTGATCCAAAACAATTCCAAAGGACTCATGATGAAGCATGCTGTCTGCCTTCAGAGAAACAACTGATGTTATCAGAATACAGCCTGAAGCATAGATTCCTTTTTTTTTGTTTGAGTCTTCTTGTACAAAATTAATAGTGTGGTAATGTTTTACATAACTGCACATGTATAACCAATTATCAGATTGCTTATCATCTCAGGGAGGGGAGAAAGGTGGAAACTCAGTACTTTTTAAAAAATGTTAAAAATCATTTTAACATGTAATTGGGGGAAAATAAAATATTATTTTTTAAAAAGAAAGAAAGAAATGCCTCTCAGCACCCTTCCTCAGAGAAAATACAGTCAGACTTCAAAGAAAACTCTGGATTGTCATCCAGAGTTGGTTGATCTTTTAGCCCTTTCTTGTTGGGGACCTTTTTTCCCCTTGTATCTAATATCCTGGCAATCCAGTTATGCCAGATGGTTTCC
This sequence comes from Pseudochirops corinnae, assembly GCA_028646515.1. Taxonomy (NCBI): domain Eukaryota; kingdom Metazoa; phylum Chordata; class Mammalia; order Diprotodontia; family Pseudocheiridae; genus Pseudochirops; species Pseudochirops corinnae. The sequence continues at coordinate 538,518,326 of CM053585.1, forward strand.
CTTGGAGGAAGTCACAAATGAATTCTGCATGGCCAGATCCTGTCCTCTTGGGCCAGCCTGTTCCCTGCTCTGCCTCCTTGCTGATGGAGTGGCCGGCCCCTGGATGAGCTCTCACAGTCTGCTCCATAAAGCTGCCTGGAGATTTTCAGAGCCCAGTAACTCACCAAGTAAACCTGGGACAGGACGGGGAATAAACGCAAATTGCAAACAAGGAGGGAGTGAGTAGGAATAATGCACTCATTTAGGAGTCATAAAACCTTTGATCTCACTTTGAAGAAAGAGACTCGGGTTTAAACAATCCATCCAGGGACAGCCAGATGCCCATAAAGACCCGTCCTTTGCTTTGATAGGAAACTACTGAGGTCTGTCTTGCAGCTCTGGTTTGTAAACAGATTAGTTAAGTGCTCATTGGGGTCCATTTGCATAGGATTTTCAGGGCTCCAGCCCCCTTCTGAACCCTAATGAGCAGCAAAGCAGTTGCCAGCTTGGAAATCACACCCTCCATCCATCCCTCCATCCCTTCATCCATCCATCCATCCATCCATCCATCCATCCATCCATCCATTTATCTCTCTGTGTGTATATATGTGTATGCATATGTATATTTATATGTGTGTATATATATATATATATATATATACATATATATGTATATATGTGTGTCTACCCATTTATTTTAATGCTTACTAGAAATCCCTGTAGATAATGGCTCTGTGGTTAAGAATGCAATAATTTTTAAAGCTATCCTAGAGTTAACATATAGATACAGATTCATATATGTATGTATGTATATAGGTGGAGGAGGTAGAACTGGAGTATTCAGGGGCTCCAGGGCTATCCTAAGAAAAGACTGGACCACAGATTTAGAGCTAGGAAGGACCTTATCAGTCATAGGGCCATCGATCTAGAGCTTGGAGGCTACATAGTCTAACCCTCTCATCTTACAGATGAGGAAACCAAAGCCCAAAGGAGGGGTCTGATCCACCCCAGGTCACGCAGATGGAAAGTGGCAGAGCTGGGATTTGAACCTGGGTCCTATGTCTCCCTATCCCACAGATTTCTATTGTAGCCCAGAGTGGAGGGAGAGGAGTGGTCTGTGAGCAGAGAATGCAGCCAGAATGTCAGACTCTCCCTCTCTTCTCCTACCTACCTTTGCCACCTGTTAGCTGTGTGACTTTGGACAAATGCTTTCCTTTCTCAGGGCCTCAGTTTCCTCCTCTGTAACATGAGAGGGTTGGACCCGATGACCTCTAAGTCTTCTTCTAGCTGTAATATATGTTCCAATGATCCCTTCCAGGGCTAAGTCTTTGATCCCTGTGTTCGGAGAGCTGGGTCGGGCCCCTCGGAGAGCACTGAAGGGCAGTGGTTAGCTTGTTTTGAAGGAGAGTTCAGACAGCCTTTCTTCCACAGGTGCCAAAGTTAGGGGACGTTTATCTTTGATGAAAGTGGTTCACACTAATCTAGGTTTGTTCTTCTCAGCCCCTAACAGTAGAGCTGGTAGTGGCTAATTTAGGCTGGATATCCGGAAAAACTCCTACCAATTGGAGTCAAACGGAAATGGGACAGGAATTCTTTAGGAAGCTGTGCCCTCTCCTTGGAGGTTTGAAGTCATGAGGCAAAAAAGAAAAACACCCTTTTCCCAATACAGGTTGGAGTTAATGGCCACCACTTTCCACTGGAAAATTCTGAAAATTCAGGAACACTTTCCCCTTATTCACCAAATGTGCCAGGCCTGATGCTAAGTGCTGTCATACAAAAACAAAAAAGTAACAGTCCTGCCCTCAAGGAGCTTGCATTCTACTGGGATAAGCAAATACAAAATATATTGAAAGTAAATGTCAGTTAATCTCAGTGAAGGGTCATGTGAGGAAAGAATAATAGTAGTAGAGAGTACCTCTCTTAGAAGACAATTCTCCAGCTAAGCCTGGAGGGGAGCTAAGGTTTCAAGGGATAAGGTGATCCTTTTGTGGGAAATGACTGTCTTCAGTATACTTGGGGCTTTCAGAGAATCCTTGTTGGGTATTTCAATAATTAGGGTAAAAGGTCATTTCTGTTCTTAGATTTGGAATGAAGACAGCTGATGTAGGAGCATATACAAAACTGTTGACCACCTTGAGTGCCACAGATGGAGTGGGGAGTGGCAGTGGCCAATTGTCGGTCAGAATTTAAGAGAGTTAGTTACCATGGGAAATGGATGGCCTGAAATTCTGGGATTAGGACAACTGAGCAATAGAAAGGCCAGATTTCCATCCTGTCCCTGCACGTAGCACACCCTGCAGCTTTCTGTTTCATGGCAGAGAATGTTGAGTCTTTCTGGTGAGGATGAAAATGACTCCCAAAGCTCAACGCCGTGATGAGAAATCAAATTTCTAGACCATTTTAGGCTGACAAAGCACTTCTCCCAGAGCTCCCTGAGGAGGATGCTAATAAAAAGTACTAAGAAGCAACATTTCTGAGTGCTCGCCACTTTCAGGTTGGCAAAACACTTCACAAATTTTATCTCGTCTGATGTGTTTGTGTCTTATTTGACACACAATAACCTTAGGAGTTAGGAGTTATTGTCCCCTTTTTACACATGGAGAAACTGAGGCTCAGAAAGGGGGCTAATATACCCAGAGACCTCATAGCTGATAAGAGCCTGAGCCAAGGCTGCTCATCTTTCCACTGTACCATCCAGCCCTTAACCCAGGAGTGCTAGCCAAACCCAAGCTACTCAGCCTTAGTGTCAGTCCCATCTCTATATCCTGACCCATTAGACTGTACGCTCCTCATTTTTAAAATATTTATTTATATTTAGTTTTCAACATTCACTTCCATAAGTTTTAAATTTTCTCCACCTCCCTCCCTTCTCCTCTCCCCAAGATGGCATGCAATCTGATATAGGCTCTACATATACATTCTTATTAAACCTATTTTCACATTAGTCATGTTGTATAGAAGAATTAGAATGAACAGGAATAACCACAAGAAATAGTCTACTTTGCTCTGTATTCAGACTCCATATTTCTTTCTCTGAATGTGGATGGTATTTTCCATCATGAGTTTTTTGGAATTGTTTTAGGTCCTTGCATTGCTGAGAAGAGCTAAGTCTATCAAAATCAGTCATCTCACAACGTGGCTGTAACTGTGTACAACGTTTTTCTGGTTCTGCTCATTCAGCATCAGTTCATGTAAGTCTTTCCAGGTTTTTCTGAAGTCCACCTGCTCATCATTTCTTATGGAACAAAGGTATTCCATTACATTCAACTTGTTCAGCCATTCCCCAGCTGATGGACATCCCCTCAATTTCCAGTTCTTGGCCACCACAAAAAGAACTACTATAAATATTTGTGCACATGTGGGTCCTTTTCCCACTTGTATGATCTCTTTGGGATGCAGCCCTAGAAGTGGTATTGCTGGGTCAAAGGGTATGCACATTTTTTTGGCCTTTGGGCATAGTTCTAAATTGCTCTCCAGAATGGTTGGATTAGTCCATGACTCACCAATGAATTAGTGTTTCAGTTTTCCCACATCTTTTCCAGTATTCATAATTTTCCTGTTTTGTCACGTTAGCCAGTCTGATAGGTGTGATACAGTACCTCAGAGTTGTTTTGATTTGTATCTCTCTAATCAATACTGATTTAGAGCATTTTTCATATGACTATAGATAGCTTTAATTTCTTCCTCGAAAACTTCCTGTTCATATCCTTTGACCATTTATCAGTTGGGGAATGACTTGTATTCTTGTAAATTTGACTCAGTTTTCTATGTATTTTATAAATGAGGCTTTTATCGGAGACACTGGTTGTAAAAATTCTTTCCCAATTTTCTGCCTCCCTCCTAACCTTGGTTGCATTGGCTTTGTTTGTGCAAAAAACTTTTCAATTTAATGTAATCAGAGTTATAGCCATTTTGCATTTCATAATGTTCTCTGCTTCTTGTTTGGCCATAAATTCCTGTGTTCTTCCTAAATCTGACAGATAAACTGTTCCTTGCTCTCCTAATTTGCTCGTAGTCTCAGCCTTCACCTCTAAATCATGTACCCATTTGGACTTTACTTTGGTGTATGGGATGGGATGTCAGGCGCCTCATTTTTGCTTTGCTTTGCGTGCCCAGCACAGAGTAGGTGCTTAATAAATGTGTGTTGAGCACTACTGAGCACTTTGCATTTCCGTAGTGCTTTGAGATCTACAAAATGTTTTCCCTCACACCAGCTGCGTGGAATACAGCAGGGTAGATTGTATTATTCCCATTTTACAGATGAGGAAACTGAGGCACAGAGCTAAAGTGACTAGCTCGGGGTGTCAGAGCTACGGCTTGCCCTCAGGATGCTTTGGGCCATGACCTGCCTTCTAGATCAAAACCACCCAAGGCTAGATGTGTCATGGGGGGTGGGGGGGGGGGGTTGGGAAGCGATAGGAATAGTGGGTCATGTTATTTAGCCTGCTTCCCCAAGCTCATCTCTTTACCTTGACTTAGACTCCCCTATTCCTACAGAGGCATGAGGTGTGTTAGAGGATGGGATCTGGAGCCCAGAAGAGCTGAGTTCAAATCCAGCCTGACACTTATTAGCTGTGTGACCCTGGACAAGTCACCTAACCTCCTTTTGCCTCAGTTGTCTCAATCGCAGAGTGGGGATAGTAACGGCACCTGCTGTTCAGAGTCAGATGAAATAGTATTTGTAAGGCATTTAGCGCAGTGCCAGGGACAAAGCGGGCGCCGCATGCGTGCTCACTGTCTTCTCTGTTCTCTTTTCCTGTAGACGGAATCGAGAAAGGAATGATGAGGCCTTCGCTTGCTTGTCTGTCACACTTGCGAATTTTTCAAAAGGTGTGGAGCCACAAAGGCCACATCCTGTAGTCACATAGCGGTGCGAAAAGGGCCCTGCACAGGCTCACACACTCCCTCCCCCCCCCCGTCCCTCCCCCCCTCTCTGTCTCTGTCTCTCTGTCTCTGTTTCTCTCTCCTCTCTCTCCCTCCCTCCCTTTCCCTCTCTCTCTCTCTGTCTCTCTCCATCTCTCTCTGTCTCTGTCTCTCTCTCTCTCTCTGTGTTTGTCTCTCTGTCTCTGTTTCTCTCTCCTCCCTCTCCCTCCCTCCCCCTCTCTGTCTCTCTGTTTCTCCCTGTTTCTCTCTCCTCTCTCTCCCTCCCTCCCTCCCCCTCTCTGTCTCTGTCTCTCTGTCTCTCTGTTTCTCTCTCCTCCCTTTCCCTCCCTCCCCCTTTCTGTCTCTGTCTCTCTGTCTCTGTTTCTCTCTGTTTCCCTCTCCTCCCTCTCCCTCCCTCCCTTTCCCTCTCTCTCTCTATCTCCATCTCTCTCTGTCTCTCTCTCTCTGTGTCTCTGTCTCTCTGTCTCTGTACATACATATACACACATATGTATATGTATATAAAATCTACACACATGTATCTGAGTCCATGCTATACCAGACTGACATCTGAAGCACCTTTTAGCTGTGAGATTCTGCCGTTATCAGAGGTCTTCTTTGGGTTCCCCAGTTTGTTTTTACCTGTATTTATATGCATATATATTTAAGCACACAAGCTGATGGAGGAGTAGTGGTCTCGGTAGGGAGGTGCCCCTGGGTGCCCAGAGGCTGTGCCAGCGGAGTGTGAGTTCGGTGGGTGCTGCTGAGCTGAGCCCCAGTGACTTCCTGGCTGCAGGCCCTCCTTGGTTCAGAGGGGCTCCTCATATGGTGATGGATTTGGGGGAGCAATAATCTCTGCTTATTTTTGTACTTGGCTCATCCCTCAGTGGACTCAAGCTTCTCCCCAGCAGGGACAGCGTTTCACTCATCTTGGCATCTTCAGCAAGGCGTGGCATAAGGTCCTTAATTTACACCTGTTGAATTGACCCCAAACCAGCCCACATTTATTGAATGGAAGCCTATTAGACCAGGGCCAAGCCAAAGCAGAGGAATTTGTGGTCTGCGTTAGAAGAATCCAATGGCAATAATCTTTTCTTTTTTTTTAAACTCAGGCACCCAGCGAAGTGTCTCATAGACCTCACTTTAGACTCAGCATCCCCATGTCTCCCAATACAGAAGGAAGAATAAGGGCCAGCTTCAGGCTTATCCTTGGGATTAGAGCCTTACGCAATGGCTCTTTCAGCACAGTACAATTTGCGAGCATTTATTGCCTGCTGTAAATTAGAAGCCCCAAACAATGGCTTTTATGACTTCAGGTAAGGTGAGCACAGCTTTCTAAATGTAACTCAAACTGTGAATTCCCTTTAGCAACTACTTGGGATCACAGGAAGCAGAAATGGAGAAGCCCCTTGGTTTGGCTGATTATTTTGTATTTCTCCTCTTCCTTATGGGCATGAGCCATGAGGGTGCAAGAGGGTTTTATGGTAGCCCCCTGTTTACCTGCGCCAGCCCCTTTCGTCTCCCCTTTGACCCAACATCAAAGGCATCCCTCTTTCCTCAGATCAGTACATGGGAACTCGGCTTGCCCCATTGTGGAGCAGAAATGTCCAAAGACAAAAAATTTACAGGCCTTAAAACACCCTCCACTTTTCTTCTGCCAGCTTAGAAACAAATGTCCCCTTGATTTCTTCCAACTAAGATGCCTTGTAAAGTGGATCGAGGGCTAGGCTTTGAGGCAGAAAGATCCAGGTTCAAATCCTACTTCACACACTAACTGGTACTATGACAACAGGCAAATCATGTCACCTGCTCCGAGAATCATCTGTAAAATGGGAATCCATCATAACAACAGGAGGTACTTCATAGGGTGGCTGTGAGGGTCAGATGAGAGCATGTATGAAGCACTTTGCAACCTTTAAAATGCCGTATAAATGAGAATTCACATAATTCCTCTGGGCTTCATTAACCAGCTTCTTCATTAACCAACAAAGACAGTCAAATCAATCAAAAAAAGCGCCAGTAAATCAAAGTGATTTAAAACTCATTAAAAGAAAAGAAAGAAAAAAGAGGAGAAAATAGCCCATGAAAAGCTGGAGATTATAGTTTAGACCCACTACCCAAAATAGTGGAAATTGTAGTCTTCGAAATTAATTGCTGAGAGGCTTGGAATTTAATTTTTTTCATCTGTTATAATCCTTTATTGATTGACTGATTGAGTTTTAGTTTTCAATAGTCACTTCCATAAGATTCTGAGTTCTAAATTTTCTCTCCCCCTCCCTCCTCAGGACTGCATACAATCTGATATAAGCTCTCCATATACATTCATATTAAACATATTTTCACTTTAGTCATGTTATAAAGAAGAATTAGAACTAATGGGAGGAACCACGAGAAAGAAGAAACAAAACAAAGTGAAAACAAAGACAAAAAAGAAAGAGAGCAAATAGCCTCCTTCGCTCTGCATTCAGACTCCGTAGTTCTTTCTCTGGATGGTGGATGGCATTTCCCATCCTGAATCTTTTGGAGTTGGCTTTGATCCTTACACTGCAGAGAAGAGCCAAGTCTATCACAGTCAGTCATTACACAACGTGGCTGGTACTGTGTACAATGTTCTCCTGGTTCTGCTGGAATTTAATTTTTTTTAAGAAAGAAAACATGGGCCTTCTGGATAACGTGGGAACCCAACACTCATCAATGTATTTCTCTCAGTGACCCACGCAGATCACAGTCCACCCCTTCATGCTCATCCTGTCAGACCCTTGTCCATATCCTTTGGAAGACCCACCAGAGGACTCCCTGGTCTTACTCTCCCCTAGATATTACCTGGATGTGAATGGCGCCTAGTGGCTGTCCAACAATTACCCCTCGCCATATGTGTGCTATGTGACTCATCCATCACTTTTTCTCAATCTTGTATTTCTTTCTTTGTTGACACTTTTTAGACCATTCCATTAATTCTTCATTTATAATGTTCTTGTTCAACATGTACTCTCCATTGCACCATTCATGATGAGATGCTAGTGGTTCATGGTCACACCCCTATATCACCATAAATCCAAAGAAGAAAAGCTGTCATTTTTGTCCAAAAAAAAAAATCCCCTTTTTCATGATGCTGCTTAGAATTCATTAAGGTCTTGCTCTGTAGATGGCAAAGTTTGGCTGAATCACCAATTCCCGTCATCAAATCCAGTGACCTTTTCTTAGCTTTTGCCTCCTTGTGTTCTCTGCTGAGTAGATGCTGATAACCACACCTCTTTTTTTTATAATCCCTTCCCGCATGGCTTCAAAGACCCCACACCCACCTGGTTCCCCTCCTACCCCTCTAATGGCACCTTCTCTTTCTTTTTCATTGGTTCCTCATCTTCCCATCTTTAGTGTTGTTTCCCAAGGTCTTCTTTCTCTCCCTCTCTTCCTCTGTCCTCTTCCTCCCCTCTCCCTCAGGCCTCTTAGGTCTCCCTTCAGGCCACTCTGTTGTCAATTCAACTTTAACAACATTGATTAAATACTTACAGCTGCCAGCAGGCACAGTGCTAGGTGCTGAGGTTACAGAGACGAGAAGGAAAATCTCTGTCTTTGTGGAACTTACTTATATGTTCCTGGAGAGAAATACCACGTCTGCAGATAAGTAAAATTTAACAATATGAGCAAATGCAAAATCACTTTTGAGGCACTAACAAGTAGGGAATTAAGAAAGGCTTCTGGGAGAAGGTGGCCTTTGATATGAGCTTTAAAAGGATCTAGGGAGCACAAGAGGTGGAGATGAGGAGGAAGAGCACCGCCGATGTGAGAGGCAAAGGCTCACAGGTGGGAAAAGAGATGACGTGTAAGGAATAGCAAGTGTGCCTGGACTCACACTTAGACCACTGCAGTAACTGCTGGTGGCTTTGCTTGCTGCAAGTTTCTCCCCACTCCAATCCATCCTCCATTCAACCACCAAGGTGATTTTCCTAATGCTCAGATCCGACCGCATCATCAGTTAACTTCAGTGACTTCCCTTCACCTGTAGGATCAAATACAAAATCCCCTGCTTGACCATCAAAGCCCTTCATAGCCCAGCTATGAAGTCTTTCCAGTCTCCTTACCCCTCCCTTCCCACCACATAGGCTTTGATCCAGTGAGAGGCCTCCGTGCAGCACCTTGGACAGACGCTCCATCTCTTGGCTCTGGCTCTTCCTCCCTCAACATCCCCTACTGACTTCCCCAACTTCCTGTACGTCTTGACTTAAATCCCATCTTTTCCAGGAAGCCTCCCCCATCCTCTTGTTCTAGGCTCTTCCATCTGTTAATTATTTGTCCTATATATAGTTTTTTGGTAGATGTTTGTTGTTTTGTTTTTACACCCCATTAGATTTTGAGCTGCTTGAGGCCAGAGACAGTCCTTTGTCTCCTTTTGTGCCTACACAGTAGGTATAGTATCTACCTACACGTAGTAGGAACTACCAAATGTTTATTGATTGGTTGAAATAGGCTCTATTGTCCAGAATGTACAGCGCATGGGAGGGGGGAGGGGGGGAGGGGACTGGGATATAAAATCAGATTAGAAAGAAGTATTGGAATCAGGTTGTGAAGGGCTTTTGATAGCAAACAGAGGAATTTGGAGTTTATCCTCAGAGCCATGGAAGCTCCTTAAGTGGGAAAGAGACATGGCCAAGCCTGTTCTGTAGGAATCCCAATCTTATTTCTGTAGAAATACGGTGTTAGACTCTGCAGCCAGCACTGTCCTGTTTTATCAGGCTGGTTTTTCTGTTTTATCAGGTTCTATTTTTACCTCTCAGCGTCTTGCCAGAAATATTAAGCCATAAAATGTCCCTGGCAAGGGACAGACTATGGATACCCATTAACAGGTGAAAGGACTCAAGCCACTTTCTCCACGGTTGGCAATCAGAGAAGATGGACAGAGGGAGAAGCTGTTACAGAAACAGTATCCTTGCTTGGCCGAGAGAGGCCACAGGAGGCCAGAGGGATATAGCTGCTCAGTGCTTATGGAGGCTCAGCTGTGGCACTGTGAGTCCCAGCTCCAGCTTCTCTGTCCACTCCCAGCCCCTTCCCAGCAGCACTCACTTTGGTGCATTCCAAAGTAAAGGAAGGAGGTCAGATGTAAAGATGCACTATGGATCAGAGAGAAAAGGAAGCCAAGGCATTGTGGCAGCCCCGTGGATTCGGTGATGTTTCCTAGGGCTCCCTGGTTGTGGTCTGTAGCTTGAGTCATCCCAAAGGAGAAAAGTCCAGAAAAATACCTGTGCCCTTTGGCAGCTGTCACTCTTGGCCAAGCCACCCATGTGAATAGGCAAGTCCTAAAAGGAAGCCCCAGAGGAACCCTGGGTCCTCTGGCTCCTAATGCAACTAAACCACACTGCCTCTATCCCTGTCCCTGCTACCTACTGACCATGGTCAAGTCACTTGGTCTCTCTGGGCCTCAGTTCTTCTGTCTGTAAGATGGGAGGGTTGGACTAGCTAACCTCCCAAGACCCCCTGCCCCAAATCTAAGTGCTATGATCCTAGGTTAACCTCAGATGGACATTTTCCTCCAGACTCAGCTCCAGGCTGCTTCCTACAAGAAGCTTTTCCTTATCTGCCCTCCTCCCCTCTGCCCTCCAGCTGCTACTGCCCTTCCTCCCCAAATAACCTTGTATCCATTTTGTATATAATCTGTAAATTACATAGAAGCTGCCTCAGGGACTTTGTCCACTTCTGTTTCTCTATCCCCAGGACTTGGAAGGGGCCTGATAAGTTAACTTGATGGAATGCTTCTTGATTGATTATGAAGTACCTACTGCAGGCATGCTGGTGCTAAGCTGGGTCCTTGGGTTACAAAGATCAAAATGAAACAGCTTTGTCTGCAAGGAGTTTACATTGTATCAGAGAAAAATAACTTGTATGCCTACAGACAGATGTAACCAATGGCCCAGGGGTCCCAAAGATAGGGGCTTACATGAACTGATTCTAATCTTAGAGACTGACCACCTTTCTCCCCAGAATTCATATCCTCTTTGCCTCATGCGACCCTGCCCCAAGTTTATTCTGGGAAATAGCCAAATAAAGTTTGTGCCCAGACTTCTAAGAATGTGAGTAATAGGGTCCCCAGATCCTGTACAAGCACCAAAGGTAGCAAATACAGATTTGGCAAGGATAAAATTTGTTTCATTTCATAGAAAAGGTCAAAGAACTCATAGAAGTCCATAAAGAGATTCAGAAAACATGCAATCCCTTCTGGAACTTTTTCTAGAATCTCAGAAGTGAAAAAAAAAAAAGATAATAAAATGGGATTTTAGAGTCACAGAACTTCAGACTTAGAAGGGTCCTAACAGACCATGTAGCCCAACATATTCCTGACAGAAGAATTCCCTCTGCAACATACCCAACTAATGGTTATCCAGTCATTATTTAAAGGCTTCCAATGATAGGCAGACTTCCAACACAACTATAACTTGACATTACTATTTTTAAAGAACTGATATCTACTTATCATCTCTAACACAAATCATCTAGATAAGGAGGACCTACTTGTAGTTTCCCAAGGACTAGAGATCTCCATGGGGTAAAGTAGAATTTGGTTCTGAGAGTAAAACATCTGAGTAGAGTGAAAGAGACTTCTATCTCTGTGTCTTTGGGAATCCTGGAGAACTTCAGAGAATGGTACGTGACCATGGCAGCTGGCTTGGAGGTGTAATAGGAAATCCCGGCAATTAATAGGGCCCTCTTCTGTTGAATGAACAGTACTGTTGGCCTTATTGGCCAATCAGATGTCCAAACTATGATGCCAAAGAGTTCATTTCCCTGAAATGTTTCCACACAGAGACTCTGAAGATACTCATATGAGGGGCCCTGGCTCCAATGCTCGTGATCTTGCCACCATCATCTTCATCACCAACAACTCTAGTTCCATCTCTGGTAAAGATCAAATGGCTCCAGAATCTGACCCACACTTTCCTTTTTCCAAAGGTCCAGCTCTTGAAAACAAACCAAATAAGAAAATAATAACCGTGACAGACTTGACCTTTGAAAAAGAAACCCTAAACGTTTCTGAGAGCTGGGGAGCTACTGGCCACAGACCATAAGAACTACACAGAAGTGTTGCCAGCCCTTGGAGCTGTAAGCCGTGTAACTCAGAAGCTGTTAAATGCAGATTAAATTTTGTCATGTGTCTATTTTGGCTCTGTATTCACAGGGCTCAGACATGTGAAAATTCTAGGAGCCTTTTTAGCATTCTGTCTGCCGTCCTGACCCTGCTCTGTCTGGTGCCCAAACAATCCATCAGGTCTATGCGAGAGTCAAGTTCAAATGGGGAATAGGCAGTACAGTCTGTTCCTAAGTGCTAGAAGTAAGCACCTGACAAGCAGGTGTGCTGGAAAGAGCTCTGGGCCTGGAGGCAAAAAGACCAAGAAGACTGGCCGTTAGTCCTGGCTCAACCACTTATTAGCTGTGTTACCTTGGTCAAGTCACTTTGTGTCTCCTGGACTCAGTTTCCTGGAGCCAAGAAATGGAGGGTCTTGTTAGAGGCTGCCAGGAGGCCAGTGTCACTGTATTGAAGAGTGTGTGGTAGGGAGTAAGGGCTGAGAAGAGCAGGAAAGTAGGAGGGCACTAGGTGATGAAAGGCTTTGAATGCCAAACAGTGCTGTGTATTTGATCCTGAAATGGACTGGGAACCACTGGAGCCCATTGAGCAGAGAGGTGACATGGTCAAACCTACACTTTAGAATAGACTGGAATAGAGGGAGGTGTGAGGCTAGCAGACTCACCAGCAGGCATGAGGTTATGAGTGCCCATACCAGAGTGGTAGCAGTGAAAGAGGAGAGAAGGGGCATGCATAGTCAAGAGACGCTGCAAAGGTGGGATCCACGGGCCTTGACAAAAGATGGGATTATGGGGAGCTGGTAGATAGATGGAATGGTAATGATAGAGGAGAGATGGGATGGGATGGAATGGGGCCATGTGAGGAGTTAGAATGTCAGCCACGTTTATCTTAGAAGACCACCTCATCATGGGAAACAGGGATGAAGGAGGAAAAAGGGGCAGACAGCATCTGAGTGATAGGAGATGGGGAAGAGGGAAGAAGGAGCCTCATAGTGAATGGCCTCAAGTTTTCTGTACAATATGAGATAAAGTTCTCAGAGGAGAGTGGGGGGGGGGGGGGGAGCCATGAGAAGTTTGAGGAGAGATGAGAAGGTTTAGAGATGCTGCTGTGGAGTGTGGAAGAGTGAGGTGATAAAGGAGGTAGAACAGGATTACCTGGTGGCAATGAGGGCCTAATTGAGGTTTTGTGACCTAAATTTGTAGTGGACCAAGTTGTGATATTCCCCATCTTCACTCATGTGTAGGAGCAGGCTATTTCAATAGTCTAGGCATGAGGTGATGAGGGCCTGCACCAAGGAGATGGCAGTGTCAGAGAAGGCAGACAAGAAATGTTCAAAAGTAAAGTAAAAAGACCTTGACAACAGATTGGATATGGGGTGGTAAGGGTGGTGGAAGGAGTGTGAAAGAGAGTGAACTTTGAGGATAACATGTAGATCATAAGCCTGGGTAACTGAGATGATAGTGGCACCCTCCACAGTAGGGAAAGGTTTGGGGTGGAAAGAGGGGAAGATGATGAGTTCAGTTTTGCACATGTTGAGTTAACATTACTACAGAATATCCAGCTTGAAATGTCCAACAGGTGGGTTCCAAACCTCCACTGGCCATCCCTTCCAAGGCCAGACAGAGCAAAGAATGATTATGACAAAACCTTTAAGTATTCAGTAACAATTGGTACAAGTAGTTCTCATAACTAATTAGTTTGTGGTTATTAGTTAAGAGAACTCTATGAAGTGAATGAAATAGGGAATATGTCTCCTCCCCTAAGAATGACTACCTAACTTGTTACACTTGTATAGAGATCATGTGTTCTTTGGATATTACTGTAGTTTACTTCCTTCTTCCAGACTGTTCTTCACTTCAGCATATGTGTATTCCCAATCTGGTTATTCTCTTTTACTTCTATGAAGACATTCAGCAGGGTGCTTCAAATTTTTCTATTCTATTTCTGCCAATACAATTTGCTATTTATTCCCTTTTAACTTTTTTGTGATTCTTAGTTCTCTCTTCAACCATTTGAGAATCTTTTGCTACAGTTAGTTCCAGGCTGTCTTTGAAATCAGGCCAATATTGGTTCAATTTCCTTTGTCTTTCAATATTTATTGAGATATACTTGGCACTTGTTTAGGTGCTTGGTGGTCATATTCTCTTCTTTTTTAATATCTTCCCTGTTGATTTATCTGCTTGCACGCTATGTTTTTAATTGAGTTTTTCTTCCTTATGAAATCTTTGGTAATTTCAGTGTTTTGTCCTTATATTACCCTATCACTCAGTTTTGGCTCCTTACCTTTTGATGTCAGATCCCCTGTGGGCTAGACATCACAACTGTCTCAGCCTCCTCCTATGTTGGGAAATTCATTCTTTACTGGCTCTAATCCCTGACCTGAGTAATTTCTAGGGGGACAGAATTGGCCCCGGCTGGATGCCAGTCCCCTTTCCTTTGGTCCTGGCGCAGTCCCATATACATGCTGATTCCTGGCCAGTTCTTCTGGTTGAGTACTGCCCCCAGCGTGTTGCCCATTTTCTATATCTCCCCGTCCTCCACAAAGAGACAGGTAGAGTTGAGGTCTGTTGTTTGTTTCTGAATAATAGTAGGGTGAAGACAAGGGACAGGGTGTGCTGGCAGAGATGGCAATAGCAGAAAGGAAATTATTGAAGGTCAGGTTTTTTGCTCTGCTAAAGTATGGGGGAGTTGGGGGGGCAGGGAGGACTTCTAAAGGAGAGCATTAAAGATTAGCCTTCTTTACTATGAATTCATAAGATCATTTCCCTATTAGTTTTTTGGTATCTTGGCTAGATAGCTACATTTGCTTTACCTCTTTCTCATAATTCCTATTTTGGGGAGTTTGGGGAAGTTCAGGAAGACTTGAAAAAATATCTAACCCTCTAAATTGTCGGTCACAATCCAGAAATGATTTCTTTTAAAGTTCACTGCTGATACTGAGAGTTCATAGACCCCAAAACCTTTTGTTTTCAGCATCTTTGTTGGTATTCAATGACTGAGTGTATCTGAGTGTATCTTCATCTGAGTGTAGGCTCCTTGAGGACAGGGAACATGTCTTTGTATCCCCAGTGCCTGGTAAAATACCTGACACGTAGTGGCATTTGTTGGATTGAACTAAATGGAGAAATACTTGGAAGGAAGATAAGTCTGTGTTCCTTGGCTGTAGGGCTGTATGGAGAAGGGGAGTCCTGTGCTGGGTGGCGAGGAGAACACTGATCATCCCAGCAAAGAGACAAGAAAAAACGTGAGGTGAGAAGCATCAAAAAGTGAAGCTGGGCAAAACAGAGCCAAGTCACTGAAGGTCTCATAAATTCTGGACTAAAGAATCTGGGTCAGATTAAATGGGCAATTGGGAGCCCTTGTGGGCTCTAGAGCTGGAGAATAAGCAACAACAACAAAAGGGGTGCTTCCTCGGACTCCTTGTTTTGCCTGCTATTCACTGCCAGATGCACTGCAGTAGTCTGATGAAGATTCACTGAAGGATTGACTATACCTGGAGCACCCTCCCTCCTCACCTCATGAGACCTTTCCTGATCCTCCCCTTTCCCTCTTCCTCTTGAAATCCCTTGGTATTACAGTTGTTGTTAACTTGTAGGAGAAAGTAAGCCCGCTGAGGGCAGGAAATGCTTCATTTTTCCCTTTGCATTCCTAGAGCCAAGAACAATTCTTTACACATGGATGTGCTAAACGAATGTATAGTGCATCAAACTGAATTGAATTGTATGTGGTAACTCCTGCCTTTGACAGATCTCTTTTGTGGTTGTTGTGCCATGATTTTCAGTTGTGTCCAGCTCTTCCTGATTCCATTTAGGGTTTCCTTGGTAGAAATACTAATGTAGTTGGCCAGTTTCTTATCCAGCTCATTTTACAAATGAGGAAACTGAGACAGAGGGGATAAAGTGACTTGCCCAGGGTCACACACTGGTGAGTGTCTGAGGCCAGATTTGAACTCAGGAAGATGAGTCTTCCCCACTCCAGGCCTGGTGCTCTGTGCATGGTGGCGCCCCTAAGTCCTTTTCAACTTCTGCTTTCCATGAAACCAAACATGAAACCAGAATAATAAAAACTTTCCTCCTCTCTCAGCAGAATGGCATCGGCCTCACCTTGTTCCAAATTGTGCCGCTCCCAATTAAAAAAGAGAGAGAGAAGGAAACTCCAGAACAACCTTCCAGCTGCTCTTGTTTAATCCATGTGGCTTCAGTCCCCTGAGAACCTTAAACTAAATCGACCACCAAATATGGAAAAATAAAAACAAACTCTTAATTAGAGGGGCTGAGAGGAACGCCTTGACTCACTTCTTTAGGGAAGGCGATGGATGGGGGAGGACAGTCGCTAGGAGCCTGTTTCAAGGTAAAGAAGGAAGCGGATTTGGGGGCACCTCCCGGCTCTCCAGAGGTTTCAAAGCAAAGATTTGTAAAGGCTTCAGGAATGCAAGGGACGGCATTGACTCCTTGTTAAATCAGATAGGGACCTAATTAGAGATTTATGAAAGCAGCAAAACACCTTCCAGCATGCAGTTTCCCTGCTGGGAGGAAACTCACTGAATCATGAGGATAAGACTACCAGCAGCAAGATGGGAAACACAGAGATTTAAAAAAGAAAGGAAGGAAAGAAGGAAAGATGAAAGGAAGGAAGAAAGAAAGGGAGGGAAGGAGGGGAGGAAGGGAAGAGGAAAGGAAGAAAGGAAAGGAAAGGAGGGAAGGAAGGAAGGAAGGAAAGGAGGGAGGGAGTGAAGGGAGAGAGGGAAGGAAGGGAGGGAGGGAGGAGGAAAAGAGGGAAGGAAGAAAGAAAAGAAAGGTAGGGAGGGAGGAAGGGAAGGAAGGGAGGGAGGAGGGAAGGAAGAAAGAAAAAAAAGGAAGGGAAGGAAGGGAGGCAAGGAAAGAGGGAAGGAAGGAAGAAGAGAAAGGAAGGGAGGGAGGGGAGAAAAGAGGGAAGGCCAGAAGGAGAGGAAAGGAAGGAGGGAAGAAAGGAAAAAGGAAAGAAGGAAGGAAGGAGAGAGAAAAAGTAGGGAAGAAAGAGTAGGGGAGAAAGGGTAAGGGAAAATGAATAGAAAAGATGAGAGAGGGGACAGAAAGAAGGAGAAAATAGGTGATTAAAAAGAGTCTGTCTCTTGACTTACTGTGAAATTTGATTCTTTGTCTCCCTTACCCCCCTTCCTTCCCAAGATAAGAAAGAGGAGAGAGAGAGAGAGAGAGAGAGAGAGAGAGAGAGAGAGAGAGAGAGAGAGAGTGGGAGGG
>CM053585.1:538535979-538540979 GCA_028646515.1 Pseudochirops corinnae
GCTTTTGGTGTGGGAGTTCTGACTGTGCTGTCTTCCTCCCATTCCATGCTTTGATCCTTTTTGTCCCCCAAGAAGGAATCTAGAGTTTGATCGCTGTTTTTACTTTGCTTCCTTTGCCTGCTCATGTTGCCAGTAAATTACTTGATTTTTTAGTTCTGTGGAACTCTGCTTCCAGAGGGGAAAGCTCTGTTCCAAATCACTGGGGTTTTCATAGCTGCCAGAGCTATCAGGAGGTTGCCAGTTTTTTTGCAGCTTACTGAAAATGCACCCCAGGACCACCACCCAAGACCACTATCTGGATCCAGGCCCCTCAACATAAGAGCGCTTAGCCTCTGAATGATCGCTTGGCCCCCTGCAGTCTGCAGGCCCAGAGCTCTGAAGCAGCCATGTGGAGGCAGCTGCAGGGCCACTGCTTCTGCTGCTTCCTTGCCCTGGAGGCAATTCAGCCAGACTGCTTTTCTACCCCAAATTTAGCTGAGTTCCACTGACCTTTCACTTTGTTCTTGTTTCTTATGGCTTGATAATTCTGGAAACTGCCGCAGCTGCTGCTGATCCACTCTCCTGAAGGCTCCAGCTGCGGCTTATCCTGGCCACCCCAGGGCCAAGCCGTGGTTTCAGGCTGGGCTGGTTTTGGCTCCCGGCATGCTGCAATGAACCCTTCCTGCCGAGCTGCCTTCAGGTGTATTTTTGTGAGTTTTGGAGCCCTAAAATTTCTTAAGAGTCATATTTTATGGGCATTTGAGGTGGCTATGTGGGAGCTGCAGAACTTTGTTGCTTCTATGCTGCCATCTTGGCTCTGCCTCCCCCCCAATTTTTTCACATCCCCTGCAACATTTGTAATTTTCCTCTGCTATCCTTTTAATCAATTTGAGAGGCATGAGATATATCACAGTTGTTTTAATGTGCATTTCTCTAATCAATAATGACTTAGAGTACTTTTTCATATGACTATATATGGTTTTGATTTCTTTTTCCAAAAGCTGCCTGTTCATAACCTTTGACCATTCATCATTTGGAGAGTTACTACTCATATTCTCATATATTTGACTTAGTTTTTTATACTTGAGAGATGAGGCCTTTATCCAAGAAACTGTTTCTAAAATCCCCTTCCCCTCAAGTTTTTGGTTTCTAATCTTGCTACATTGGTTTTATTTGTACAAAACCTTTTCAATTTAATGTAGTCAAAATTATCCATTTTACCTCTCATAATGTTCTCTATCTCTTGTTTATTCATAAATTCTCCTCTTATCCATAAATCTGATGGGTAACATTTCCATATTCTTCTAATTTTACTAATAATATCTCCCTTTTTGTTATGTCATGTATCAATTTTGACCTTATCCTGGTAAACTTTTGAAAAAGAGTTTTGCCTTTTGCAACCAGGTCTAACTTGCAGTCATACCCTGAGGAAACTTTTGTTTCTCTTTCTCCAGCTTAACACAATAATATGATGATGTGCCCTGGACAGTTAAGCGTCTGTTCGACAGTCATTTTATCCATCAATCTCATATGAACAGACCTTTGTCCTGTTGAGTATGGCTTCTTTCCTGAATTAAGACTGTGTGCTCTTTTGTCTAGGCTTAAGAGAATAGGAGCAGATTCAAAGACCGAAAAAGACAATGCGACAATATTGTACAAGGTGAGGGAACACCTCAGAGTTGATTAAAATGGTTAAAAAGAGTCAGAAAGTTTGGCATGCTCAAAGTGGCTTGGGGGTGGTGGTAAAGATGGAAAAAGTCAAGGCTGATCTAGGACAGAGTGGGGAGAGTCTAGCAGGAAGCAGTAAATGCATGTGAGAGGGAGGAAGAAGTGGGTGGGGGATGTGCCCTGGTCATGGGTGGGCAAATGAATGGAGTGCATGTTTATTCCAGCCAGGAAGAGAGAGTACAGAGTGTATGTGCAGGGGGAACGGCTAGGAGCTATGTGTGGGAGACTAGCACCTCAGCTGTCTCTCTTTGGCTGTTCTAAGTGTCTCCTTTAGGTATCTTTTTCCTATTATGCTATTTTTAAAGTACTTGAAAATCCCTTTGGAACTATGTACATTTGAAATGGGCATGCAGACTTGGTGGGTGGACAGAAGCTATGTGGCTACAAAGTACAGGTTGGTTAAATAGTCCCACAAGTACAGCCAGTTTAGGGAGCTATCTTTTCTTTTTGTTATTAAAATGTTAGCTTTTGTTGTTTGTGAAGTCAACACTTAATTATATGTGCTGACAAACAGGAGTAGTGTAGGTAGACAGATAGTAGGTAATTTAAAAATTGTATTTAAAATGCAATGCATAATTTGGTTTTCTTTGGTAACAGATTTATCTAGGGAATAATCTTCTCAAAGTTACATTGGTGTAACTTTGGGATTGGTGTGAGGTCTTGAAAGAGGCAACTTGTGTTAAGGTGATGAGACAGACCAAGTCCTCAGGGCACTAAAGAAGGAAGGGAAGGGATACTCCTAGCTAGGCAATGGTTTTGCAGCTATCATGTTCTGCCAATGTTTCTTTTCATTCAAGTTCTTATACCTGGGGTTGTGGTGAAGTTAAATTGAGAGCTGCATGGTAACACTCAATTGCATTCACATATGGTATCTTGTTCAGTCATTGCTTCATGGATCCCCATGTGGCTTTTTCTAGCCTTTTTTTTTTTTTTTTGCTACAACAAAAAGTACAACTATAAATATTGCGTGGATATTGGTCCTTTCTTTTTGTCATGGACCCTTGGTCTTGCAACAATCTCTGGTCAAGGAGTTTTGACATTTTAGTCACTTTCTCCAAATAATTACAAGTTGTTTTCCAGAACAGTCTTTCCAGAACCCTTCCAATATGAAGTATTTCCTATTTTTTGTCATCTTTGTCAATTTACTGAGATATGAAACCTCCAAGTTGCTTATCTTATTTCTTTTTATTACTAATGAGCTGAAGAAATCTTTCATATGGTTCTTAATACTTTGCTATTTTTGAGAACTGTTTATTAATATCTTTTAATCACATGTCTATTGGGAAATATCTTTTGGTCTCATATATTTCTGTGAGTTGTCTACAAATCTTGAATATTAGACCCTTATCAGATATTTTTAATAGAATGTCCTTCAATCAACAAACCTCCATTCCTATCTTAGAGCATTGGCATTGTTCATGTAAAAGTTTTTCAGTTTCAAGCTATCAAAGTTATCTGTTTTATCTTTTGTGAAGATAAAACCTCTTCCAGTCAGTCAGCCAATGAGCATTTATTAATTGTAATATGTTCGCAATAATTGTAATAAATTACAATAACTTGTAATATGCTAGACACTCTTGTAAATGCTGGAGATACAAAGAAAGGAGAGGACATGGTCTTTCCTCTACTTTAGTTTGGTTGAAAACACTTACTTTCACAGTAATTGGTATCTCCTCATGTTCTCTTATAACTTTTTTATGGCATGAACTTTAATATTTAGGCTACAAATCCATTTTGAGTTTATTGTGGTATATGGTGTAGTTGTTGGTCTATACCCAATTTCTGCCAGACGGCTTTCTAGTTTTCTTATCAGTTCTTGTGAAGAGAGTTTAGATGATTACTGCTTTATGATATTATTGGAGACCTGGGATTATCATTGCCCCTTCACTATTACTTTTTTTTCTTTATATCATGTCTCTATAGTTTACATCTTTTGTTCTTCTGAATGAATTTAGTTATTGTTTTGTCTAGTTTTGTAGAATAACCCCTTAGTATTTGATTGGTCTAGCACTAAGTGTGTAAGATAATTACAGTTGCACAGCCAAGAGCACTGAATATTCTCAAATTATTTAAGTTTTTAGTTCCTTTTGGCAGGATTTTGTAATTGTATTGATACAAGTTTAGATTATGCCTTAGCTGATTAACTCCCAGATATTCAAATAATAATAACAGCTAGAATTTCTAGCACTTCATGGTTTGCTTTGCAAATATTATTTCACCTGAGTCTCACAACAATCCTGACAGGTAGGTGCTATTATTATTCTCCATTTTACAGAAGAAGAAAATGAGCAGACTCGCCTGAAGTCACCCAGCTGGGAGGATTGGGACTCAGGTATTCCTAAGACCAGGCCCCAACCCTTGACTTCTTCACTATGCTACCTACCATAGATACTTTTAATGGGACTTTCCTTTCCATCATTCCCTCATGGATTTTGTTATTTCTGTATAGAAAGAATATTGAGGGTTTTTTTTGTTTTATTTTTTTTATTGTTTTTTTTACTTTTTTTTTTTGGAGGGCAATTGAGGTAAAGTGACTTGCCCAAGGTCACATGGTTAAGTGTCTGAGGCTGGATTTGAATTCAGGTCCTCCTAACTGCAGGGTTGGCTCTCTATTCACTGCGCCACCTAGCCTCCCTGACTATTGAGTTTTATAAAGCTATAATTTGCTACTTTACTGAATCCAATAATTAGTTTCTTTGAAATGTCCCTAGAATTTTCTAATCATGTCATTGAAATAAGGGATAGGATTGCTTCTTGCTTATCTCCATTTATTTATTTATTTTTCTCTTGTCACAATGCTATTTCTAGCAATTCTGAAATTGTGGAGGGAAGTGGGCCATCCAGCATTTATTCCTATATTTATCGGGAAAGTTTCTAGTATTTTTGTACATGATACTGGCTTTTGGTTTGGGCTAGATGGATACTTTTAAACTTATGTTATTATTTTCTTTGAAAGGATTTTTAAAACATGAATAACTGTTGTTGTTTGGCAGAAATTTTTCTACATCTAGTGATATGATAGAATTTTTGATTTTTTTACATCATTAATTATATCATTTTCCTAATATTTAACTGTCTCTTACATCCCTAGTATAAATGTAACCTGGTCATAGTAAATGATTCTTTTTTTAGATAAATTGTTTTTGAGATAAATTGAGATTTGGACAGTATTTTATTTTGGATTTGTGATTTCACATTGATTCCTCTTATTAGTTGGAAGTTATCTTTCATTATTTTATTCTTCCCTGGTTTAGTTTTTGAATGAATTTGGGCTCATATAAAGAGTGTGTTCC
>CM053585.1:538545979-538591913 GCA_028646515.1 Pseudochirops corinnae
TAACAATCAAGAGGAACCTTAAGGAGAATACTGAATGATTTGTCCATGTACCCATCTACCAGGTGAAAAATTGCCCAAAAGGTAATAATAATGGTAGTAATAATAACTAACACTTATATAGCTCTTACTATATGCCATAAAAAGTGGTCCTGGAGTCAGAAAGATCTGAGTTCAAATCTGGCCTCATATTCCTACTAACTGTATGACCCTGGATAAGACACTTAACCTCTGTTTGCCTTGATTTCCTCGACTGTAAAATGGGGTGATAATAATGATATTTACTTCACAGAGTTGTTGTGGAGGCCAAATGAGATAAGATTTGTAAAGTCCTTAGCATAGTGCCTGGCACATAGAAGGGATTTAATAAATGCTTGTTTCCACCTTCTTTTCCTTCCTTCCTCCTTTCCTTCTTTCCTTCCTTCTTTCCTTTCTTCCCCTCTTCTTTCCCTCCCTCCCTCCTTCCTTCCTTCCTTCCTTCCTTCCTTCCTTCCTTTCTTCCTTCCCTCTCTCCCTCCCTCCTTCCTCCTTTCCTTCCTCCTTTCCTTCCTTCTTTCTTCCCTTCCTCTCTCTTTCCTGAAGTTACTTACCTACTCTCATAAAAAGAAGCAAGTGTCTGAAGCAGGAGCAGAACCCAGGTCTCCCTAACTCTCAGTGCATCACATTATTCAGTCATCACTAGCTAGCCTTAGTTCTAATGTATTTCTTTGTTTACTTTTAGTTTACAATCCCTTGAGTTTCAAATTTTCTCCCCTCCCTCCCCCATGGCAGCATGCAATCAAGTATAGGATCTGCAAATATGTTTATTGATTTGTTTGTTTACTTTTACTTTCCAAGTCTAATGTATTTCTGATACATCATTCACTCAGTCAGTTAACAAACACCAATTAAGTACTTATACTATATATGTCAGGCACAGTGCTAAGCACTGGGGATACAAAGAAACAGCCAAAGACACTCCCTGGTCTCAAGGAGCTCCCAGTCTCATGGGGGGAGGGGCATAAATGCTCCTCACCTCCCAATTCTGACACTTGGTGCCTGTGGGACAAGGGGCACATCAGATCAACTGTCAGAGCCTCAGTTTCTTTATCAGTAAAATGAGAAGATTGGACTTGATCGCCTCCCAGGTCCTTTCCAACCCCAGTCCCCAATCACTTCTACTGCAGGCTCCTTGATTATAAAGTTAGCCTGGGGAAATATGTGGGGAGAAGCAGTGCTGGTCTGTTCTAGACAGCAATTGATTAGGTGGGATAAAAATAACTTCTGGAATTAATTCATATTTGGATCTTTGATATTTCTCACCCAGGACTGACCCAGCATGCTAGAGTCGCTGGAGTTTCTCTCATTCTGAAGGGGTAAAAAAATGGCTTTTAGATACATACGGCAATACACCATCTGGAGTTTCCATCTAGACTACATCATATCCAGACCTTGTTTCCATATTTTCTACTTCCAATGAATGTTATTCAATGAACTGCAGCCCTACGTTCTGGGGAAGGGGTTGTAATTAAGATGCAAAGGAGGAGGGGCTATCATTTACGTGGGATTGAGCACCCCTTCCCCATTTTATGAAGGCACAGAGACATGGAATGTCTCTCTTGGTCACACAGGAAATGGAGTCCAGACTAAAATTGTTGGCTGTCTTTCTGACTTAGCCTATAAAAAATGCCAGAACCCACTCATTTGGTCCTTAGAGAAAATGGTCACTCATTGTCTCCATCCTCATCTTATGTCTCACAGATTGAGAGTGACTCTCAGGACACGTTAGGTAAACCTAAAGCTACACCACATCAGACAAGTGACTGGCCATTCAGCCTCTGTCTGAAGCTCTTCCATAAAGGGCAGCATTTGGGTTTGGCCAGTTGTCTGTGTCAAGAGAGTAAAATATATCCTTGAATTTCCTACATTCAAAAACACTGGAATAACTGGTTAGTCTCTTATAGACTCCTTTCTCTGGTTGCCTATGAGGAAAGAAAGCCAAGACTTTACTGCAGCCTGGAGCTCTATGAAGATACTGGATAATTTGTCAATGGAAAAAATAGCACATATGTACATATAGACACAGCACCACCCAGAAAGACTCAGGAAATGGACACATCATGTGGTTCTCTTTTATAAACTTTGCTGAAATGGAAACTCTTAGCTTTCCTGTGCATTTCCAGGAAAGGCAGCAGAGCCTGGGGAAAGCATGCTGGATCATGAATCTGGAGGCATGCGCTGGAATCTCACCTTTCTGTCTCCTCATAGCTTCAGCGCCTTCATCTGTCAAATGGGTGTAAGAATATTTATAGATCCTTAAAGTTCTATATAGATATGAGCTATTATTTGCTGGCATGAGGCATCAGTGGGTTGAATATGGTAGGTTTTTGTTTTTGTTTGTTTGTTTGTTTTAGCTGCTGGGACCTGAGCAAGCAAGATGGTTTCAGTTAGATATGCAGCATAGTTTAGTGGGAAAGAGCTTTGGATTTGAAATCAGGGGGCCTGGGTTCTAATCCCAGCTCAGTCTGTGGCCACAAGGTGACCATGGATAGGTTTTCCAAGTGCCTCACATACACTATCTCCTTTGGTCCTCACAACAACTCTCTGAAGTAGATGTTATTATTATCATTACTATTTTTTCAGATGGGGAAACTGAGACTCAGGTAGACGGAGTGACTTGTCTAGGGTCACATAGCTAGTGAGGATAAGAGACAGTATTCCAACCTAGATTTTTACTCCAAGTTCAACAGACAATATCTAAAATGCCTTCGAGCTTCAAATCTATGATCATGGCCTGGGGCAGAATCCCGATTTTGATGGGTGACCTTGAATTAGGTACTTCAGTAAATAACATACTCAACACAGTCAGGAATCCATGAGTTCTAATCCAGTCTCAGACATAGCTGTGTGACCCTGGGCAAGTCACTTCACCTCAGTTTGCCTCAGTTTCTTCATCAACAAAAATGGACATAATATCGACTAGCGGTTGTTTTGAGGGAAAAATGAGATAATATCTTAAAAATAGTTGGAAACCTTAATGTGTTATATAAAAGCTAGCTATTTTATTATTATTGCTGGGCAAATATGAGCCTCTTTCTCATTGTAAAATGGTGATAACACTTGTCCTACCCTCTCTATGAGGTTGCTGTGTTGGATAAGCCATAAATAGATACATCTCACTGCATAGAAAAGAATGGCCTTAGTACTTACTCATCTTCCCTGTCTCTTTCCATTATTCCCCTAATCAATGGGCTCTTCCTTGGGCCACAACTAAAAGTATGGAAAGCCACTATTTGAAGAAGCCAATATACTGGAAAGATTACTGGGTTTGGAGACAGAAGAGACCTGAGTTCAAATCCTGGCTCTACCTCTAGTGTGACTTGGCAAGTCCCTTCGGGTGTCTGTGTGAGTTATGGTGTCTACATGTACATGTATCTTACCATTAGGAGGACTGCATTTGTAGTTGCATATTGTATAACATCAACAGTTATCTTTGATCTACTGTTAGGTAACGATTAGGTCAAGTTTTGTTGTAATTCTCCTTGATCTAGTAATTTCTTGACTATTCCCTTCTTTCTCAACCGTCTTCAATGCAGATCCTACCCAGGAACATAATGCCATTCCAGGTTTATTTCACATTGTTCCCCTTCATACACTGTAAATTCAGCCTCAGTCCCTGAACTTGACACTCAATTTCCTGCTGCCATTTGTGGATGGTCCTTCAAACTTGGAAGGCATTGCTTTCTCACCTGCACCTCTTTAAATCTCTAACTTCATTCAAAGCTCAGTACATATGCCACCACCTATAGGATACCTTTCCTATTCCTTCAAGACATTAGTGTTGAATCCCTCCTCAGACAACCATGTGTTTGTCTATCTGCTTCCATACTCCATTTATCCAACCCAACCTCACCCCCAACAGAATGTGACTTCTTTGAGAGTAAGCATTGTTTTTTTTGACCTTGTCATCACATACCTAGTACTTAGCCTGGCATGTGATGACCACATCAATGGATTGGATTGGATTAGATCAGAAAGAGAGCTATGGAGCCTATGCCTAAATACAGGAGGGATATAATAATGACCAGAAATATCATCTGGGGTTGTTTGAAGAATCAGGATCTAACTTTAAGTCCTATTATTCTACTAGATGTAAAATCAATCTTCATCTCCCAAAGGTCTGTGTGTTCCATTCTCTTTCTCCACAAGACACCACATTGGGGTAATACCTTGGAGGATTTAGGCTGGCTCTCCATTCAGTCATTGGGTCCTGGTTCAGAACCCATAAGGAAAGTAAGTTTGTAAGCTAGGCAGTACTCTGAACAGAGAATGCTGGTGGAATCAGAAAGGATAGTTATATGCAAACCTTGAAGTTAGTCTGGCTGCCAAGAGGCAGGGGGCTTTCTTTTTTGAGGGGCTCTGTCTGGGTGGAAAATGATGGCTAGACTGTTCCCTCTTGTAAAAGCCCTCAGGTCTAGTGTGGATCATTTCTGGGGAGCCTTAAGAGCTGAGCTGAACCCTGCCTTGATGTTCCTTTGGCAGTCTTTGTGCTTAGAAGTATAGTTCCCTCCCATCTGAATTGTGTGGTTGTAACTCTTCCAAGGACCCCAAAATATTAACTCCAGAATAATTATAAAAACCAATCTGTAATGAACTTGCAAGAATCCATTTTGAAAATTTCCATTTTTAAAAGTTATATTTTTGGCTTGTGTTTCTTTTCTTATTAAAATAATTTACTTGACATATCAGTGACCTGGGATTTTGTTGGTATAGGATCTCCTTCCATATATAGAGATTGCAACCCATTTACAACTTATGGTCTTACAGGGTGGGGTGAAACTCTGAGAGGTCAGGTGAGTTGTCCATGGCCACCAAGCTTGTAAGTGTCAGAGTTACATCCTCCATCCTGACTTCAGGTCCAGCATTCTATACATTCTACTTTCTGTTCATTCTACTTTTACAGCCTTTAAAGATGAGTGCATTGCAAATGTTTTTCTCTCTGTACTTCTGTGTCTATGGAGCTGGTTGGGATTCTTCATTAGTTGGGATGGGGAGTAACTGGTGCCAATGAATTCAGGTTTTAAAGAGCCTAGTGTGATATCATGGTACATATTGGGAAGCCATGAGGGTCACTTTGCCACTCATCACTTGAGAGTGTCCCTGGGCTTCATATTACTTATCTGTAAAATGGGAATGATAATAATTACAATAACAGTACCTCCTCTACTTACCTCTTAGGGTTGTGAGGGTCCAAGAAGATAATAAATGTGGCAGTCCTTTGAAAGGGACAAATGGAAGTGATTATTAGCTTATTAAATACAATCTTATAATGATAAAATGCAGGGGAGGAGAAGAAAAAGAGAGGAAAAGGAAGAATCAACAATGAATTTCATGAAAGAAAAGCCAGTCTTTCCAGGCATCAACTGGTGAGGAACCCTATGGCTCTCTGGAGAGAAGAGGTTCTGAAGATATCTTGGTAAGTTTCTCTGAGGGACCAGAACAAGTCAATTACTTTTGAAGGTCACGTCAACTTTTTCAGGAAACTAGGGCATCCTCCTCCCCACATTATAAGTATTGCTTATACATTCCAGTCTACCTAATGGTACCCCAGTGAAATGCCAAATAGTATCCAAAAAAAGTTTCTCTTTCAATGTGATTGAAGGGATGATGAAGCCAATCTTAAAGAGCTGAAGTAAATAATGGGGCAATAAATTCTTAAATGGTAGTCCTAGAGCCTGAAAGAATCCATACTTCCTTCAAACATGCTTAATAAGAGATGGCAAAGTGACTGGACCTGTGATTTCACTGATATGCGAACTCTCAGGTGATGAGACTCTGCCCATGTAGGTCATTATTTTCTCTGCAATTTATAACCTTAGAAAAGTGCCCAGAGCACTGGGAAGCCAAGTGACTAGGCCAGGGACTCACAGCCAGTGTGCATTAGAGGCACAGCTTGAAAGCAAATCTTTCTAGCTCTGAAGCCAGTTATACAATGGTGCTTCTCTCAAGGGCCCAAGGACAACCAAGCCTGAATGTTCATAAATCTCCCCAGCCCTTTTTGCTCTGAGTAGCACTTTCACTTCTGGCCTGCTAATACCTAAGAAGTTGGCCAAGTCCTCTGCTCCCCTGTGTATCTGGTTACAAAAGCCCTTTTCTATCTTAAGCCTAGAATGGGTGCACATAACAAACCTGACATTTTCTTTCTGCCCAGATAAGGGTCCAGGCCTGGGAGAGGGGCTTGCCCTGTGCCCAGAACATGTCACTCATGGGTTCTCAAATCTTTTTTTGGAAGCAAATTGACCCAGGCCATAATCTTTTCAATAGATCCCCCTTTTGTCACTATCTTTCTCTGTTCTAATCCCCACAGACTAAAAAAAAAAAAAGGTCATTTTGCCTCTTTCATTTATTCCTGGGCTTGGGCAGTTTGGAAACTCATGATCCTTCAGAGTTCAAAATGAGCTGCTTTTTCTCCTATATACAGGATGTTTGGGTAAAACCTCTTAGGCTTTGACCTTTTGGCTGGAGGCCCCACTCAGCCACCAGCACTGAAGACTGGGAAAAGGTGTCAAAAATAAATTTGGCTGTGATTCCCAGCAGCTGCTCTTTCTTCTCACCTCCAGCATCATTCCTAGGACAGGCATGAATGTCACTGACCAGAAGGGGTGAACAGTTCATAAGCCCATGGAGGGGAGGGGGGATCAGGTATGATTCTCCATCTTCCCAAGCCGGACTAGATGTGGATTGATAGGCTGAGAGCTAGATCATAAAAGAGACTGGTGCAGCCTAGTGCAGTATAGGAAGGGCTTAGTTCAGAGTAAGAATGAACATATTCCGGTCACTGAGCTAGACAGGGATTGGAATCCCAGTTCCGCCAGAAGATTACAAACAGACCACACCACAAAGATACTTATAAAAAATCCAACATTCAAAATATACAAAACTGGAAGGATTTAGAACTTGCTCAGACATCAAAAGGCACATATCTATGAGAAATAGTTCCCCACTCACACGCCAAGCAAGGTGTTAGTTATTTTTTTGAAATGAACCTTTTGAGGCAAGTGCTGGAATTGACCAGGCTGGACAGACCCTTCATTCTCTGTTCCTTCCACAGCAGCCCAGAACTGGGGTGTGTGTATCCTTCCACTCTACCTCCCCAGGAACCAAGGAGGGCCAACTAGGGTTCGCAGAGGCCAACATGAATATTAAAGGCTTGGAAAGGAAGAGTTTAGTGGAATGTTTTAGCTGGGCAACCCAGGTTCATCTCTCTGGTCAGTTGGAAAGGTAAATAAGACAGAAAAAGAAGGTAAACTGCCGGGACTGGCTCCAACAAAGGTGAATGGGTTGCTCAGGTGCAGCTATAGGCTTCTAAGGAGTCGGCCTTGGACCCTCAGAATGCAGAGAAATCCTGGCAGATTCTACTTTTGGCCCAATCCGACTCTCTGCTGCCCCAGAACGCTCTCAGCATACCTTATATCTGTAAGCTATCCCCCATGAACCTGGGGGAGCAACCCTGGTCACTTCCTCCAGCTCCCACCTCCCTCCTTAAGCCCCGAAGCCGTCAGCTCCCACCGCACCCCCCAAGTTCTTAGTCCCCACCCCAGCAGCTTCGGCACTGGAATAGCCCCGCTACCCAGTCCATCTTCCTCGAGGGGTGCAGCAGGGTCTGAACGAGGACCTCTCAGTCAGTTGGCCTAGCCCTAACCTCAGTATGCACTGCCTGCCTCCCCCAGCCTCCTGGCGTGCTGGTCAGCTCCCCTCGAAGATCATGAGATGGAGCCAAGCGGCCTTCTTGGTTGGACCCTGTGGCCGCCGAGGCAAGGCGGAGACGCCAGGGGAGATGGACGGATTGACTGGCAGCCAGAAGAACAGGCGCAGGGAGACGGGTAGACCTGAGGGCTGTTGGACCTGGAGCCGCTGCGCCCATCGCCGGCCTCTGGCAGTGGGGGGCGCAAGAACACAGCAGTTTGGGAGCCGACAGTCCTTTGTCCTCGCCGCCGCCGGCTCCTCTACAGGAGAGAGGGAGGGAGGGGGTATGCTGGGAGGCGGAGATGCAGACGGGGATGCAGACAGGGATGCTGCTGGCCCGCGCGCAAGAGCGAGCGCAATAGGTGGGCTGCGAGCGGGACAGGAGGAGCCCCTGCAGGACGGCCTGAGCGCCCCTGGGTCGGGAAGCACCCCAGGTCCCGCTCGGGGCCCTGCTCAGACGGCTGGGACTCCTTCCTCTCGGCTTTGCCCGTTTTTCTGCGTCCTTCTGCCAGAGTAACGCGTGGTAGAAGTTTTAGGACTTGCAGGCCGACAAAGGACGCTGAATCTAAGCTCCGAGAGTGGGTTCGAATCTCAGCTTTCCCACTATGGTGATTTGGGACAAATCACGTCCCGGAGAGAGGGTGTTGGGGTCAGCTTTCTGGTTAGGAAAAGGAGGCAAGGACAGAATGGCGCTGCGGGTGGAAAGAAGGTACCTGCTGTTGTTCGGAAAGAGAGGTGGGTTAAAAGTCAGAGGAACTGGGTTCGAATTCCACCTCTTCCACTCAGTAACTGACTTCAGGCAAGTCACTTAATTTCTCCCAGGCTCAGTTTTCTCTTCTGATAAAGGAGGCTGCTAAGAAATGAGTACTAGTGACTTCTTGGAGCTGGGTTCGTTTTCTCTCTGGGAGCTCTTTCTAGCTTCTACTGTGGTGACAGTGATCTTTAATCTCAGTGATTCCCTTCACTCCCTCTACAAAAGCTTTGTTATTTGATAACATGGAAATTGAGGGAGCGAATTTGTAAGATTTGTTTAAAATTCATACTAATGAATTCTGATCTTGCATGTTTCCCTGCTATATTAGATAAGAAACATACACATGAGAAACCGCTAACGTTCGTTGTAAGTTTTACAAGGTAAATTTTTATTTCTTTTTAAAAAATCTGTTAGTATAGATTTTCTCATCAGTAATGTGACCACGACCCCAAACTCCCTACCTTGAAAACACACACAGTCAGGGACTTTCTGAGGATAAGGACAAATGTTCACTGTTTCATCTGTAGCTGAAATGGACCTTTAGGATGAAAGGGGTAGGAAAGAAATGCAAAAATAGCTTGGAGAAAAACCTTTTGGTAAAATTTTTGACAGACACATGCCTGGAACAACAAAAATAAAGGAGTGGGTTGGACCCAATGAAGCTCAGGTCTCCTCCAGCCTCTTTCAACCCTATGAATGTATTAAAAGCAGATCATCTGTGGTGTGCTGCCAAGGTGGAATGCCCTACTGGGAGAGACTGGTGTCAAATGTTGAGTCCTCTGTTCATTTACTGTACTCCTAAGCACACATCTATTGGTTCTCCTGGTGGGTCCTAGGATGTTTCTATGTGCCTATCAAAGTGTCAAAGAAGTTGAGGAGCTGCTGGTCCTCAGCATTTTCCTAGAACAAATAACTAGAATGTGCCTTTTTGGAGTGCCTAGATGCAAACCTTTGGTCTCCATCTGCCTTGAGCTAAATCTATGCTTGCACTGGAAAAATTAGGCCTAAAAATTGGGGCAAATACTCAGATATTTCAAACAATGAAATATAATGAATTCATATAAATTCTATGGATATTTCAAGTTCCCATTCCGTATTGGACAAGGATTATTGGTAGAAGGTACCAATGTGGGGAAAAGTTGACTTTCTTCACTGAGACAGGACGCTGTTTTAAAATCATAGCTGGGCTCAAATTCAAAGGAACCTTAGAAACTTTCTGGTCCAACCCTCTTATTTTGTAATGGAGGAAACCAAGACCCAGCTTAGGGAGGTGTCTTTCTCAAGACCATGTAGACAATACATAGCAAAGCTGTGATTTGAACCCAAGGCTCTCTGGATTGTGGGTCCAGCTTTTTTTTTTTTTTTGGCTACTCTACTATCTCATATCTAACCTGGGTTTGAGAGTTTCCAGATTGGCTTCCCTAACCCTCTATCTTGTGTAGGGCCTATATGCCCACTTCCCTCACAAAGAAGGAAAGCTTCCTTTTATTTCATTTTAAGTTTACTGTTGCCAGCAACTGGACAGGGAACTGGCTGGGGCACAGGGTCATGGGGGCTGTAGGAAAAGTCCTCTGGGGGAAAGGAGATGATGTTGAGGATGAGGCTGAGGGAATTATTTTCAGTAAATCTGAAAAGAGAGTTCAAAAGATCAAAGCTCTAGAGCTGGAAGAGACTTTAAAACCCTCTTACTTTGAATTCCTCATTTTGCTGACAAAGAAATTGGGGCTCAGGGATGTCCAGTATCTTGTCAATAGACACACAGCTAGGTGGTTGTTTTATTTATTTATTAAGTGGTATTTTTTTTTCTTGAAGAAAGAGGGGTGTGTGTGTCTCTGTGTGCCTGGGCACCATGGAAGTGGGGGTGGGGTGAAGAAGAGAAGGAAAAGGATCCCTGGGTGAACACAGAGGAAGAAATTCTCTAGATTAGGGATTTTAACTTTATTTTTTTTTTTTTTACTTTTATATGGTGTGGCTAAGAGTCAGAACTAGAATCCAGTTCTCTCTAGGGTAAAGCCAGAAGGGAAGATAGAGGTCATTTTACAAGAGAAGGAAGTTGAAATTCAGGGAGATTAATCTGTCCACTGTCATACAGTAAATAAGTACTTGAAGGGAGATTCGAACTTAGGTTCTGCTAACACCAACTCCAGGGCTGTAACCCCTCCTACACCAAGTAGCTTCCAGTCCTACTTTTGCATTGCTCAATCTCCTAATAAGAGAGCGCTGAATTGAATTTAAGAAAAGGGGGCAAACAGATTTGAGAAAAATCGACTTGTCTCAGGTTTTAAAGTTTGGGAGAGTTTCTCCTCTGTATGGAGACATTTTGGCATGCGTTTGGTTTTCTATGTCTCCCTTTCCTTCTGCTCCACTCCTCCCCCCACCCCGTCTCACTCTAACCCAGTGTTTTGCCCATAGTGGGCGCTTAACGTCTGTGGAACTGATTTAATTCATGTCGGCTCTTAGTCCGATCAAGTCTCGAGAGTGCGTGCCTTCATTGACAGGATCTTGAGGCTTCCTAAAAAAATGTTTTTATCCCCTTTTCCAGAAGAAAAGCCGTCCTCAGCCTCCCCTTCCCCCAGAGGCCGCAATGGAAGAGAGGAGACTGTGATTTTCCAAGTCAGGCTGGATCAGCCAGCCCTCAAATGACAAAGAGTAGGCTTTGGAGTCCGGCAGCTCTGAGTTGGAAGCTGCCTCTGCTTCGGAATAATTGCAGCATCTCTTAACTAAGCTCTCTGAGCCTCAGTTGCAAAATGGAAGAAACAATGAGCGTAGCACCTTCCTTCCAGGGTTGGAGTCAGGTTCGAATTAGATAACAGATGGAAAGCTCCATAGATTTGTCTGTTAGTGCCTCTGTCTTTCCTTCGCCCAGGTCTGAGAGATGCCTACGGATAAATGTAAACTGCGGACTGCTGGTCTGGGTGTATATGCACAGAAAGCTTCAGAATGATTTTTAGGGGTCTGATCTATAATTTCATTGGTGCAGCAACGTCTAATGGTGTTTTATACTGATTCAGCAACGCATATTCTCTGAGACTTGTTTGGGGGCTACTGTGAGAGAAAGGTATTTGCCTGGAGTTATACGGCAAATACTTATTAGATGCATCTTTTGAATTCAGCTCTTCCAAATTCAGAGGCTTGTTCACTATCCTCTGTACCACTCTGTCTTTCTCCAGAATGGTGCCGACCCAAATTTCCTCCAGTATCTCGCCACCATTACTCTTGTGTGTTGGAAGCTGGGAAGCCACAGACGTCTGCTAATTCTCACCCTCCACCTTCCCATCACCTGCATCTGGGAGAAAGGTAGGGGTTTCCCTCACCCTGCTTCTTCCTTCCCTTCCTGGCGATGATCTTAGAGACCTTTACTGAGCTTGGACCCTGGGCATCGAAGCTAGTGCAGTCCTAGAGACTCAGATGTGAATACTGACACTTCCTCAAAAGGCTCAGAACTATGATTCAGGCCGTTGGACGCTTTTGCTTCCCAGCTGCCTGATCGTACTTTCTAAGCTAATTGTTGTGATTCCTGGTCTGACTCCTGCTCTAAGAGAATCAGTCTGAACACGGCCTGGGCGGGGCTAAGAACTGACCTGGCCGCAGCTGTTCGCTCCTCCCTCTCCCCCCCCCGCCCCCCCCCCCAGTCCCTTCTCTAGAGTGCTCAAAGCTCTCCTTCCGTTGCTGGGACAGGCAAGGAAAAGAGTGAGGCAAAGCGTTTAATCAAAGTGTTCTTTAAAGAAAGGTCTTGTCTGAAGAGTGAAACGTTGGTTACAGTAATAGCAATATTGTTCCAAGAGTAACTGAATGACTAAGTCGTTCTGAGTAATCTGATTATTCAAATCAACTACGAAGGACTCATGAGGAAAAATGCTACCCAGAGAAAGAATTGGAATATGAAAGAAATGGAAGTATGTACTGTATGGTTCCATGTATTTGTGTATGTATATGTATATACACAAAACTGGACATATATATATGTATGTGTATGTATATGTGCTTGTGTATCTCTATCTATATATACAGTTGACCTTCTCTAATGTGAGATTGGGAAGGAGGGAGGGAGAAAACTCAGAACTCAATGCAACAACAACAACAAAATAAAAATAGATATTTAAAAGCAAAACCAAAAAAGGTGCCATCTAGAATCAGGACTAGGAGTTTGTGTTCCCCAGGCAACATCTGGAAATCGTGATTCCCTTCTTCTTCATCCCCAAGTGGGGAAGTAGAGCCTCTGCACTTCTGTCTGCATATCCGAGGACTTGGTCTTTCCGTAACATATCAAAAGATGAATGACTCGGAGAGAGGAAACTTTTGCCATTCAAATGTGGGTAGTTTTAGAGATTAATATTTTTAAATATCCCTCTTTGTGTCCTAGGCTACTGTGCACTTGGCTTATTCTAGTTCTGTACCTGTGGACAAAAGAAGGGTGTTTAGCTAATGGATTCTTATGAAGTATGTGTTGTGGGGGAAGGGAAGATGTGATGAATTTTTACATATAAAAGTGAGTTATGAATTATTGTTATCTATCAGGAGGGAGTCACTTAATTCCAGATATGATGATTCCTGGTCCTTACCCAGTTCACCAATTAAGCAGATGTAGACACAGGAAATGACAGCCTTAGATGCTGGTCTTAGGTTCCAGCCTATTGGAGGATACTATTAGAGAACAGGAAACACACACACACACACACTCTACAAACAAACAAAAAACAGCTGCCTTTCATTAGCCTGGATTGCTCCTTTGCTAATTCTGGGAGAGAGAACTGAGTAGGCACTTAAGAGAGAATGCTGGTGGTTGAAATAACATTAGATTATCCTGGAACTTCCAGAAAAGTATCTCAGATCTAACGTAGTTCCACTGCTTTGTTTTTACAAATGAAAAAAGTGAGAAGCAGAAAATTTAAATGACTTAGCTAAGGTTACACGAGCAGTAAGTAGCAACCAGGATTTGAACCCAGATCTTTTGACTCCACATCCAGTGCTCTTCCCACTACAACCCGTTGTGTCCTAATGGTGTCTGGAGTTCAAAAGAGGTCCACATATCTGTGCCACAACTAGACCAGTTTTTTTTCCCCAGTCAACAAGAGTTGTAGTAGGGAGCTGGAGGTTAGGAAGAAGATGAACCCCAAGTGGCCCAGAATGAATGACGCCACTCCCCTGTCACCGTTTCCTTTGTCACATGGACCCCAGGAGGACTGTTGCTTGCTACATCTTCCTTAATGGTTTCCCCCAGATTTCATCTACATTGGTCCTGAAAATCTGAGAAGTGGAGCAAGGATCCATACAATTCAGACAAAATGGACAAACCAAGCAATCAAGGCAAGTAGCGAGAGGCGGCAAGGAGTAAGGAGACGAAGTGAAAGTTCAGCCTCAGTTTACTGGATTTCTAGCGCACTCGGATTGAAATCAGTGCATTTTTGTCTCTTCTTGCCTGGAAATCGAGCACGAGGCTTCAGTAACAGACTCTATTTCCCTCTTCAGGACTTTCCCCTTTGTTTCTAGAATACCTCGAGGCTTCTGGGAAAGGGGCTTGCCAAAGCCGGGGTCCGGGCGAAAGGGGGTAACTCTGTGCTGAAGTTGTGGGGCGGAGCGGGGAGCTCAGTACTTCCCATTGTCAGTATCCCCAGGATCGGGGGACGAAAGGACTTCGCTGAGGTGAGGGAGGCTAGCCTGGCCTCATCGATGTTGTCCTGCATCGGTGCCTTCCCCAGTGCTCCTGATTAGCGGTTGCCACGACTAGAGAGACGGTCCTGAGCATCGGTCCAGAGTTCTAGAGAACCTGATCAAGTGAGAAGTCCCAAACAATCCTCAGATTACTCCTCCAGTGAGGGATATGGCGTGTGGTGGATCAGATGGTGATTCTGGGGTGATGCCGAGCGGGATTCAGCTCTTTATTTCCTGGGAGGGCTGAGACTCGCAGCAGCCCCGAATAAAAACATTAGCCAGGCAGAGAAGCCCTTCAGCGTCTTCTACGGATCCGTCTTTCCCACTTCAGAATGAACAAAATCCTAAAAGCTTAGACTGGAGCCTCAGTGGAGGAGAAAGCTGAGCTCAGAGGAAAACACAGGGGATTCGCAGTCACCGGACCTAGGTTGGAATACTGATTTTTCCACTCTCTATTGGCACCTTGGACAAGTCCAGTTCAGCTTTGGGTCTGGGTTGAAACGAAGCGGGTATTTCTAAGACCCTTTCTGACTTACATCCTATGGCCGTGTATCAACTTTGAGCCCACGTATTCCTCCCTTTGCCCCCGGGCCTCACATTCTTCAAGTACCTAACGAAAGGCATTGGCCTAGATGAAATCAAGGTTCCAGTTCTAGAGCTATGAACCTTGTTCGCTCAGGGTTTTCAGCCCACAATTTCTAACTAGAACTGCCTTAAGGCAAGAGGAAAGTACGCAGATAACCTTCCGTGTTCTCCCTTCCATTTCTCACTTTGATTCTGAGAAGCACCCCACCCCTTTCCTCCCTGTGAATGAAACACAATCGAGTCCCCTTTCTATTCCCTCCCCTACTGTCTAGCCAACCTCAGTACCCCCAAAAGGGCAATTTGCAGAGGTTGAAATTTCAAAGGCGAAGGCCCCCGAATGGCCGCACAAAGCCTCCCAATTTAAAAAGCAAAAGACATAGTCAGGCTTCGCCAATTAATTAGCTAGCGAAGGACAGGTGGCCATTTTATTTATTCGGGGCCGGCTTTCGGAGAATCCTCTTTTGTTCTTCCATTTTACGAAAAAGCGCAGATATATTGAAACAGACTTGTCCCGCCGGGGGAAAGAGATACCTGCCTTTGAGTTCCACTGCCGCTGAAATGTCTGAGGCCATTCAGTCTAACAGGGATCCCCAAGTGTGCATCGAAGAGCAGTGAACCTGCAAAAAGAAAAATAAAGGAAAAATAGATCGTGATACAGTGCGCACAAGGGGCCACAGTACTGGTAATGGAGAATTCACAGTAAGGACGCCCGGTCTCTGAATAACTGAAAAGCCAAAGTCAATTGTTATTAGAAGGAAATTGAATTCTGAGTAAAAGGGGGGGGGGAGGGAGGAGAGGCGGTGGTGGAGGAAATCAATGAAGTTTCGGGGAAGATATAATGGAACTTACTCCTTCGTGGAAGAGGTGGTGACTGGCAGACCAGAATAGTGTATACATTGTCATGTGGGGTTTCTATATTGCATATTTTGCCTCTTTCTTTTTGGTCAAAAGGGAAGCTTCAGTCTGGGGGGAAGGGGCGGGGGGGGGAAGTGGGAACGACGGCTGTAAAGACAGAAAGTATAAAGCATTTTTACCTCCTTCCCAACTATAAAAAATTTACGATGCTCCCGGACGAACCTTGGAGCGCACTTCCTACCTCTCGACAGGGAGGTGGGGGACTGCTCCGGCAGAACATTGCATACTTTGTAGGGCGGTTATGGTTCTCTGTGATTAACTCTCATTTGTTACGATTGTTCTTAGTTACACTCTGGCTGAGGAGAGGCGTATTTTCAGAAATTACTGTGATTTTAAAAAAGACAAAGATAAAAAAAAAATTTAAAAAGATAACGTAGGTGCTTAGCTCTTCATCAGCAAGTAAATGAAAAGATTTGACCAGATGCCGGTGGAGATCTGAAATTCCTGGATGCGAGTGTAAGGGAAAGGGGAGGGCGGTTTGGACAGTGTGAGTCAGAGGGACTCTGGGTTCCATTTTAAATAACAAATGCATCTTATCTTCCCACCTCGACAGCCCGGGGGCAATATCCTTCCCAAGCGGCCCCGCCGCCCCGCCCCTATGCTCTTAACTGCAGGAAACAAGTCCGGAAGCTTTTGAACTACAGAGAATTGAAATCCGAGAGCTCCAGCTCTCCGATCTTCAGAGATAGTCAGCCCTCCTGGCTCGATCGCGGAGAATGCCGGAAAAGGGGCTACACTCCCTGGCTGCTGCAGACTCAGAGGATTCCGGGAACCGGCTTTACCTTTTTGGGCTCCCCGAACCCCCTCTGAATGCTCTCTCCGAAAGTCAGACTGTTATGGTTCGCGCTGGCTCCTTCTTGGGCCAGCCGGGCCCAGAAAGTGAGCGGAGAGCTTCGGTTTCTCTGCAGGTCCCTTCAGAGTTTAACAATGTTGTCAAAAGAACCGTAATGAAATCGTGACAAAGCTGCCAGAAACTTAAGAAGAGGAAAAAAGGCCTTTCCTCTCTTCGCCTTCCCTTTTCTTTCCTTTCCCCTTTCTCTTTCTTCCTTTCTCTTTCTCCAGTCCTCTCTTCTTGCTTTCCTTTAATATTAATTATTTTACCTGACTTATTTTCTCTTTCCTTCCTTCCTTTTTTCTTCCTTCTTTCTTTCCTTCCTTCTTTCTTTCATTCCTACTTTCCTTCCTTCCCCCTTTCCCTTTCTCTCTCTTTAGCAATTTACCCCCTTATCTGGATTTTTTCAGTTCCTTAAGGGCTTATTTTAGAGAGAACCCAACAGCTCCTTCAACTCAGCACAATGTGTTCTCACACCACCCTCCCCCCTTCTCCAATTCGGTTGTAGTCCAAATGAAACCAGTCAGAAAGCCTGGTAGAGAAAAGCCTAGCACATCGGGATAGACACGAAAAACTGCGGTGAACGTGAGAGGAGAAAAGAGGTCCCATACGGGCTGTGACGGTTGATACATCCATTCTGGAGAAAAGAAGTCGCAGTTTTCTGGAACCTGACCTCAGTTTTCTTAGGCTCATTCTACCTGGGAATACCTGTCGGAAAAAGACTCTGCAAAAGTCTCTTGGGGACGTCTTTTCGTTTCTATTTCCGAGGGATAGTAATAATAATAGTAACGATAACAAAATAATCGTAATTCGCGTTGCTATAGCCCTTCACGGTTTACAAAGCTCTTTGCATTCATTATTCCGTTTGCTGGACTGATTGGGAAAATCCCCAGTGGAAGGACACACCTGTGTGGTGCATTTCACGAAACACGGTACCTAAGTGGGGGGCCCATAACCTGGAGATGACCACGCCCCCATCTCTTCATCTTCTAGAAAATACCAGAGGAAATATCAAAAGGAAGGGAAATCCCATTGAATTATTTTAAGGGAGGGGAATAGTGGAAGGGAGGTGGAGTTTTCAAAGAAACCTGTCCCAAGTGACTTGGATAGAAACGGATTTGGTCATAGTTGGACCCTACCGGGAAAGATCTGAAGCCCAGTGAAAGTGACTGGGGGTGGGGACTGGGGGAGAAAGGAGGTGATAAAAGAAGGGAAGGATTGGCTTAGAAAGTCCCGGCCCCATCCCTGCGGTGGCCTTGGTCAGGTCGGTCGCCCAGGGAGATCAGCTCTTAAGGGCTTTGATTTTGAGCGGGGAGGAAAAGAGAAAAACCGTGGCTAGCTTCTTGAAGACACTTGAAGGGGACCGGAAGTTCAGAATTCCGCATTCTCAAGCAGTTTACACTCATTGGCAGCACGCGGCTTACAATTTTGGATTCCTTCTCCAACTCCGCCCCCCAACCCCAGCTCTACTCGAGCCGTCTTCTACAGAGGGCCTAAAGCTCTGCCTCTGGCCAGTCTCATCAAACCAGGGGATAGGGGAGGGGCGGCCTACGAATCCCTCATTCTTTCCATCAGACTCCTCCTTAGCTGACTTCAATAGGGAAGCTCCTGTGGTATCGTCTTTCCTGGTGGGAGTCGAAAAGTAGATTAAGAGGAGAGCCCTGGTCTCTC
This sequence comes from Pseudochirops corinnae, assembly GCA_028646515.1. Taxonomy (NCBI): domain Eukaryota; kingdom Metazoa; phylum Chordata; class Mammalia; order Diprotodontia; family Pseudocheiridae; genus Pseudochirops; species Pseudochirops corinnae. The sequence goes on from CM053585.1 coordinate 538,564,111, forward strand.
CCCGAGCGTCTTCCTTGCTGAACCCCAAATCTCCCAACCTTGATTTTCCTATTTCTTCGTTAAAAAAAAAAAAGCGCCCACCTAGGCCTCATGGGGTAGAGAAAGAGGCTGAGATTTCCGACGTGGGGCAGAGGAAGAACGCTTACGCCTGTGTCTTCCGGCAAAAGCGGAGATAGAGAGTTCCTAGGAACCTGGTGGCCTCTGCAGCTCTGGATAGAGACAGAGAGTTAACCATAGAGACAGAAAGGGAGAGAGACAGAAAAACATACAGAGATAGACGAATAGACGCAGAGACAGAATCCGTGTCCTTAGTTGTTTGTATGCCTGTGACTTCCCGTTCAGAAAAAAACGAAGGTGTCTCCTTACTTTCCTGTGCCCAGAAGTAACTGGGAGTAAGGTGCAAGAAAGGCCAGGCTGTTTTGTTTTAAGGAGTATTCTATCTATCGATCAGGGAGCATTTATTAAGTGCCTACTCTATACTAGTCACTGGGAATACAAAGAAACTCAGCTGTACCCTACTTCCCCCTTCCCCACGTATCAGGCTGGGGTGCATAGCCCCCAAGCTAGCTGAGTTTTTCTAGCGGAGCTTTAGAGCTCACTCACTTCTGGGGGGAGGGGGCGTCTGGGGGTCCTCCTTCCTCTTATCCTTGCTCCGTCCAGCCTGGCAATTCTGGGAGGTCAGGAATTCCCCGAAGAGAGGCGACTGGGTTGGGGGAGCGCGCGTGTGCGTGTGAGTGTACAGGTGTGCACTGGGTGAAGTCCGACCCTAAGGTGACCTTCTTGGAAAGAGAAGGAAAACGTACTCAGAGGCCTAACCATGAAAAGCAACGATGCGCGGTAGTCCTCTCAGAGGCCAAGGGACTTTTACCATTTGCTGGCAGCTCCCTTCGCTCTCTCTCCTCCCCCCCCCCCCAATTCCTATCCCCAGAAGTAAACTGACCCTTTGGTCTCTTTTTCCGGAAAGTTCGTTTTCCTCCCTCCAGGAAGAGCTCAAGAAACAAATACCCATTCCACCCCCACCCCCCACCTCCACACAGATACCTGAACTTCTGGAAGAAGCCACGGAGTCAAAGCCGAACCTGTCTGGAACCTTAGGCCACCTAGGAGAGAAAGACGAAAAGAATAGGTAGGGGCTTACTGTCAGGGGGCCCTTTGGGCACTGTTCTGAAAGACAACACAAAACCAGCCCCTCCAAAAAAAAAAAAAATTCCAAGTCTCTGTTGACGTTTGGGAAAGAAAATCAGAGGAAGGGAGTCTGACTCAGGGTACCGTGGCATCCCGTGGCAGGCCAACCCGGAGAAATGACCAAAGGAACAAAGAAGGACAGAAAAAGCCCCTAAAAACGATTATCTCCACACAGGTCTCTTTTCATATCCCACAAAAATTCACATCTCTCTATTCTCTCTCTCTGTCTCTGTCTCTTTCTGTCTCACTGTCTCTCTTTCTCTCCTCTTTGGATTCTGGTTCGCGAGCTGGTGGCAACTAGCTAAATAATTCAAACGAAAGCTGGGGTTGGAAAGGCTGTCTTGACACTTCTAAATGCACTTATGGACCCCCCCCCCCCCCGACTCAGCAAGGCTAGATCAAGGTCTCGGTTTACCAAAACAAAAACATCAAAAGGCGGCCCCCCGATTGGGAAGCGCAGCTCCCTCGGCGTCCCTTCCTCCCGCAAGGCCGAAGAGACTGCGTTTCGATCGAGTCCCATTTGCATCCCCCCCCTCATCCCCCGGCTTTCCCCTCTCGGCCAGTGCTCGCGCCCTTCTCTGTTCTCACACTCTCCTCCCCATTCGAGCCTGTCCACACCACACCTGGTGCATCACCGCTTAGCCATTAGCTTCGGGTCTCCTTTCATCTTCGGCGTGGCAGACGTCTCTATTTATCCACTTGCAATCAATGAGTGGCGTCACCAGCGGTCCCGTAATGACGCCGGCACCATTAAGGATGACAGGCTAGAAAGAAGAAGGCAATGGTGATCCCTCCCAGAGCCAGCGCAGCCCAGCGGAGCGCGAGCATCGCAAGGTGACCTGTCTCCCTGCTGCTCTGTGCGCTCTGCTCCAAGCCGCTCTGCTCCGCGCCTCGCCGCCCTCGCTCTTCTTCCCTCGGTCTCTTCCGTCGAACTCGGAGGCCAAGGGCTACGCGCTGCTTGAGCCTGAGCAGCAGCCAGGTGGGAGCTTGCTGCGGAGTCGGAGCCCCCACCCCTTTCTTTCTGAAAAGCGTCCCGGGATGGAGAGCAGGAAGGACATGGTGATGTTTCTGGAAGGAGGGCAGCTTGGCACTCTGGTTGGCAAGAGGGGAACTAATTTGTCAGAAGCAGTGGGGAGTCCTGGCCCCGAACGTCCAGAAAACATGATCCACCGGAATTGCCTGAGTCCCCGCTCCGGCCCCTTGGCGTCCCGGGAGAGGGGCGGAGGCGGCAAGGAGGATGAAGTGGAAAGATTGCCACGGACAGCGACGGGGGCGGGGGCGGAGAGTCGCCCAGCAGGGCCCGCTGGGGTGGCTCCGCCGCCCTCCTCCGAGTCCCCCTCGACCAAAGGCCAGCAGAGCAGCTCGGATACCGAGTCGGATTTCTATGAAGAAATCGAGGTGAGCTGCACCCCAGACTGCACCGCAGGGAGCGCCGAGTACCAGCACAGGAAAGGTACACACCAAGCTTTGCCCCAGCCCGCTCTCCCTCATTCGCCTGCCTCCCCCCTCCCAGTCCCAGAGCCCCGATGGCCCTCCCCCCACCCTCCCCTCAGCTACCCTCCTGGGCAGCTTCTGTAGTCTCTTGCTCTGAAGTGTCCAGAAAGGATGGAAGGATTGAGGGCGGGAGAGTCGAATTCCTCGGCCTAATTCCAGGTAGAAGCTACAGGGGCAGCGGGGAGATCCTGGCTGGTTACCTGCTTCCTCTACTCCGAGCCTTCCTCCTAGTCCCATAATTTGGAGGAGGGTGCTCCCTTGCCTATCCCCGCGCCCCTCTTAGGGATTAGGCTCTGAGTCTGCCTCAGTGAGGGCTACTGATTCAAAGAGAGAAAGCCCTAGGCCTAGGCCTTGGGCTGGGAAAGGGGTCGGTGTGTTAGAACAAGTGCTGGACAATTCCGCTGACGCCTCCAAGAGATAGTCTAGGAGACCGTGCCTTAGTGTTGTGGGAAGGTTGGACCTCGCCAAGATCCGGGTTTATAAGGCCTCAAAGGCTTGATGTGGCGGCTGGACAGCAGCGTTTGTAGGTGGCAGACATACTAACTGTGGAGGAAGACTGTACGACAGGACAGGATGAGTGCAGAAACGCTCCCTAAAGAATGGTCCAAAGGCAGCCAATTGCAGGCCGCCCGAGGAGCCGCCGCCCGGCCTTTTTGCACCTCGGTTCGAGGGCCGAATTACCTTGGCACTTCCAGGGCTCAGCGGCGCCAGTTCGGAAATGGTCCCAATGAGCTAATTACCTGTGGTCTCGGACACAAAAAGGGCGAGTTACATTTGCAAAGCAAAGGACAGGAGAGGGCCTCCTCACCTTCCCATCCCCCCTGTTCCTCTGCCTCGATTCCACCACCCTCATTCAAGGCCCTATCCTTTTCCGTGCACTTCTCAATCTCTTTTACAATCCTACCCCAAAGAACAAGGAGCCGCGGAGGGTGGTGGTTCTGTAGGTAAGGAAACCCCACCCTTTTTCTTTCTGCACTGTCCAAAGTTGAGAGAGCGGTCACCAGACTCTAGTGCTGGTCGGGGTCCACCTTTATCCCTCTCCTATCCCGAGGACTCCAGCGGACAGACTCAGCAGCGGGGAGGAAAAGATCCAGAAAAAAGACGGTCTCCCATGCGGGGAGAGGGGAGAAGCCCAAGGTCTCTGTCCAGCCAGTTTGCCGCAGCCCGTTACACTCTGCTTAGGCTGTGGAGTTTGAGGGCCTTTGGTGCAGAGCTTTAGCTAGCTCGAGGGGTTGGACCGAGGGGGAGGGGGAGAGGGAGGACAGAAATATGAGGGAAGGAGATACACCTACAGCCCGCATACCCAGTCACATCTCCAGCCAGTTCACTCAACACCCACAGGCTCATCGTCCCCCTACTCAGAGCAGATCCGAGAGCAGACTTCGTACGCAAGTAGTATTCTTGTACCTGTCTGAAGCCCACCTCACACGTAAAAGGAAGCGCGCGCGCACACACACGCACACACTTCACAGCGCCCTCTGACAGAATGAAAGGCTGCTTCAGAGGGGTAACACCAACTCCATTTCTCTTTCGATCTTTCGGAGACGATGATTTGCCCCGTTGTCTCCCCTAAACTCAGTCCTTGGAAGGAGTACATGCTAAATGTCCAGCTCAGGCCGATCACCCTCCGTAGACCCTTAGTCCCTGAAACCCACATGCTAGGAGTCTGTCCCTCGGTCTCCCCTCGTCGTCCCTTCCTTCCTCGCGTGGGATGGGGGTGGGGTGGAGAAGGGAAAGGAACTGGCTTCAGGTAAGCAAGTACTCCTTTACCTGGAGAAGGAAACCTTGGCTATAGCTTGGGGGAGTAGGGTGTTGAGGGAACCCTCCCTGTCCCCTTGTGCTCCCCAACCCCACATCCAGCCCCAGGCTCTCCCCGGTCCCCCTTCCAGGCCCTCTGAGCTATCTCGAGTAGGCAGTGTGTCTGCTTTGGGCTCCCTTGTGCAGGGCCATGCTCCGAGGCTCTGGCTGGCAGTCCCAGCAGTGGAGGAGAGCCCCCCAAGAGCGGCGGCGGGGGAGGCCCCGGAGGCGGGGGCGGGGGCGGCGGCTCCCAGGGCTCCCTGGCCTGCAGCGCCAGCGATCAGATGCGCCGCTACCGCACCGCCTTCACGAGGGAGCAGATTGCCCGGCTGGAGAAGGAATTCTATCGGGAGAACTACGTGTCTCGGCCCCGGAGGTGCGAGCTGGCGGCCGCCTTAAACCTGCCGGAGACCACCATCAAGGTAGGTACGACAATCCCCTACAACCCACTGTCCATTGGTCCGCCGGCCGGCTTCCCTGGCAGAGAGAGACATGGGAAGCCCTTTTCTTTTTCCCTCTGCCCCAACATTTGCTGGAGCTGGTCAGACCTAGGGACTAAGAGATAGAGCAGTGGAGCAGGCTCGGGGACTGAGATCTGGGCTCTGAAGGGAAGGAGTCAGGAAGACCCGGGGAGGGAGGCTAGGCCTCCTGTAGGTTTCTCCCACCCCCCACTCCCAAGTAATACTAGGTCTTCTACAGGACAACAAACTCGCTTCCTGTGCCCACTGAAACAACACTAACAACTAATCCTGATGGTTATTCTTAGCATTTCTTTGAAACAACAATTCTTTCCAGCCTCCTCTTCAACGCCCCTCCCCAAGATATTAATTCCCCTCAGTTGAGTGAAGGTTGACCAACGTTTGGTTCTCAGTGAGGTCTAGATAGGTACAGAGGACAAAAGACTTTGCAACAATCAGCCACAAAATCTCAGCTCTCTGAGCATTCTCTTACTGGGGAAGTGTTCCAGGACAGCTTTCAGGGCTCCCATATAGCTTTCCTCACAGTCATATTCATCAGAGTCCAAAATGTCCCTGCCTTTAACCAAAGGGGGAAAACCTCCGGTGCCATCCTTCTGGGCAAGGGAAATGGGCCCAGAAGCCAACTAGTCCCAGGTGTCAGGGCAGAAATTGGGGGATCAGGGAGATCTGGTGAGCATTCAGAGGCTCCTCTATTTCCTTCGTCTCTGCCAGGTGTGGTTCCAGAACCGCAGGATGAAGGACAAGAGGCAACGCTTAGCCATGACCTGGCCTCATCCAGCTGACCCTGCTTTTTATACTTACATGATGAGCCATGCTGCAGCCACAGGGAACCTGCCCTACCCATTCCCCTCCCACCTGCCCCTTCCTTACTACTCTCATATGGGCCTTGGAGCCACTTCAGCCTCTGCTGCCACCCCATTCAGCACTCCGCTGAGACCCCTGGATACCTTCCGGGTCCTGTCCCACCCTTACCCGAGACCTGAACTCCTCTGTGCTTTTAGACATCCATCTCTCTATCCAGCCCCAACAACGCATGGACTTGGGGGTTCAGGGGGCAGTCCATGTTCCTGCCTGGCTTGCCATGCCAGCCAGTCCAATGGCCTGGCACAGAGACCTTCTGGCTCAGACTTTTCCTGCTCCTCCACAACCAGGACGGACTCTTTCATCACCTTCACGCCCTCCGTACTGAGCAAAACCTCTTCAGTGTCCCTGGATCAGAGGGAGGAAGTCCCCCTTACAAGATAAAAGGTGCATCTCAGGTTTCTCCAGAACACTCATTTTAGGGCAGACCCTTTTGCTCTAGGACTTACCCTCCCACCATCCCACCTTTCCACCTTTATTTAATTCCCTTCCATCTTCCCTTGGACATCTGGGGGAAAAAAGGAGACAGAGGACTAGAAATAAAAGCCTGAAAAAGGATTTCCAGGACCGTGAAGGAAACCTGCTGGTGAAATGTCAGGGAAAAGAAGTCACTTTGCTGGCTATGTTGAAGGCACGGATTGCCATCCATCTTTGGAGAAAATGCCAGAGCCAGGCAGGGAGGGGACCCTCCCTGTGTATATCTTCAAGGCTTCACCTGAAAAGGAAAAAAGAGACAAAACTTTAAAACTCACACAGGCACACACATATACACACTCACACACAAGCGCGTACAAAGCAAACTTACTCTCCTATCTTTACCTGACAAAGCTGAAACACTGGAAGGGGATATTGCTGTCTTTAACAAAAAGTTGTGTACATACACACGAACAACATAAAGAGCTTTCTTTGCCAGATTTTCCAAGTCTAGTAATGGAGATTCTGGATAGCTACACAACCCAGTATTTCTTTTTAAAAATAGAGAAAGGGAAAAAATTATTCTGCTGCCATAAAGATCCTACCAACATGTATGTATTTTTGGTGGTTTGATTGCATTCTTTGTGTCTCAGAAATACAATATATTCCAACTAACCAGGATCTAATCTCTTCCCTAGAACTCTGCTTTCCAATTCCCCGCCCCACCCTGACTTGATTCTCATTTCATTTCTGGTTGTCTGTTTCTCTGTCTCTGTCTCCTCCTCTTGTTTGTCTCAGAAAAAAAAGATCTTCAAAGAAAAGACTTCCCTTGTGTCAAGGTGCAGATGCATGCTATTTACCCCCCAAACAAGTGTCTGGTCATCAGGGACTGAGGGGTGGCCCCCCTGTCTAAATTAGCAAGGCTGTGTATGTAAGAAGGGCTTTTAAATGCCTAGTGTACAACAGCATGTGCCCTGAACAGAGACCATGAGCCAAACGTTAACAAGCCGCCAAGGGAAGAGATTAGGTGATGGGGAGGGAGTGGGCAGAGCAGAACTCCTATGGACAATCACAAAGTGCAAATTAGAGCAGAGCAGACTTTGTCTCCTTGGTCTGTTCTTTGCTCTTTCATTACCCATTTGGCTTTTAAATCTCTCATGCCTCACTAGCCCCTATATTTTACCCATTCCCATCATCATCACCTGTCTTTGTGTTTGTCTTTCAAATGTTCTCTATAAACCCTCTCCTTCTTGAGTGGAGAGAGTTGTTTTTTTCTTTGAGAAGGTTTTGCAGCCCAGGGGAAGGAAGATGATAGTGTCTTGGGTCTTGGTGGAATAGAGAATAACTTCTTGCCCCCTAACCCAACCCTGTTTTTCTTGGGAAGGCCAAAGGTTTCACTGTTTAGATATGTTAGCATGTTTCAATAAAAGCTCCAAAGAACCAAGACAGTATAGCACCCTTGGAGTCTTCTATTATTCAAAGGAAGGATGCTGGAGGGTTTTTTTCCTTTTGGTGAGAGAGAGAGAGAGGAAGAGAGAGAGAAAGAGAGACAGAGAGAGAGGAAGAGAGAGAGAGAGAGAGAGAGAGAGAGAGAGAGAGAGAGAGAGAGAGAAAATTTGGTTTCATTTCCTTCCAAAACAATGGACAGTAGGCCTCCTACTTAAGTGAAGGAAAACAAAGCTCCCCTTGGCAGAGCTGGTCAAATGTGTATGTGGGAAGATCAGTAGACCAGTCAATGGTCCTTATCTTTCTTAACCTCTTTTATTGAACTCCAACAAATACATCTAGTGAGAGGTCCACTATCTGTTTGAGAGAAATTAAAAACTAGGGTTGTGGGAGGTACTGTCTGTTCATCTACACCCATCCCCACTTTCATTTTTTTTACTAGCTCCTAACTTGCTGTAAAATAGGAGCAAACAGAAGAAAGTTCATATTAAAGCACTTAGTAAACTGTTATATATGTACATATATACTATATAGAAAGACATATATTTATATAGCTTATGATATGAAGACTTTAAGTGTTAACACAGAGGGCTTTTGTGGCAAGAACCTCTGTGAGGAAGCAAAGGAAAGTTCCAGAGTGAAGGGGAAGCATTTGAGTAGAAGTGGTGAAGTCTTGCAGTGTTTTAGGTTGAGGGGAGGAAGGGAAAACACCTGCCGCATTCCACTTGGAGCAGGCTTCTGCCCTCAAACAGAAGAGGGAAATTGACAGCAGTGCTCTGCCCTTTAGGGTGAGATCCACTTGGGGGAAATTCTAAGCTCAGTCTTCACACTACAGAGCATGGTTTGGATCGCCTACCCAGGGAGTTTGTATTATTGTCTAGACTCTGAGGTACCTGAGTGCTGATTTCGGGTGTTCAACTTCAAAGGGCAGGGGGAGAAGGAGAGATCATCCAGGGTGCGAAGACTGCATCAGCCCCGGCCGGTAGTTCCCCATCTCCCTACTCCCGCATCCCCTATTCTTTGCTCACTTTTATTGCTGAGAAAAAGCCCGAAGCAAACCCACGAAAGCCAGCACCCCCGCCTCTCTTCTTCCTCTCACTTCCCCCGCCTCCGCCCACACACATACCAAGCCTTTCACCCAAAGGATCCCCCGCGGGGAGCTGTGGCTCTCCTCCGACAGGGCGGGCTACCTTCCAAGGATCAGGCTGCAAAAACTCAGTGGCGCATTTCTCTGTTCTTTGGTCGGAGGCCCGAGATTGCTTGCGACAGGTAAATAGGCTGCGAGTTGCGGTGATGCCAGGCGTATTTTCAGTTAATAGGGAGGGAAAATGAGGTGTCTGCAGCGATATTGGAAAGTACAAGATCGATGATCCGTCCTCGTGTCCAATCAGCAGCCTTTAATTGACTGTATTTTCTGGGTAATTGAGCCACTCTACCTCCAAATTGAAGTGGGAGATATAACAATACATCTTGCCAGGAGGAATTACTCATCACTTCATAATGAAATTTTCCTTTTGCCAAGCATAGGGGTTTTGTGCTGGGGCCAACTCAGCCTCTGCCCCCCTCCCCCCCCCCCCAGCCCCCTTTCTCTATTTTAACTCATTCTCCCCGAATCGGCCTGGACAAGGGGGACGCTTTCATGACTGAGAGACTTTCCACAAGTGTTCTGCCTCCCTTCCTCCTCCTCCGGGGGTCCGGGGCTTTCAAAGGATTTGGGGAGCCCTGGAGATTTGAGTGGAATCACTGGAGTATCCCCTCAGCTGGTATCCCGCTCACCCGAGGCCTGTTCCTACCAGCATCTCCCAACAAAGCTCAGGGCCTTTCCGAAAGTGCAGAGTCGCCTGACGAATGTGCCTTCCTTGGGCCTGGTGGACCACACCTGCTGCCCGGGCCGGGGGTCTCCAGCCTGGGCCGCTCCCGGGCTTCCATCCAGCTTGAGAGAGCGGTTGCCTACACGCAGGACGAAGCTCCGCCGAGCTGTTAGCGTTTGATTGATTGCCTTATTAAAGCGTGTTCTTGTAAGTGTGACCAAGCTGATTGCATTGCATATGTTTGGGATAATGTTCACTTTAAACAACTACATAAAGGGGCTGAGCTATGTAGAGGGAAGCCAGGGGAGGACGCAATGGTCCCCACGAGCGCTTCTCCCGCAGTAAATCTGAGGGTTCTTCAGCCGAATCTCTCGGCCCCAAGGCCCTCTGGGCGGCTCCCCACGTTTGTTTTCCATTTCCAATTGACTTGTCTCCTTGGCATCTTGTCTCTCCTCACTTCCAAGCCACCCAGACAGGACTGCCCCCCTCACGTGAGGACGCCCCATCCATACATCAACAGGCTGAGTTTGCCCCCAACAACCGTTTTACCCACCCACCCACCCCCAAGGCTGTAGCTTCCCTCTCTCCCTAGGAGCCCTCTGGGCCCAAGAAGACGGGGCTGGAGGTTCCCCTCACCCAACCAGCAACCCTACCTGAGCAGAAAGGCGAGTGTCCCCCACCTCCATTCTCCCTTAGAGCTTTGGCGGACTTTGGAGTGTTTGAAACGATCTTTTGTTCCCCAACGATTCTCCCGCTCTGGTGGTTACATTATCTCCCACCAGGAGCCCCTGGAAACCACCCCTCTCCACCATATGTCGGCTTAGGAGGGTGGGTGTCATGGGGGACAGTTGCTCCTGCGGCCAAACTGAAGGAGATGCAGGCCTCTAGGGAGAAAGTTCTACGAATCTATGGGGACCTTCTCAATCCATCCATCCATCTATCCATCCATCCATCCATCCATCCATCCATCCATCCATCTTATAGCCTGAGAGGAGAAAAGGCTAAGCAGTAGTTACTGGATTTGGGGAGGAAAATCTATGCAAATGTGTTTGTGAATGAGTTTGCTTTTCCTCTGATTACTTCTAGAAGTGATCTCTCTCTCTCTCTCTCTCTCTCTCTCTCTCTCTCTCTCTCTCTCTGTTTCTTCCTCCTTCCCTTTCTTTTCCTCTCTCCTACTCTGTTTCCTGTCTTTTTTTTTTTATTTCTCTCTTCCACTGTTTTCCCCCTTTCTTCTCCATCTCTTCTTCTCTCCTATGTTCCTTCTTCTTTCTGCCTTTTTCTCTTTTCTCTTTCTCGATCTCTCTGTCTCACTCCCACAATGTCTGGCACTCTCTAGTCCACTCTCTCACATACTTTCTGTCTCTCTCTGTCAGCTCACTTTCTAACAAAGAAAGGAAACAATTCATGATCCTCAAACTTTTTACTCCTAATGAACTCATAGTCCATGCCCCCACCGCCCCACACACAGACCCTCGCGCCCCTGCCCTCAGGCACGGTTGAGGAATCAGGCTGCGAGTAGATTGCAGATTTATAAGAGATCTTAAACATCTACTGTGAATAACTCGTTGTGTTGAGATGACAGCAGTCCTTGAAACGAATATAGAAAGATGTACTGCTTGTTTGCAGGAGAGAGAGAGGAGAGAGAGAGAAGGTGGATTCCTGCATGAAGCGCACCCCTTTCCAGGATAAGGAAGCTTATTTTCCTCCCCGCCCCGCCTTGAAATGGGGACTTAGATCGTTTTGCCCAAGAATCTGCTGTTACCTGGCCCTTTAGTCTACGCTCTCACAGGCCAGGAGATACAACACAACCTGCTGGTTCCAGCTTCTCCACCAGCAGAAAAGTCTACCCTGGGAGGAAAAAAAGGCGGGGGGGGGGGGAGGCAGGAAGGACCCCAACCTCCCTCCCCAAGGACCTAACTCTCTCTATAAAATAAAGAGAGGGCAAAGTCCTTTCCCAAATAGTTTTCTCAGCAAAAAAGTGGAAGTGGTTTTCAGAATTGAAGGAGAGAGAAAGCCAGAAAGAGGGAGACAGAAAACGAAGGGAGGAGAAACAGAAATAAAGGGGGAGAGATAAAAGAAGAAAAGGAAAAAGAGAAGAGAAGATCAGAAAGAAAGAGTGAAGTAAAGAGAAGAGAGGAGAGAAGTGAGGAGAGCGGAGGGGAAAGAGGAGATGGTCAAAATCCTTTACAGGCAGAATCGTTTTAAGCGTTTTGGGTCCTCGGTTTTTCCACAGATATCCACAGGAGGATGGAAGGGTTAGTTAGACAGAGAGAAAAGGAGAGAAGAGAGGGAAAAAGAGAAATGAGAAAGGAAAGCAAGCGAACTTGCCACTCAGAAATAACCCGAAAGCATTAAGTAATTATTTAAAACAAGGCTGTGTAGAAAAATATTTGTGTTTATTGCAGCTGCTCGATTGGGCTCGTTAAAGGCTGCGAGCATTTAAATCGGTTACAATCTCATTTAAATCCCGCTCGGTTCCAGCAGGCTGGGGCGCCTGAATAGCCCAATCACTCCGTAATGATGATGAATGAGAAATTAATTCACATACAAGCAAGACAATTTAGGCCTTCATCTGTTTAAATAGCCTTCCGATATTATCCGCAATCGCAGGTCACAGATTGAATCAATTGTCCAATCCTGTGAAAGTCACATCTCTGCATCTTCATCGCGGTTATTTATGGCGCAGCCGGGGCTGCTGAAAGGTAGACGCTGTTAACAGGGACAATTACTTCAAGGAAAGCGTTGACAAAATGGAAAACAAATGCCCGTCTTTCCTTGCCAAGTCGCGATGCAGAGCTGGGTCTGGGCCCGAGCTCTTTGGAGGCAGCCTGTGGGACCTTGGGGGCCAAGGAGAGTGGTCTTCCAGGCTTCCCTCCTATGCCAGGCTGGGACAGCCTGCTCTGCCCTTCCCCTTCCCCTTCTCAGCCCCAGCCCCCTCCCCGGAGTCTTCTGCCAACTGTGCCTCCCAGTTTAATACCAATACTCTCCATCACTACCTCCCACCCAGGTTCTCTAAAATCAAAGCGCTGGGCAGTGGGGATCGAGTCCCCTATGAGCATCACAGATCACTTCTTGAAAGGTTCAATTCAATCTCCCTCTGCTTCAAGTCCACACCAGGGCTTGAAGAAAGGAGAGGTATTTGCTGCAGAGCTCTGCCAAGGTAGAAAGGAGAAATTTGGAGAGTGGGAACTGGCTCTAAGAATGAGGTAAAGCTAAGGATAGCTCAGGAGGGAACCTGGGAGGTCCACAGGGTCTTAGTTTTACTATCTAGGTATATATGTATGGGTATGTACACATACATCTGTGTGTGTTTTTGTGCATGTGTATACATATACATATGCCCATATATACAGTTACATGTATATACATAGATATAACACTAACATTTATATTGTGTCCCCTGAGAGCTAGGAACTTGGATAAGCGCTTTGCTACTATTATCTCATTTGACCCTCACAACAATCCTGGAAAGTCAGTGCTGTTATTATGGTTACGTTATGGTGAGGAAACGGAAGCAAAGAGAGGTTAGGAATAGGAAGCTTCCAGAGTCTTTCTGCTTCTATCTAGTTTCTGGCCATCTCTGTGACATTCTTCCTTTTGGTTTTACCTTCTTGGCTTCAGGGTCTGACTCCTGTCATCCTTTCTTTCTCCTTATGTTTGTCCTATTCTTTCTATTTTTTTCTGTATATTCTCTCTCTCTCTCTCTCTCTCTCTCTCTCTCTCTCTCTCTCTCTCTTTCTCCCTCCCTCCCTCCTTCCTCCTCCTTCTCCTCCTCCTTCTCCTTCTCCTCTTCCTCCTTCTCTTCTCTTCTCTCTCTCTCTCTCTCTCTCTCTCTCTCTCTCTCTCTCTCTCTCCCCCCCCCCACTCTTGTCTTTATCTTGGTTCCTCCTTCTCTGTTCTTAAGCTCCCTTCCAATTCAGCTAACATTTCTTTGGACTTGATCCTTCTTGCTAAAGAAAGGTCAGCCCCTGGCTTGGAAGGGAAATGGACCAGAATCACAGGCTTTGTTTATCGAGGGGCATGTGTGAGTGAAGGGGCATGTTTTCCAGATAGACAAACATTTTCTGTTCAATTTCTTTTTAAACCAAAGTTCTTTCCTTTTCCTGCAGAAAAGGCCCTACATTTTCACAGGATCAAAAAAGGTAAAGTGCTTTTCACCTCTACATAGAGGCAGAGGCCAAAAGGAAACTTGGTAAAGGGAATCAGCTTTCAGGCCCCATGGTGCTGGTAGTGGGCATTTGGAGGTTGATTGGAGGATGGAACCATATATAGCTACATTCTGTTTTTATTTTTAAATTTTTTTTAACTTTCTAATTAATTTTTTTTAAGGTAATCAGGGTTAAGTGACCTGCCCAGGATCACACAGCTAGTAAATGTCAAGTAACTGAGGCCTAATTTGTACTCAGGTTGTTTTAAAAATTAAATTTCAGTTCTGTTCCCTTCCTTTGAGAACCTGGTTGCAAGGCCTGATGGGAATCTTCTGTCTCATTCTCTGTAGTCTGGGCTCAAAATATTCTGACACCAGGAGCTGGAGATGAACTCATTTTCTCTTACCTTTGCTATTCTCACAAAAAGGACCCTCTCCCAAAGCCAGAATTCATGTTCTAGTCTTCCTCTTCCTCCTAATTCTTCCTCCTTCTCCTTCATTTCCCCTTTTTCCTTTCTCTTTTTGTTCAGTCAAAACTTACTGTATGTCAGACTATGCCTTCTACCTTCTCTGTCCCTTCCTTTCTCTTTTCAAAATTTTTTTTTCTGCAGTTTCTCCTCTTCTTTCTCTTTCTGACTCTCACTTGTCTTTCCCCATCTTCTCTTCCTTCACTTTCCAGCTTTTTTCCTTCCTCTTTTCTTCTCTCTCCCTTCCTTCCTTTCTTTCCTATTTCCTCTGTCTTCATCTCTTTCTTCTCTTCCTCATCCATCTCTTCCATATCTCTCTCCTTCCTCTTTCGTCTTGACTTCCCTTTACTGTGTCAGAAGATTCCTCTGATGCTCTGAGCCTCCTACCGAGCTGGGAATCTGTCTGCTTCCCTAATGCGGGCAAAGGCAGAGGACTCAGCCGAATCCTCCGCAGCCGGGAGAGGGCCTGGCGCCGCTGGTCGATGAGAGTCGAGCCCAGAAGGACTGCAGGAAGATGTGGGGAACGGGCACAAAAGCCGAAGGATGGGCTTTGGGAGAAATGCAGCGGGAAAAGAGCATAGAGGAAGAGGCCTGACGCCACGTTCCGTTTCCTCTTTTGTCCCTAGCCCGTTTTATGCGAAAAGCCAGTATCTTTGCAAATCCCACACACTCAGAGATCTCTTCTGATCACCTCGCTGCGGCCCCGCTGTCTAAGCAGCCACTTACGGGTACCTGTCGTCTAGGTGGGCACCAGAATGGTCCCCAGGGCTCTGTTGGGTAGTGCTTCAGGACCTCGTTTGCTGAGACAGACGCACTGACTGAGAGACACACAGGCAAAGAGAGACACAGGCAAAGAGAGACACTCAGGCAAAGAGAGACACTCGGAGTTCGGAGAAAAAAGTGGAGGGGGAAGGGGGGAAAGGCGGGGAAAGGAGAGCTCACGGAGATAAAGACGGAAAAGGAGACGGAGAGGAGAGAAGGGAGAGGGGGAGACAGAGAGAAACAGAGAGATACACAGAGAGAAACAGAAATAGAGAAAGACAGGAGAAAGAGACAGAGAGAGAGAAACAGAGAGAGACAGAGAGAAAGAAATAGAGAGAGAGGGCGAAGGAAAGGGGGGAGAGAGAGAGAGAGAGAGAGAGAGAGAGAGAGAGAGAGAGAGAGAGAGAGACTCATAAAGAGACGGATAGAGATCAGAGAGCCAGATAGCTTGCAGAGACCAGAAAAGAGGCAGGCGACACAGAAGTAGAGACAAACACCCACAGAGACACCGACACAGAGACAGAAAGAAAAAAAAGAAAGACGGAGCCATGTAAATGGAGACAGATTGTGCAAAGGTTCACAACAGACACCCCGTTACACTCACTGAGTCTATAGGTGCACATGTGATTCCCCATCCCCGTCCCTCTTCTTTCTGTTTCTCCATATGAAACAAAAGCCTAGCTAAAGGATTCCTGAGGCTCGGAGGAACCACTCCCGGGAGCGACTTTGATGTATCGCTGTCCAATTAGTGCCTTTAATTGGTATCCTCCGGGACGAGGAGACCTGGAGCTGGGACGCTGCTTCCACTCGCCTCCCCGGCGCACTCACAAGGTAAAATTTATAACGTGCTGCAGCATCCCCGCGGGGAGCAGTAAGGGAGAGGGGGATGGAGAGAGAGCTGGAGAGAGGGAGAAGGGAGGCACACTGAGTCCCTGCAGTTCTGTCCCTCCGTGTCCTTCCCGAGCCTGTCCCCAGAGCCCTTCCCTGCATGGGTGGGGTGGGAAGGGACCATTCCCAGACACTCCTTACCACCCTCTCAGCTCAGCCCTGGACCTTCCCAATCTCTCCTTGGTCCACCCCCACTCTCAGCCGAGTGTTGGCAGGGGAGGCAGAGTTACCAAGGATTATAAAGGATCCCGGAACTTGCATTGTCTTCACAGGCCCACCCCAAGTGGTCTCCCATCTCGTTAATAATGGCTGTTTGTTAACAAGGATTCGGAGGTTAAACAATCTGGGCGGAAGATTAAACAGGGCTCTGGGAGCTTAGCGGAACCCCAGCTCTTCCTGAGCCGCAAGGGTGCTCTGGGACCTGGGCCTAGGCCTCCAGGAGCCACCCAGGAGCTTGGGGGTGGGATGCCAGTTAGGGAGAGAGGTGGGAGTTTCCTCACTAAGGTGGTCAGCTCCAGGACTTCCCCACAAGGGCATAGTAGAAAATCACTAGAGGCCTCTGGGAGCTGGAGAGATGAGGTGCAGTCATCCAGGCACCATAAATGAGTTTCCATACACCTCCCTTCCAGAGTAATCCTACCAGAAAGATCAATCAGCAGTTGCCTGTCCTTCAGAGGGAGCCCTGGCTGGGGGGAGGGCGGAGAGAGAGGGAGGAAGGAGGGAGAGAGAGGAAGACAAACAGACACAGATAGAGAGAACAGGAGAGGAGAGGGAAGAAGGAGGTAAAGAAATAAGAAAGGAAGGAAGGGAGGGAGGGAAGGATCGATTGTAAAGGATTGATTGTAACATCCTGGATAGGGCTATTTCCCCAGCTCCCATTAGCACTGGCAAATTGGGTCCACAGAAGGTGGCTGACTAATTCTCCCTTTAGTATTCTAAGGAGTCATCTTGAGAAGTTAGAGTTTCTAGTACTGTCATTTGTGAGACTCCCTTCAGTGTGGTCCCCATAGCTAGCCCAACTTAATTAGTTGTTAGAAAGAATATTTACTAACTCACTATAAAGAACAGTTAGTACAAAATACTCTCAGTGGGTCAGCTAGGTGGTGCAGTGTATCAGGCCTGAGACACTAGCTGTGTGACCCTAGGCAAGTCCATTATCCTCTCTTTGCCTCAGTTTCCTCATCTGTTATATGGGGATAATGCTAGCACCTATTTCCCAGAGTTGTTATGGGGATCAGATGAGATGGCATGAGATAATAATTGTAAAGCAGTTAACACAGTACTTAGTACATTGTTAAGTCATTTCAGCTGTGCCCGACTCTCTGCGACCCCACTTGGGGTTTTCTTGGCAGAGATCCTGGAGCAGTTTGCCATTTCCTTCTCCAGTTCATTTTACAGATGAGGAAACTGAAGCAAACAGGGTTAAGTGACTTATCCAGTGTCACACAGCTAGTGTCTGAGGCCAGATTTGAACTCATGGAGACCAGTCTTCCTAGACTCCAGGTCCAGCATTCTATCCACTTCACCACCCAGCTGCCCCCCTAAATACTTTAGTTTGGAATTTAATGGGAAAGTGGAAGGAGAAAGAGAATGGTTATATTATATGGGAGAATGTTTTCCTGTTATTTTCTTGTCAATGGGCTCATAGCTCTTGAACTGGAAGGGACCTCAGATGTCACTTAGGTCAACTCCCTTTTTTACAGTTGAGGAAACTGAGTCCTCTGGAGCTAAAATGAGTTGCCCAAGATGACATGTCAAAGGCAAGATTTGAACCCAGGTTCAATAATTTTACAATTCAATATATTTTCTTTGCCTGGTGTGTTAGTATGGTGAAAATCAAACTTGACTGATTTTAGAAGTTCCCTGGAGAATTGGGCAGGGCAGCAAGCCAAGACAAGGAGTAGGGAATGCCAAGTATATCAATATATTGTGAATCCTGAAAAGCTCAAATCCTCTACTATCCTTTATTGCCTGTATAAGAGTCACATAATCATGTCTTGAGTCTTGCTTCTCTGTTTAAGGTTTTGTTTCCTGAAAATTAGCTTTTCTTAGCTCCTGGATTTCCCACTCGAGATAGGGTACTTATGCATGACTTCCCTCAGCCCCTACCACCTCTTTTTGGCTGGTGCCTTGGGAAAGGTCACTAGGGAGAGTTCAACTTCAAACAGTGACAAAGCCCCAAGTCCAGGATCAGGGACTCTGTTGGATTGTCTACTCTGTGGAACTAGACTTGAAGAAAGCAAACAGACAAGCAAAAGCTCCTTTCCCCTGAGGCACCCAATGATAGTCCTGCCAGTTGCTAAACCTTCCCCAGCGTGTATTAATAGGTTTCCAAGGAAGTTCAGGCTGATAGTCATGATCTTCATCAAATGGCATTCAACTGTTGACTGCTGATGGGATGGGATATACCTGTACTTGTGCATTCCCGAAATAAGTTTTCCTGTACTCTGTTACAGGAAGTCTCTCTCCTGTAGCAATTTTCATTACACCAAGTAATTTGCACCTGAGTTCCCATCAGCTTTTACATATGGCTAACATGCCAGTGGTTTACCAGTGGATATAAATTATGTAACTGAAAATTTCCCCAGGAAATGACTTACAATAGGTTACGCCTGTAAATTTTTTCCCCCAGAACTCATTGTTACTCTTCTAAAATAAAAACTGGAAATTCCTTTCCCCTTCCACTAATGTGTAACTTCCTTGAGGGTAGGGTCTTTTTCATTTTCATTTTCATCTCCCTAGCTCCAGGGAAGCTGGGACTGGCATACAGTTGGTGCTAAATAATTGCATGTTGAGAGACAAGAAAGCAGTTATCAGGTTGCATCAGGTTTCTGGACCCTGGAAGACAAAATGTCTCATTATTGAAAATGGTCTAGGCTTCTGAATCTTAAGCCAGGAATTAGAGTTAGGTAACAACATAAAAAGATCCCTGAGCCAAGACTAGGGCATTTCCCAAGTCTGTTTGGAGGAAAATCTGAGAATCCAACCTCTGATATTTGCCAGTTGTGTGACCCTGTGCAGGTCATGGAACCTCCCTGTGCCTTGGGCCTCTCTAGACCTTTACTAAGACAATGAGGAAAGGAGTTCTCAAATGGAGGATGAATTTTCAAATATAGCCTACCTATTGTATAACAGAGACATGTCTGGTGTAAAATGTGATTAATAAAAGCTGTGCTATTCTGTGTGTAACATGGGAAAGGTGCCATGTAAATTCATGGATGATATAATGGGAAAAAAGCTTTGTATTTGCAGTCAAATCCTGACTCTTACCTTAGTCTCTATATGACTTTGGGTAAGTTTCCTCATCTCTCTGGACCCTGGTTTCCACATTTGTAAAATGAGGGAGTCAGACAAGATGGTCTCTGATGTCCCTTCCAGCTTTGAATTGACAGTGATTGTCACACTCCCAGAACTGGAAGAGACTCTGGAGACCCTCTATGCCAATCTGTACCTGGTCAATAATCCCTTCTAACCTCAGCCTCCCTAACTGGTCATTTCAGGCTCCCTCAAGACCTCCATGGAGGGGATCTCCCCCATTCCCTTGGGGGTAGTCCATTGCATGGCTCTCTTTGTTACGATGCTTCTTCCCCACCTAATTGCTAATCTGCCTCTCCATATTTCCTTCTGGGGTCCAAGTGTTTGGACTCAGGAATCAAAGTCTTCTGGTCAGATGATGTTTACTTACCAGCCTGGGAAGTGATGGAGAGATGCTCGGATAGGAGCTGACATTCCAGTTCTTTATTTTCAGGATCAGAATGTGGATTCAAGCCTTAGGAAAGTAGGTATTATGTGGAAATGCAGTGAAATGGGCAAGCTCTTAGTCTGGGATGACCTCATGTAACTCCTGGCAGAGATATAGTAAGAGGAGATACAAACTGAGGTCTCTGAATGGAGTGCTCACTTCCCAGCTATCTGAGGAGATGAAACAACACTCAGCTGAGAACCTTCAGCGTTATGAGGGTTGAACTACGATCAGAGAGAGATAGGCAGTATTCAGGTTAGATGGGGGTGGATGGGGAAGTGCCTTGGAAGAAGTGTGGCCAGACAGTATTCAGAAAAAAAGGACCTCTAAGGTTTAATCTTTTTTTTTCAAATAACAAACATTTATTTTCTCTCTTTCCAGTCTCTCTCCTCACAATGTTAAAACAAAAACCAAAACTTAAAAAAAATAAACAATAGTCAAGAAATACAAAATTTTGGACATTGGCGATGTCTAAAAGGGTGTATTTTATCCTTTATCTTGAATCCATCATGTCTCTGTCAAGAGGTGGGTAGCAGTCTTCATTAGTCCTCTGGGAATATGATTGGTCACTTCATTGATTGGGGTTCTTGAAACTTTTTTTCCCCTTTACATGTTATTATTACATATAGATTGTTCTGGTTCCATTCACTTTACTCTGCATCCATTCATACAAGTCTTCCCAGGTTTCTCAGAAATTATCCCCTTCATAATTTCTTTTTTAAAAATCTAATTTTGTTTTATTTTCAATTCTTAATTCTCTTTTTCCATTCCTCCCTCTCTTATTCATTGAGAAGGCAAGGAAAAAACCCATTAAAATACATGGTCATGTAAAACAAATTCTCACATTAAACATGTCAGACAAAAAGAAATTGAAAGGAAAATAAAATATGCTTCAATCTGCACTCTGAGTCCATCAACTCTCTATTTGGGAGTTGATAGTGTTTTTCATCATGGTAATTGTGTTGAGCACGGTTGCTAAGTCTTTCAAAGTTGATCATCTTCACAATGTTGTTATTGTATAAATTGTTCTCCTGATTCTACTCACTTCACTTTGCATCAGTTCATACAAGTCTTCCCAGGATTCTCTGAAACTATCCCTTTGGTTATTCCTTATAGCACAATGATAATTCCATCATATTCTCATACCACAACTTGTTCAGCCATTCCTGATTGATGGCATCCCCTTAATTTTCCAATTCTTTGCCACCATGAGAAGAGCTGCTATCAATGTTTTTGTACATTTGGGTCCTTTTCCTCTTTCTTTGATCTCTTTGGGTTATAAACCTGGCAGTGGTATCATTGGCATATACAGTTTGCTACTACTACTACTACTATTACTACTATTATTATTACTACTACTACTACTGCTGCTGCTGCTGCTGCTGCTGCTACTACCACCACCACCACCACTACCACCACCACTACTACTACTCCTCCTCTAGATATATACAGTTTATACATTATATACAGTTAAATGATAATAGCATTCATATAGTACTTGAAGATTTGTGAAGCACTTTAATATGTTATTTCATTTGTTGTAAGGACTTCATGATGCTTATAAGAACCCTGTAAGTGTCATTTTACAGATAAGAACACTGAGGCTGAGGAAGGTTAAAGTTGTCCAGGGTCATAATTGGGCACAGTTGCTTTCCAGAATGGCTCTCCTAGGATTCTCAAAAAGGGAACACATTTTAGTTTGGGCAAGAATCAGTCAATAAGCACTAAGTACTTAATATGTTCTGGTCACAGTAGTAGGCTGTTGGGCATCAAGACAGAAGTGTAATAATCCCTGCCCTCAAGGATTTTATATTCTATTAAGAGGAGATAATAGGTACATTTATGCATATATGCCAAATGCATACCGAATTAAGTAAGACAACTATAATGCACCTTGAAGTATGATCATTGGAAAAGAGAGGTGAGCACCAAGTGACCAGTATGAGAACAGTTGCTTTCCGGCTTGGCATGTTTCTTTCTTCCAGGGAGTGCACTGCAATTAGTTTGAGCAAGTTTCACCAAGAGGCAGAATTATTCAAACTTACCTTATTCAACAATACAATTATATGTTAAGTATGGTAATGGGTACCAGCCCATTGGAAATATGAATTATGAAACTGAATAATGGAATCACTTCAGAAATACGATTCACTATTCTCACTCATGCGAGTTTCTGCTTGTGGATGTTCTTCAAAACTTTGATTTCTACCGCTCTTCAGGGTCTACAAAGCACTTTCCTCCTGGCTCTGTGAGCTGGGTAATGACATCTTTTCTTGAGTAGTGCTAAAATTGCCTTTATTTCTATAGGGGGAGGCAGTCTGGTACAATGCCTTGAGGGTCAGCCCTGGGGTCAAGCAGACCAGAGTTCTAATCCTACATGGGGTAGGATTTTCTTTGTGGCCCTGGGCAAGTGACTTAAGCTCTCAGGGTACCAGGATTCCCCCTAGGATAATGAGTTACAGAAAAGTTACCAGTGAAGGGGCCCTTCCCACTGGGAATTCCCCACAAAGAAAATTAGTCTGAAGAAAAAGAAAAATTTCCACTGTTCTTGAAAGTTTACAAAGCCCTTTCTTTGCAAGTTCCCTGGGAGGTTGGTGGTTCCCATCTTCACATCCCTATTTTACAGATGAAGAAAGTGACATTCAGGGGGTTGTCTTCTGACTTGAAAACCAGGTCCTTTCTATTACCTGGCACTATGTCGACATCAGATGTTGAGTTGGGAGGGAGTTTAGAGGTGATCAAATCCAGTCCCCACCCCCCACTTTACAAATGAGGAAAAAGAGGCTCAGAGAGATTCAATGACATGTCCAGGCTCACATGGCTAGGAGTGGAGCTGAGCACAGGTCGTCCTGACTCCCAGTGCATCACTCTAGCCATCTATGGCTATACCACTATGCTGTACCAGCACCCTCAGCTAACCACATAAAATCTCATTCTGCAATATGATGATGGCTGGGAGAGCCAATTATTTTATTAAATTCATCCTATAAAAGGTAAAATTCAGTCAAACAGTGAATGCAGTCATGGCTTTGTAATGGTAGAGTCTAGGAAGACAACCCCACTTTGTTTTTCTATCTCTATCTCTAGTTCTCTGACCTAAGGCATGTGGTGTGTGTGTGTGTGTACTCACTGATGGACCAAGATAAAGAGGAAGAAAAGAAAGGGAGAGTTGACTGTAGCCTTTGAATCCCTGCCAATCATTTGCCTCATAAAGGAGGCCAGCCCAAACAAGAAATGCTGGTAGTCATGGGGACCCAGACTCTGGGCAAAGCAGACCAACACACCAAGTGCTAGGTGTTGGGCAACATGGAGAGGTGCCTTACAGGGAAGCCATTTTCCCAACAGTCTGTCTCTTCCCCCCCACCCCTGCCCCACCCCAAAGCTGGCCTACTGAAGCTTCCTCTACACTGAGCCCAGGCTTTTCACACTAGGGATTCTACTGGAAACCTGGGGAAGTGGAAACAATATTCCTAAATCAGTTTTTAATATTTTATCCATGCTAAGCATTGAGGCATATGAGACAAGGGGCCTGAAAATGTGTCTATGGCTAATATATCTGGAGCGTAGAACTTAGGACCCTTCTGTCTCCCTTCTCTCTCTCTCTCTCTCTCTCTCTCTCTCTTTCTCTCCTGATATCAACATCAATGTGGACACATATGTTGGACTGGGATCATGTCACCATCTTGCTCTCTTTTTTAAAGCAACCTAAGTAGCTCCCTTCATAGACAGATGGATTAGACTTGTTGGGCTGGGAACATTTGATGCCATAGAGTATATTCCTTGAGAGTAGGGGTTTTTCATTTTTATCTTTGTATCATGAGACCTTAGAACAGTACTTGCCACATGGTAAATAACTGGGTCTTCATAAGTGATTTGAGTTGAATTACATGAATTTATTCCTGGATATAAATTTTCCAGTAGCTTCTATCCATGAAGAAGAGAGGACCTGATTGAGAAGAATGAGGAAGAGACAGTACATGAGCCCAGTAGGATCAAACCTAAATAGAAATAGGACCACTACTCCACATAGAAGGGTCCCCATGGGCTGCCCATTGGCCAAATCTTAAAATGTGATATTATCTATACTTTCTTGTACTTTATTTTATTAAGTATTTTCCAGTGATATTTGAATCTGGTTCCATGGCCCACAAGTGGGAGTGTTGAGGGCTCCCTGCAGGCTGGGTGTTTGACACCCCTGTGTTCTACTACAGATGGGATTGAACTGTAGTTGATTCACTGGGACATTGAAAAAAAATTTGTTTTGGTTTGTGTTTTGCCAATTCATTTGAACATTTATTAAGGACCTAATGTAAGCAGACCTTAGGAGATATCAAAGTTCAGCTAATGTGGCCTTGTAGAGTTTTGAAGACACGTAGCCCCCTCAATCAGACATATTCTATTAGGAATCAATACAGTCTTGATACAATACACTGAAGACAGTTCATGAAGAGTCCAGTAGACTGTGAGCTCCTTGAAAGCAGACCCAGGGCAATTTTTAAATTTCAGTTTCCCCAGGTCCTTTTTTTTTTCCCCTTGTGTGCCTTCCTCAAGGCAGGCATGGGAACTGAAGGTTTGTTGAACTGAACTGAGTTGCTTGTTGTGGTACTATTTTCCAGAGTACCATCTTGATCTGTTTTTCTAAGAGGGAGGACCCAGCTGCAATGGGAACAGTTTCATCAAACATTCCTTCATTTCAATTCAATTTAATCCAATACATATTTATTTAGCACCTACTGAATTCAGACAATCATTAGAAAGTGATAGATGGGTAAAAATTTGTTGACAATCTCTCCTTTATGCTGGTTATAGTTTAGAAGGAGGACAAGACAGAATAGATCAATTGACAAAACATTTACTAAGTGTCAGGCACTGTGCTATGCAATAAGGGGTATAAAAGCAGTTCCTGCCTTCAAGGAGCTTATATTTTAGAAGACATTATGGAAGATGACCTATGAACATGTAGGCATATACAGAATATATAAACTCTATGCAAAATTAATACACAGGAAAGTTACTCTAATCCATAATGAGTCTGGGTCAAGGCAGGTTGACCCCACTTTTCACAAAGAAGGATCTCTGAGATGTATATAAAGAGAACGTGTATATCTGTATCCATCCATCCATCCAACTGTCTATCTAATCTTATCTTTCTACTTATCTATCCATCCATCTTATCTTATTCTACCTATCCATCCATCTATCCATCTATTTACATATCTATCTATGTCCCTAGAGTTGTTGTAAAGATAAAGTGAAATAACGGTTATAAAGCCCTTAGCACAGTGCCTGCCTGGCACATAGTAAACACTAGATAAATGTTAGCAATCATCACTATTATTGATACGAATCTATCATCTGTCTATCTACATATATACATACAGGTATGTGGAGTTATATTTCCCTACTGACATCATGGAACATTCAAAGATGTAGAAGCACAGAATTCTAGTCTTTAGAGCTGATCTTTCATCTGATTTCTTCAATTCATATGTGAGGAAACTGAAGGCTAAAAGGACAAAGTAACTTACTGAAGGTCATATGCTTGAAGGCAGGCAGTGCAGTGGCTAGAGTCATTGGTCTAGAGTTAGGAAGACCTGAGTTCAAATGCTGCCTCGGACACTTATTGGCTGCATGACCTTGTACAAGTAACTTAACCTCTTTTTGCCTCAGTTTCTTTATCTGTAAAATGGGGGTAATAATAGCAGCTATCACTTAGTGTTAGATAAGGATCAACTAAGATAATATTTATAAAGTGCTTTGCAAACCTTAAAGTTCATTTAAGTGCTAGAGATTAGAATTATTATTATCATTCTTGTCCATAGTACAACTGAGCTAATGCCCCAGGTTTTCCAGTTTCTAGTTCTGAGTCCATTACACCCATCCTGGGGATCACATTTGGCCCCAATATATACTGAAAGAATTCTTTCTCTCTGTATCTTCCGAAGGAAACCAGATTCCTTAACTCTCCACTTACTTCAACATTCAACTTTTGTGCAGGCTGCTACAGGAAACTTCCTTCATCATTCTCCCTTAAATGTGTCTCAGTTTCCCTGTGGAGCTCTTCATAGAATAGAAACTTCTTGAGGGTAGGAAACACTTCTCATTCTGTCTAAATATTCCCAGGGCCTGAGCCACTCAGTTACACAGTAGATACTTAATAAGTGCTTGTTTTGTTGGATTGGCTTTCAGGAATGTCTCCTCTGCCCATACCTGTTAACAGTTGAGTTTTCATGTATTTAAATGAGATGAAAATCTTTGTAACCTCAGGGGTTCTTAGGTTCATGGCCTGATGGCACAGATTTAAAGGTGTAGTTTTAAAACACGTAAACAACTCATGATTATGCAGGGATTGGGGTTATATACGTAAAGCACGTTGCAAAACATTTTTTTCTTTTTTGGACCTTACTCGTGATTTCATTGTTATGAGGAATTTCCTGGTGAGGAAATTCTACCTACCAATGCAGGTCGGCACCTCCACTGCAGCTTAGAATCTTAGAGAGCTGTCTAGAGCTCTGAGGGGTAATGGCTTTGCCAGGGTCGTGCCACCATTATACTTCAGAGGCCAGATTTGAACCTAGGTCTTCCTGCCTTCAGTGGGAGCTCTCTGCCCATTACTCCTATACATGTGAGCAAAAATTGCTGTAATCATTCCATTCACCTGCCAACTCTTGCATAAAGTTAATCAAAAGAACAATCTGTCCCATTGTTCCTGCTCAAGGCTAGTTCCTATCTCAGAATATTTTCCCCTGAGTCCATGGGCCTTGCATGTCTAAGTGCCCGCTCTACTTCTGACAGTGTTCTAGGTATTTAGCTGAAATCCAGCTGGAAGAGCCAGCCCTATGGAAGTACTTCCCCTCCCTCTCCTACCCAAATCAACTCAGAAATCTAAGATCTTGGTTTATACCAAACAGTAAAGTTGTTTTAATCTCGACAGGTGGAATTGTTGACCCTAGTGACTGACTAATTGATAACAAACACCCTTGAAGGGACCTTTTACCTGTGGAGAGGGTGGAAGTTCTGTTGGATGCCTCAGCAGGGATCTCCTATGACAGCTGTAGGCTAGGGCTGCCCAAAGCTTAATCAAAGTGAGCTGGGAAAATTGTCTCAGTAAGTGAGTCCTATGGATTCCAACATGTCTTTCCTGTGCTATTTTTACAGATCTACCCATATGAAGCATGAAGAAGAAAGTGATTTGCCCAAGGCTGTACAGCAAAGTATTGGAGGGGTTGGTTAGAGGTTGTGGTCTGGTTCTACCATGTCTAAGGGTCACCTTGGGGGCACGGACTTTTCTTTTTTTGTTTCCATGTTTCTATCCCCAACACCTGGCAAAGTGCCTAGAGTATAATAGCACTTAATAAATGCTTTTTGACTGTTTGACATGTCTAATACTCAAGGCTAGAACTAACCTAGGGCAGCTTGGACTTTGCACCAGGTACCAAAATAGGATCATAAACTTGGAGCTAGAAAGGACCTTAGCATCCATCTAGACCATGGTTGCCATTTTTAAGATGAAGGAACTGAGGCCCAGAGGAATGGAATCCAATGCTGCTTCTGCTACATTCTATCTCTCATCTCATACAACCAATAAATAGGAGAGATGGGCCTTGAACCCTAATTTCCTGGGGTCAAGTCCAGCTTTCTTTCCATTATACCATGTCTGTCCCTATAAACAGGTGACCTTAGTTCAGTCCCTAATGTCTTTTTTTTGAGGGGGGAGGGCAAGGCAATTGGGGTTAAATGACTTGTCCGAGGTTACACAGCTAGTGTTTTAAGTGTCTGAGGTCAAATTTGAACTCAGGTCCTCCTGACTCCAGGGCTGGTGTTCTATTTACTGTATCATCTAGATGCCCCCTCCCCCCCAACTCCCCCCCCCCAGCCCAAATGGCTTTTTTTTGGGGGGTGCTACATTTATTTATTTTTTTTTCCACACATAATCCTCTTTTATTTTCTACTTTGTACATGGAAATTTTTTTTGGTGTTTGTTGAATTTAGAATAATTCTTTTTTTTTTAATTTTATTTTAGTTTGCATCATTCATTTCCACAAGATTTTGAGTTACATATTTTCTCCCCTTCTTTCCCCTACCCACCCTTTCCCCTACCCACCCCTTCCCCTACCCAAAACAGCCATCCCAGTGTGTCCCCCCTCCCCCAGTCTATTCTCTCCTATGTCACTTTTCGGTAGGGCAGGATGGATCTCCCAACCGCAGTGCCTGTGTATCTCAAGTTCCAGTTGGATGTAGTCAATGATAATAATAATAATAATTGCATATATATATATATTTATAACATTTGATTATGGAACTTTAGAT
>CM053585.1:538592413-538646026 GCA_028646515.1 Pseudochirops corinnae
CTGCCACTGCAATAGGACATTGGCTGGAGATTCTGTGACTAGACAGTTTCGCATTCTCTTCTCTCTCCTTTGCATCGACATTCATAAAGCATTGCTCCTGGTCCTAGTAAAGACTCTTTTATTGCTTTCTCACAACAAAAATACCATCAGGTTTCCTATTATGGAAAGCATCTGTATTGTATAATGTTCGTAATGAACTCTACATTTTAAATATGTTTTTTAAAATACCCTGTTCCTTATTTGTCTAGTGACCCATGACAGCTTAGATATGTAATTGCTATTATGGATTACCTCATGGCTATCATTCAATAATTAGGGAGGTTTTTAATGGGTAATGCTAATTAGGAAAGTTATCAACTATGGGTAGTTAACTTAATTGGGATCATGATGGCGCTTTAGTTTTGGAGCAGCCACAGCATGGTGCTCACTGGGATTTGCATGGCTTTTTGGTGGCTGTTCCCAGAGTGATTAGGAAGGTTATGGACTAGCAGTGGAGAAATAGCAAAAAGAGACCTCATACACAATCACATTCTTCCTTTCATCCTCTATTAATGACCAATGGCGCCTTGTGGAGCTCCATCCAGGAGAATAAAAATCAGTCAGTCAGTCAACAAGCATTTATTAAAAGCAGGCCCTGTGCTAAGTGTTGGTGAGACAAGGAAAGGTGAAAACAGTCCCTGCCTTGAGCATGATCCACCCAGAGAGAGGCCCTGAATCCCAGAGGGGCAGGGAAAAGCAGTCCTCCCCCTAACCCTTCTACCCTAACTAGCCCAGATGAAAGCTTTGCTTTTGCAATCCTCTTACCCATTAGGAGGCCTCTTGTGAACAAAGGCTATTAAGCAATATCTTATTTTTTTTTCCTTCCATGAAAAATAATGACTGTCTGGCTCATGAGCAAGTCAGCAAGTGAGGCCCCCTGAAGATCTGATGAGCACCATCTGACTGTGGCCTTTGTTGCAAGTTCAGGGCTTCAGTTCTCACAAGCCTGGAGAATTTTTCCGGGTAGGAACAAGATTACTCTTCCGAGGGACAGCACATAGTTTTGGAATGTTCTTGAGTTTTATAAGGAAAAAGGTCCTTGCAAACATTGCTATAAGCCTCTCTCTGCTGAAGGCTTGGTCTGTTGTCTGTTATGGCATGAAGCTGACCTGGGGACCTGGGGAGCACTGCCAGAGGGGCTCAAGATCTGGGAGGCCCTACCAAGCCTTACCAAAGGCTTGCAAATGGTGCCTAGTGATGGATTGTGTGTTTGCCATTTGGGGGCAACTAAGCTTAGAGACTCTTACCACCATGTTGGTTTCAAAGAGATGAATTTTTTGGCCACAGCAATTCTTAGAGACCATCTATGTAGTTATAGAGGGATTGGGAGTTAGTATTGGGAGGCAAAGCTGTAACGAAAGCATCTGGGGCTTCTCTACTGGATTTAATGGGGCACCAAACTCTGAGGGCCCATATAAGAGTTGCAGACCCACAGTAGAGCAGAGAGAGGTGAATGCTTCTATTAGCAAGAATAACTATTTACAAAAGGGAGCTACTAGATGATAGGATCATATATTTAGAATAGGGCTACTTAACTTGGAGTGCAGAGACCCCCCAAGTTTTTGTACATAGAATTCAGGGGTTCTGTGAATATGGATAGGAAAAAATTATATCTTATTTTCACCGATCTGTAACTGAAACCTTGCATTTCCTTCAATTACATATATATATATATATATATACATATTTTTTAAACCCACACACATTATTCTGAGAAGGAGTTGCCAGATGGTCAAAGGGGTCTATAACATAAAAAAATTTAAGAATATCTGATCCTGAGCTAGACCAGACCTTAGAGGCCTCCTGGGCAGTGCCAACCTCCCCGAGGGTTATTAAGTAAGATGGCCACAGTCACACAGATCATAAATATCATAGTTTGGACCTGAATCCAGATCCTCAGATTGTAGACTGTTCCTCTTCCCTCCACTGGCATCCCAAGGTCTTCCTCTCATTAAGGTAAAATCCCTTTAACCTCCCCTCCCTCTTTCCTCCTCATGACTCCTCCCCCCAACACCCTAGATTTATTTGTTCTGGGTGTAGTTTGTGGTACTTGCCCCAAGCACAAATATTCCACATTACCAGCAGTACCTATGCCTATGTTGGGAGCACCAACACAGTGATGTGGGCACTCTCTCTCATCAGAACCACAATGGGGCATTTTTGCCCCCAGGCCAGTACCACCAAATAACAGAATGTTGAAGTATTACAAACCACAAAGTGAGATTCCTTGTTTTGTGGAGCAAGGAGGAAGGGAGCAGTGGTTTTTATCTTCACTTTCGGGAAGCTTAAAGTCTTTGACTAAATTTTTTTTTTTTTTTTGCTTTTTGGAGGGCAGTTGGAGTTAAGTGACTTGCCCAAGGTCACACAGCTAGTTTTTTGTGTTAACTGTCTGAGGTCGGATTTGAACTCAGGTCCTCCTGACTCTAGGGTCGGTGATCTATTCACTGTGCCACCTAGCTACCCCTGACTAAACTATTAAATTGGTGACGAGTGTGTGTGTGGGGTGTACCTGAGGGTTTGTCTCAAGTATTGATTGATTCAATTTAAAAAGATTTTATTAAACACCTAGCGTGTGCCAAGGATATAAAGAGTGACACAAAAGCAATATGGTCCCTGCCTCTTGGAGCTTGTATTCTACATAGAAACAAGCAGAGACACATTCCTCCAGATGCATGATTATATGGCAACAATCAGCGTAAACCTTATTCTTTACTCAAAATTATTGTTTGCACAAGTTAGCTTAAAGCACCCTGGGTCTATTGAAATTCCACTTGGGGACAGAAAGCAAGAATTGTGAGAAAGACCAAAGAAAGGGCACATGCACAGCTGAGGTGGATGGTCAGCTATTTCTTTAATTGCTACAGGCTCATTTTCCTTCTTAATTCTCACCCCAGATTCTAAGGTCATCTGATATCCCTATATAAATGAACATAATTGCACATGCTCTGTCATTAGTTAATGCATTAGTTCTGAGGTTCCCACCCAGTTTATTAAATAAAGCAGAAAAAAGCTTTCCCCCCACAAGCTTTTCCTCATTTCTCTTTCCATCAGTACCTCTAGACTGGTGAGTTTAAATAAGCATCTTGTTATGCAATTTATTAAATGTAACAAACAATATAAAGACATGTTAAAATATTTCAGTATTATAGCCAAGTGAAAAAGATCCACAGCCAAGATTACCTCTAATCAACAACTATAAGCAAGTGCTGACTTCTTCTCAGCTGTGGAAAGAGAGCCCCATCACTCAACACCCTCATTTTGGCAGTCAAAAATTTTCAAGACTTCTCTTTGAGACACTTTTCCCATAGGATAAGAGTTGAACTCAGTCTCTCAGGGAAGAAGTCCTCTTAGTTATTTCTTCTGGTCCTCGGTCTCTCTCCAGCTATCAGAGTTAAATGTCCCCTGCAGAATGACCATTGAATTAGTTCCCCACAACCTCCACCAATTCTTTTTCCTCTTGAAGATATAAGAGCAGTGTCTAATCTCTCTGTATGAAGGGCTATTAAAACTGAGACTATTTGTATGTGTGTATTATTTCCCCCTCAAAAGAAAATAAGGTCCATTGAAGAGAGTGACTATTTTTGTGGGGTTTTTTTTTACTTTGAATCTCTGGTGCCTAACACACTTCCTGGTACATTGGAAGCATTTAATAAAATAATAAATTCTTATTGAATGAACTAATGAATAAATTACAGTAAAATAAACCTTGTTAACTTCAGTCCATTTGCATACCAATGCCAGACTAAGGTCCCTAAAACATTGCTTCCTCACATCATCGTCAGCTCAAAAAAGCTTTCATGACTTCCCTTTCTAAAAAAAGTTCCAAAACATGACTGACCTGAACAACAATGATGTTTCCAGGGATTGTTTAGATTTCTCTTACACACAGCTCTTATCCGAGCCTGAACTTGCTTGTCAGGATTTTGCATTCACCAATGTGCTCCTGAAATCAAACATCTAAGCTGCTCACTTTCATTTCTGACTCTAACTCATTCCCTTTAAGGCTGACTTGCCTATTAAAGTAATCTAGAACAAGCCTGGCCGCATCAGATAATCTGTTCACTGCCCTTATTCATTCTCAAAACAAAAATGTTTGTTGAAGCCTGAGCATCATCTCATTAGTTATTTTTAAGTATATCCATGACTTCTGTGCAGTCCAGATCACCATTTAATTATTTAGAAGCTTTAGGAGCACTTGGGGGAAAAAATTAACCAAATGGAGTTAATGTGAGTTTATCTCTGACTGTTTGGATCTTAAAGGTAATACATCTCTGCAATAGTTTTCCAAATGGAGTCCCATTAACCAAAAGCTGTCAGACCCCATCAAAAAGAACAGTACCTAATAATAGGATCTGGCATATAAAGTGTGGGTGGAAGGAGAGACTCTTTTCCCAGGGGCTCCCCTTCATCAGACGACCCTGCCCACATAATGGAACACAGTATTTTATGTTTCCAGTGGACCATATGGCATGATGCAAGAGTGGTCTAATTACATATTAGCATATTCTTCCAACAAGGCCTTCTGAGTTAAACCAGCTTGAGAAAAAGAGGAATTTTAAAATATTTGCATACCACCTCTCCGAGTAAATATGGCTGGCACATTTGTTTACTTCTGCAGGCAGAAGCCTGTGGGTCAATCACAAAGGATGTTTGTGGGGAAATGACAGGTCAACCATTGCTCCTCTGTGTGGGTTTTTTTTAGCTGAGGATTGTTGAAATGTCCAGATCAGGACTCCATGAGAAAAGCATTCTCTGTCCTTCCTTTCTCAAGTACTAAATCTATTTCTTAATAGATCTGATGGTGTCTCCTCCTTGACTTTGACTCAGCTCCTCTCCCCACTGTGTCTCAGGAAAATGCTCTGGTGAAATTCGGGGAGAAAACATGTCTCAGTAGGATGCAGTTCCCCAATCAAGTACTTGGAACTTGGAAGTTCTTATAATTGTCACTGACATTGTTCCACTGTGGCTCCATCATGGCATTTTCCCTCATGAGTTGTGTAAGTTGTTCCTGAGAAAAAGGATGACTCATTTTACTTCAAGTCCACAAGCATTTGTTAAGTGCCTACTAGACACCAGAGATGGTGTTAGGTTCTGGGGATTCAAAGACAAAACAAAAAACCAGCCTCCACCTCAAGGAGCTTATGTTCATCTGGGGCAAGGGGAGGAGGGCAGTTGAAAATAGACCCCAGACTGACTGGTGGGACTATTTTGTCCTTATTATAAACTCCAGATCACAGGATAATAGGACCCAGAAACAGAAGAAACCTGAGAGACAGAAGTACTCCAACGAGGTTGTTGCTGTTCAGTTGTGTCCAACTGTTTGTGACCTCGTGGGTATAGCACGCCAGGCCCTTCTGTCCTCCACTGTCTCTCAAAGCCAGTCCAAGTTCCTATTTGTTGTTTATCTCATTCTTTGCCATCCCCTTTTTTCTTTTGCCATCAGTCTCTCCCCACATCAGGGTCCTTCCAGTAAAGTTCAATGAGGTAACTGAACCAAAGGTATTTGTCCAATTCTTTCTTCCAGATCTTCCATTTCATTTTTTTCTTCCTGCTTCATTTCTTCTAGGTACTAATGTAGTCTCTGTGGAAAATCCATTTTTCCCATTTAAATATCTGCTTGCAGCTGTCAAAGAGCTACCTTTCCCTTCTAGGCTGGATTTCTAGATGTAAAATATAATTTTTGGACTAGTTGGTGTCTTTTGTTTTTCTTGTTACTCTCCTTGGTTTACTTTCTAGCTTTAGTTTCTTGGTTGGGGCTTTGTGGCGGGGCCAGGCTCTACTCACTGCCTACTTGGGGTGAAGGACATGTCTTTGACCTCACTTTGAACTACCCTGGTTCCTTCTGTGAACTCCATCTCTCTGGATGAGACTCCCTTGGCTATTTCAGGCTCAGATTGTTGGGTCTTCAGGGCCTTTTGTGATATTTCAGGTTAGGGTTCTAGTGACCACAGAGACCTTTGGTGCCCAGTCTCTATGGGTCCAAATGCTGTTGAGCCCCATTAGTAACTAGTTTCTGCTCTCCCTGGGGCTTACAATATTTTCCCCTCCAGGCTTACAGTTACCCCAGGGCTCTCTGACTATTATAGGATTCCCTTCTTAATTCTCATCCCATGTTCTTAGGCGACTGGTATATGTCCTAATATTACCAAATAAATTAACAGAAGTGAAAAACCTTTCTCACTGATTAACAGATTCTATCTTTGGTAAGTTTCAGGAGTCACTTAGAAACATTGGAGGTACAGTGGTGAGAGGAGTTGGGAATTTCAGCTCTGCATTGCTATGGCTAAATTCAATTCATTCATTTCCTTAAACTTAATTTGACTTTCATGACAATCCCTGTTTCTGAGGGAATTTTGAACCGGGTTATTTTGGATGGAGAGTTTGTGGTGCGAGACCGTGCAATTTGAGTTTCTAAACATCTTACCTGTCTCCCTCCCCCATTCCTTCCATTAGGCTTCCCTACCATACAGCCGTGGTTTGAGTTATCTGGCTGAATGAAATAACAAAATCAAGGTCGCTGCCTTTAGGAAGCTTCTGTAAAAAGAAACACATTATGCTAAGAGGTTTCTAATTTTTCACATTTTTGTAAGCCTCTTGAGGGAAGTAACTGTTTCATTCCACGCATTTGTATTTCTAGATCTTAGCACACTACTTGACACATAATATATGCTACTTAGTATATGCTTGTTGATTGATGGATTCTGTGTATCCAACTTCCCGTCTTGTAATTCTGAAAGGGACATTGAGTATATCCATCTCTGAATTTATACCAGCCTACTCACTGTCTCCTCCATCTTTCATCTCTTTTCCAATTTACTCCATTGTTCAGTTTTTTCAATCATGTTCCACTCTTCATGACCTTATCTGGGGTTTTCTTGGCAAAGACACTGGAGTGGTTTGCCATTTCCTTCTCCAGCTCATTTTACAGATGAGGAAACTGAGGCAAACAGGGTGAAGTGACTTGCCCAGGGTCATCCAGATAGTAAGACTCTGAGGCCACATTTGAACCAAGAGGATGAGTCTTCCTGCCCCTGGGGCTTAGCACTCTATCCACTGCTGTCGACTTTATTGGATGCAAGAAAAAAAAAATTTGCTGCTGCAGGCAGTCTCTACTCTTGGGATGTAACAAATGTCTGGAGACCACATTGGCTCTAAGGTAAAATCCTGACTGTGCAACACTGTTGCCTTCACTTCTTTAGATATTGTTGGAAACTGTCCAATGCATTTGTAAAGACAAGGAGAGGAGATGGATCCGTCTTTCTTAGGCAGTATCCAATAAGTGGAACATTGGAACGTGGAGAAAAGTAGATACTGTCTGTATTGGAAACCGCTAACCAAAATGAGTGAATAGAGAAGGAAAGGAATCAACAGGGTTGGTTAAGAAGGTTTAAAGCTCATTCTGCTCTTCTGCGCTTGGAGGAAATGGAAAACTGATGCAGGGTTGCCATTGCTGTTGTCTGGAGAGGAAGTAAGAGAATGCTTCCAAACCTTTTCCAGCCTGAAAAACAAAAATCTTTGGATAAGATAAAAATGACCATGTGTGGTGTGCAGGGAGACTCAAGGCTCCTCTTCAATAACTGATCTCTAGGGTTCTTAGGCAGCAGGTTGGGTGGAACTGGAATAGGGAGATTGCCAGTAAGCATTTATTAAGTATCCATGTTGTACAGGCATGATGGCTAGAGAGTTGGACTCTGAACCAGGAAGTCTTGGATTCAAATTCATCCTATGGCACATATTGGTTGTGTGATCCTGGCTAAGTCACATGACCTCTCAACTATAAGTTTCAGAGAAAAAACTGACTTGCAGTGGTAGAAGGAGTTTCCTATGAGGACAGATTCAGTCCTCATCTCTGTCCATTTTATGTGTTAGTACTATGACTGCTAAGGAGTGCAATGCATAGAATGCTGGACTTGGAATCAAGAAGACCTGAGTTCAAATCCAGAAATTTATTAACTGCGTGACCCTGGGCAAGTCACTTAACCTCTACTTACCTTCATTTTTTCATCTGTAAAATTGGGGTAATAATGGCACACCTACCTCCCAGGGTTGTTGTGAGGGTCAAAGGAGATAATAATTGTAAAAAATATTTAGTACAGTGACTGGCACAGGGTAAGCACTATTTATTCTTACTATCAATATTACACACTGTACTTGATGATAAAAATACAAAAACAAAATTGTAAACTGACTCTCCCCTTAAGGAACTTACATTCTACTGGGGAGAAACAATATATAAAAAGGCAAGTAAATGGACAATACATTGAAAAGTCTTTAATTTTTTTTGCTTTTTTTTGGAGGGGGAAGGGCAGGGCAATTGGGGTTAAGTGACTTGCCCAATGTCACACAGCTAGTAAGTGTTAAGTGGCTGAGGCCGGATTTGAACTCAGGTCCTCCTGACTCCAGAGCCAGTGCTCTATGCACTGTGCCATCTAGCCTCCCCTAAAAGTAATTATTTTTTTTAAAAAGGGGAGTGCTAATAACCAGGAAAGGCCTCCTAGAGGAGGCAGTACATGGGTGCAGTCTGAAGAAGAAGAAGGATTCCATGAAAAAGAAAGGGAGATGGAGAGAACTCCATGCCTGGAGGACAGCCTCCATGTGGCTCCAATGTGTGCATTCTATGAAAAGACATAGAAGTAGGGGCAAGATGTCTTGGATGGGCAGCAGCCAGTGGACTAATTCGTCTGGAACATGGGAGCCATATGAGCTAAGCCTCTAAGCTCCAGAGAATTTTGATTGGGCTTCAGGGAAGGCATTTCTCTCCAACCTGACTCTGTTTGCATGATGCTTCAGGGGAAGCTCCCTCCACAGCATGTCATCATCCTTTTAGGCTTGTTTTCGATGCTCACCAAGTGGCAAATCTCTCCAGATCAACGTTCCTCATTAATTTGTGCCTGGAAATAGCAATGGATGGAAGCCTATTCTAGTAACGTGAGAAGCAGACCTGTGTTCAGGGTATCAGGTCGCTAACACAGCTAAGCTCAAGTCTGCTTGTGAAACATGAAGCCCCGAGGCTCTGCTGGGGTTAAGTGTACATGAAATATTCAATCCAGACATGTCTTACTGCAACTATTTTGGGGCCCATAAACCTTTCATCAGAACTGGAGGTGAAATGCTTGGGCTTATTTGCAAGGGTCCACATTTCCAAATGTCTTGGGGAATCATTTGGTATTCACTACAAAAGGTCAGAGAGGAGGTTCACAGAATCACAGAATCTCAGGGCTGGAAGGGACCTCAGTGGCCATCTGGCCCAACCTGGACCTGATTAAGAATCCCCTCTACAGTATCCTTGACAAGCAGGCCTCTGGTCTCCTCTTAAAGACCTCCAGGGAAGGGCTTACTCCTTGACTCCCTCTAAGGGCAGCCTCTCCTGATTGAGAACAGCTCTCAGGTCCAGAACATTCTTCCTTACATTGAGCTGAAATCTCCCTTTGCAATATCTACCCATGGCTCTTTGCTCTGCCTTTGGGGGCTAAGTCATTAGATCTTTCCATTTGACAACCCTTGAAATAGATCCCCGTAGAAGGACCCTACATTTCTTTGTTCTTGTGGGAACTGAAACCAAAACATATCAAAGTTAAGAGTCCAAGTCTTAAAACTGTTGATTTTTTTTAGTAATATTGATGTTATAGTGTAAATTGGTCCTCTGGTTCTGCTTACTTCATTCTGCATCAGTTCATACATGTCTTTCCATGATTCCCTGAAATGTCTTTTTCCTAATTTCTTATAGTACAATCGAAACAGTAATCACTACCATCTGTACAGCATTTACCATGTGCTAAGCACTGTGCAATTAGTACTTCATTTGATTTCCATAACAAGTCTATTTCCATTTTACAGATGAGGAAACTGAGGCAGACAGCAGTTAAGTATCCTGGCATGGTTACAAAGCTAGTGAGTATTTGAGGCAAGATTTGAACTCAAGTTTTCCTGACTCTAGGCCCAGCATTCTTTCCACTGAGTCACTTAGTATACACTAAATAGATACAAGTTGATTTTGAGGGGAAGGCTCTGACAGCTGGAGTTGTCAGGCAAGGCCTCCTGCAGGAAGTACCTCTGGCAATGAACCCTGAAGGGAATCAGGGCCATTGGGAGATAGAGCCAAGAAGGAAATGTCACCAAGGCCTGCTTGTACAAAGGCATCAGGATGGGGAGATGGAGAGTCCTGGAAGAGAAATAGGAAAGAAAGCCAGTTTGCCTCAGGTAGCATCATGGCAGAGAGAATGGAGAACTTGGTATCAAAAAGATCTGAGTTCAAATTCTGCCTTACTAGGTGAGTGACCCTAGGCAAGTCACTTATCTTCTCTGGAGTCAAAGGACCTGAGTTCAAATCCCAGTTCTGTGTCTTACTACCTAGATGACTTTGGAGAAGCCATTTTGACTATTTCAGTACCATCCTTTGTAAAACGAGATTGCCCTAATGCCTGTTCTAGCTCTAAAATACATAATTCTTCTTTAAGGAAAAAAAAAACCCAGAACCAACGATTTCAATAGGTGGGTGCAGGGTGAACTTACTCATTCAGAAACACCTTCCACAAAATGTGGATGCACTGCTTGTAGGCTGCTTATGTTTCAGAGCTGCTTGGGAGATCCAGATATGATTGACCCAGAGCTAAAGGCAGGCCTTGACCCTCAGTCTTCTTGCCTCCAATGCCAGCCAATGATGAACTTTTAAAGGTGTCTAGAGTTGATCATTGGGGGTGGGGGAAGGATGAGAAATGACTTGATTTCATTAACAAGAATTTAGGACAGGAAAGAATCTCATAAGTCCCTTAGTCCTGTTCCATCACTTTGCAGATGGATAAAGTTGAGGCTTTGAGGGGAGTCACATGACTGACCCAAGATCACACAACAACATACATTTAGAGTTTCAGAGCTAGAACTCAAATCTTCTTTCTCCCAGTCCAGAAAACCATTTTCTCCCTTGTAACAATGGAAGTCAGAGTCTGTGTTCTTAGCCCATCATCCTTTTGCTAAGAGGTGGGAAGTGTGCTCCATCAACATTTCTGGAATCCTGCATGGGTAGTCACTGCATTGATCAGAATTTTTCCAAAGCTTTATCCTTCGCAGCACTGTGGCCATTGTTATGAATAATTCTCACTCTGAGTCTTCTTCTTGCATTGGTTCAGATGAGCTCTTCCAGATTTCTCAGAATCCATCCCTTTCATCATTTAAGATTCAATAATGTTTCTTCACATTCAGACACCATAATTTGTTCAGCCATTCTATTACTTATGGGTACTCACTTTGTTTCTAGTTCTCACAACAAAGGAAAGGCCCACTGGAAATTTTTTTATACATCTATCCCCTTTATCCATTTTTTTCTTTTCGGGGGGCATATGCTCTCAGTTTCACTGTGTTAAAGCATTCACGATTAGGGGGTAGGGTTCCAATTTATTTTTCAGAATGTCTGGACCACTTTAAAACTCCATCGACACTGCATTAACATGCTTGCTCTGCCCCATAATACCTCCAAAAATTCCATTTCAGCCTCTTCCTGCCTACATCCTACTACTTCCAGTTAGCTGGATACCTGGTGATAGAAAAGTAAAAACAAAACAATGAATTCTGTTTATCTAGAGCTTTTCAGTGGGCAAAGCACTTTCCTCACATCAACTCTATGGCAGATGGTGTGAGTGTGACTGTCCTTGGTTTACAGATGAAGAAATTAAGGACTGGAAAAATGATGAGACAGTTAAAGTTACTTGGTCACTGTCAGGGTAGGGAGAGAAACAAAGACTTCTGGCTTCCAATTTGGAGCTCTGCCCCCGCTCCCCTGGCTTATATTATACTTTGGGTTCTCCCTCATTGGAACATTCATTTTGCTGAACAATCAAGGACCCTTCCCCCATCAACCCCCTCCCCCCCCAAAGCCAAGAATGGAATCTGATTTGATATCACTCTCAGGGCTACGTTGTCATATCACATGTCTCAAATTAACAAACGAACAGAGAAAAACAACAACCAAAAAGCCAGAGACTGCAATGTCTGCCTTACTAGATGGGGGTGTGAGGAAAGATGGTCATTTAAATAACAGAAGGGGCAGTTGGAGTACTTTCTCCTACTTGTACATTCTCTCATTTAATGATCTGTTTGAAAGGTATGGACTACACACAAGGTCATTAGTTTCCAGAGTGACCTTTTCAATTGCTGATTCCACTGGTTGGAACATCCATTCTGAAGGAATTTTCTTGAAGGTTTTGGCCCTTTCAATTGTGTCTCCAAGGCAGGTAATTCTTCCTCTTTCTGCAAGGACACTTCCTTGAGCTCTGGGACCCTAGATCTAGTGCTCCTTGGGAGATCTATGTTCTATGTTAATGACAATCACCTTCAGTTTGGGATGATGGCAGCAAAGTGATCCCTTGGTTTCTGGCAAAACAGTGACTCCTTTGCTCCAGAATAAATCGTAGATTTAGAGCTGGGAAAGCCTTTGCTAAAACTTTTCTATAACCAATACTTTCCTTTTAATAAAAGTATTACATGAAAGATGACGAAACTGAAGACCAGAGAGTGAGAGTAGTTTGCTCAAGTTTACATAAGTAGAAATTAGTAGAGCCCTGATTCAAATGTAGGTCACCTGACTAAAAATCCAGTGTATTTTTTAGTAAATCATGTTGTCTCTTCCATCATTATGGGTGTCTTTATAGTCCATTATTTTGGACTTTATAGTCCATTCATTAAAAAGTGAAAATTAGTCTTTCCTTTCCATTATAACTCATGGCAAAGGAATTTTATGCTTTCCTCCCAAAAAAAGCTATCGCCTCCTCCAAACTTCCCTATTTCTAATAATGGTGCCACCATCTTTTTTCTTCCTTTTTAGTTTTAATTTTTTTTTTAAATAACAGGGTTTTTTTTTACCTGTCCCTCCCACAACATTTCCTCCCAAATGAACAGATTAAAAATGATACCTTCAATAAATTTCTACATAGTACAGCAAAACAAATTCCCACATAGCCATGTCCAAAAATGTTTATCTCTTTTTTTCTGTTTTAAGGTCATTATATCTCTTTCTTTCAGGAGGATGTGTTTCAGTCTTTATTTTTTGGACTTAAAATTTATCATTGTATTGGCCAGAGTTCTAAAGTCTTTCAAAGTTGTTTTCTCTATAATGTTGGTTCAATCTGTATCAAGTCATAATGCTATCAGTTTCCTCTGAAAATTTCATTTCTCCATTTCTTATGGAACAATAATATTTTATTACAGTCATACATCACAATTTTTTTAGCCACTCCCCAATAGGAGAACCCCTTGTTTTCCAGGTTCTAGCGACTGTGAAACAAACTGCTATAAATATTTTTATACATACATCCCTTTTTCTTTTTCTTTTATTTCTTTTGGGTATAGGCTGAGTAGTGGTATAATGATGTCCAAGGTTATGTACAGCTTGGTAACTTTCTGGGCAGAGTTACAAATTGCTTTCCAAA
Organism: Pseudochirops corinnae; assembly: GCA_028646515.1. Taxonomy (NCBI): domain Eukaryota; kingdom Metazoa; phylum Chordata; class Mammalia; order Diprotodontia; family Pseudocheiridae; genus Pseudochirops; species Pseudochirops corinnae. The sequence goes on from CM053585.1 coordinate 538,605,874, forward strand.
ATAGCTAGGCTAACTCACAGCTCTATCAACAGTGCAGTAACATGCCTGTTTATCCACAGCCCCCCTGACATTTGTTATTTTCCTTTTTTGTCATCTTTGCCAGTCTGATAGGTATACAGCAGAACCTCAAAGTTGTTTTAATTTGTATTTCTTTAATTATTAGTGATTTAGATTTAGAGCATTTAAAAAATATGATTGTTGATAGCTTGTTTTTCTTTGAAAACAGCTTGTTCATATCCTTTGAACATTTATCTGCAGGAAAATGTTCTTAATGTCATAAATTTGCATCAGTTCCTTATATATCTTAGAAATGAGATTTTCATCAGAAAAATTTGTTGCAAAGATTTTTCCCCAGGTACTAGTTTCCTTTCTGTTTTTAAATAATATTATTTTATTTGTGTAAAAACTTTTCAATTTTATATAATCAAAATTGTCCATTTCATTTTGTGTAATCTTCTCTATCACTTGTTTAGTCATGAACTTTTTCCTTATCCATACATTTAAAAAGTAATTTCTTCCTTATAGCTCACATTTGTTTATGTTTTAACCTTCAGGATTTGTTTTGTAAAACTTGGACCACATGGCCTTGAAGTAGAAGGTTCACCCTCCTTGGAATCTAATTTTTGTCCAAATGCTGTCCAGTTTCCCCAGAAATTAATTTAGGTTGTCTTGTCATTTTGATTATATTATCTCAACTTACTCATGAGCAATTAATATTTTAATTTAATTAATTTAATTTAATATTTAATTTAATATTTTCCCAATTATTTAGGTCTGTATTTCTGTAAATTGTGTTTTGTAATTAGATTCATTTAATCCCTGTATGAATTATTGCAATATACTCCCAAGTATAACTTCCGTAGTTATTTTGAATGGAATTTCTCTTTTTGCTGGATTTTATTTGTTACTTGTAGGGACACTGATGATTTATATTATATTTTACAAATTTCCTGAAGTATATTTCAATTAATTTTTGGTTGATTCTTTAGGGTTCTTTAAGGGCATCCTTTTAAAATTTTAAAAGCTTGGGTCTCTGTTGTATTTACTGGTAGAAGAGAAGTTCCTTGAGGGTAGGGGCTGTTTCTTACATCTTCAGCAGCTGACAGTGTCTGGCCCAAGGCATGAGTGACATTTAGAAAATGGCATGAAATTGCATTAAATTGAGGTGAGAGAGAGGAGGAAATGAGATCCCTGTGTTTGCAGAATAAGCTTCAGGAATTTTCACTAAAACCACTTGCTTCCTAATATGTGCCAAGAGCATATTTTTCAACTCTGGCCCAATCAATCAACTAATCAATGAAGTATTTGTTATGCACCAAAAAGATCTGCCAACTCAACTTTTGTAATAGAGAATTCAACTCACCAGCTTTCAGATGAGTTAAAGCAATGAAAAGAGGAGCCCTTCTCATGGAGACGGCTATTGTCCCATTGGCCTTCATCAGGGGTTGTGAACCTGCAGGCTGGAGGCCACATGTGGCCTTCTAGGTCCTTAAGTGCAACTTTTTCCACTGAGTTCAAGTTTTATAGAACAAATTCATAAAAGGCCTCCAGGTCACAGGTTCCCCACCTTTGGGTGGGTCTTCTAAGCTGGTGTCTTTTATCCTAGTCAAAAGCTCAATGAAACTCATAGGTTCAAAGGCCCCTTAAAAATGAGCTGGTTTCCTTATCCTTCCCTAGACATTCCTCTGATCCAGTAAAACCAGAAGACAAAGTCTGATCTTCACCAGCCTGTATAGCACCTCTAACTTTATGAGTCAAACTTCAATGTTCACTTCTTTAGCACCATGTTTCAGTAATTGTATAGCCCATTTTCTTTTCTCTTTATTTTTTTTAATAAACAAAAATCTATTTTCTTTTTTCTTTTTTCTCTAGAGGCCGCTAGGTTTTGAAGTAAATAGAGCCTGGGTCAGGAGTCAGGAAGACCCAAGTTCCTATCTGGTCTCAGATCTCTATGGTGGTGGGCAAGTCACTTATCCTCTATTTCTCTTAGTTTCCTCATCTGTAAAGTGGGAATAATAACAGAGCCTGCCTCCCATGGCTTTGTGAAGATCCAATAAGACATTAGTTGTTGGGTTTGGGGGTTTTTTTGGGGGGAAACTCATAGTGAACAAATCCTCACCCTGACTGTCCCCCCTTTCTTTGCAGATGGGTGAATCTGTTCCACAAGGCACTTTTTTTTCTCTTCCTGAGGATAGAAGGAAGCTAGGGAGAAACTTATTGACTTGGATTCATACGTTACATTAAAATTTCGAAGGACATGATAAGTTTTTGTCCTTGGTATGCACTCGGATGCTGCCTCCTCCAGAAAGCCTTTCCTGATCTGTTCTCCCCTTTAGTCTATTTTCCCTCCCCCTTTACCTTTTGTTTGTTTTGAACATAACTTTATGGACCCATGTCACTTTTCCCTATCAAATGTAAGCTCCTTGAGGGCAGGTCCTTTTCCATTTAGGTCTTTGTGTCCCCAGTGTCTAGTATAAAGTGAGCACTTAATTTGATTGGTTGATTCCTGCTAGGTAAAGCCAGAACCAATTGTTTTGGCAGAAACCAACCACCAAGGAATGGGTGAATCAAGAGCTCTAGGTGGCCCATGTGATACAAGTCTTTGTACAAGACAGGCATCTTTCAGGTCATCGATATTCCAGGCTCACTAAGGGCTTCACAGGAGCAGACCTCACACAGGAAGAGCAACACTCCTGGCCTTTACTAGGCTGAGGATCACCTTCCTCTGGGCCATTTAGAAATTCTGTGGTTAAAATTAAAACGTTAAATAAGTCTTTTAAGAATGGACTACAGTAATTAAGAGGATAACTAGGAGGTGCCATAGTGCATAGAATGCTGGGCCTGGATTCAGGAAAACTCATCCTCCTGAGTTCAAATCTGGCCTCAGACACTCACTAGCTGTGTGACCCTGGGCAAGTCACTTAACCCTGTTTGCCTTGGTTTCCTCATCTGTAAAATGAGCTGGAGGAGGAAATGGCACACCACTCCAGTATCTCTGCCAAGGAAACCCCAAATGAGGTCTGGAAGAGTCAAACCCAACTGAAAGTACTCAGCAACAGCATAATAATTAAAATAACTGTGTGCAGCCCCAAACAACAATCAATGTCTCCCACTGCCAACTGGTCTGGTGAATGACACAGATTTGGAGGCAGAAGATCTAGTTTCAAATCCTGACTCTTCCACTTACTACTTACGTAACCCTGGGAAGTGCTCTTCCCTCTCTTAAAACAACAACCTTAGATATCTTCTACTTCCTTATTAGCTCTAAATTCTCCTTTCTCAGAGCCAAGAAGGAACCTTGTCTCCTGCCCCATCCTTCCTTTCCCCCCCAGGCTGCCTTCTGCACAGAAAGGAAGAAAGTTCAAAGGCCAGTGACAGACAGTCACTTAGGAGGCCAACTGTAAAAATGGAAGAGGCAAAAATGTGGCTGAGGGCCCATGGCCTGCCTCCAGGGCTCCTGCTCCCATGGGGAAACACGAATTGTGAAGTGTGTGTGTGTATTTGTTTTCAAATGAAGCACTTAGTGATTATTACATTACCAGTCATAAAGCATTTAGTGGCTCTAAACTTATCAGCCTTCGATGTATGACATTTCACGTTGGCCAAGAAAACCATAAGACAGAAGAGATAAAAGCCATACCAGCTTCAGAAATGATAAACAAAGAAATGGAACCGACGATAATTCCTGCTTAAAAGAAGCCATTATCTCCGATGAACATACGAAGACCCTCTTTGGATTCAGGAGGGACATGCTCAGGTCATGAGACTAAACCATTCCATGCTCCCTCCCCCAATCTCTCCTTTACTTCCAAAAAGGTTAGGAACAAGTTGCAATTGGCATAAGGAACAGCTGGGTCGTGCAACTTTCAAGTGAGAAAATCCCATGTGTTTCATCACAAATGAATGCACTAGGAAACAGTTTTAGAAAACTTTTTGCAGAATGTACAATCTAATCAACACTCAGAGAAAAGTGTGTCTGCATGGAGGGGAATGGAGTACAAATAATAGTCTGTATTTACTTTAGTCTGGGAACTATGGAAATGTCCGTTTATGACCTCACTTGAGAGCTCACAGTTGGAACAGATGACACAGAGGGGGCCTGACGATCTCAGGTTTCATGAGGCGAGTGGTTCGGGGTAACTATGAATTCTCCCTGAACACACCCAAGCAGGAGGTGGTCGTGTGGTCCACCCAAAGGCTTTGGATCAGGTGCACAATGTTCAAGCGGTGGCCACCAGGTGTGCCTTCTTCCATCTTACTGCTATGGGCAAGTCGGGCTGATACTATGATAACTGCCATTTACCTGAGGCTTGACCGTTCCTGATTTGCATTAGGAAAGAGAACTTCCTAATGTGGGAATTTTTCCTTCCCAATGAAATCTCAGGTCAGGTCTCAATCCTCTACTCCTAAAGTTTCCAAAGTGCTTTATTATTTTTTTATTATGAATTTAAGAAATAAAACAGGTTTTTTTCCATAACCAAGTACATTATGTACTTAATCTCATGTCAGTCTCGGGTACAATGAACTGCCCTTGTCTGCTAAAGAGTACAAAAGAAGAGGGTCAGGGTGCAAGAGATCCTGTAGAAATGTCTCGAACCGCTCTGAGCTATATCAGACCCAAATATCATACCTATTGGAACCAAAGGGGTTGAGGAAGAGTCCTTTGTAATAGTTCTCCTTGCCCAAGGAATCAGCAGAGTGCAGTGCAAGGATCAGCTACGGCAGGGGTGGGGAACCTTTGACCTCAAGGTCACATGTGGCCTTCTAGATCCTGGGGTTGGGTCATTTGACTGAGTCCAAGTTTTATAGAACAAATCTTTTCATTATGGGGATTTGTTCTGTGAAATTTGGGTTCAGTCAGAGGGTCCCACTTAAGGACCTAGAAGGCCACATGTTGCCTCGAGGTCACAGGTTCCCCACCCCTGAGCTAAAGAGTGACTCCAAGGTGCTAAGCAAATGAATACAATTCAATTCCATTGCCTGAAATTGATATCTATCTCCACACTGCACAGATTTACACAACCTTCTCCCCAGTTCTGCTGTGTGCACTCTCCTCATTCCAGCCTCAGCTTCCTTCAAGGCTTAGCTCCAATGCCATCACTTCCATGGAGCCTCCTCTGATGGCCAGGTCCCCTCCCAGCTTCTTGGAGCCTCCCATGGTCCAGACGTTGTATTGTCCCATTAGAATGTTAGCTCTATTGTGGTTAGAGGCTGTTTGTGTTTCATCTTATAATAAGAATAGCAGCTGGCATTTATTTAGCCGATTAAGATTTGCCAAGTATCTTTTACAAATCTTATCTCATTTGAGCCTTACAACGCCCCTGGGAGGCAGGTGCTATTATTACTCTCCATTATACAGTTGAGGAAACTGAGGCAAATAGGGTTAAGTGACTTGCCCAGATTTACACGTCTAGTAAGTGTTTAAGGCTGGATTTGAACTCAGGTCTTCCTGACTCCAGGCTCAGTATTCTATATTACCTAGCACAGTGCCTGGCACCTTTGAGAGATATTTGTTGAATTAAATTGGACTGAGTTCTTTTGCCTAACATTCTAACACTCTCTAACTGCCTAGGCTTTAGAAAGACTGTGGAGGATGTTAAATGTCAGGTTAAAGAATGTGGATTTTAATCCACAGGCTATAGGGCATCATTGAAGTATTTTGGACAGGGCAGTGACTCGGACAGACCTGCATCTTTTTTTTTTTTTTTTTTTTTTTTTTTTGCTTTTTGGAGGGCGATTGGGGTTAAGTGACCTGCCCAAAGTCACATGGCTAGTAAGTATGTCAAGTGTCGCAGGCTGATTTTGAACTCAGGTCCTTCTGATTCCAGGGCCGGTGCTCTACTCACTGCACCACCTAGCCACCTCCAGACCTGCATCTTAAGAAGAGCATGTGTGGGAGGGACAGTGGCCCAGAAGAGTCCACCTAGTTATTTGCTCTAGGAAAAAGCAGAGAGTAGAAACTGAGAATGCAGTGGGATGTGGGATACAACCCTTCCCCAAAGCCCTGGACCTCGTCATTAAAGCCCCCTCCCCCAATATCTGGGACATGCCAAGAGCATCTGTTTACATCAGTTAACTCCATTTGAATAAACCTGTCTACAAATTGGCAAATGAGATTTGCCTCAAAGCAGAGGAAATGTGTTAGTACTTAAAAATCAATGAAAAAAAAGGAAGCGCCTCTGTTGAGTTAAACTGAAGAATAAAATAAAAATGATAACGTTTGTTGCATCTTCCATTTTAACCTTTGCTTTTAAAATTTCTATGCTTTAGCTTCACAAATAAGTTTTCTTTTACTAAGCAGATGTCATTGTTTTTGAATTGTACCTTAAATTAACTTTGTTTTTTAAAAGTCCCAAATCAGGCGTTTCTCTTGCACTGGAACAGATCCTACCTGTCAGTATGCAGTTAGACTAACCAAACTGCAAAAAAAAAAAAAAACCCCAAAACCAGTAATTTTGTATTGGCCATAAAATAAATCATTCATAACCCTATGGGTCCCCTCCAGCCCAGATGAATTTTTCCTTAGGCATCCATTCTAAAATGGTACCCTGCCACCTTCCATCTGGGCTACCTTGTTGATACAGGTAATCACCAAGAATGACCCCTCCCCCTCCCCCAGTCTCAAAATTTGAAGCTGCTGTGGGCTTTTTGGCCACCACACCACTATTGGAGTTTTCAGCCCACTAAAACCCCCAGATTTTTCTTTTCAGAATAGCAGCTGTCCATCTGTGCCTCTTCCATCCCATATTTGTGGGGCAGAATTTTTTTGTATCAAAGTGCAAGATGACATTAATCCCTATTGTATTTCTTCTTATTAGATTCAGTGCAATGCTGTCTTCTGTCAAGATCCTTTTGGATTCCCACAGTCAAATCCTGTGTTAACTATCCCTCCCAGCTTTGGGTCATCCAGAATGTCATCACATAATCTCTGACTTTATCCACATCACTGATTTTTTAAAATAGTATAGAGTCTGCTTAGATTCTTGGGGCATTTCACTGGAGACGTCCTGCCATATTCACACTGAACCTCTGAGTTTGGCGATCCAACGAATTCTGAATCTATCTGACTGCATTATCACCTAATCTGCTTTTCTCCATTTTCTCCATTGGAATACCATGAGATTCTTTATCAAAAGTTTTGCTAAAATCTAGGCATCTATAGCATTCTCCTTCATCTACAAGTTTAGTGTGCTTGATGAAAGGAAAGAATGCTAATCTGGCATAACTTGTTCTTGACACAGGCATGCTGACTTTTGGTTATCACTTCCTAGATGTTAGTTTCTTCATCTATAAAATGGGGATAAGGACAATAACATCTACCTCCCAGGGTTAATGGGAGAATCAAATGGGATAATTGTAGAGTGCTTAGCCTAGCGCCTGGCATGTAGCAAGTGCGAAAAATTGTTGTTGTTTCTGGAATTTACCGCCCAAAATGACGGCCAAACTGTCTGGCCCATATAGTTCACAGATTCTATTCTCTTCCTTCTTCTCCTTTTTGAAAACTGGGGTGTTTTCCTTTCCCTTTCTCTAATCTTGGAGAACTTATCCCATTTTTCACAATCTTTCTGACATCTTGGAGAGTTACTCAGTCATCACAATTGCTCATTCCTTCAGGACTTGGCAATGAACTAGGTTCCTGTGGACCAAATGATTAAAGATCATCAGGGGCATGGGAGGTATTTTCTGACTATCTCCTTACTTTTCTTGGGCATAATCTTCCTTGCCCTCAGTTTTGCTTATTATTTCTGGTATAAAAGTCATTCTTCTTTGAAGAGAAAATGAAGTGAGAATGAAAAGATTCTCTTGCTTCTTTGATCCTGTGTTTTCTCCCAATGTAACTGAAAAAGCCGTTGTTAAAAATCATCCTTACCTGTCCATCCAGACTTACATATAGTTACTTTCTGTTATCAGGCCATTCTTCCATCTTCTGTACATTTTTTGTAAAAAAAAAAAAAAAAGAAGGAAAGAAAGAAAGCAAAAGAAATTAAGTTGCTTAGTGAATTCTCTGTGTATCATCATCAGTCTTTTCAAATTCCATTTTTTCTCCCTACTGGAATTGTTTCTATCTTCAGACTTTTATTCTTAACCATCTCTCATTCCTTCTGGTCTGACATCCTCTGAAGCATTTAGTCCATTGAATCCAATCTAGTTTTCCTCTGAACCCACTGGAAGCCAATATCCCCAACTCTAGCATGTCGAACTATGTCTAGTTTTTCTCTTCTTTTTTTTTTTTTTATCATAATTTGTAGCGTATAATGTTTGCTTCCCCCCTTATTTCACGGTTCCTATCATTTTCACTTCAGCAACTCATTCATCTGTGAGTGAGAATCTGATCCATAATAGAATTTCCCTTTGTTCTTCCACATTTTGATGAATGAAATCATCCCTAAGACAAGTCCAGCACTCAAGCAGATGTCTGGATAATTGAACCCCACTATCACTACATTACTGTAAAGACTTGTGATGTCTTTCCGAAACTCTTCATCTATCTCCTTTTTCTGTCCAAATGATCAAGAGTATAGCCCAATAACAGAATCACTTCTGTTCCTTTTCCACTGACCTTTACTCAAATATTCTTCCTATTGTCTTTCAGTTGTGATTCCTAGATTTACTCACATGATTATACCTTCTTAATACCTAGTGCTACCCCATACCACATCCCCCTTTTTTTAACCTATCCTTCTTATTTTGAATAAGATATACCCACCCAGAACTATCGTCCAGGTATGGCATCATCCCACCAAGTCTCAGGGATGGTTAGAAGGTCAAATTTGTCCTTTGCATTAGACCTCCTTGTTTGTTGCCTAAAATTTGTGTATTTTTATATAGACACTTGAGGGCAGGGGTCTTATTACTGACTCTTCTCTTGAGTTTCAGGTCTGAACATGTCACACCTGCCCTTAAGTATATAACTTTGGGGATCTCTATCATTAATCTTTCTCCTCCACCATCCCTTTTAATTGAGAGCCCTTTTGATTAGATTTGCAAGACCTGACAAATGCATTTGGTAGATGTGCTTTACTTCTGGCCAGAAATTTGTCAGTCTCATATTGTAAGCTGTGTTCCAAATATCCAAATTCTGTTCTCAAATACCACCTTCTTATCCAGCTATTTAGTCTCCAAATCAATTCTTCTTTTCTCTATCTCTTGCCTTTAATAGAAAATGGTGAGGGAAATACAACCTATGCCTCTTTGGCCTTCAATTTCTTGCTCAAGAATTCATAATCATCATCAGTATTTTGACATTACTTCTGGTAGTTTCATTTGTGCCTTTATGAATCACTGTCATCATGATGTTCTGGTACTGGGGGGCCTTCCTGCTCCCCATTCTCTTCAGCTTCATTTTGTGTGTTATCTTCTCCCCTTTGTTGGTAAACTCATTGAAGGTAAACTCATTTGAATCCCCAGGGCTTAGGCCAGTACTTAGCACACAGTAGGCTCTTTATACATACTAATTGTATAGAATTTCATTGTATCTACAAAGTGAAGAGTGGAACTTGATAATTGCTAAGGCTCTTTATAGCTCTCTGAGTTTATAATTCTGAGTCAAAATGGTAATTATAATAGTGAGTTATTATATAGTGCATTATAATAAAAGTATAATCATGATGGGAACCCTAACTCCTCCCTTGTTCACCATAGAGGTCTGCAAACAAATTGAGCCTCATTAGGATCATTGCATTCTTAGGATCATTGACTTAGACCTGGAAGAGCCCTTTTGAGTCCCTAAAGATGAGGTTCAGAGAGTCCAAGGGACAAATGAAATGAGGTCAAATATTTCTACATAAAGTTGAAATGAGTGACTACTTGAACTCTGCCCTGTTTGGCTACAATAGTTAGTTCTCTGGCCACTGGTATGAAGTAGGCACACCCTTGACAATTTGACCTCCAACTCTCCAGGATTCGAAAATGCTTGAGAAAACCATTTTCCTTCCAGTTTTTAATGCTCCATAACACTGATTACAATCGTAAATAATGCTTACTTCATGCCTAATGGGGCTAACATCATGTATGATGGCTTTTCATCTGAGGAAGCATAAAAATAGCCCAAGAAATCATTACTGAAAATGCAAAGCAAATTTGGGAAATCAGCAAAATTGAAAATGAGAGAGGCTCCTTGTTGATTTCTATGAAAACTAAATGTGGAATGAGGACTCTGGCCAGAGGAGAGGAAAGTCCCTCCCTTTTTTTTAGTTTTCTTTTTTAAAAAAGTTTTGCATCTTATTCATATTGTTTTTGGTTTTGGTTTTGTTTCTATATCATAGGTATTTCTGGTCATACTGCCTCCCTTTGAAACAAAGAAAAAGTTAACCAAAATCATCTGTCACAGGGACATATCCACAACAGTGGGCAATATTTGCATCTTCAAAAAAATTGAAAATTTGTCTCTGTAGTACATTTCCTTATTTTTCTGTGGGGTCAAGATTGATCATTGAAATTATACAATATGCATTTAATTTTAGTTCTTTTCACTTACGTGATTACTATCATTACACATTTCTCTCTCTGTCTCTGTCTCTCTCTGTCTCTGTCTCTGTCTGCCTCTGTCTCTCTGTCTCTCTCTCTGTCTCTGTTTCTGTCTCTGTCTCTCTCTCTCTGTCTCTGTTTCTGTCTCTGTCTCTCTCTGCCTCTGTCTCTCTCTGTCTCTGTCTCTGTCTCTCTCTGTCTCTGTCTCTGTCTCTCTCTCTCTCTCTCTCTGTCTCTGGCTCTGTCTGTCTGTCTGTCTGTCTCTCTCTCATAATCTCATTAGCTCCCAGAAATTTAATGATCAACTCTATGCAGATTATTCCAATATCTATATATCCAGTCCTAATCTCTCTTCTGAGCTACAGTCCCATACGTACAACACTGAGCATTCAAATTATATTACCACGGATCTATCAAACTCAACATATTCCCAACCTCACTCACTTATCTTTCCCCCTTAACCCATATTTCCTATTTCTAACTTCTCCATTTTATTCAAAGGAACCACCATCTTTCTAGTCATGTAGGTTTGCAATCTGAACGTCATCCCCCGCTCCTGCCCCTTTCCACAACCACATATATCCAAATAGTTGTCAAGTCCTGTCAATTCTTTTACAATCTAGTTGCATCTTCCTCCTCTTTGGGGACATGACCACAAGCCTAGTTCAGGCCCTCATTATCTCTTGCCTGGATGATTACAGTGGCCTCCTAATTGGTCTCTCTGCTTTAACTCTCTCTCCATTCCACTAGATCCTCCATTCAGCTGCCAAAGTGCAGGTCTGACTGTGTCTCTGCTCCCTTCAATAAACTCTACTGTTTTCCTATTACCTCCAGGATAAAATGCAAATTCCTCTGCATAACATTTAAAATCCCTTCACCACCTGGCCCCAGTCAACCCTTCAAGATTTAAAACACATTACTCTTCTACCTGTAACCCACTTTTCAGCTAAACTGGTCTTCCTGATGCTCCTCACAGTGAACACTCCCATCTCTGTGCTTTTGCACAGGCTGTTTCCCATGTCTGAAATATTTCCCCTCTTCATCTTCAGCTCTGAAGATAAACTCATCCATAGGAAATATACATGACTGATCTCTCAGAAGGGCATTTGCATTTTAAACACGGAGTCAAAACACAGTTTAGCCCAAGCCAGAGGTTTTCAAGCTGGTTTTTCCCATAAGTCTGTGCTGCTTGGGAGGTGGGGAGCCCTGGTCAACACTATTAAATATTTCCTAGAACAACTCCCTTCTAAATGCATCCATTACAAAAAATAAAAAGAAAAGTTCAAATCAAAGTCAACCAAAGCAAGATTATCACAGTGAATTCATTCCAACTGACAGTGAATAGCATGAAGTGGTTATTTAATACAATATGGACAGACAAGGTCAAATCTGAGTCTTCTGGTCTTGAATTTTGAATGCTGATGGGGCACAATCTGCTACCCCATTAGCATTAGCCAGCATAGACTTTGGGTACAGATGAGTTGAGTTCTCATGACACAGGCTGCAGCTGAACATGTGTAAACTTGAAGTTAAATGCTCTTTGTATAAAAGTACCAGAAAATCTCTTGCATTTCTCAACATCAGTCATTTCGGTAAGTAAAATGCAACATGATTTTTTTTACAAGTATCTTTTTACAAAAAAAAATTTAAGAAGAGTTATAGATAAATAAATCAATAACATGAAGTTTTCAACAATTAAATTTTAATGTCAACTTTTTAATTTTTTTTTATTTTTTTTTTTTGCTTTCTTTTTGGAGGGCAGTTGGGGTTAAGTGACTTGCCCAAGGTTACACAGCTAGGTCTTTGTGTTAAGTGTCTGAGGCTGAATTTGAACTCAGATCCTCCTGACTCCAGGGCCGGTGCTCTATTCACTGAACCACCTAGCTGCCCCTGTCAACTTGTTTATTATCTCTAATTCTTCCAGCAAAATATTATCCCTTCATGATGGATAATTAAATTGCCAGACTGAAGATAAAATCCATTGGAAAAACTGACAGTAGTAATGATAGCTTAAATAAGGGGGAAAAAGAAATTCTAAGTAAAAAGCCCTAGTCAAGAAAATATGATCTACTCTATGAATTATTTGGATTCATAAGTGGTTATTGATTGAGAGGAAAGATCACAGTATTTACTTTAGCTGTAGATAACATGAAACTTAATAAAACACAACAGCAATCTTGAAATTGTACATGAAGGGCATGTTGGCAAGACCAGGGAATTTTTCAAGAGAAAATTAGATGCTTCTAATAGGGAATGACAAACTTTTTTTTTTAAAGCAGATATGTGACAGCAAAAAGACTGTTTGCATTATGTAAGTGTGCTTGTAGAATTACAGAATGTAAAAAGACTCATTGGAGAGAAGGAATGTTGTTGCTACTTATAAGTATTTGTATGGTCCAATCAATGCTTGGCAAATCATATGCCAAGCTGCTTTGAATGGTTCTCCTTGCAGATAAAAGTGGGACGGAGAATCATTCATATGCCTGAAGACCTTTTCCACCAATTAATCGAGAAAGTACAATCTTGATGTATTTAAATATGTCCATTTGCTTACATACATACAATTTGTTGAAATTGGTGTTATGGAAGATTTGGTGTTCAGCAAACCAATTGATAGCAATGCCATATCAAAGGGGAAATTTCAATATAATTGACAAGTTTTTATATGAAAATGATCCAACTGGGAGAATTTTATTGGACTACATGTAGGTGGAGCTCAGTCCATGTTAGGATGAAATGCAGTTCTACACGTAATAGTAGAGGCTGGATGCACTGTCAATATCACAAATACTTTTATCCCAAAATATACGTGGCTTTTCACATTGTTTCAAGAATTGTCGATTTTACAAAGCATAGTCCATTAAAAGGGAGACTTTTTGCAACCTCATGGCAATAATTTAGGACAATTGTAAAATGAGGGGGGGTTGGACCAAATGACATTTAATAATAACTAGTGTTCACATAGTACCTACTATGTACTAGGAGCTGTGCTCGGTACTTTATCCATATTATCTCATTTGATTCATTGCAAAAACCTTTGGGAAAGATGCTATTATCATCTTCATTTTACAGTTGAGAAAACAGAGGTTAAGTGACTCGCCCAGGGTCACATAGCCAATAAGTGTCTGAGATCAGATTTGAACTTAGGTCTTCCTGGCTCCAAACCCCACACTCTATCCATTGCCCCACCTGTGAGCTTAGTGCTTGTGGACATCAGTGTTAGAAAATCATTTTTTGTGGCTAACCTAAGTCCCTTCCCACTTTAGGTTAAACCTATTTCCTCTTATCAGTGAGATGGAAAACAGTTAGCTAGCATCCATTCTTTACGCTGAAGCCTTGTCTGTATTTGGAAATAAATACAGGAGGTGATGATGTGTCTACATATTGTTTTCATTTATTCTTCCAGCAGCAGAATCATTTCCAAATGCCTTCCAGATATTATTTACAATCCTTACTTAGGACCAGAACTAATTAGAGCAATTACTCTAATACACTGTACCACTCGATTTTTATTTCAATTACCACTCGAACTTGACTTAATGGGCCTCTTCCCATCAGGTTTGAAACACAAAGACCTTTCTGATGTTAGGGGTCACTGCTCTATTCCAGGTGATGGATGGTGGTCAACATCTCTGCACTTACTGTCAGACTCCAGGGCAACATCTGCCATGGTGGCTCATGAGGTGATTTTAACCCATTCATGATCTTCCCCCTGTGGAAACCCAGCCATTGCAGTCACTCTCTTCTGGTCTCTAGCAGAGGGCCCTTGCCTAAGGTTTTGTGGGAATGGTGAGCATGGGATGTCAGAGTTGGAAGAGTACTTGGAGATCACTTAATCCCAACCCCCTCATTAAAAATGATTTTTTATTTTTGCAATTAACAAGCATTTGTTTTTCTGCCTCCTACTTTTTCCTTCCCATTGAGAAAAGAAAAAAGAACAAAACCCTTGTGACAAATAATCAAACCAAATGCAATCCTTCATTGGTCATGTTCGAAAGTGTGTGTTTGTTCTGTATCCTGAGTCTATCACCTCTCTCTAAGGAGGTGAGCAACCTGTTTCATCAATGGTTCTTTGGATCATGATTGGGCATTGGGCTGATCAGAGTTCTTAATACTTTCACACAGAGAGGGCAAATAACCTTGCCCAGGTCACACAGTCAGAGGCAATGTCAGGATTTGAATCAAGCTTTCTAGTCAAGAGCTTGCCACTCCTGCAAGGACATATTGGGGGGTTTTATTTGCACCCTGCCCACCCACCCCACTGCTTGACCTGGACACGTAGTCCAGGCACAGTTAGGATGCCACATTGGTATTTAGAGCCTGTTAAGTGAAAAAGAGAAAGGTGTCCCATGGGAGCATGGAGGGGAAAGACATTCTGTGACCGTCCTATCAGAGAATTTGGACAAATGGACCACAAGATGGACAGGATGGGCTGGCTGGGATGGGTCAGAATCTGTATCACTAGTGAGCTCTCCCAAATGGAAGGAATCACAAGTCTGTTGTTATTTTGGAGGGTTTTTTTCCAAAGCAAATGAATAAGGCCACTAAGAGAGGGAAAGGGACACTGGAAATTGTCATACTCTTCATGTGCCCTTCCCTACCCTCCATGTCCCTTCTGTTCAGTGCCTGGTTAGCTTGAGACTCAGATAAAAATGAGTAGATCAGATAGGAATTACTCAACAAAAATCTCCCCCCAACAAACCCATTGTTAAACACCTAAACACCTAGAAAATTGGGAGGTACGAAGGTAAGAATGGAATTGTGGGGATCTTCATGATCAAAGGGAGCTTGTAAGCTCCTTGAGAGTAGGGAGTTTAATTTTGGTGTCCTCAGTGCCCAGCACAGTGCCAGTCATGTAATAGGTACTTAAAACTGCTTGTCCAATGAATGACTAAAAGTTGGCCCAGTAAGGCCCACTAGAGATGGATCACTGTATTTAGGACTAATCTTGACAACAGACAGTCAGTTAAATTGAACAGAATTGCCTACAAGGTGTGATTTCAGGGAGCTGGAAAGAATAAATCCTCCCTGACTGTCCTAATTTTCCTTCTGTGTCAGAGAGATAAACCCAGCAGACAAACCCAGTAAATCTTCCCTTGATTCCATCCCGCCAGGCATGCTCATCAAACAACTGACCAGATATGGCTTAAATCAAACCATCAGATGGGCACACAACTGGCTAGGGGGCTTCTTCACGAAGTGATTATTAATGATTCCAGATTAGCTGGGATAGGGTCGGGGAATGGGGGAAAGGAGTAATGGTACAGGGAAGAAGTCTACCAAATGGAAATGCCCAGGGATTTATCTGCACCATTTTGGCTAATTCCTTATTGTGCAGTCCTTGGGTACCTCAGGTGATCTGCAATTACTTGGTGCTGTTGTTTCCTCCATCAGCAGATATGACAACTAAAGAACACTTCAGCTTATGGAGCTCTTGTCCATATCCTTCTCTAAAGCCTCTGAAGGGGATCTATTCATTGTAGTGAAAGCCTTCCTCTGGCTTCTTGTGTTTCATCTTTAGAGAATTTTCCTTCCTGCTCTTATGAACTTGACAAACATTAACAAATACAACCATTTTCTCATACAAAGAAATACCGAAAAAGAAGACTTCAAAGAAAACTATCCATGAGTCTTCCCTTGATATAGCTTGTGAATTTCAGATTTAACATAGCAGTTCCATCACCACCCTGTGTGTTTGTGATCTCTCTCTGAAGCAGCTTCCTTTTCTTATCTCCTGGGTACTTTTAAATGATTCCCTTTTCTTTCATTTCTTCTTTAGCATCACTATAACAAACTCCCATTATCTTTGACTCTCTTCCCTCCACCAAGAAGACCCTTCCTTGTAAGAAACTATATTCATTCATGCAAGTAACACAATATAACTAATACTCATTCATGCAAAACAAACACACCCATTGACTATATTTGAAAATATATGTTTCATTCTGTACCTCTAATTTATCACCTTTCTCCTAAGAGAGGAGGGCAGAAAGCTTTATCACCAGTGTCCCAGAGGCAGGATTGGTCTTTGACTCGATCCTAGTTTAGAGTTTGATGGAACCTCCCTGATCCACCCTTACCTCATTTTTACTCCTTCTTCCCCTCCTCCCATTACTTTGGGCTATATGGTATCTCTCCAATAGAATGCTTGTGCAAGGTCTTTGTTGTTCTTTAACCTAATGCCCTCATTTTTCAGATGAGGAAAAGGAGGCCCTTGGATGTTAACTGACTAGTCCTTGAATTTTCACAGTTATTTTCCTTCACAGTGTTGTAGTCACTGTATAAATTATTCTCCTGATTCTGCTCACTTGAGTCTGTATCAGTTCATATAAGTCCTTCCGGTTTTCTCTGAATCTGTCCCTTTAGTCATTTACTATGTTACATTTATGAAGCAATACCTTGTTGAGTCATTCCGGTATCAGTAGATGTCAGTATCCAAGTCAACAAGCATTTCTTAAGCTCTTATTATATGCCAGGAGCTGTTCTAAGCCCTAGGTATACAAAGAACAACACAAAGAATGGTAATCCACAGTCCCTGCCTCCCAAGGAATTCACATTCTGATGGAGGAAGAATAAATGTAATAACTATGTACATACAATGTATGTGTGTATGTGTATAAACCAGCAGGAAACTCCAGAAGAAAGGAACTAACAGTAGAGGCGACTCAGAAAGACCTCTTGTAGAAGTAAACAGAGGTAAAGGAGATAGAGCATTCCAGGCATGGAGGACAGCTAGGGCCAGAGCCTGGAAGATGAGAGATGGAAAGCTGCTGGAACATGGAATTTGTGGAGAGTAAACTATAAGAAAATGTGAAACATAGGAAGGGTCCAGGCTACAAAGGGCTTTGAATGACAAACAAAATATCTTCTGTTTGATCCTGAAGGTAATAGGGAGTCATCTTTGAATGGAGGAGTGACATGTTTAGAAGAACCACTTTGGCAGCTGAATGAAGGATGGATAGAGCAGGGGGAGTCTTGGAGGACAATAGATGAGCTATGGTTATGGCTGTATGAATGTAGAGAAGGGACCTTTAAGAGAGTTGTGAAGGTGAAAATGGCCTGATGTTATCATTGGCCACATCAATTCTTCACGGTTGTCTATTTAGTCAGAGAGGGCCTGGGATCTGAACTGGATGCCTGATGGGGGCCAGTTACATTACATGCTACATCTTTAAAGATTTGCAAATATGTTTCAATGCATGGATCTTGGAACTAAATATCAATCAGTAGACTAACTTTTTTTTTCTCTATGTGAAAGAAACCTCATCAAATACACAGCTATTTTTCTATGAGGGAGGGAGTTAAAACAGTGTCAAGAGTTAGAGATTTGGCAAATCTTGGGAAGGAAACATCCACATTTCTAGGACAGATTTAAGTTGACCCAAGACAAAGACACAGAGCTGGGGAAGAGGTGCTTGGCAAGTAGTTAAAAGAGGATTAGCGTTGGCACCAAAAGGCCTGGGTTCAAGTCCTGACTCTTCCATTTGCTACTTTTGTCACTTTTGACTAATAAGAGTTTACTTTGTGGCTGAACATATTACTCTCCAGAATTGTCAATGGTTTCCTATTACAACCAGCATAAATGCAAGTTTCTCAGCTTAGTCAAGCATTCAAGGCTCTTTGTTATCTGACTCCATCTATCCTTTGCAGTCTTATTTAAAATTACTGCTCTCACCCACTCTCTGTTAGTCAAGTTGTTATCCAAAGTTCTATTCCATCTCTCATCTCCACTTATTTGTACATGTTTTTCTCTCCCTGAAACAGCCCATACAAAATGTACTCCTTGCTCATCACTGTCTATCTGATAGACTCTATCAGAATCATTCCTTTCTTTCAAGGCTTAACTTGAAGCCTGTGAAGCCTTCCCTGATCCACCCTTACCCCATTTTTGCTCCTTCCCTTCCTCCCGTTACTTTGGGCTATATGGTATCTCTCCAATAGAATGCTTGTGCAAGGTCTTTGTTGTTGGAAGGTAGAAAGTTTTCAGTAGTTACTCACTGAATTGAAATTAACATGACACCTCAAGACGACCCTGTGAAATAGTAGAAGTATTATTGTTACCATTTTTGGGATGGGAAAAACTGAGACACAGAGGGGTTGTGACTTGTTCAAAGTCACAAAACTATTGTCCAGTATGGAATCTTAGCCCAGGTTGGTTACTCCTTACCCCGGGTCCAGAATACTTTTCATTATGCCACATGGGTCAGTTTCATTTCTGCAAGCCTCAGTTTACTCAGTTGTGAAATGGAGATAAATTGAATTAGAGAGGCAATCCTCTCCCAGTCCTGAAGCTTCAATCAGAGTGAAAGGTCTGGATTTCTTGCACCCAATGAGCAGGGATTCACCTGGAAAATGCCCACAAGCAGCTATTTACTTATGAAAAATTAGGTGCAATCAGCTACCCACCTGCAGGGGCATTAGGGTCACTCCCTGCCAAAATGTGCTAAAATTTTTTCCAGGACTCAGCTCATTCCATCTAGGAATAAAACAACATTGTTCATAACCTGGGTTGCAAAGGTAGCAAGATGAAAATGTCATTCAGTAGATAATTATTCCCTCATGATTCTGAGCCTAAGTGAGCCGCTGAATTTGTGCAATTGACTTTTTAGTGTGAATGGGACAAGGACGACGATCTTTGATCCATGGTGAGAACTTCCATAGGAGGTAGGGAAAACCCAAGAGGTAGCACATTTATTATGTTGAGATCCCAGTGAAAGTTTCCACTTAGGAGAAGTGAAAAATGATGGACCCCTTCCAGGGAGACAGTAGAAGAATCCCCCAGAGTGTGGCTCAGGAGCACAAGTGTCTCCTAATAGCGCTCTTTCCCCTGCTCTGTTCAGAAGCTTTGCACCAAATCTATATTGTTTCATTCCTGGGTATTGTCTTTCAAGAATCTGTCAGCACAATGCACATTGTTACACACCTTAGGGCTGTGTGCTCGGAATAGTGATAGGCCCCCTGCGGCATCAAGGGAAACAATGAGAATCTTTGCTCATTAGGTGCCTTTGTAATGAGCAAATGCAATGATTTCTATTATGCAACCAAGTATGAGAATTTCTTTCATTTTCAACTGCCATTCTTCATTGCTATGCAAGTCCTAGTTTTATTTATCAGATCAATAGTCAGTACGCAGAGCTAATGGATGTGAAATGTTAATATGCTATCTAATAGCGAATTAGGCTTTTTGGTGCTCAGAACATTTTTCTGATCGGGAGACGCACTGGTGGTGCAACCGTCGGAGGGGCATGAATGTCTTGCGCTGTGGGCTCTTCTGAAGCTTCTGGATGATGGGGCCCTTCCTGGTCCAGGCATGCCTCCTGAAACATTGCAGTGGTGCTTTGGGTAAATGCTTTCCTCTCCCATGCCTGGCTCCTAAACTCCACGTGGTTCTGAAATGTGCTTTCTCAAGGGTGTAATGCACCCTTTCTGTTGTCCCGGCTCAGCAATGATGATTGCAATCCATGAGAAAGACTTCCATTGGGGAAGTTTTACATTATTGGGTCTAGGGAGCTCCAGGTATGAGATGAACTCAGTTGCATTTTATTGCTAATTGAGCAGACAAACTTCCTGCAACCTACTTAAAGTAGTCTGGAATTCAGTTTCCATCTGTAACCACAGGAAGCTTTGAAAGATCACAGGAGGTCTTGGATAGCTAGAGAGTGTTCCCTGGCCAAGGCTTACAGCTGGCTTGTCAGAGCATTGGTGGGTGAGGCCGGATGCCCAAGGCCATGCCCCCATTGCCCATGGGGCTCATACATGTGGTGGAATTGCCTGAGGTTCTTAATCCCCCTCCAGTGTCCACTCATGAATAAGTAGCTGCTTCCCTACACTGCCCAGTTAGTGTGTGGTCAGGGAAAGCAGCTGTATTTGGATAGAGTTTGAGAACCCTTGTAGTCTCACACCCAGGAAAATGTGCTGGGCTTTGAGTAAGGAGACCTGAACTTAAACCTTGGCTCCACCGTTGAGTAACTGCATGAACATAGGCCAATAATATCACCACTATAAGCTAGCCTCAGTTTCACTGTCTGTAAAATGGAGATGATAATATTGTACTACATCCCTCCTAATACTATCTAAATGTGCTACCATTGTTATTAGGTCTTAATCAATATGGGTAACCCTGTGGGGTGGTCACTTTCACAGGCAGTGAAATAGTTTCTATATTTATATAGAAAATATAGAATATATATTCTATATTTCTATATATAGAAATCTATAGTTTATAGTCTCAAAGAGTTAATGTCTGGGACAGTGAGAAATTAAATAACATGGCCAAGGTCATTTATTCATTCAGTCAAAAAGCATTTATTAAGCACCTTCTGTATTCCAGGCTCTGTGCTAAAAGCTGGAGATTCAAAGAAAGGTAAAAAACCACCAACAAAACCCACTTAGTGCTCTTGAGAAGCTCACAGTCTAACAGTGGAGAAAACACCCAAACAACTGTGTACAAACAAGCTACACACACTGGAGATAATCAGTGTCATACAGTCACCAAAGGGTCCTACAGGTATTAAGGAGCAGGACAGGGCAGGATTTGAATCCAGGTCTGACTCCAAATGCAATGTCAAAGAAATCTTGGAGAGGTGGAGAAATGGAGTCAGAGTCAATTATGGTTTGATTCTTGTCTCTGATAGTTACTATTAATAGAATTAGTCAGTCAATAAACATTTATTAATTAAATATCTACTAAGCACCTACTGTGTGCCAGGGACTAAAGGCTAATCATGGCCAAATGACTTAAACCTCTCTGTGCCTCAGTTTCCTTATCTGTTTATTGGAGACAATAATCATACCTGCAGCACCTACCTAACCTGGATTAAAGAACGGAACAAAGAGGAGAGAGAGCCTGCATTCAAGTTCTGAATGGCAGGCACTAGCTGGTGCCCTTGGGAAAGTTATTTAACCTCAGTCCTCCTAACCCAGCAATTCTCTAAGACCATTAAGTTACAGGTGAGTAGCCCAACTGATGATGAATTACAGATCCAGACCTTTTTTTTTTTCACAGAGATGTTGTGAAGCTCTCTGACTTCCATCAAGTCCCAGCTAAAATCCTGCCTTGTATAGGAAGCCTTCCTGAATGCCCCTTAATTCTAGTGCCTTGCATCCGGTGCTTATCTCCAATTTATGCCGTTTAGGGCTTGTTTACACATATTTGTTTTCATGTTGCCTACCCCTTTAGACTGGGAACTCCCTGAGCCCAGGAACTGTCTTTTGTCTTTCCTTGTATCCCCAGTGCTTCACACAGTTACTGGTGCTTAATAAATGTTTATGGACTGATTGACAACATGTGTAAATTCTTTGCAGACATTAAAGAGCTATATTTATATTAGTTATCATTATCACCATTAGAAACAGAATCCTCGGAGGTGAGAGATGCTGTAGGGTCCTTTCCTGAGGTGGACAAGATTATTTCTCAGCTTGTAAGGGTCTATGACCCAATGATTCTGTAGACTCAGTTTCCCTTTGTTGATGGTGACGCTTTGAACCTGAGGTACAAATAATTATCCAGGCCACAGCGGGATGGCTTGAGTGCTACATCAAGGCCCAGAGAGACTGTCCAGGGTTGGTGTGATATTGTCAGTGGATCTGGGACAGATACACAGAAAGACACAGAGAAGAGTCAGACAGATAGGGAGGGTGGAGAAGGGTGTTGCTACCCAGAGCATACATTAATGTTTACGGAGCATTTAACCACCAGTATTCACAATGAACATGGAAGGTAGTTACTTATGAGCGTTATTATCCTCAACTACCTGTGTGACCTGAGACAGTCACAATGCCCCAGGCCTCAGTTTCTTCTTCCCTAAAATGGGAGTTGGATAAGGGGGACCCCGAGGTTACCTCTAGCTCTAGCTCTGGGACCTTATGAGTTAACAAGGCCACAAATCCTTTGGACACCCAGTAATCATAGCACTCACTTTCCAAGAACAATAATCAAATTGGGTGGGCATTGGGCTAGGGGGCCTCTGAGGTGCCTCCTAGCCCTCGATAAATGACCCTAAGTCTCAGGCATAGTGACTTGCCCAGGTCACAAAGCTAATAAGTATATGAAGCTCGATTCTACCAGATCTGTCCTAGCTCTAAATCCAACCCCTTCCACTTTATCATTCTGCCATATGTCTGTCCACTGTATCAAGGATCTTGGCATGTGCATAATTTTTTAAGCTAGAAATTGAAGAAGAGAAACTAATAGATAATCAAAGTTCTTAAATGCGTCTCCTAACTATGCTAGAGCCTGAAATTTTATGTTTACCCATAACATTTTCTCTTTGCAATAAAAAAAAAATCTAAATGTGATAGCAAAGCAGCAGGGGACCCCCAAAGAGAGCAGTTATCACTCACCTGAGGGAGAACAGCCATTTAAAAGGC
Source organism: Pseudochirops corinnae (assembly GCA_028646515.1). Taxonomy (NCBI): domain Eukaryota; kingdom Metazoa; phylum Chordata; class Mammalia; order Diprotodontia; family Pseudocheiridae; genus Pseudochirops; species Pseudochirops corinnae. The sequence goes on from CM053585.1 coordinate 538,628,710, forward strand.
TTCTTTTCCTTGTGGCCCCCTTGCTTATAAACATTTCATGATAAATCCATCCCCAGCTAATGCCTGAGATGGTTTAAATAGAAGGCAGAGTAGCCTCTGGTGTTTCATTGAGGGATAATGAGTTGTAGCGCCCCCAAAGAAACAGGAAATCTTCTCAACTTGAACATTTGCTCTCTCTTTTTGAATGGATGAGAACATCAATCTCAAAGGAGACCAAGAGAGACAGGGGAAAGGGAGGGTGAAAGGCCAAGGGAATAGACTGAGTTATAGGGTTATTTCTATACATCATCCAAACATGTGCCATCTATCAGGTCTGGTCGATGTAAATTGCACCAGTGGAATGTGACAAACATTACTTCAATGTGATTTGTAAAGGAGGGCAGGGATCCTACACTCTCTGGGAAATTCAAGTCCCAAGGGGGCCAGAAGGTAATGGAGAGACTCAGGATGGGCACATATGGGCTAAAGCCCATTACCAAGCAGGACTTGTGTGCAGGAAGGCACACAAAAGACACCCTCATGGGATTTATGACAGGTAAAGATGGTGGGCTGGAGGCAACAGCTGGATGGTCCAATACTACATTGGTGGTCCCCGAGATTGTCAGCAAATTAGCAAAAAGTCTCCAGGGCCTGGGGATGATTTATGGAAAGGCATAGAGGAGAACTGGATAGAATGAGAAGGTGTGGAGGAATGTTGCTACCCACCCAATGGAACCATATAGATCCATCAAGGTATCAGTCAGTCAGTCAATGAGCATTTATTAAGGGCTACTATGTACTGGGAACAGGGTCTCTAATGCAGAGAATCACAGTTTTACATTGTGCAGGTCCCTTTAGTGAGCTGCACCACTGAGAGGGGATATCATGAGGCAAAAAAAGAGTTAGCCTTGGACTGAGAAGGACCTGGGTTCTGATCTCTGATGCTTATTAGCTGCGTGAGCATGGGTGGTCTTTGTTTCCTGCTCTGTAAAATGGGCGTAAGCATAGCACTGACCTCCAATGTTGTAAAAGTCGAAGAGATTTGTAGATGAAATCCTTTGCAAACCTTAAGGTACCACATAAATGTAAGCCATTAATATTATTTTTCACCTTGCTGCTACACTGGCTTAACTCAATTCCGTCTATTAAAAAGAATCATTGGATGGGTACTGAAGTTGGGTAGCCCCAGCCTGATCACATCATATTGGGGTGAAAAGGAAGATCTTAACCCTAGAATCTCCTTTATCCCCTCCTCCACCCCGAGATGGTGAAGCAATGATGCTCCTCTGCCATGATTTATCCCCCACCTTTGTTTTGTAAAGAACTCATTTATAGAGGGATGTAGAGACAAGATAATTCCTTACCATCACACACAGGCCACATCTCTCCTTCTTTAAGTGCCCAGTTGAATGGGCACAGCATTAGAAGAGCTCAAGGCAGGTCCTCCTTATGGTGGTGAATCCCCTTGAGTGAGCCTAGGGAGGACTGGGACAGGCATCTCACAGAGCAGGCAGACATGGTTCGGGAATGCTCATATTGATGAGATGGCTGATCCATAGAAGTATTGGGTTATTGGGCGGGCCTGAGCAGGGCATGGTCCAGTCAGAATCCATCTTTCCTCGTTGGACATTTGAGAAAATGGTAAAATAGCATACAGTCAGCTTCTTATATAGGGCTTCTGATCTTGGATGGGAAAAAATACTCTAACTCTCATTGGTTTACTTTGTAAGTCTATATATTTTATTTTATGCACTTAAGAACACTGTTCTTAGAAAAGTCCCCAGGTTTCACCAGACTGCCAGAAGGGTCCATGACACACAAAAACTTCAGAACCCTCAAATATTATCTCTACATTTTAATGACGAGGACACTAAGGCTCAGTGGCTTCCCAGGGTCATGGAATCCTGTGCTGGAATGGCCGTCCAAACATCATTTAATCCAAGCTTTTCATTTTACAAACGAGCTCTATGAGGAGAAAGTGACTGAGCCAAGGTCATAGGATTGTAGATTTAAAACTGGAAGAAACCAGAGAACCCCTTGTGTAAGCTCATCATTTTATAGATGAGACAACTGAAGCTCAGACAAGTACACTGTCTGCTCTAAAACAATAGCATAAGCAGCCAGGTGGGAATTTGAACCCTAGCCCTCTGACTCTTAATCCTTCCATTCTCTTTCCACTGGGGCACATGGTATTCCTCTGATAACCAACCACTGATATCCCATTCCAGACAAAAGAAAATGAGCTAACAGATATAAAGTGAGCAGAACCAGGAGAACAAGTCACATCAGCAACAATATTGTAATGACAAACAACTTGGAGAGCCTTAGAAACTCTGATCAACACAATGAATTAAGTATAATTCTGGTCAAGTCACTAGGGAACCGGCTACACCCCCCCCACCCCTACCCCCACCCCTGATAGAAGGTGATGGACTCAGGCAGAAGGAAGCAGCATGTTGTTTTGGGACTTGGCTAATGGGGGAATTTGTTTCACTCAATGATACATATTTTTTAATGAATTCTATTTTTCTTGCTTTTAATGGGTGAGGATGGGGAAAGATAGGAAAGAAAGAATTTGGAACCGACTATAAAATGAAACTGAGTAAAAAGAAACAAGAAATATGAACCGCTTTCATAATCCTAGAGGAAAGAAAGCCCACAGATAGAGGCAAATCCACACATTAGGAACCTTGAGCACCAGTCTATCAATCAGTGAACATTTATTAAGCTCTAGGATCTCTCTTAAGTCCCCTGGCCCCCAGTAGTGACCAGCTCTGTGCTAAGCTCTGGACCAGACACTGGATAACACCATCCCATGCAAAATCAGTAGCAGAAATTACTTGAGAAGCTTCTGAGCTTCTTCCTATTAGCAACAGGACCAAGTAGCAACTACTCTGTCATTTAAATCCATTCACATGCAGGCTACACCTGGCCTTTCCAGGTTTCTTGCCTCTTCACTTTATGTCAGCCAAATACCCATGCATGGCATTTATCCCCCCACCTCCATGCCTTTGCCCAGGCTATATATCCCTTTCTCCTCCTTGCCTCCTTCCCTTAGACTCAGAGGCTTCAAAGCTCCTTCCTACAGGGGACCTTTCTGGATTTCCTCTGTTGTTTTTCTTCTCCCTTCCCCTGGAAATCCCCTTTGTAATTAGGATCATTGGATCATAAATCTAGAGAGAGGAAATTTTAGGGGTCATCATGCCCAGTCTCTCCTCATTTCACAGATGAAGATACTGAGGCAGAGAGATTAAAGTGCCTACCCAAGGTCACATGGGTAATACACTTCAGAGGTAGGATTTGAACCTAGTTTCCCTCTCTCCAAAGTTAGTGCCCTCTCCTTGGCATAAGTTTTGTGTCTGTTCATTTGTGAACATGTTTTCTGGAATACAACATAAGTTGCTGGAAGGCAAAGACTCTCCTTTTTGCCTTTGTGGTAGCAAAGTGGATAGAGTGTAGGAAGACTTTCTCAGTTCATATTTGGCCTCAGACACTTCCGAGTCATGTGACCCTGGGCAAGTCACTTTACCCTGTTTGCCTCAGTTTCCTCAAATGTAAAATGAGCTGGAGAAGAAAATGGCAAACTACTCCAGTATCTCTGTTGAGGAAACCCCAAATGGGGTCACAAAAAATCAGATATGACTGATTAACAACAATCTCTGGTGTCTAACATGAAATAAATATTTAGGAAATGCTCTTTGAATGAGTGACTTAATGAATGTGGGAACAGGTGGGAAACTGGAGGCTAGACAAGAAAAGACGGAATGGTGTATTGGGATCTAGCATGAGTATTTGAATATGCACCATGGCTACATACATCTAATATAAGCCAAGGAACAGGGACAAAGGAGAGGTAGAGAAGGGGAGAGAGAGAGAGAGAGAGAGAGAGAGAGAGAGAGAGAGAGAGAGAGAGAAGGAGGGAGGGAGAAAGAGAGAGGGAAGGAGGGAAGGAGGGGGAGAGAGAGAGACAGAGACAGAGAGACAGAGAGACAGAGAGACAGAGAGACAGAGAGACAGAGAGAGAGAGAGAGAGAGAGAGAGAGAGAGAGAGAGAGAGAGAGAGAGAAAGGGAGATTTTGGGAGGGCTCCATGGGGCTGAGCCTTGTTGAAAAGGATAATAAGAGGTGGAGACTGTGCTCCTGGCACTTGGCACAGCAAGCCCAAGAACAGAGAGGTGGGAGATGGCAGAGTTCTGTCAAATAGAACCTTCTTTTATTTTGTAAAGAGCTTTTAAGATGTTAGATCCAGACCTGGGAACTTTGGGCAAATCTTTGCACTTACCATTTTTTCAGGCTGAAGACATTTCTATGCTTTCTTTATCTCTTGTTGTGGGGAGTTAAAGGTGGGGAGATTTCTCTCTTCTCATTTCCAGTGGTTGAAGATAATGAGACAACGAATCATTTGTTCCTATCAGTTCTCAAGCCGATCTAAGCAGCTGTTATGACACCAGTACAAAATGGGAACCATTTCAATGGTTCAACCAAATGGAGGAAGAAGTCAGCATGAGCTACTTCTCCCTTTCTTCATACTAAGCCAGCTTTCCTCAGTTCCCTTTCTAGCAGAGTGAGAACACTCAAGCTGGGCCAACAATTGTTTCCAGTGACCCTGATTCTGAGCCCTTGAATCCAGTTCACTCAATGGCAGTCCCTCTGTTCATCAGATCTTCACAGACTATTCATTTAATCAATTCCCTCCTCTTGATGTGGAGACATGGGAATCTCATTATATAAGCTCTTTTGTGATATTCCATAGACAGCCTTTCACTCATTAGCTGCCTCACGGTTCAGTAGATACCAGAGGAAAAAAAAATCTTACTCTTCAAACCATTTACTAGTCTAACTTTTACCCAGTAAGTGGATAAGTTCAAAGACTTTCCCCCCCTTCTTTGGATTCTTACTAGATTCCGTACCCAGTTTGCGGGAAGGAACACTTCAAAACAATAACAACAAAGGGAATTCTGAAGCCAACTTGAGTTTGTTGACTCAAACCCAGCTATTTCTTTTTCTAATAGAGCCATTGGGTGGAAAAGGACCTTCCCAGATTGTTTTCTCATCTCCCTATTTCCAGTTAGGATTAAACCCCCACCGGAAGGACAACTGCCTGCCCATTTCTTTAAACTCACCCAGAGGAAGGTGTCTGCAGATTTCAGAGTTATGCTTTTACATAATTATTATTTCAAGACTTCAATGCATCTCACTAGTACAGTTACTTCCCCCCTCAGCTCACATTTATGTAACACTTTAAAGTTTGCTAAATGAGAAGCAGCAACATGCAGTGAAAAGAGGGCTGGCTCTGGATTAGGGCAAAATGTAATACAGGTAGGTGGGTGGTTGTTAAATCAGCTGTAAGTTTGAGTCCTGGCAGGGGTGGGGTGGGTGTGATGTGGCTTCCTGTATAGGTAGTCTTAATCAAAGAAAGAAATGTTACATGTGCACACACACATACTTGCATAACAACACCTTTCACTTGCTGCTACTATTCCTGAATTTTAAAGATCTTATTACTCCCTCCCCCCATGTAGCTATGTGTATATCTAAGATAATGGGCTTTATCTTAGGTATAGGTATATAGGTATATATCTCACTAGGTGGAAAAGCTACCTACGAATGCCCTGCCTAGCTATAGATATTCCATAAAGACCTCCCAGATCTATGTCTGAATTAAGGCAATGAAGATAGTCCCTCAGAAGCAGGTGCTCTCAGGTATAAACCACAGAATCCAACAATCTCTGTAAGCAGAAGTACTGTATGACTGGAGACCATGAGATGCATCCCCTGGGGACCAGGAAGGAACACCAATCAAGAGGTCAAGAGCAGCCACATCTTATCTTCAAGAGCACTGGTCAGCTATGGGCACACATCCTTGTGGTTCTCACTAAATAAAGAGAAGTTGATGGCACGTAAATTGTGTACATTATGTTTTCATAATTTTGCCTTTCTGTGTATCCCTGGCACTCAGCACAATGCCTACCTGGTATATAGTAAGTGCTTAATCAATGCCCACTGAGGGCACACAGTGTGTTTTGCTGCCCGCTTACCTCTCTGTACTTGGCCAAAGCTCAGGATGTCACTTTCTGTCTTTGGGAGCCTTTTGTCATCTCCAAATACTCTATGCAGAGTCAAGTTGTTGTTTAATGCTGGAGTTTCTTATCCAAACTGGCCCTACCCACAGATGCTTTGCCTGGTCTTCTTGACTTGGGTCAGGGGATTGATTGTAGTAAACTAATGTGGAATAAGCATTGTCTTCCTCTTTCCTCTGTCCTTCCTAGATTGGTTGAAAATTTTGGCCAGGACCAGATTCTTCCTTTGCATTAAACAAACCCCTCAGACCACCTGGGGGACCCTTGAGAAACATAACCTGAGTGTGTTCGGGAGTTGGGAAAGTCAATTTTTCCTTTTGACTGAATCTCTAGAGCCTCTTACCAGAAGAGTAATTAAGGCAATGTGGGAGTCCCAAAATTCCCAGTTTTTTGTAGGCCTGGCCTCTCTTACAGCAGATTCTTTATCCTGTCTTCCCCATACTCCTCCTCTGCTTGTCTAGAATCTTCCATGATGGAAACTTTCACGTGCCAAGCCTGTGTAATTGGAGTGACTGGTCAATGAAGGCCTAAGCCTAGGTTCGTGAGTGAATTTTCCCTTTCTAGTAGATTATATGTCATTTACAATATGTAATATTGATATCTAATGTGTGAAATTTTCTGACTGGGTTGAAAGTTTGGTTGAAAGTTTGAAGAGCCTTCTTCCAGCTGTGAGTGATTGAGTAGTGGTGCTGGGTTGACAAAGAGCCTTTTAATTGACTGAGGAGCTAGAAGTTAGGGTGCATAGAGAAGATTCAAGCATTCTCTTTCTTGGTGGCTTTAGAGAAGGAGGCTTCCTGGGACTCACTGGGTTGGGGAGAGTCAGAATGTCTTATCTTCTACCTGGCTGCCATGTGTCCATGAACATATGGTCCCTCTCTTTCTTTGGCATTTATATTTTCATGGTCTTAGGTAAATGAGTATCTGGAGAGGGAATTGATCAGGTTAAAACCTTACAAGCTTGGAGAGGTCAGAAGAGCCATGAGATCTATTCTCAGCAACCAAAGCCAATAGCAGCAAGTAGCTGAGTCTGATGAGGAATTAGGCCTGAGGAAGGACCTACTTGACACAGCCCAGAAGTTTGACTCGTCAGCAGAGACACTTTATTCTACAAGCAGATTACTCAGTTGAGCCAGAGAGTGATTCATCCATCATCAACACCACACCCTAGGTGCTTGTGGGGACTTGTGCATTGTGCTTAGTGGGGACTTCAAGAAGGGAGAAAAGAACCCCTAGAACTGGGAATTTTGAGGTACCCTTAGACCCCACGTGTACATTAGTAACTTTGTGCCCTAAATTTGAGCTCACTGTACCCAGGAACTTGTACATAGAGAGGAGAGTATTCTCCCCCCAAGCCCCCTCCCTTCCCAAAATTGGAGAGATATTTTGTAACTTCTTTCATTATTATACCCTCTGGTAAATGCTCTTTTGTAAATGCTCATTTGTATTGTCTGATGGGGGCTCATGAGGACTAGAAACTCTAGCCCCTCTAGTTTACCCAATGATAGAGTCTTGAGGGGAGAAATAGTTGATTGCATTCTGGGAACCCAGCCTGCTAGTTAGAGTGAGGGTAGAGGAAGGAGAATGAAGGAGAGTGCTGTATTTTTAAAAGGGGTGGAGCGGGGAGCTTCTCTGGACAGTCACAAGCATCTCCCTGCCTGTGGCATTAGATATGGGAAAGCCAAAAGCCAATCCAACTTGCCTTAGCAAGAACTCCACCTTCCTTTAGAGTCCATGGCCCTCACCTTTGTCATGGAAGTGCCTAGATATGGAAGGTATGCAGGATCCAGGCATCCCATGTAATGACTAAGGAGTGATGAGAGCTTGTGAGGGGCAAGTAAGCTTCTTCAGGGCAGGGACTATTTCATTTTGTTTGGCAAAATAGTAAGTGATGAACAAATGCTTGTTGACTGACCATTACATGTGGTCACACGTTTCTGTGGACACAGCATGAAGAGTTCTGTACCCATGAATGTGACTCCCTCCCTGATTATATTCCTGTTTGCCATTACCACTGCTCCTCCCCTCCCCAAATCAACCTATCAGCAATCAATTAGCATCTGTTAATAGGTGTCAAACCCTGTGCTAAGCCTCAGACTATCCATGTCCCATATCAGGACTTAAGTCATCCCTTGAGTGAGTTAAGGTGCCCTGTTAGAAAGTCCTCTCTCATGAAACATTACTGACTTCTCTGAATCTCTTATGGAAATCTCCCAAGGCCCAAGATGCCTGGCCTGGCCTGTATGGGCATAGACAAAAGATGCTAAGAGGATTGAGTCACAGTGTTGCTTGCTTGATGGTAACATGCCACCTATGAGGAGACCAAGGTTTGGGCTCTGACTACATACTCCTTTTTCTGGCACCCATCATTATCCTCCCAGAAACACAGTTTACTACAAAGTTTGGTTTGCTCTGCATTTTTCTGTATGCTTCTGTGCCATCCAGCAACCACACAAAAGCATTTCTCTGAACACAAATGTGAGGAAGGTGGGCTCAGTTTGCAACACTGGCTCCCTTCCATCCTCCTTTCAGAGGCTGCCATGATTTCCTTGTCAAGAATGAGTCAGATCTGTAGGCTTCCATAACAACTTGGTGACGTTAGCAGCTGATGCCCCATGGGCTCACCAAGAGGAGAGCTTCCTCTGATGGAAGATTTTGCTTCCTGATGAGAGTCTTTTAAGAACCTATGTTCTTTCTCACTAATAGGTCCCTAACCATCCTATTAGACTTCTCTCTAATCATGCTTGCACCTGCTGTACCATGGCACAACAGGATGAGTGTCATATTGGGGCTTGCTTGGAAGGTATTTCCTGAAGCCCTGGGGTAGGAGAAGATGCTCATTTTGGGAACAGAGTGTGGCTTTAAGCCAGCAAAGGGCCCAAATGCTATACAATCTTTCTCCAGTTTGGCTCGTTCAATGATAATCATCCACATTTCTCTAGTGAATTTGAGATCTCCAAAGCCATTTCCTCACAACTACTCTCTGGTGTTGGGAGAACATGATCATTGTTCCCAGTTTATGGTCCCTCCTGAGGTCCACACTCAGCCCCTCATCTGTGGGTCAACCTACAAAATCTACATGAGTAAAACAAAACATTGGCACATTACAAGCCACCTTTTTACCCTAGGTGATTATCACCTTAAGGGAGGCTGTAATAAGAGAGTTTTTGTAAAACATTTCACAGCTATATAAATGTATTCGAGAAGCAGTATGGCAAAGGGGAGAGACAGAGCTGGCCCTGGAGCCTGGAAGTCCAGCCTTTGAACTATCCACCTTGTGACCTTGAACAAATCATTTCACTGCTCATTGATATAGGCAGCTCCCCAAGATTAGAAGCTATACAGAAGGTGCTAATATGCTTTGGTAGAAGGATTATATTCATATGGGAGTTCTCGATACAAAAGAAATCATAGATCCAGTCTTCATCCACATATAGATATGCATTCATGTCATTAGACAGTTTTCTAGTAGGTCCCAATTAGCATGGGTGGAGGGAGTTTCCTTACTGGGAATTCCCTACTAGTCAGAGAAAGTAAATGTATGTGTGTAAATATAGAATTATATATGTATATGCACCTACACCCATACATGTAATTATACACACATGTAATCTTAGACAATAGTATGTGTGTATATAACATATAATTACATGTGTGTACATGCATGCACATATATAATTACACATATGTTACTATTTGACTGATTCAAAGTTTGGATGCTGGGTCAAGGTCAGTGATCCAACTTAATTCAGTAATAACAGCCTACCAGCTTCAAGGAAATGTTCTTTCTCTTGTTGGTAGACTCTGTAGACTCCTACCATTGATGCTGCTAGACATGTCTGGCTTCTTCTCTTCTCCCCCACCCCCCGTTCTTCTCCAAGGGAGACTTTGATTCCTGCTGGAAAGAGAAGCAGGACACCGGGACCAAAGGCCATCCTGCAGTTCTTAAAGAGAGGGAGTACAAGTCTAGACTATCTGTTCCTGTAAATATTGTTCATCTCTAGGGAATGCAATCCCTAGGTTCAAACCAAATTCCTGATTGCTATTTTTTAATGAGGAAAGGGGATGGGACAAGCTTTACATCCAAGAGCTGACTCCCTTCCCACAAGATACTGGTTCCCCAATGAATACACAGAGCAAATAGCCAAGAAACCCATTCATTCAAGTCAATAGCAAAACAGAAATCAGAGAAATAATACCGAGGAGAATTTATACTAGAATCTAATATAGATACTAGACTCTCGTATAAAGTCTGGTAATTAGACATCATAGAATGAAGGAGCCATGCCATTGGAAGTGAGATAATGCAGCTCAATCAAGAGAGAGAAGGTCATAAATCTTGCCCAAGAGGAAGCTTGGCCAAGTCTGTAGGGTAGCAGTCTAGGGACAGATTTTTACTTCCTCTCCTGTCAAGTTCTTTTAGGGTTTTTCTTTCCCTCCAGTAACATGAAGAGAGGTTGTCATGATATGTCTTTTTTCTCAAGCCAGAGAACCCAAGACTTCTATCCTCTGTGACTGTCACCAACTTCACTCCATCCTTCATGCAGATGTGGGGAGTTGATCTCCATCATCAGGACAGAGTCCCATACCAATGGACTTCAGAGCTTGGGTTACCCATATAACAGTCTAACAGAAACCAAGATCTAGAGCTGGCAGGGGCCTCTAGACTCTTTCTAGTCCAACCTCCTAATATGACAGATGAAGAAATTGAAGCCAGACAAATTGTGACTTGTCCAAGGCAGAAAGTGAGTGCAGAATTGTGATGTGAGTCAGGCATCCTGACTCTAGGAACAAAGCACTTCCCACTGAACCACACAGCCTCAGTGCTCCAGATTCAGATGTCCCCATTTTACAGAGGAGGAAACAGAAGCTCAGAAAGTGAAGGAGTGAATTCCTGAGAGTCACAAAGTCAGCATCTGAGGTTTGAGTCTAACCCATATCTTCATGACTCCAGGTCCAGTCCTCTATTTGCTTTACCAAGCAGTTGGTGGACCAGTGGTTGGAGTCAGGAAGACCTGAGTTCAAATCTGGCCTCAGACACTTATTGACTATGTGACCCTGGGCAAGTCACTTGATCTCTCTGTCTGCCTCAGCGTCCTTGACTGTAAAATGGGGGTAATAATAGCACCTCCCTCCCAGGATTGTTGTGAGGATCACATTAAAAGTGCTGACACATAGTAGGTGCCATATAAATGCTTATTTTCTGCCCATCCTTCCTTCTAGCAGCAAGTTTCAGGTTACAACTTATGCCATAAAAACATCCCTGCCAAACATTTGGAGGATAAAGACAATTCAGGGGTGTGGGGGGATGTAGACATGAAGACTTACTGCTGATGAGTGGATTTCTAGGGGAAGCAACTTTTTCTGTTAGCTATCAATAACAAGGCTTGCCTCTTTAAAAAAGAGAGCAGAAAAGGGGAAAAAAAGATTTAACAAGGTCAGGTGTTTGAAAGCAGAAATATGCCATGGGGTCTCCCAGGCACTCTGTTTATAAGACGCCAAAGCCAACAGGGTTGTAACTTGTCCCTGACTCCTATCTCCTTAGCGGAGATTGTCTGGGCTGGAAATTAAAATTCTTTTTCTGGGAAACAAGTTCTATCTCTCCCTGCCTTGGCAAAGACCCTCCCTGGTCCTGAGAATTCATCAGAAAGTTTGGTGTTCTGGACAAGCTCAAAATCCCCCCTTCCCAGCCCACAGAGTGTAAGCTACTTGAGGTCAGGGACTGCTTCACTTTTGTGTTTATAAACCCAGCAGGAATCAAAGTGACTGGCATAATGTAAGAGCTTATTAAATGCTCATTAAATAAAAAAAAAAAAGCTCAAACAAGTATATGTTTTGAAGGTATAAGAACAACCAGCTCCCAACATGATGATTTAAAAATAATTAAGTGCCCTGGTCTGCATTAGTTTCTCCCTTCAACCTTCTCTTCCTCTCCCCCAGCCTCCCTTTCCTTCCAAGCTCAAGAAGGTCACTTCCTTCATTCATGGACAGCCTTCCTCCCAGGCTCAGGCTGCTTCTTTAGTCAGGGGACCCGCTGACCTTCAGCACAAGAATCTGTATATGTTGTAATATGGATGTCATTAAAATATAACATTTACCTGCTGAGAACAACATTATACTATTTATGAAACCATATAATTTCAATAACTGAACTCAGCAAGATTTTATTGCTCCCTCCACCTGTAATTGCAGTAGTGCTGACTCATCAGTCCATAACCCCAGCTTGCCAAGGCAGGGTTCCACGAAAAATCTGCAAAGTGACTTGTTTTCTTATCATCCCCTTGCAGAACCTTTTTTTTTTTTTTTTGGCAGTTAAACTTCCCTCTTCTAAAAGGTTATAATTAATTAAAAGCTCAAATTAACACCAGGAAAACTTTCAGGTGACAAAACATTCAGTTCCTTGCTACTAAAAAAAGGGCTCGATTTTTAATAGTATGATGATAAATTAAAATTCATGAGCATCTTTTTTTTAAGTATAGGTATTTTTGTAGTCAATTTCTCTTTTACCAAAGATATACTTAAGAAGGCTTGTCTTCATGAGCCAAAGGGATTTCCCCTCTATTTTTCTTGTCTGTCCAAGGGTTCATTTGTTTTCTAGCAAACTTTCTTCTCAATGTCAGTCTCTTTCCATGTGAAATGTGATTGTGTGATTATTAATTTTCTACCTGGGGAATGGCTTTTAGAAAAAGTGAAATGTTAAATTATTAGAACATTATATCAGTATATTCTTCTTTCTTGTAGTAGTTTTCATGTCATTGTCTTCTAAGTTTCAGTCTTGAGCTTCCTTGTCACCATAGAAGCTTTTTACGGTCAGGTTATTTTTTGGGTTGTTTGTGCATTTTTCCAGACTATTTCTCAATTTAGGACTTTATGTTAGAGTTGGGTTCTGCTTGCCTCTAGGGTGGGGGGTGGGAATGGGTAGCCTGAGCTTCTGTGACTACATCAAGGCTTTTGGTGCTTCCAAAGAGGTGTGATCCAAGGAGAGTTCTGGTCACTATCCTTCTGATCTGTGCTCTGGTCCTCACCCAACTAGGGCCTCTTATCCTTTAAGAATGCAGTCCTTATCTGCTCCTCTCCACCCTGGAATGGTGAGTGGGCATTGGGTATGGGCAAAGGAGTTACCAAATGGTGCCTGGTCTTGTGCCCAGTGTTAGTACAAGGGTCCCCTGTAACCTTTTTCTGACCAGGTATTTAATCCCTTTGTCATCCTTGGGCACTGAGCACTCCTGGTGCTTCCACTGCTGCTGCCGCTGGCCCTACCACCAAAGCTGCCTTCACCTCCCACAGCCAATACTGCTTTCACCCACTCATGCTACCAGCCAACCCCAGTGACCTCATATTACTCTGTCCCCTGACGGTGTCCTGAGCTGGAACTTTTTTGGTTATCCCACTCAGGTTTTGATTTGATGCTCTTTTTAAAAGCTGTTTAGAGAATTAGGAGAGCTTTGCAGAAGTGTTCCACTATCTTGGTTCTGCTGCCCCAATATCTTCTTTCTTCTATCCTCTTCCTCCTTGTCCTCCTCATCCTCATCCTCTTTGTCTTTCTCCTTGTCTTCATCTTCCCCATTCTCCTCCTCCTTGTTCTCCTTCTCTGGAAGATCATTATGCATGGAATGGCTTAGCTAGACATGGTTTAGATGATTCCACCTTGTTGCCACCATCCATAGCTGCATGATTATGGCCAAGCCCAGCACAAACCTGTTTAGGAGAGGGAGTCAGTGAGTTTCCCTTGACTAGGTCAACATCCTACAGGTTCTTCCCAGCCTTCTGAACCAATTGGCTTGAACATTCATCATGAATACTTGGTATTATCCTCAATCTTTGTAGCCTGCTGTTGAATGGACTTTATGATAACAGTGATTCGAGTGTTTCTTCCCAGAGCACTCTTCCTAGGGCACTCAACCTCTGCTGCAGAGCCAGAGTATCTTGGGGATGCTCAGACTTTTTTCTTCTTTTTGTGGCTATGGATACCCTTCAACATTGTTTTCTTACTCATTTGGGGCATTTAACTTGGCTTTTGTCTCCAAGGGAATTATTGGCAACTTTTTTCTTGACATTCTTTCCTTTTGGGGGAGAAAGCATGTCATTTTTTTTTTTTTTAGGAAAAGCAACAGAAGAACAAAGTTTGTCATATAGAAACCAACCAAGAACCCCATCTTCTTTTTTGGCCATGAGCTACCATGGAATGGTTGGGGTAAGGTGAAGGATAGAGTAGGATAATGAAGAGGAAAAGCAATTTACAGGATCCAAATATATATGTCTAATTAATTGTAACAATGGTGATTGAACACCAGTAAAATGTAAACTTTTTGAGGGTAGAGACTGTACTTTCCCCGCATCTTTAATGTCTAGTAAAGTTTCTTGCACATAGTAGGCCCTTAGTAAATCTTTATCAGATAAATGAACACAAAATTTCTTCCCAGGTCCAAACAGTGGCACAAATTTGTGTACAGAAATGTAACAATGAATAGATTTTATAATTAGTAATGGCATTTTTATTTATAGAAACATTACATAATTTAAAATATTTTTAACTAAGCTATTAGCCTACATTATGCCCTTTAGCTGTTACTTCCCTGGATTAATGATGGGTTATAAGAAGACCAATTTCCTTCTTATTCTTGGGGAATTTGCTTCTTCACTTTCCTGAGTGTCCATTTTGTTTTCCATGATGAAATGGTAGAAGTTTAGATTAACTGTCCAGAGATAGATAAAAATCTCTGTTAGCCATGCTCTGAACTAAATTTCAACCCTGTAGATGGAGTTTGCTCGTGTGTGTGTGTTTAAGGGAAGAATTATCAAAGCTATTAGATTGCTTTGGCAAAACTAAACTCCTGTGCCTGAGGAAGGGCGTGTTATGGGCCAACTTGACCACCAATATTTTTTACTAAAGTGAGGGCAATAGCGAAAGCTAAAGAAGAAGATCAAACAAGGGGAATAAGGAGGTTCAATAGCTCATAGTCTGAGAGTTTTCTCATGCAGTACCTACTTTGTCTCTAACTGACCAAGAGCCATTGGGAGGCTGGTACATTAAAGGCCATCTTGGGCGGCTGATAAACAGATTTCTTTTCGTCATTTCAGGTAAAATGAAAGTCCGTACTCAGAGACCACACCCTCTCCTGTGCTTCCACCATCTCTTTGACTTTCACTGTTAATATTATTAAATAGGAGATGAGTCATAAAGATATTGGAGTCAGACTTTACTATGAGAAGTACACGTTAAGAATGGGACTCTCCCACCACTCAGCTCTGTGCTTTGTTTACACATTTGGTCATTCAGGTTTTCTTTTTCTATTTTTATGAGTGTTTCCCTTTTTAAAAAAGAAAAAGAAAAAGAAAAAAGAAAGGAAGAAAAGAAGAAAGAAGGAAAAGAACCGGTGCTGACAGAATGTAGGCAGGCATGTCCTCCCTCAACTTCCCAGGGCTCTTTGCTGTCCTGGTCTGCATCGTTCTGGTAATTTGGTAGCTTTCAGTCCAGTCATGGCTGTAGGCCTTAGCTGAATGAAACTCAATCCTTTCCCTTGCAAATAAACGGAATCATTTGACAAAACTGTATTCCCTGGGCCTCTGTTGAGCCAATGGGTGACTTCACTTTGCCAAGGGAAAGAGGCAAAGTTTATAATAGGATCAGTTTTGTTTGCAATTTGTTTCTAATAGATGCCAATA
This sequence comes from Pseudochirops corinnae, assembly GCA_028646515.1. NCBI lineage: Eukaryota > Metazoa > Chordata > Mammalia > Diprotodontia > Pseudocheiridae > Pseudochirops > Pseudochirops corinnae. The sequence continues at coordinate 538,644,431 of CM053585.1, forward strand.
AGCCGGTTAACTAGGCCCCAGTTAATGGACCTTTTATTGCGTTTCTCCCTGTAGTGCACATGACCTTTTCTTACAAGCATTCCCCGATTCCTGAAACGTAGATCTGCCAACTTCTCGCCAGAGGGGCTCTCTCTGGGAGCTGAGATATCCCCACAAGCTCCAGTGAACTTGGGCATTGGCTCTTTGCTTCAGACAGGCCCAAATCCTTTGATCATCCTGTCAGGGGAAATTTACAGCCCCGTTCTGGCCAGGGTTCCATGTGTATTTCTTCAAATAGAATATCTCCCTCCAGAAATCAATGGTAAGCTGTTAAACTAAAGAGCTTGGTTACATCCACAGAGCTGTAAATTAATGGTCTTTTGTGGATAGATGGTTACAGATTCTATCATAAAAAATGGATAAAAGATTACATATCACGCAGAGCGAAACTTTTAATAACTCAACATGACTTTTCTTAATGGGTTTTATTCATTTTAATCATTACCGTGTCGATGATGATTATAGCCTTATTAGATTCTCGTGATTGAGGGGCCTGTTTATGAGATATGGAAACTCTCTGGCTGCTCCCGGGAGCGGGGCGGCCTCAGCAGCTCGGGTGTGCAACTTCATCTGACCGAGTCGGGCCTTGTCAGGAGAGCTTCAATGAATACTTTTATGAAATGGCTCCTGTCCTTACTGACCGAGGTCACCACTGACTAAGGATACCACAGCCTCAGCTTCTCAAAACCACCTGGCAGCCACAGTGTAAATCAAAAGAGGCAGCGTAGCTGGTTTTGTTGGTGTGCATGTGTATGTTTTAAAGGAGGGTGGAGGACTCAGGCCACAGTGGCCCAGATCTGCCTTCTTACCCAGTCACCGACCACAGGAGCTCTGAGCCTGACAGACCTTTGGCTGTCAACTTTCCTCCTTGGGAAATCACTTTTGTGATTTTATTTTATTTAAAACAGCAGAAAAGGTGCTGACCCATCTAGGTAAAGGGATTTTCCTCATCCGGGAGTTCCTAATACCAGTGAAATCATAAGCCAAGTCCTTTTTAAAAATAAGTTTTATTATTTTCTTTGTTTATACCTCACAATCATTTTTCCAACTTGACCCCCTGCCAACTCTCTGGGTTTGAACTCACTCCTAGAAACAAAAACAGTGAAGCAAAAATGAATTCCATTTTCTGTTCTCTGGAGCCAAGAAAGGATTTGGCTTTCTTCTAGAGTTCTTTATGCTGGCCTTGTTGTACTTGCTTAGACTGTGAGCTCCCTGAGGGCAGGGACCATCTTTTGCCTTTCTTTATATCCCTGATGCTTAGCATGGTGCCAGCACAAAGTAGGTGCTTATTAAATAATTATTGATTGAATAAGACTCTTTTGGTATCTTTACAAATTTCTTTCCATCTCATTCAGACTGAATTGTTCTTTGTGGTAATGAAAAATAACTCAGCAAAAATGTCTGACAGAGTCAATGTCTTCCAACGTATACTATAGTCTATTCTGGTGGTACTGCACCTCTCTGCAGTGAGCAAATTATTTCTTCTCTGAGATCTTCCTCCTTCCTTCCTTCCTTCCTTCCTTCCTTCCTTCCTTCCTTCCTTTCTTTCTTTCTTTC
>CM053585.1:538646526-538671003 GCA_028646515.1 Pseudochirops corinnae
ATAATAAGAAAGTGGCAAAGGGATAATCTCTTTCCTTCCCCTCACCCCTATAAATTTGGGATACACTTCTACAAAAACACATTACCATTGGGAATAGCATAGAGACCACATATGATGGGCTTACACATAGGGAATGTGTATGACCAATGTGCCTATATAAAAAAGTCAGTCATGCTTCTGATACTGTAGAATATAAGCTTCTTCAAAGCAGGGATCATCTTCAAGATCCTCTCTGGCTTGGTAGGCAAGTGAACTTGCCAGTGTTCATGATTCTCTTCCTACCTAGCTGGACTTTCTGCATTCTTGCCTTAATCATGCATGTCTATCAACAAAAAATTCTGATGTTTTGATACTGCATCTTGACTGGTGAAAAACATCCCTATCTCTCCATATAGAGAAGTGTCATTATCATCTTGTTCTCAGAATGCCTATAACAGAGGCTAATAGGGAAACTTTTTAACCTGAGTTCTAAAGAAGGGTGTAAACAAGGCTAGCAATAACAGGAAAACAGAGTTAGAAGGAGCTTCAGAGGCCATCTAACCCCCTCATTTTACAGATGAAGGAACTGAAGCTTATTTTCAGTTCCTTCCACGAGAGCACACAGCTAACAATTGGCAGAATTCGAACCCACGTCCTCTGACTCCCAGATCTCGGTTCTTTGCCACTGCACCAGATGTCCCAATCAGAAGACCATTGCTCTCCTCCACCTCCAAGGCTAGCTCCTTCATTTAATGGTTGCTACATCGCTGCATAGAGTTTCTATATTTCATAACACTAATTTTGGTAATCCACTGTGTGAATGTCTAAGTGGTTTTTCCACCCAAAGCAGAAAAATAAAAGCATCTACACTGTTGTTATTTTATCTGGAAATGCCTTCCAACAGAGTTCACAACTGACTTATAAGTTAGTAGATGAAGCTTAGAGAGCTACCTGAGTGTCAAAGGTGCTGAAGGATAGTTTGTGACTTGTCCAGGGTCTCACAGCTTTTAAGCGTCACAGGCTGATTCCAGATTTTCTAGACTTCAATTCTGGAACCCTATTATGCCATATTGTTTATAATTATTCATAGTACAAACATGTTGAACAAGTTAACATGTTTTTGGCTACCTGGGATTTACCAACCTCCCTCCTACCCTATGTAAGCAAGTGTTGAAGGAAACTGGTCTCTGCCTCTGATGTGTTGGCATTCAGGGGCTGTCTCTTCTCTGCTGGTAATTTATCATTTTGTTCTGCATATTTTTGCAAAATCCCAAAGCAGTTTCAACTTTGAAAAACAAGCTGGGACAATTTCACTTTTGTGTGTATGTTTTAAAACTTAAGGGATGGGGAGATGGCTTTCATTCCTATTCTTTATTATCCATTTCACTTACACAATGTGGAGGCATGTAAATTACCTGTCAGTTTTATTACGGAGAGCTCCAGCTACTCTTACTTAAGATAAAAGTCGTTCCTGGTGTAATCTCTCACTTTCTTCCCAGAGAATTCAACGTGTGGGGGCACATCTCCAGCCCAGACGGATTCAACGTGCACTTCCAACCCTTTAACCTAGATTATAGCTGGACTTGAAGGCAGGAAATGACATATCTCAGTGGCGATCAGTTGTGCTCCCTAGAAAGTCTATTTTAAAGCACTTTCCATTTTAAATATGGCAATAAAATATCAGGCCAGCACAGTCTGATAAGGATAAAAGCAATAGATTCAAATCCAATCTAAATCTGACATTGCCTAGAACAAGAATTCACATTGGGAAGTCAGGACTCATTTATGGGGCCATAAATGGGTGGGCCAGCTATAATTTGGGTATTAAACTTGTAAAATATATTGATGGCATGTAAGAACTAAATAAATAATTTACTACAAGAAAATTGGAAATCTTTACACAGTCCTTAATTGACCAGTCGGTCTCCCAGATTCTTGACGGCTCCCTATTTTGCATTCACTTATTTTCATGAGCTGGATTTTTCCCTCCACTTGACTTTAATTTCCCCCTACAATGAATGATCACAGGTTAGTGCATTGCTAAAAACACACCCGGTTTCCATTTAAAGTTCTGCCCATCTGCTATATGCCTGTTGACATTTTTTTTTTTTTTTTACATTACTAAGAGAACAATTATTGCATCTTTGGGCTACTCCTGGATCTGGTGCTTTTCTTCTTCTCCCTCCAAAGCTACCTTGGGAGATGTTACCCTGATGACTGCTGCTCTGAAAAACAGCCTGGGAGGTTGTAGATTAATGAAGTGCTTATAAAAGATAGAGTATGACAAAATAAATAAAAATTTTTTTTTTTAAAGACAGACCACATCTTTTATTTTCATGGTTTGAGAGTCAAGCATTTATTGAGCGAGCACCTACTGTGTACAAGGGATGCTAGGAACATAAAGCAAGAAGTGAAATAGTCCTTCCATCAAGAAACTTACCTTGTACTAGTGGATAAGGAGAAGAGTAATTAGAAAGATAGTCTAGCACAGAGGCTTTAACCTGTGGGTTATGTTCAATTTGTAACAATGGAAATACATCCTGCATATCAGAGATTTACATTATGATTCATAATAGTAGCAAATTACAGTTATGAAGGAGCAACGAAAATAATTTGATGGTGGAGGGTCACCACAACATAAGGAACTGTATTAAAGTGTCGTGGCATTAGGAAGGTTGAGAACCACGGCTCTAGCAGAACCTAATGCACACCTGGGAGAAGCTAAATACAGCTTCAGAAGAAGAAAGAATTGGTAAGTGTGTCTTTCTATGTCTCTGTGTCTATGTATGAGTGTGTGTATGTGTGTATATATGATGCTAAGATTAAAGAAAACGAGGAAACTCTATCAATAAAACTGCCATTTATGCTAATCGATCTAGAAATTATGTGGCTTGGCTGAGTGTCTTTTAAATACCTAAGCAGAGAATTTGCTGGTAAGTGATAATTGCTTACGATTGTATGGTAATAGAGATCTCGACAGGATAGGCTGTATTCAATAAGATGTGGGTTAACATCAGTAAATGTAAAGTTTCACAGTCGGGTTCACATAATAAACTTCACCAAAACAATATGGAAAAGGTTTAAATAGACAGCAGTTTGTTTGGAAAAAATTTCATGGTTTCCATGGACTTCAGGCTTAGTACAAATCAACAGTTGGGGGAAGCAGGCAGAAATTCTAATGCAATTCTAGGCTACGTTTAGAAAAGCAGAGTGCGCAGGTCCCCGAAGGCGTCTCTCACTGGCCCCTGCCTTGCCAGTGCATTTGCTCACCCTGAGCCTTGCCTCTGGAGTGCCGGGCTTAGTTTCGGGAAGCACATTTTAGCAAGGGCGTTGATAATCAGGAGAGTTCACTAAGGGGTATTTTCTTGTCTGGGGTCTCTTTTCATTCGTGCGTCCTTCCGCTGTTACCATGGACCTCTTTTTGCCCGCACATTATCCTAGAATATAAGTTATATAAAGTGCTTCATGAATTCTCCAGCGCTATATAAATGCCTGCTATCAGTATCTCTGTCATGAGGCTCACCTAAGTGTATGCTGGCTGAAGGCGAGCAGGAGCGGGATCCTGGCGCGGGATCCTGGCGCGGGATCCTGGCGCGGGATCCAGGCGCTAATCCTCCCAGACAATGATTCCGGCCGATCCAAAGCTCTAGACTACAAAGATCAACATTCTTTTAACTCGTTCTTATTGTTACCATTTGTTTTCCCACCTGCACTCATTTCTGAATATATTCCTTTCTCTGATAGCTCCGTTACAAAGTAACAACGATTAACTACAGAGTTCAGCAAGACCAAGCAGCACGTGAGCTGTGTCCGGTCGTGTATGTGATATGCCACACCCATAGCCCCGACTTCCACAAAGAAAGGAGAGAAGGGCCCTTATTTTCTCAGCTCATTTCTGGGGCCAAAGTTCATTGTTATCATTACATAACATTCAGTTTGGTTTTTGTTCTTCTGGTTGACATCGTTGCTTTCACTCTGTATATGGTCAGCCTGATCCTCCTTCCTTCGCCGGGCAGGACCCAGCCAACATTTCTGAGTGAACACCATTCTAAGGAAGGTTGGGACCCTGCCACAGCACCTCCTGGGTGACCCAGAGGGAAAGTCAATGGAAGAGGCGACCCATGGCCATGCTCTTCTATACTCTACACGCCTCAGATTCCGCATTTATAAAATGAAGGTGTTGAACCGCAATGGCCTCTAAGGTCCCTCCCAGTTGTATCTCCATGGTCCTATAATCCATGGAGCAAATCTCTTCCCTTTGGGCCTAAGTTTCTTCATCTGTAAAATGGGGAGGAGGGTGGGCTTGGTGATTTCCAAAGTCCTTTCTGGTTCTAGAGCCATGATTCTGGTTCTGGTGCCCCAAGGCTGAGGCCAGATGTTTGAAAAGGTCTGCAAATGTTTTAAAGATGGGTTAGTTAAGAGGATGTGAAGTAGGGAAGGATGTACATTGACATAGTGCCCACTATGTGTCAAGCACTTTACAATTATCATTTCCTTTGATCCTCACAACAACCCTGGGAGGTAGGAGCTATTATCATCACTGTTTTACAGATGAGGAAACTGAGGCAAACAGGGTGAAGTGACTTGCCCAGGGTCACACAACTACTAAGTGTCTGAGGTTGGATCTGAATTTGGGTCTTCCAGACTCTAGGTCTGGTGGTACTCTTTCCACTGAACCATGATCTTCCTTCCTCCAAACTGTGCCCAGTCACTGCCCTATTAAAAGTATTCAGTTATTCCATTAATATAATTTTGCATCTGTTCCTCTCCAAAGTTTTATTTAACCAAAATAATAATAGTGAGTTTCTTTTTTTTCCCCTAATGAATTCATGGTGTTTCTTAGAATCTAAACCCCTCCTGCCAGATGGGTGAATGCCACCAGCACTCTATATTTGGGTTGGCTACGAAACAAGGCTTGCTCCCTTTGTGGTCCAGCAGACCAGCTTCCCTTAATCCAGATGCTGCTGAAAAGGAAATACTCTTTCCAAAGGATGCTCAGAAGTTGTGCTCTTTGGTGGCTGATTTGGGTGAGATGCTGGCCAGGGATCTCTGCAGGTAAAACTAAAATAACATGGCATATTTTCCAAGGTAGATGGGGAGGGAGATACCTACAAGCAAGGAAAAATATTTTCTCTGTCGGCTTTTTGCCTGGAAAGAAGATTCCATTACTTGGTTTGTGGTGGCCTAATGCAGAAATAACTGAAGCAGTAAAAAGCAAAGGACTCAATTTAAAACCCCAAACAGAGTGTATACTTTCTGCCTTGCTGTTTTCTATGTTTGAAGCTTAGAATATCCAAACCTCAGATCCTTGTTTATATTCAATTTAGCTATTTGAAGTGGTAAAAACCAATTTTCTCCTTGTATTTACTCTATGTCTGCATAAGATTTATACTACACCTTTCTCTCCAAGAACTCAAGGCACAGTGAACTATTATGCTACTTTGGGACAGAAGCCTTTTTGTACTGGATAGGAGTTCTGGGAAAGGAGATCATCTCCCACCTCCAAGACTTTGCTCTGGTGATCCCTTCTGCCTGAAATGCCCTCTCTCCTCCCTTCCAACGCTTGGAATTCCTGCTCCCTTCAAGGCTCAGATCCAGAGACTGTGTTTGATTTCACTGGTTGCTAGAACACTTTTCCCTAGAAGTAATTAACAAATAGAAAGTGTTTTGTAAACATTAAAACACTCTATAAATGGTAGCTGTTACTATGTAGTTTTTATTTCTTTATCTGCTCTGATGCTGTCTTCCCACCATAGAGTTTAATCCAGGTATTCTCAGCCTTTTTTGTATCATGAACTTGTGTGAACCTGGTGAAGCCTTTCAACCCTTCTGAGAAAAATGTTTTTAAAGGTATAAAATATAAAACATACAATTACATTATACTGGAATATACTTAGCAAAATAATTTTTGAAAAAGCAAGCTTCCAGACTCCAGTTTAATCCTTAAAGCTTGATTTAAGCTCTTTGAACAAAGAGACTGGCTATTGTCATTGCACCCCAAGTCTTGGCATTCTTTAAGGGGGTACAGTATTGGGGGGGGCAGATTCAGGATTTTGTTGATGTGGGGAATTCCCAAGTGAGGAAACTCCTTCTACCAGTACAGATTTACAGCTCTTCTGCTATCTATAGTCTTAAAAAATTGCCCAAAACAACAAGAAGTGACTTGTCCAGGGTCTCACAGCCAATAAATATGGGAGGGGGGGATTTGAATGAATGCAAGACGCCAGCACCAGCAGCTCTCTGTCTATGTTCTCTGTCTCTCTCTATATAAACCCTATGCTGTTTTCTCAGCACACTGGCTCTTATTAAATGCACATTGTATGAATGGATGAGTGAATGGTTGAAAGGAGCTTTAGGAGAAGCAAGCCTTAGTCACTTTAAATGAATTAACCCAAGAAACTAAGAAAAAAGTAATTGGATTTACTGGTAATGTTGCAGAGGGGGAAGAGAGGGGGTGAGTTGGATGCTATGATTTTCTCTTCCTGGACCATTCCAGTAGTTTCTGGGTCATTCAACAAACATTTGCTGAGCAGTCCCTTTATAGCCCAGGCTAAGATGTGCAGCTGACTGGACACTCTTATGTAAAAAGCTGGTCCATCAGAATACACTGAAAAAGTGTAAAGAATGGGCCTGAGAGGAGAAGAGGAGGCTGGATTACTTTGGGGAAATCATGGAGTGCCTTCAAGGAGCCCCAAGCATCTCTTTGCAAGAGTGACCCATTTTTTAAAACAGCAAAGTTCTTGTCATGATATTCTACCAAGAGGAGGGAAATGGGTTTCCTGATCTCTTGTCTGGGACCAAGGTTGGATGTTATTACTCAGAGTTGAGATTTTTTCCATTTACATGATTGCAGTCATTGTGTATAGAAGGGAAAGTGATCAGCATTTATATGACACCAACTGTATACCAGGCACTTAACAAATATCATCTTATTTGTTCCTTAAGACCTTTTGAGGCAGGTGCTATTAGAATCTCTATTTGACAGATAAGCAAATTGAGATAATGAGGGGTTAAGGGACTTGTCCAGGGTCACACAACTAGCGAGTGTCTAAGACTGGATCTGAACTCAGGTCTTCCTGACTCCAAACCCAGCACTCTGTGTACTCTGGGGCCACCCAGTTGCCTCAGATCTACATTCCTGTGGTTTTGATTAACAAAATCTGCATCAGTTCACATGAATCATCCCATGTTTCTCTGAATTCCTCACATTTGTCATTTCTTAGAATACAAAATATTCCATTCCATTCATTAACCTGAGTTATTTCTGCCATCCTCTAGTCAATGGACACTGACCTTGTTTCCAGTTCTTTACCCCCACTATAGGGGGTATGAATGTGAACATGTGGTGGGGGCATGGGACCCTTACAGTAAGAAGCCCAGGGCTTGCCTCCTGCTAGCCCACCCTTTCCAACCTAACTGAGAATTTCTGGTTTTCTGACTGTACTTCCTGTCTCTGAATCTTCCTCGTTCCTTGACCTGTGTGCCCAGTGGTTAGCTTTGATCTATGATGCCATATTTCTGAACTGCTTCTGCACTCTAGGGAGTTCAGAGCACATCTTTCCTCTTCCTTGAAGGAAAGGCATTGGCCAGCACCAGGGGAACTGCAGCCTCCAGCCTGCCTAGCTCAGGTGGATCCCTGAAGTCACCCTTACATCAATTCACTCACCTCGACTTTGCAGTCGCTGCAAAGGTCTGAGGGAATGCCCTGCAAACAAGATAAGCAGAGCCTCAGTCAGAAAGTCAAACTCAGGAAACAAACAAATCTGTGTCCTGGGAGGACATTTCAACTCAGGCTCATTATGAAGCCATGTGAGCACTGAATGAGAATCTGGGTTCCAATTCTATCTTGGTTACTTATTGCTTGTATGACCTTGGGAAAGTCATTCTGCATTTCTGGTCCTTGGTCCCCTCTTCTCTAAGAGATCTTTGAGGTCCTTTCAGGTCTAATCCATAGAGGAACCTAGAGGGGCAGAGTAGCCAAGGAAACAAAGTGAGACACGTCCAAGAACTGCGGGTTTAGAGCAGGAAGAGATCTTAGGGGTCATCTAGTCCAGTCTCCTCACCTTCATTTACAGAAGAGGAAACTGAGTCACTAGAGAAACTAAGTGACTTGCCCAAAGTCCCAAAGCTTTAGTAAATGAAAGAGCCTGAATTTGACCCCAGGTCTCCTGACTCTTTCAAACTGCCCTTACTAGTTTTGTGACCATGAGAAGGTCACTTAAGTGGGGAGGGGAAGGGAATAAGCACTTATTAAGCACCATCTTTGTGCCAGGCATTTTAGAAAGATTATCTCGTCTGATAGCTGTGAGCCTCAGTTTTCTCTTCTGCAAAATGGGGATAATAACACCTCTCTTATTAAGTCATTATGAAGTTTAGATAAGAGAATGTAGGTTAAAGTGCTTTGTGGGCCTTAAAGTTCTATATTAGTGGCATCTGTTAGGATTATAGTTGGTAAATGTTTGACAACCAACTCTCTGAAGAAAAGTGTATGCACAATACATCTTAAAGTTTTATCTGCCTCATTAACATTGTCGCCTTTACTTTCCCCCTGGTTTGTAGTTCAAAGTTAACAATCAGCTCTCCAGAGCCAGTTTGAGCTGGCTTTAGCACATCTTTGGATCACAGAGTTAGAATCAGAAAGGACCTCTGAGGAAACTGAGGCATTACTAGTAAAGGGCATAGTTAGGAGTCAAATCTAGGTCTCTGGACTCCCCATCCAGGGTCTTTTCTCTACAGAACCACGATTCCAGCTGCAACTGTGCTTTTTCTCCTAGTTTCCCAGAGACCAAGGCTAGAGGCTTTATCCTACTCAGTTGGGTAGAGGAGGGTGGAGGGTTTCATTGTTCCTTTGTCACCTTTCAAATGAACCGCAGGATTTTCTGCCGAATGAGCCCTGGAGAGATGGGGAGGGTCAGGAGCCAACAGTTGACAAAAGAAGTTCAAGTGTATCTGGGTTTGGCTTCTCAAAGGACACCCCAGTGACCACGGGCTGGATGATAACTCAGGGGTGGATTTGATTTCCTTCAAGTTATGTGGCCCATAAAAAGGCACCAGGGCTTCCCCTCTCCTTGCTCCAGCTGGGCAGATGTGAATGCTCAGGTTACATCACTTGACTCTCACTCCCAGCTGGCCCTTGTTAGGTTACCTGCAGCAGGCTAGCTTCCATCTCAGATTCCATTTTAGCCTCATGTGGCTCCCTCTTGGGCACCTTCCTTCCCACTGGGAGGAGCTGACCTAGCTCCGAGTCCTGGCTCTGCCCCTTCCTCTGAACAATCCGCTCAACCTCACTGGGTCTCAGCTGCTCCTCTGAGAGGAGGCATTGAATGCCTCAATAAAATGAAGGCATTGAACCAGATGACTCTGGGGTCCCTCCCACTTCTAAATCTGGGACCCTTTGGTTCTCTCTGTTGACTATCTCCAAAGTATTTCGAATAGAGCTTATTTGCCCATTGCCTCTCCCTTTAGACTGGGAGCTCCTTCAAGGCAGGGGCTGTCTTTTTGCCTTTCATTGCATCCCTGATGCTTAACACAGTGCTTGACATACTGTAGGCACTTAATGTTTGTTGACTTGCCTGTGACTGCCCTGAGCCTCAGTTTCCTCCTCTTTAAAGTGAGGGAGTTAGACCTAATGGCCTCTGAAATCCCCCTCCTCCCTACCCCTTCCCCAGCTCTGTGCCTGCGAGCCTTCTGCGGTATGAACAGATGGTCTCTGCCCTGGGATTCTGACCCAGAACGCCTCATGGTCCCAGCTCAGGTCAGTGGCCAGGAGCCCGGTCCACACCCTATTTCATCTCACCAACCTTCTGTGCTCCTCCCTGGAGCTGCAGCCCCATCTTCACCATCTCTGTTCCTTTTCTGCCTCAGAGGTGATTTGGGGGAATGTGTGTAAATCTAAACATCCTCCCAGCCAGAGATGCAGGCAAAGAGTCTCAGAGGTGCCACTGCTTGCGGATGGCATGGCTGCTTCTTTTTCATTCTGATTAAGCCCCTGGGGACCCATAGTCCAAACATGAAGGGAAAGTACATTTAAATGAGTTCATAGAATCCAAAAACCCTGGCTGCCTACAAAACGGCTAATGGTGGGTTAGCCACTTCTGTATCTGTCCCCAAAGCCCTGTGTATCCTGGAGCTCTCTATTAGGGCTTCCATTCTTCCAGCGAGTGTGGATAACACAAAAGCAGAAATAAAAGATACCAAGTGTGGTAAACGGGCAGCCTGGAGACATGGACAGGAGGCCTTAGGTTCTGTCTCTCAACAAGTACAAAGCCAGCAGTCATGATATAGCAGGTCCCTGAGGCTCACCTTCATCAAAAACATGGCCCATTGCCCAGGACTGAAAGAGCACCATAGATTTGGAGTTGGCTCATTTGCCTCAGTTTCCCCATCTGTAAAATGAGAGGGTGGGACTGAATGGCCTGAGCTGTAGACCTAAGGTCTTATCATCCTTGGGTTTGTCTAGAGATTGGCATGAGAAAAGAAAAGAGAAATGGACCAAAGACATACTTTTCTCTTTAATTACAGACTTTCTTCACAACTGAGATTCCAAGGGTCTTGTCAATCACCTCCACACACAATCAAGTATTCATTAGGTGCCTATTGTGTGCCAGGAACTGTGCTAAGCATGGGAATACATGTACAATAAAGAAAAAGACTATTTCTACCCTCAAGGAACTTACATTTTAATGAGTAAAGACAATACATGAAAAAGGAACCAGAATGTGGAGGGGTGCAGAATGAGGGGATGGTACTCACATGGAGACATGAAGGAAATGCTTGGAGAGTCCAGAGCTGAGCTGGGAGAGAAGTGAGCATGAATGGTCTGGGCACTTCGTTAAAGGGTTTTTTGGTCAGGAACTCATTAACTGGAGGAGGGGCCTGGGGGTGGGGGAAGGCGGGAGTAGGCTGCTAGAGAGGAGATGGAAAATCCAGACACTCAGGAGCAGAGCCTAGAGAGCAGTGATGTTGACAAGTTGGAGGATGTCCAGAAGACAGAGCCTAGAACATAAAGGACTGAGGACTGCTCTGTGAGGACTCTTTAAAGGACATGGAGACATTTAGACTGGGATAGAGGACACTTGTTAGGGGGAGATAGGAGGGTAATTGCCTTCAAGTATTTGAAGAGCTAAAATGTGGAAGAGAGAATAGACTTCCTCTGCTTCACCCCAGGAAGGCAGAGACAGCAGCAATGGGTGGAAATTACAGAAAAACACATGTGGGTTTGGGTATAGTCAGAGTTCCTGACCATTAGCTCCATCTCAAAGTGGACCTGGTCACCTTGGGAGGGAGTGGGTTTCTTCCCACTGCAGGGCTTCAGGTGGAAGACGATCGACCAATTCTTGGGCAAGAGGGGTTCTTGTTCAAGTCAGAGTTGGGCCAAATGACTCCTAAGGTTATTTACAACTCAGATCCTGGGATGCTGTTATGAGTGTTTGGCACACAGTAGGGGCTTCACAATGTTTCTTGCATGAGTGCATTCCTCACTGACCTTTCCAAACTGCAATATGGCACACGACTGTATATGGGGCTGCTTTATGCCTTGAATGGGACAGAACCTAGAAATGTCCCCATTTGCTTCCCAGATACCTGAGCTTGTGAATTAAGGAGACAGGCATTCACTTTGGGGCATGGGTCTGAGGCTCAGTTGGGTAGACAGAGCAGGCTTTGAGTAGCGGAGGGAGGTATTTCCAGATGCTTTTGGATCCTTTTGGGGACATTGCAGTCATGACCGAATAGATCAGAATGCAGGGACCATCCTTGCTGCCTGGGACTACAGAGCGGTCATGGAGACATAGTGCATGTGTGCACAGTGAGGGTACCAATCAGGGCATTTTGGGGAGCTGGGGTGAGTGGGGTACAGGCACATTCTCTCCATATGAATAAATCCAGTCCCAATAAAGAGCCTTCAGAAAGCCGAGTAGAAGAGTTATTAACTTATAAAAATAGATGGATTTTTCCCCTAGTTAAAAAACAACTCACATTGTCTTTTTAAGACAGCATTCACTGTCTCTAAGGACCTTTTCTCACTTCTCAACTTCTTTTGTTTTCAAGTTCCTCCCTTTGCTCCTGCCATGCTGCAGCCAGAGACAAAACTGTGAAGTCTGCAGAGGTATCTATCCCATCCTCCCCTCCCATGCCCTCTTCCCTCTTCCCCACCAGTGCTTAACCTGGGGCCTTTTCCCAATGACCCTTGGTGTCCTCTCTTAGGATCTCTATTGAGAAGTAAATCCTGGTAAGGAGTGAACTGATAAGTTAAGGTGCTAATCACCCCTCCCAGAGACACTGCCCCATTTTCATTTGGGATCTTCCAAATTCCTGAAGTATTGACAATCCAAAGGAATGAATCTCTAATGGTGCAATTCATACATTTAAGACAGTGGAGTAGAGGCAGCAACCACCTCACTGGCCTCCCCTTGTTTACTTTTCAAGATAGAGATTCACACAAAAACATGAATATGTCCATAATATCACCTTTTAGTAATTTAATTAGAACCATTGCTCTAGAGCTGGGAGAAATCTCATGGAGTTTTCTAATTCATCACCCTCACTTTACAGATGAGGAAATTGAGGCCCAGAGAGATAAGTGATTGAGCCAAGATGAGTATCAGAGGTGGAATCTGAATCTTAATTCTCAAAATCTTGTGCACTCCCCAGTAAGACTGACTTGCCAGGTAGGTGACTACTATATTCATATACCCATTTTAAGGTTGAGAACCTAAAAGCTACCCATATGGGAGTCCTAAGCTCCCTGAGAGCATGGCCTGGAAGGTTACTCAATCTTCTGTTTCCTTGGTGGCTGTCACAGTGCCCTGAGCAGAGTAGATGTTTGAAAAATGTCACAATAGGCTAGACCAGTGTTGTCAAAGTCCAATAGAAATGGATCCCTGCAAAAAAAAAAAAAAAACACAAAATAACATTATCTGCATTGTATTGTATTTTTATCTATTTTATTAACCATTTCCTAATTTCATTTTAATCTGGCTCCTGCTATACTTGGGAATTTTGCAGTCACACCTGTGGATTAGATCCCATAGAGACTGAGTGGCCTCTAGGCTCATAGATTTAGAGCTGGAAGGAACATCCAAGGTCACTGAGTCCAGTCTCCTCATTTAGCAGAGGAGGAAATGGGCTTCTCTGAGATTTTGCCCAGTGTCACCTGGGTTCTGTTGGCCCAGAGGATGCTCAAGCTCTTCCTGAAGCCACTTCTTAGCCCATTCATGGGCTTTAACAAAGGGATGGAATCCTGCATCTTTGGAGCAAAAAAATGGACCTTTTGTTGTGAAGGATGCCCACCCACTTCTGTCCTTTTCTCAAGCTGCTGCCTCTGTGCATCACAGAGCCACAGGATCTTAGAACAGGAAAGTTATCCAGTCTAAGCCTCCACAACCACCATTTTGAAGGTGGAGAAAATGAGTGACAGAGAAGACTCATAGGATCATAGATTTAGTACTGAAAGAGCCATCAGGGGTCCTGTAGTCCAACACCCCCATTTATAGATAAGGAAACTGAGGCACAGAGGCTTCAGTGAGTTGCCCAGTGTCATCTAACCAGTGTCTGAAGGAGGATTTAAACCAAGCTTTTCCTGACAGGCAGGAAGTACCAGGATGTAGGGGGAGAGTGAGAGTCAAATGACTTGGATTCAAATCAACAAGAGAGAACCCACTATGTGCCAGTCACTGTGTTAAATACACAAAACCAAAGGGAAAACAACTTCTGCTCTCAAGAGGCTTACATTTTATAGATTATACACAATTTTATTTGTAAATAGAAAATATAAGCTTTTTTTTTAAATAAAAAGCTTCAGTGGCTTAAAACTTTACTAAGACTTCTGGGACACCATGTACATATCAGGCTAACAAATACGAAAGAATTTTGGTACATGGGGGCAGCTAGGTGGTGCAGTGAATAGAGCACCGACCCTGGAATCAGGAAGACCTGAGTTCAAATTTGACCTCAGACACTTGACACACTTACTAGCTGTGTGACTTTGGGCAAGTCACTTAACCCCAATTGCCCTCCAAAAAGCAAAAAAAAAAAAAAGAATTTAGGTACACAGAGGGAACTCACCAGTTTCAAGGGGCATTGGGGAAGGCCTTTTGTAGTAGGTATCACTTGAGATGAGCCTAGAAAGGAGGCTGATTGGAGTTGGCCACAGATCAAGAGTGAAACGGGACCACAGAGGCCATTCCCCTCATTCTATTTTTAAATTTTTATTTTACTATTTTTCCAGTTGTCAAACACTTATTTTTTCTCTCCACCATGAACAATTACAAAAGGGCATAGTCAAATGCAATAAATTCTCTCATTGGTCAAGTCTAAAAATGTACATCTCATCCTGAGTCTTGAGTCTATTATAAATGAGGGAATGGGGGCCCACATAAGTCACTTGGATGAAGTGACTTACCCAAAGTGACCCACGGGAGTGAAGATGGGGTGTTGGAAGGGACTTCAGAGGTCAGCACTGATGGCTTCATTTACTGATGAGGGAATCAAGACCCAAGGAGATCACTCAGCCTTGTAAGCAGTGAGCATCAGGACATAGAACCTCTGACTGGAACCAGGGTTCTTTCCATTGTCCCCTCCAGGCAGAGGGGTCAGAGCATTGTCCTGTGTGAAATGAAAGAGTTTGGAGTCTGAATCTGAGGTCAGAGAAGGTTTTTATTCTTTCTCATGAGAAAGGACTCTGCCCCTGTTGCTCAAATGGCATCTGCCAGGGGTGGAGCAACAGGTAGAAGCCAGCCCATAGTTATATAACCTTCTAATGCAGAAACCCAACCCCACCAACTGGCCTTCACTCTCATTGGTAGGGAGGCTGGCCCACAACCTAAGCATGGGAATCTGTCTCTGAGACAAAGAACTCGGAAACATGTGGGTGTCCAACGCAAGGCCAGGAAAGCAGTTTTATCCTTAATTGGCATATCTTGTGCTGAGGTGGCACTGGGGAGGGTCTCCATTGCTCTAAGTCTCAGATTCCTGTAAGGTCAGGTGACCTCTAAATTTAGGCCTAGTGGATGCTCAAGCCACTCTAGATTTGATTTTTCAGAACAGGGAAACTTCACTGCAAATTATCCCTCACAGTCCAATGTTCACACCTAACAACTCTAGAACTCTGCCTTCCTGGCTCAAGGGCCTCCATCTAGATCATCTTGGTTCATTTGGCGCAGGAACCCTGCAGAGAACCAAGGTAGCTGGTATCATCAGGCCCAGAACTTGCTTGAGTCCCTCAAACAAAGGACAAGATGGTGACTTTTGCCATCGAAAATGTGGCATTGCTTGAAACTGAACAAGAGGTCTTGGCTTCCAGGTATGCTGGGCTCTTGGCTCCTCTCAGAGACCAGCAGTACAAAGATGGCCTGAGCATCAGGGCATGATGGGAGCAATCACTGTCCCAGAGTTCAAAGCTCAGGAAACTCAGCCAGAGCAGCCGACTGGAGACCTGTTTTTTTAAACAGATGGACCCTTGTAAATTGCCCAGGATTTCCTACTGGTGTGAAGGCCTGAGGGTGAAATGTAGGATTTCTGATTAAACTTTCTGCTGTTAGGAGGTGTCATTCATGAGGCTCAAATAATAGAATCATATCATGTTAGCTCTGAGATGTGCTTGGAAAGGTCATCTGGTCCATCCCCTGCCTCCACTAAAACTGCTCCAAATGCACAGGAAGTCAGAAAATTTTCCTAACTTTTTAATGGTCTTCAGAGGCTATTTCACAATTTGCCTTGGTAAACCACCCATTCTTGTGTTTAGTAACTTTTGGAAAATTACTTTTAAAAATAGCTTTTTAATTATATCTTTTGTTTTTACATTACCCAGATTTTCTACTGCATCTCTCCTTTTTTCCCCTCCCTGAGAGTCATCTCTTATCACAAATGCTTTTTTTAAATAAAGAAAAAAAAGAAGAGAAAAAATTCTGCAAAATTGGTGAATGCATTTAAAAAAATCTGTTGATTCTTTATCTCCAGCTTGACCTCCTCAAAAGCCCTTCTCCCATGCTTCCTTGGGCCCTGGAGGTGACCTAGGACTCTACAAGACTGTGTTGGTGAGGCACCGTTCTGCCATGATGGAAAGGTTTCCAGTATGGAGAGTTGCCATGGCCAAAACATTCATCAGTCTTTATTCAAATTCTTATATTAAAGCTGATTTTGAGGTCCAACATCCATTGCAGATAATGGAGTGTTATGCTAAGTGTTGGGTACCACATTTCAGGAAAATCATTGAGAAATTAGAGGACAACAAGAGTGGTCAGCCAGTCAATAAGCATGCATTAAGTGCCTATTGTATGCCAGGCACTATGCTAAGTGCTGATGATATCAAGAAAGGCAAAAGAGAGCCTCTGTTCTAAAGAAGCTCACAGTCCAATCGAAGAAAGGGCATGCAACCAGCTAGATGCCAACAAGACACACATAGGAGAAACTGGAGATAATAAAGAGAAGGCAATAACATTGAGGGGGATCTGGAAAGGCTTTCTGTAGAGGAGATTTAGCTGGGATCCGAAGGAAGTCTATATGTAGAGATGAGGATGGAGAGAAGTCTAGGGATAAGCAACAGCTAATGAAAACACCCAGAGTCCTTAGAGGTGTGAGGAAGGGCAAGGATGCCAATGTCAGGGGGTGTAAAAAGACTGGAAGGATGAAGGGGCGAGGACAAGGGATGATAGCATGAAGGATTCCAAGTCTCTGCCATGGCAGAATCAAAAGAAGGAATGGGGGATGTTTAATTTGGAGAAGGGAAGAGTTAGGGACAACATGATGGCCATCTTTTGGTGCTTGAAGGGGCCGCACCTAATAGAGGGAAATTGGACTTGCTCTGCTTGGCCCTAGGACTAGAAGTAGTGATGGATGGATGGATGGGTGGATGGATGGATGGATGGATGGATGGGTGGATGGATGGATGGATGGATGGATGGGTGGATGGATGGATGGATGGGTGGATGGATGGATGGATGGGTGGATGGATGGATGGATGGACGGGTGGATGGATGGATGGATGGATGGGTGGATGGATGGGTGGATGGATGGATGGATGGATGGATGGATGCACGGATGGATGGATGGATGGGTGGATGGATGGATGGATGGATGGGTGGATGGATGGATGGATGGGTGGATGGATGGATGGATGGATGGATGGGTGGATGGATGGATGGATGGGTGGATGGGTGCATGGATGCAAAGAGATCAATTTAGGAAAACCTCCCCATTCATTGGAGTTGTCCAAAAGTGGAGCAAACTACTTTGGGAAGTACTAGGTGCCCCATCAGTGAAGGTATTCAAGAAAAGCCTGAATGACCACTTATTGGAAATGTTTTAGAAGGGATTGTTTGCTAGGTGTGGGTTGGACTAAATGACACCCGAACTTCCTTTCAGTTCTGAAATTCTATGATTCAAAGATATTATTTTTATTTATATTATTTTATTTGGACCCATTAATGACAATAGTATAACCATCACATATAAGGTCTGTCCTTAAAAAACCCCATCTAATGTAGTGATTTTCATTGACAACACATGCAACTTCTCTCTCTTTTTTTCTCCCTCTCTCCTTCTCTTTCTCTCTCTCCTTCTCTCTCTCTCTCTCTCTCTCTCTCTCTCTCTCTCTCTCTCTCTCTCTCGACTAGGAGGGAGGCAATCAGGGTTAAGTCACTTGACCAGGTTCACACCACTAGTAAATGTCTGAGGTCAGATTTGAACTCAGGTCCTCCCAACTCCAGGTTCAGTGCTCTATCCATTGAACCACTTACATCTCTTAAAGTTTATTGAGACCCCCTGTTTCAGATGGCCCTGGCTCTGTTTAGGTTCTTGGATCCCTAGAATGCCAGAGCTGAAAAACATTGTAGAGATCATTTGGACTTATCCCTGCACTTTTACAAAGAAAGAAACCAACATAAAATCATTTTACAGATAAGGAAACTGAGGCACATAGAGTTCACAGAACCAGTTAATGCTAAGAGAGGACTTGTACCCATCTCTTGCCTGCCTCCCACTGCTCTCTACACTGTATCACCTCAATGAATACAATTCTATTTATGTTTTGTTCCATTCTTTCCAGTTGCACACTCACACACACAAATAGAAACATTTCCACTACACGTAAGGGAAATCTTTTGTGAGCAATTTCTATTATTGCTATTTGGGGGCCTGTGAAGGTCCTTACATTTTAAAATGTTTCCATGAATTAAAAAACATTTCATTTTCCCATAAGACCTCTCTTCTAAGTATCTGCAGAAATTTTCTCATAGAGCCTCACTCCATCACTACAATGGAGGAGAAAGGGATGCATCATGAAGCGTGTCCTCTGGCCATCTGTTGGCAGGTAGATGGTGGAGTGTAGGTGAGGAACAAGATGTGTATTTTTAGACATTGCCAATGTGTAGATTTGTTTGTATTCAATCTACCTCCTTGTTGCCAGGGAAGGTTTCAGGGACGGGGAGAAGGGAGTCTCTGGGAATCAACAATTTTGTTTTTGCTCTGTGTGTTTTTTAAGAGCATCAATAAAACTTTTTTTTATAGAAAAGTTATTCCCATTATCCAAATAGGGAAATCAAGGCATAAGGAGTGATTCATCCAAGTTGCTGATAATGGTAACAATGAAGTAAAGAATGAAACTGTGGTTTCTTGATATGCTAGCCACTTGGAGGAGCTGTATTTGGGACCTTCTCTCCTTTTGCAAATGTTTCCTCCTCTTTTCTCTTCAGGTTTCTGCCTGAGATGGTGAGGAAAATCAGCAGCAGCTAGAAGAATGTAGACTAACCCATGTTCCTGAAACAGTCCCTTTTCCCATCCTCATCCTGGACCATTCATCAGCAAGGCAGGGGAGAGGAGAATCCTCTGGGGCTCCCAAGTCCCCTCTCACTGGCCACCTGAGCTGTCAGAGCACCAGGTTGTTCGGCATGATGTTGTACCCATTCGGACATGAGCAGATGCTGATTGATTTGCTCAGTCAACCAGTGACCCTGAATGAAAGAGAAAGTAGCCTCCTTCCTACAACATTGGTATTCATTCCTCCTTTCATTCGCTTACTCACCACATAGCCATAAAGCACTTACCAGGAGTAGAACTGAGCCGGACTAGGAAAGTCCAGTTCTAATGCTTAGATGAAACATGGTCTCTACCCTCAAGGAACTAAAGGTCTTATAGGGAGATAAGACCCAACATGGATGACCATACTGTCCAACGTGACCTGATTAGTTCAGTAGAGAGACAGTCTTCCAAACCCCCTCATTTTTCAGAGAAGGAAATGGGCTCAGAGAGGGAGGGAATTTGATGTAATCAGTGCATTGAGGAGGAGGGCTGAGAAGTGAGTCATAAATAGTCCTGGAATTAAACTGACTCTGGGAGGTCAAGGTAGCCAGGCTCTCCTCAGCCCCATCTACCCTGGGGCCCAGAAACTGTGGGTGACAGATGCTAAGGATGTGGGATAAAGAGAGACCCCAATAGGCCATTAGTTCCTTTCCAAGCCCCAGCAGAATCCTAGGACTTCATAGCTAGAAAGAACCCTAGAGATTGGCTAGCCTATGCCCTTCATTTTACAGATAAAGAGACTGAGGCTGAGAGGTTTGTAGGATTCGAGATTTGGGGGGTTTATTTGTCTGTTTTGACCAAATCTGTCCCTTCTTTGGTGCAAGGAACAGGGATGAACCAGTGATTTCAAAGGCACGAGGAGCTCCTGAGTGAAGAGACTCCCTCTATCCATGGTAGCTTGGCATCTTCTCCACAATTTAGGGATTCTGGCTAAGGGTCTGCTGGGGTTCAAAGTTGCTCCCTATGGTTCCCCCCTCCCGACTGCTTTTGAACTTCCCCCATATTGTTTATTGCTTGTGTTGTTAATTCATTTTATTTGGCCTGTAGGATCCTCCATCAGATTCTCAAGTGTCCACTAGCATATTACTGGTTTCTCAGGGATTGATGGCTTCCTTCTATCTTTGGGCTACCATCCCTCCCAATCCAGCTGACTGGTCACCCAATTTTACCTCTTTCAGGTCATGGTGGGCATGGCCTTGGGGCTGCTAGTTCCCAACATTTTTTTCTGCTTTGGTCTTCAAATCCATCAAATTAATAATGGAATAATGGATGAGGTTCATTTGGCAATGGCATCCTCCAAACACCCATGTGGACCAAGGGAATTAGAAGATCCAACTCATTAAGGTTATCAGTTCCAGGCTATATCACTTGTTCATGATGACTTTTATTAATCTGTCATCCCTAACATTCTAGGTAAGAATAATGTCTATTAATACCATCAAGGATGTATGATTTCAGTAGCATGGGGACTCCTTCCAACAAGATAGATCTCAACCCATAGTAGAGAGTCTTAGAGAATTCTGATTCATGCATGACTGGAGGTAGGATTGGAGACCAGCTGTTCCTTAGTCAACCTCCACTATACCACCCTACCTCAAAGTTATTTATTATACATGGTTCCCCCTACTCCTTGATGCTTCATCATGTTTCAGCAGTGACCCCAGGTTTCCAAAGCCAATACAGGAGCAGACAACCTCTGGCAGATCCTCCAATGCTGGGAAAAAATCTGTCTCTATGGAATGAGAGGTGGTAGGTTCCACCTTCTTGGAGGTCATTCAACAGATTCTAGGTAGTCATTTTACAGGTATGCTTTAGAGAAGATTCTTGTTCAGGTCCCACTTTGATTAGATGGCCCTAAGGTTCTTTCCAACTCTGCCATTCTGGCATTCTGGGAGTTCTTGCTGTGAGTACACTCCCATGTACAACTCACATTCCCATCAACCTGAGTCCCTCTCTCCAGTCATCAATCTTCATTTTCAGCTGAATCCTTTCTTTCAGGAAGCTTCACAGGAGATTAATTCAGCTTGTTGTCCCGTTTGGCTCTTCAGATGGCCAAAACATCCATCTGACTTTTTATCACACACCTGCTTTTGGGGGGGGGGGTCAAATGACAATAATCCTTTATATTTGTATAGCATTTGCTACTCTGCAAAATACTTTCACTGTCCACAAGCTCACTGGATTGCTACCATAGCCCTGACAACAAGGAGAACTGGGATGATTGGCTCCATTTCACAGATGATAGAACAGAGACCAAAAGTGTTTAAGTGATCAGAAGAGTCAGGATTAGAACCCTGATCTTCTTCAGTTTCTGGGGATTTTTCCATTATGTTCTGTTGCTTTACTTCCATTCAACAGATTTAGTTCAGCAAGCATTCATCCTGAAGACAACATGGCAAACATACAGAGAGCCAGTTGGAATTAGGAAGAGACAGTGGGGTGCATTGGAAAGGCTTTTAGACCTGAAGTCAGGAAACTGGTTCAAATCCTAGTTCAGACACTTATTAGCTGTGTAATTAACAGCAAGTATCCTGACCCCTCTGAATGGCACCTCAACCTATAAAACAGGCATAATAATGCACTTCCTTCTGATGATTTTGTGGAAAAGTGCTTTATAAGCCTTTAGTGTGATAAAAACGGCCTCAACCTTGAATATGCCAGTGAGAAGAGTTCAACCACTTTGGATAGGAAGGAATTACTGGACATCTAATAATAAAAATTATAAAACATGCCAAGGGAAAAGGAAAGACTTGAAAAGAATGCAAACACACAAAAAAAAAAGTGAATGTGCAACATCTCCATGTTTCACTACTTTTTCCTAATGAAATTTCAAAGTTTGAACCCAAAAGAATGGGACAAAAACTTAACACAGTGCCTGGCACAGAGGGGTTGCTAGATAAGTGTTTGTTGAATGAATAAATGGATGTGTGGGAAGGTGTCACAAAGAGGAAAAAGTCATAAAAGGAAGAAACAAAGAGGTTTTGTGGATTGGTGCCTACCAGCAGAGGTGCAAGACCAGGACATGCTTTTGAGAGAGTCACCAAAAGTATACAAGAGAGCAAAATCCCCCAGAAACAGCTCACCCACCCAGAATCCCAGCATTGTGGAATCAGAGAATTTGAGAATAGGAAGAGATCTCAGAGGCTATCTTGTCTCCCTGTGGCTGCCAGATGCTGAACAAAGACGCAACTGAGACAAGGTTCAGTGACAAAAGGAAGGGAGCTTGAGAACAGCTTGCCACAGAGCTTTGGAGTTTCTGGAGGGAGTATTCAGTGGCATCATGCACAGGTGTAACTAGAATGGAGCAACCAAAATTCTCCGCCAAGGTGCCAAACTTTGAGGGCAAATTTGCCAGTCCATCAGCAAAACAACAAAAGCTCAGTCCCTAGCTTTTTGGTCCAGACCTGTGATTTCATTGGTTTAGACATCTCCCAGCGAGGAAACTCTCTGGCAATGCAGATCAGGGATTTTTCTACAATTTATAGGTTAAGTGATTTGCCCAGGGTTGAATAGCCAAAGGTGAGAGTGGCAGGACCTGAACTCAGGTCTTCTTCACTTTGAAGCTGGCTCTCTATCCACTATACCAGGCAGCCTCTCCGCACCTAGTTAGCAAGAATAATTAGTTAAACTAGAAAGCGACCAGATGGCAGGCTAGGCTAGAGTAAGTTCCACACCTCCCCTTCTCCTAGCTTTCTCCCCACTGTGCCTTCTCTCTTGCCCAGGGGATCTGTCTTCCCTCCCCAAGACAGTGTTCCCAGCTCCTTCCTGTCAACAGAGAACACACTATGTGCCCCTTGTCACAGGCACAGTGTGTGGCACTTGCCCCGGTCATAGAAATGTCTTGTTCTGGCTCTGGGGCCATATCGCTTACAGGAGCATTAAGGAAAGTATGGAATGGACTTGCAGTGGGTTCCCAGGCACAATGCTGCCCTGTAGCTTCTGACTAACTGAACCCATTACTCCTCCTCCTGCTCATAGAATGAGCTCATTTCCATAATGCTGATGCTGCAGGCAGAAAAAAAAGTCCTGAACATGAAAGAAATATCTTGGTCTTAATAAATGTCTAGCTTAGGGTGAGTTAATATGTTTAAATGTGAAAGTGTATAAATGGTCTGTTTTAATAGCATTCTGGGCATATTGTTGTATTGAGATAAATGCAAACTTAAAACAAAATTCCAGTGTTTTCCAGCACCATTCCCTCATCACAGCAAATGATGAATTGTGAGGGGGAAACGTCGTGGTACAATGTTTTGAAAATTAAGTAAAGGATGAACACAATTAACGCTGTGTCTGACTTAAGCTGTGACTTTATCATGTCAGCACTGTCGTAAAACTGCAAAAGGAGGAGAATTCCTCCTTCGTGCCCCTGAAATAGAAGCTGTTTTCATTTTAATTGTGTTTCCATTAGATGGATTGTTTTCGTAAATGTTCTACGGTCCTTCCCCATTCAGAGACATTCAGGAAGGGGGCAGAAGAGTTGTAAACTCTCAGAATGAATTGTTTTGATTTCAAAATAACTTTTGGAAAAAAATTTTAAAACAAAATGTAAAGAATTTGGAATTTTTTCAGAGTGCAATAAAAATATTTTCCTACCAATTTAGCTATTTCCTATCATAGATACAGAGAGACAAATATAGAGTTTGGTTTTTTTCCCCATTTATTATATGCAGGAACAACAAGCCAGAGAATTATTTTATATTTATCAGTCAATCCACAAGCATTTATTATATGCCTATTATGTCAGCCATTATGCAAAGTACTATGATTATCTAAGTGCCTACTATGTGCCAGCCATTGTGCTAAGTACCAGGATTATCTTTGCTCTTACTTTGGAGTTATGGGCTTTTCTGGAGTGGTAGATCACAGAGGGAGAGCTAGAAGGGACCTTTGCCTCTGACGCTAGCTATGTGGAGCTAGGCCAGTCCCTTACACTCTCCTCAAATATAAAATGATGGTAATAATAGCACCAAACTCATAGGGCTGTTGAGGATAAAATGAGGCAAAGTGTATGGAAACCTTAAAGCACCATACAAATGCTAGCTCTTATTTTTTCTTTTTTTAAAATTTGTTTATTTACTTTTAGTTTACAAGATTCAGTCCCATAATCTCTTGAGTTTCAAATTTTCTCCCTTCCTTCCCTCTCCCCCCTCCCCTGTGCAGAGTGCAATCAAGTATTGGATCTGCAAATATTTTCACATTGTACGATAGTCTGGTTGTATAGAAGGGTTGTAACCAATGGAGTGAACAATGGGAAAAAAGAAACAAAACCAAACATGAAAAAGAATGATAGCATGTAGATTGCTTCAGTCTCTATTTAAGCTCTGGTCTTTCTAGATCTTTCTCTGAATGTAGACATTTCCTTCCATCCTGAAACTTGTAGAGTTGTCTTATAACTATGCGTTGCTGAGAAGAGTCCAGTTTATCAAAGTTGGTCATCACACATACGATGCGTCTGTGATTGTGTACGAATTTTTCCTGGTTCTGTTCTTTTCACTTAGCATCAGTTTGTATAAGGCTCTCCAGGTGAATATGAAGACCATCTCCTCCCCATTTCTTATAGCACAATAGTATTCCATTACATTCATACACCACAACTTGTTTAGCCATTCCCCAATTGATGGGCATCCCCTTAATTTCCATTTTTTTGCCACCACAAAGAGAGCTGCAATAAATATCCTTGTACATATGGGTCCTTTTCCCACT
>CM053585.1:538671503-538690183 GCA_028646515.1 Pseudochirops corinnae
AAAATTGCCTGTTCATATCCTTTGCGCATTTATCAATTGGGGAATGACTTGTATTCTTATAGATTTTACTTAATTCCCTGTATATTTTAGAAATATTTATCAGAGACACTGGTTATAAAAATTCTTTCCCAATTTCCCACTTCCCTCTTAATCTTGGTTACATTGGCTTTGTTTGTACAGAAACTTTTCAATTTAATGTAATCAAGGTTATACATTTTGCATTTTGTAATGCTCTCCAACTCTTCTTTGGTCATAAAGTCCTTCCTATTCCATAAATCTGACAGATAAACTATTCCTTGCTTCCCCAGATTATTTACAGTATCAGCCTTTATACCTAGATCATGCACCCATTTAAACTTAACTTTGGTGTACGGTGTTAGATGATGGTCTGTACCTGGTTTCTGCCATACTATGTTCCAATTTTCCCAGCAGTTTTTGTCAAATAATGAGTTCTTATCCCAGAAACTGGGGTACAATGACCATTTCTCATGTTGTATGCACCATTCTGCTCTTGTTGACTCTCACCTCTATGCCAACAAGAAGGAAAGCTGGTGTAGTTGTAGGCTAGTAAACTTTTATCTTGAGGGGCAGGGTGGAGCAGTGCATAGAGAGTGAGATTTGGAGTCAGGAACGTCTGCCTGGGCTCCTCCCCCTGCTTCCAGTCTCTCTTCTTCCCCAATACATCCTGCCAACACAAACTTCTGCAGATGAGATGTGACCATGCATGTGCTCACAATTATTCAGTGGCTCCCTAATTCCTTGAGGATAAAACACAGACCTCTCAGTACAACATGCAAAACCCTATGTTGTCTAGTTGCTACCTCTCTCTTAATTCCATATGTTCCATAATCTATAATCTAGACAAGGTCAATTGCTGTCTGTGACCCACAGTTGACACTATGTCTCCTGTGTCTGGGCCCAAATGGCTAGCCGTCCTCTGTGCCTGGAATGCACCCACCATTCCCCTCTGCTTACTGTACTCCTCATCTCCCCTAAGTTACAGACTTTAAGGGGCTACGTAAATAATTACAATTTTTAATATTATTGTTTAATGCAAGGTACAGGTGGGATGCTACCTTCTCCTCCAAAAAGCCTTTCCCAATGCATCCAGTTTACAGAATCATAAGGTCATGGTTCTAGGGCTGGAAGGGAACTTAGATTAGTCCATTTCTACAGATGATGTCATTGAGACAAAGGGGCTCTAAGTGACTCGCCCAAGGCCACCTAGTTACTCAGCACACAGAGTCTGGAGAGAAAGGCGATGCAGATCTAGCAAATACCAGGATCAGTGACAGGCTCACCAGTTACCACCTGAACCAATGGGAGCCAGTTCTTCCTGCAATATTTTCAGCCTCCCTGTTTGTGGCCCTATGGCATCCAGTCTTTACTGCAAACTGGACTGTTCACCATTTTTACGGGTGTTCCATGGGCACAACTGGCTCCAGGTCAGAGGATCCTAGGATTTAAAGACAGAAGATGCCTGAGAGACCAGTCCTCTTGTTTTATAGAGGAGGGATCTAAGAAACAGGGAGGTAAAGTCACTTGTCTGAAACCACACAGAAGAGTCAGGATTCAAACCCAAGCCTTCTGGCACCCAACACTTTTTCCACTATATCACATCCAACTGCCTATGACTATCAGCAGCTGGCCAGCCTTAATTAACTTGAAAGTAGACACTTGAGTAAATCACAAGATCAAATATTTAGGGCTGGAAGGGGTCTTAAGAAGGCCCCAAGCCCAATCCTTTCATTTTACAGAAAAGGAAATGAAGCCAAGGGAGCTCAAGTGACTTGTCCAAGGTCACTCAGATGCTAATCAAAGGTAAGAGTGACAGCATGGTATCTCTCTGACTTTGAGTCAGGATTTGAATCCCTTCTGAGATATTTCCTAGTTATGTGACCCTGGGCAAGTCACTTACATTGGCCAGGTCTCTGTTTCCTTCTAAAATGAGAGGGCTGGGCTAAGGTCCCTTTGAGTTCTCAGTCTATGATCCTAAGATTTGAACCCAGGTCCCTTGACTCCAACATGAGGCCCATTCAGCACAAAAACCAGATCTTCTGTGCCACCTCTGCCAGGAGGCCACCCATCCTGTGGACTGAACTGCAGGCCACACACCCCATGGACTCCAGGGCTTTGTTTATCTCCCATTGTACCATCTCCTGGGCAAGATTCTGGGAGGAGAAAAAGACCAGCTATGCCGAAGCTTCCCTTCCCATCAGAAGCACAGCCGAGGCAGGACTTCCAGGGCTGCTAACAGAAGTGCATTATTTTATGTATCTTATGGGAGAGGTTGGAGGAATTTTCTAAAAAAGCCTGCCCTAATAAATGATTTACCAGGGCAGCCTGAGATCAAAGAAACAGAACAGAAACGGCATCTCAGGGCACCTAAAACCCAGAGTTTATGGAAGTCCCCAGAACCTCAGTCCTTTTATGGTTGTTATATTAGCTAACCACTAAATTTTCAAAGCAGTGGGACAGCCATGGCTTTTAATAAGGGCTGCACAGCCTGGTCCCTCCTTTAATAAATGGGAGGCAGCCCTGCTGCCACAGGAGTCATTGCGAAGATGGTGAGTGGTGCCTAGAAAACAGCATTCATACCCCAAAAGGGAGACTCACACTGGAGGATGATGGGGTAATTTCCAGGCTGAGGGACGGGAGTGGTGATGGCAGAGAGGGAGGAGTACATTACAGGTGTGTGGATGAGCCTATACCAGAGAAAGCCCTGGGGGCTCCTTGAGCAGGTGAATGACATGGTCAGAAATAAGCTTTAAGAAGATCATTTTGGCAGCTCTGTGGAAGACGTATTGGAGAGAGAACAGTCAAGAAATCAGGTTAATGATACTCCTACTCCTACTACTGATGCTGTTGCTGCTGCTGTTGCTACTACTACAACTAGTACCTAGTACTACTATCTACCTATACATTTATATATCTACCTATACATTTAAGGTTTACAAAGTGCTTTTCAAAAATGATCTCATTTTCTCATCAGAATAGCTTTGGGAAGTAGGTGCTATTATTATCTCCATTTTACAGATAGGGAAACTGAGGCACAGAATGACTTAAGTCACACAGCCAGAAGCAGCTAGGAGATGCAGTGGGTAAAGTGCTAGGCTTGGGGTTATGAAGACCTGAGTTCAAATCCAGCCTCAGACACTGCCTAGCTGTGGAAGCCTAGGCAAGTCAGTTAACTGCTACTTGCCTCAGTTTCCTCAACTGTCAAATGAGGTTAATAACAAGGGTTATTATGAGGATCAAATGAGATGATACTTGAATAGCATGTCATGCAAATGCTATTCCCTCCCCTTATTCCCACCCACTACCTTGCACACCCTATGTCTGAGGTCAAATTTGCATTCAGGTCTTTCTGACTCCAATACCAGTATTCTATTCACTGTAGCGCCTAGTTGCCAAAATGAGGAGGTCTTTACAATAATGCACATAAGGGAAGGTGAAATACCAAACCAGGGATTATTTTGGCCTCATTTGGATTGTACTCAGAAGAAATCAGAGGTGGGGGTACGTCCTGGAGAATCTCTCCAAAGGAACAGCCTGGGTTTTGTGATTCATGAGAATCATTCAGCTTGCTAGCAGCTGCCAGTGAAACCTTAGCAAACAACCTGGTGAGTGGGGCATAGACAGTGAAGCCAGCCACAGGATGGCATGGGTCTAAGTGGGCTCCTTTCTCTTTCCCCATCCATTAACAAGGATTCCATCGGGACTTCCTTTGTAGGAAGGCAGGGCAAAGGAGTATATGTCAAACCTGACTGCCCCACCATTACTGTGAATTATTTTTTTCATAGGATCTGAGCATGGTCCACCAACCACGAGACATGCAGTCTCATAGCACTGAGGAAGAAGCCAAGGAAGGCAGGGCTCTTGGGAGGATTTAGGGGATGTGGTCACACTTAGACACATAGGTATTAGCCCCAGGGGAAACCCTCAGCCAAAGACATGCTTGTCCAGCCTAAAGAACAGTGAGGTTCTGGTGGTTTGGATGGAAATTCAAAGGGGAGAGACATGCCTCATGATCAAGGAATTCACTTAATTACAGCTTCTTGGTAGGAGAATCAAGGATTCCATGACGATGTACACTTGTGTGCTGTGGCCACCTTGGGTCCCAGCTCTTAGTTCCTGATCCCCTGAGATGTGCCAAAGCACATGCTAGGTTGGTTTTGTTCTATCTTTGTACCCTCAGTGCCTAGGTCAGTGTCCTGCACAGAGTAGATGCCTGAGAAATGCATGTCGTAAGGTGACAGCTCTGTCTTAGGCAGCATGTCTGGCTCACTGATCCCTCCCTCTCACCTTTCTGCTTTTAAGAAAACCAGCTACTCAGGTGTCCTTTGCCACTGGACCAATCACAGGTAAACTAGACACCCAGTTAAGTATCATTCCTTTTGCATGTTTTTGTTAAATTTTATTGATGTCTTTTGTTTTTACATCATGGTCCTGTCCTGAAATGCACCACCCTACACACACACACACACACACACACACACACACACACACACACACACACACACACACACACTGAACTCTTTTTTGTAATGT
The DNA here is from genome assembly GCA_028646515.1 of Pseudochirops corinnae. Lineage (NCBI taxonomy): Eukaryota > Metazoa > Chordata > Mammalia > Diprotodontia > Pseudocheiridae > Pseudochirops > Pseudochirops corinnae. Next base: position 538,676,055 of record CM053585.1, read on the forward strand.
ACAAAATAGACTTAAGCAAAACCAACCAACACAGAGACCAAGAATGTGGCATTCTGTATCCATAGTCCCCCACTTGCCTTTATAAAGGGAAACATGTTCCATCATCCATATCTCTTCTCTGGGGAGAAGATTGATCATCACAAGAAATCAGAATTCAGCTGCCTGTCAGTCTTGTTTGTCTTTAAATTACTGAAAGAATTTGGGATAGAGAACTCTTGATCCTGCTTACTTTGCTCTGCAGCCAATCATCTAATCTCCTCGCGCTTCTCTGAAGTCCTCATGCCCATCATTTCTTATGACTCAGTAACAATCCTTTTCATTCACATAATACATGGTGTGTTCACCCATTCCCCAATCTACGGACAACTACTTTGTTGAGGATTTTTTAAAGACTACAACAAGTGATGTTACAAATATATACATGTATACACATATATGACCTTTATATTTATGTATATATAACTACACATATTATACGTGTCCATGCATATCTGTATGTGTAAATATCAATGTATGTAATAAATGTATATGTAACATACACATATAAAGTAGTAACAGAAACAGATGGCATTTATATAGTCTCTGCTATGTGCTAAACGCTAAACTGTCCTAATTACTTTAAAGTATTATCTCATTGTATCCTCACAACAACCATGGGAGGCAGGTGTGTGTGTGAGTGTGTGAGTGTGTGTGTGTGTGTGTGTGTGAGTGTGTGTGTATGCATCTGGCAGTGATGACCCTGGGGTCAAAAGATACAATCTTGCAGGTCTTTTTTTTTTTTAATTATTTTCCAATTAAATGAAGAAATTTTTAACATTTGTTTTTAAAATTTTTTGAGTTCCAAAATCTCTCCCTCACTCCTTCCCTTTTCACCTCTGGAGATGGAAAGCAATTTGATAAAGGCTATACATGTGTAGCCATACAAAACAAATTGCCGTATTAATCATGTTGTGGGAGGTAAAAACAAGAAAAATAAAGTAGAAAAAAGAAATTTGCTTCAATCTGCATTCAGACACCACCAGTTCTTTCTCTGGAGGCTGATAGCATTTTCCATCATGAGTCCTTTTGAGTTGTGTTGGATCATTGTATTGCTGAGAGGAGCTGTCAGTCACAGTTCATCATTATATATCTGTTACTATGTATAATGTTCTGGTTCTGCCCATTTCACTTTGCATCAGTTCACACAAAGTCTTCCCAGGTTTTCCTGAAAGTATGCTGCTTGTCATTTCTTGTAGCACAGTAGTCTTCTATCACAAACACATACCACAACTTGTTTAGCCATTCCCCAAATGATGGGCATCTCCTTGATTTTTAATTTTTTATCACCACAAAAAGAGTTGCTATAAATATCTTCATACATATAAGTTCTTTTCCTTTTCTTTTGATTTCTTTGGGATACAGACTTAGTACTGGGTCAGTTTTATAGTCCCTTGGGCATAGTTCCAGATTGCTCTCCAGAATATTAGATCAGTTCACAACTCCACCAACAATGTATTAGTGTCCCAGTTTTCCCATATCCCATCCAACATCTGTCATTTTCTTTTCCTTGAAGGAGTCCTTAAACTGGGGTTGATGGACTTTTTCTTTTTAATATTTTGAAGTTTGCACTTCAAGAACAACTAGTTGGTGAAGTGGATAGACTGCCAGGCCTGGCATCAGGAAGACCTGAGCTCAAATTCAGCCTCAGACACTTACTGTGTGATCCTGGGCAAGTCACTTCACCCCATCTGCCTTAGTTTCCTCATCTGTAAAATGAACTAGGGAAGGAAATGGCAAACCACTCCAGAATCTTTGCCAAGAAAACCCAAAATGGCATTGCAAATAGGCAGAAACAACTGAAAATGAATAAACATCCACAACAACAAACGATAATTCCAATATAGACTGGTTTCTTGAGTAATTGTGTGCATTTTATTTTATGAATTTACTAACACTATTCTGAGAAGAGGCTTTTCCAGATTGCCACCGAGAGGGTCTGGAACACAAACAGGGTTAAAGAGCCCTGGGCTGTTTTTGGTGTTGGTTTTGGTGTTGGTTTTGGTGTTGGTTTTGGTTTTCCATAATAGTCGGCTCAACACTCGGCTCCGTCAATCGCGTCTTCCTTTCTTTTCACAGCAACTCTGACAGTGATGATTTCTGTCGTTCTCATCTTTCACTGCAATTTCACTCGTGGTTGTACTTCATGGTGTTACCGGTCACTCCAACAGCTCCTGCCTCTCACTGTGGGAGGGGTTTTGGGGTAGAGGGGAAGAACATTGGACCAGCCTGTTCACACTGCTCCTCTCTCACCATTTCATCATCATCATCTTCACCATCACTATCATTGCCATTGATCATCATCATCTTCGTGATGTCTCTCTGTCTCTCCTCTCTGTCTCTCTGTCTCTGTCTCTCACTAGTAATTCATTCTACCATCCTCCTGGCAAGTCCTTAGCCTCTTGATCCTTTTTTTCTACATTGGTGCCTGACTTTCTAATACCTCCACTCCCCATATACCTCTCTCCAAATACCTCCCACCCTAATTATTGGCTCTAGAACTATCCTTTGAGAGTCAAGGGTCCCTGCTTTTCCGCCCCTTTCCATGATGCTTGACATGGCTTTGTACAAATCATCCCCCAATCTGGGCACCCACTTGTAAAATGAGGAGAATCTCTCCTGGCCTGACAGGCTTTCTGGGGATACAGAGAAGATCAGTAATGTCAGGGCTGAAGGAGCCTGGCTATTAGGATCAGCCTGGGTGAAGAGAGGATGCCCAGCAGGGTCTGGGTCTGAAATGGGGAAAGTGAGGAGAGTTCCCCTCACCCAGCTCTGGCTCAGCCAATAGGACCCACCCCCCAAAGAGCCCATCATTGTTCACAGAAGGATGCCAGCAGGGAGGAGTTTCTGCAGCAGACCTGAACTAGGAACGTTTGAGCAAACCAGGGTTAAGGGGCAAACAGCCACTGATTAGGCCATAGGCAACATTAACTCTGCCTCTATGGGGGTGTCTCTGGAAGCCTCACTTTGTCTTCATTGGTTATTATTTTAATGACAATAGCTAGCATTACTATAGCACCTGTCAAGTGCTCATTCAGTCCTCACATCAACCTTGTGGGGCACGTGCCATGATTGTCCAGACTTGGAAACAGGAAACTGAGAAATTGAGCAGGTCCCCTCTTCCTCCACTCCCCAGCAGTGTCCAGTACTACAGCAGGGAGCACACTCTGATCCCTGTGTCTGTACCCCCAGTGAACTGTGCCCATAATTCCTCCCTTTTATGCTCACCTTCTTGGGAGCAATAGTAGCAGCAGCAGTAGTAGTAGCTGCAATAATAGTAACAGTAGCAATAGTAGGAGCAGCAGCAGCAGCAGCAGCAGCAGCAGCAGCAGCAATAATTGTAACAGTAGCAACAGGAGTAGCAACAGTAGCAGCAATAATAGGTGACATTATTTTTTACTTTAAAGTTTGAAACCTTGGTCTGTCTTCCTCGCAGGGTTGCTATAAAGAACAAATGAGAGAATGGGTATGAGAGTTCTGTACAAATTAAAAGAATGTGTAAATTAACAAAGACACGTTGTTACATAAATATAAGGAAAGGAAGGTTAGCACCAATGGTGTTTTTCAAGGACTACAAAACACGTGCTGGACTTTCTGAGTCCTAACGCTGGAAGGGAGTTTGGATGCCAACCTAGTCTGCCCTTCCACCCAATGTCATAACCCTCTACTCCACCCAACACGTCACTGAAAGGTTTCATGTTTTGGGGAGTTCTGGGAGACCACAGCCTTGCTGCTGCAGCTGATTCAAGAGGGGTCATAGCAGCCCCAGACTAGAACCATGAGAATATGTCAGCAATTTGGGTAGATGGCACAGTGGTTAGAGTTCTAGAATTGGCATCAAAAAGACCTGAGTTCAAATACTGCCTTTGACGTGTTCTAGTCATGTGATCCTGGGCAAATCATTTGACACCCTCAGCATCGGTTTTCTTATCTGTAAAATGGGGTAATGATAGCACCTACTTTCATGGGGTTGTTTTGAGAATCTAATGAGATAATATATGTAAAAAGAGCAAAGCATATAATAGGTAGTACCTAAATCCTTATTCCCTTCCCTGTCTTCAGACAAGATAAAGCTATATGAAATAGCTTGCCAAAGTGACAATAAACTCATGGCAAAGAAAAAAATCCTAATGTTCCTGAGAGTCTTCAGTTTTTAGAACCTATTTTGGGTAGAGCTGAAATTTACCTTTCTACAACTTTCCCTTTGACTGGAAAGGACATTAGACACCACGTAGTCCAACCTCCTCCTTCCAGCCTCCCCCTGCAGGAATCCCCTCTGCTCCATCCCAGACATTTGATCATCCCCAGAGAGGACCATTCTGGACAGGCTACAAGTTTCCCTTCCCAACCTTCCAAGTATACTCTGTAGGCAAGCTGGCTTCTGATACATAAGGGCCCATGGATTCTGGGTATTTCATAGCTGGTGCTATTTTTACAGACAGATCAAATTGGCTTTGCAACAGCAAAAACTAAATTAGGAGTGAAAGTAATTTGGTTGAATGAAAACAAAAAAAATTGAATCCCCCAAGTGGACCAAAAAAAAAGAAAGAAAGAAAGAAAGGCAAATCCCATAGAGGTCAGATTGCCTGGACTGTGCCTTCCTAAAGTTTTATAAATAGGAGGTAATTTCTAAAATGTCAAGGGCTTCTTGGCTCAATTAAAATTATTTGTAGCACAAATTGTTGGGCACTGGAATTACTTGGGCCATGGAAATGCAGCAGCAAGAATAATGAGCTACTAGGTTATTGTTGTTGGGGGGGAGGCGGATCTTATTTAAATTTTGAGGAATTTCAATCATCTCAGAAAGAAGCCCGAGAGAGAGAGACAGAGAGAGAGAGAGAGAGAGAGAGAGAGAGAGAGAGAGAGAGAGAGAGAGAGGGAGAGGGAGGGAGAGAGAGAGAGAGGCTCAGTTAATCAGAACAGGAAATGGAAGCCCATTCCCTCAGATTTCTTTCATCCTGCCTCCACTTAGAATGAGGAAACAGCCAAGGGCCATTTTGCAATCAAAACAACTTTATTCTCCCTTGCTATTCAGGAGCAAGAAACCTAAATCAGCTAATACATATTTAGGACAGAGAAGGGGGAATCTCTTGGATTCTGCCACCCTGGGCTAAGAGCTATATCACTTCTTTCCAAATGGCTTCTGGACTTGGTGACTGTCACCCGCTAAAGGAAGGATTTTGCAAATATTATGAACTGATCCATTTGGGAAGCAAAAGCAAATATTCCAGAAGTTCCAGCTTCTTGTCATAGATGAATAGTTCTTTGCACAGTGAGCCCAGGAGTATTTAGAGCAACTCGGGAAAGTCCAATGGAGTGTCAATTTCAGCACCACACCTTATCATTTATTGTCAGTTTAAACCCTCGTCACTTACTGCCATCATTGGAAGAATTACTGATGATGGATACTGATGGCAACAATGATTACTCTTGCAATAAGCTTAATTAAAATAATGAAGCGCTGCTGCCCACATTGTGGTGGCTGCACCACAGGATAATATATAAACAGCCCAGGGAAGTCACTGGAATGCACAGCACTCATATTTCAATGGTGACATGCCCAGGGAGCTGAGGATTCACTGCCCGAGACGCCCAGGGCTCCTTTGATGACCTCTCTCTCCACTGGGTAAGAGGCCACCTGTCTCTCACACCCCTAACTGCTGGCAGGGGGTACAGTGATCAGAGTCCCAAATCAGGTGCAGGATCTGGTGGGGTGGTGACCATCCCCTTGGCCAGCCTTCCCACAGAGGAGAGGAGATCATCTAAATCCTGCCCAACCACAGGCCGGTCCAGAGTAGAACCTCTTTGGTGTTCTCTTAGGGTGCGCTCTCAGGAGTGAGCCTCAAAGCTGGGCTGTGGCATCACCTCATCTATAGGCCTTAATGCCTTTTCTGCTGTCTTTTTCCTACTTCACTATCCCTGCTGGTAGCTGGTTGTTAGAGGTTGGGTTGGAATAAAGAAGTTGTTGGGGGGGAAGGGAGAATAAAAACCTCAGAGGGAATTCCTGAGCCACCCAGAAGGCCAGCCTCCATTCCAGCCCCGTGTCCATTTAACACAATGTGCCTTAAAAACAGCCCTTCCTCCTCCTCCCCCCCCATCCCATCCATGGTGGGAAGATCAAAGGGACATTTGCCTACTCCCTTAACTCTGAAAAAATAAAACACCCAGTGCAAATTGTGGGCTTTTAACTATCTTGTTGGGACCCAAATCCCAATCATATTGTAGGGGACTATAAACATGGAGGAAGGGAAGCAGACGGCCATTAAAGTCTGATTATGAGACTAGCAGCTCTGATCTGGCATTATTGGGCTGCTTGGAGGAAAGAGCTCCAGGGTTGACACAGCTCTCCCTTCCCGGGTGGGAATTGGGCAGGAGAGCTCAGTGAGAAGAACAGCCCCAGCCCCCTTGGCCCTCTCCAGGGGAGCAGATGCCACACAAAGTGTCTGGCATTACCTGTTTAAGACAGAAAGCTTTGCTCCAGACCTTCCTGGGCTTTTTCCCTGGACCCAGAGCTTCATTAAATAACCAAAGGCAGGCCAACTGTAGAGCTGCATAGCATCCAGACCAAGCAGATCTGTTGACTCCCATCCACCTCCAGGGTAGAGTCTGTGCCAAGAAGGGAGGGCAGAGATCAGGAGAGATGCCTGATTCAAGGGCCAAAGAGAAGCAGCTGAAACTGCTGTTTGTTTTTTGTTTTAGAGGATTGAGACCAAATCTGTGATTTCATTGGTATAGGACACTTCCAGAGAAGGAAATTTCTTCCACTAATGCAGGTAGGCACCTTTTGGGTAATGTAGCCTTAAAGAGGTGCCTCTAAGATTAAGAAGTTAAGAGACTTGACCAGGGTCTCAAAGTCTGTATCTCTCGGAGGCAGGATGAGCCCAGATAGTCTCAGCATTCTAATCACTATGCCACACTGCCTCAATTGATTATCCTGGTTAAATTTCCTTAAAAGATGGCTTCCTGAAACAGACAGCAGACTGATGTTCTCCTCCCAACTGCGGTTCTGACCTGTCAGACTTCAACACTGTAGTCTTACTCTGTAGTATCCCTCCACCATACCATCTCTTTTCCCTTTTGGTGAGTTTCTCCTGGGGCCTTCATTTGGGAGAGGGACCCAGGTCAGACAACCTTTATTCCTGTGGTTTGGAGTTCAAAGCTATCTAAAAGACAATATCCCTTCCTGGCTCCTTTATCCCTATTCAATTCAGCTCTGTGATGCCCGAATCCCTACCCGCCCCCCCAAGCCCAGTCTTCCACTATGCCCCTCATTCTGTTGTTAACTACCTTTCATACCAAAATACAAAAGATGTTAGTAAATATTGAAGATATTATGTCTACTACAAATTTATGTTACCTCACTGCTGCAAGGCAATCCTTTTTCTCTTAATTGACTTCCTATTGCATTTTCCACAGGATCTATCCTAAATCTTTTCTTCTCCTTTCAAGCTACCCATATGATATCTTCTTACCTCTCTCTTATGAGAGAATCTTGCCTCATACTTTACTAAAAATATTGAGGACATCCACTGTGAGTCCTTTCTTCTCCCCAAATTACATCTCAACCTTGTCTCTCATTTTCTCTTCCTTGGCTACATATTCAGAGGATGGAGTGGTTCTCCCTTTGAGGCTGACACTACCATTTGTGATCTTGATGCCATCCTCTCCCATCTTCTTCAAGAGCTTTCTCTTTCAATAACCTCCCCTCTCTTTATTCACTGACTCCCTCCTTGATGCCTATAAGCATGCTCAGTGATCCCTCCTTGTTAAGAAACTTAACATAACCCTGCCATCCCCTCAGACCATCATCCTATATCTCTCCTCCCTTTTACAGCTAGGCTCCTATAAAAAGTTGTCTCCACCTGGCCTCTGGTTCTTCTCTTCTCACTCCTTTCTCAGGTTCTTATGACCTGGCTTCCAATTATACTACTCAAATGAGCCTCCTCTTTCCAAGGTAGCAGTGATCTCTCAATGATCAGACCTAGTGGTCTTTTCTTGTTCCTCATACTTCTTGACCCCTTGGATAAGCATTTGGCATGTTGACCACCCTGGATTTTCATGATGTTGTTCTTTCCTGGTTCTCCCCTTACTTTTGAATGTCCTTTGCAATACTGTTATCAATGTCCTACCAAATGGATGCACACTAGGGCCCAGAGTCCCAGCCTCTCTTCTCTTCTCTCTCTCTCAACTTTTTTAGCCATTTTTCAGCTTCCATCTATACATCCCCACTTTATCTTTCTCACCTGAGCTCCAATCCCATGTCAACTGTCTCTTTTCTTGTCACATCTCCATCTGCATATGCCATGGTCACCTCAAACCCAGCCTGTCTACAGTAGAACTCAAGACACTTCTCCAACCCACCCCTTATGCAGACCCTACCCCTATTTCTGTCAGGAGCAAGACCATTCTTCCAGTCACCCAGGTTCCCAACCTTGGAGCTGTCATGATTCGTTCTCCTCCCCTATCCACCATTACAAGACTTATGAGTCTTCCTCTAGTCTATAAAATCTACTTAAAATGCTATATGAATGCTAATTGCTGTTGTTGTTGTTATTTTTCATTATTATTATTATTATCGGCTGCATTTTTCTCCTCTCCACTCATAATCACCCTCCCACCTCGTCTCTGGAGGAAAAGATCTTAACACCCCCAAAAAATGCTTTCTTGGTGCTATTTTTTACATAAATATCACTTCCTCGTAATTCTTCTCCAACCAGACTCCCAAATCGAATCCTCCCTTGTATCAAAAACACAGGTGAGCATATCAATCTATTCGTCCCCTGGCTGACAATGGCTGCCTTGTTCCATTCCTCACATACACTACTCTTCTGCTGGGTGGAGGAAGATGCTTTGCACCATACTTACATGTTTGCTGGCCAGAACTCTAACCCATGTTCCACTGATACTCATCTTAACAATATTCATTCACCCTGATCTTGAGGTCACAATGAGTCACCAGATGAGACACTGAAATCTGAACCAAGGCTTTGAGCCCTTCTTAATGAATACATGACTCAAGAATCTCATCAAGTGTCTGTTATTGTCTTTTGGCACAGCTTGGTCCTCCAAGACCATTCCTGCTCCTCTGCAGAGATAGGAGTCCACAGGTGTGCAACATTGCCTACAATATTAGACTTTTTTTCAACATGTTGATCAATTTGCTTCATTTTCTCTTCTTAGGAAGGGCTCTCTGGGAAGGGGCAAGGGCAGAGATAGAGGGGAAATCTAGGAGATAGAGAGAAAAATATCAACAAAATCTCTTTTTAAAACATTGTTCTATAGATTAGCAAGAATGGGTGCCTTTTCTCTACAGCTTTAAGATTCACATATCAACATAACATGCATTTTTTCATCTAATCCTCATGACAAAATTATGCCCAGTTTTATAGATGAGGTCACTGAGTGTCCAAGAGTCCAAGTGACTCTGATTCAGATGACCACTAAGTTTCAGAGGTAGGATTTGACTTCAAAGTCCATTTCCTTCCAATGGGCCTCTCTCCATGAATTTATTTGACTTCAATTATCTTGATGAGATACTGTTTACAGAGTACTTTGCAAAACTTTACAATGCTACATGACAACCCCCTAGCTTGTCAGTAGAGCCCAACCTGACCAGGCTGGAATTTGTTGGTGGAGAAAGGATTCTCACTGGTGAAATCAGAGATCTTCAGAAGATTGAAATAAAGTGAGTTCCCACATGGATTAGCAATTAATGTATCTGGGCCATGGATGTGTGAGTCTATCCAGGCCATGAGGCCTCATAAAGGAAACTCTTTCCAGGAAAGGGGTTGGTCATGTTCACGTTCCTCAGCTCTACTGTACAACCCAATTGTATGACTTTTCTATTCACACAGGGAGAACTTTGATAACCCAGACTTTCATCATTCTCTCTGCCACCCACCCCAAGGCAGAGAGATATTCCTGACAGATAAAATACAAGATGGATTCTTCAGCAACCTCCAGACCCAAAGTTACAACAGCTGTCAAAGAGATCTTCCTAAAGCACAGGTCTCCCCATGGCACTCTCCTACTCAATAAACTTCAATGGTTCCCCATGACTCTAGGATCAAAATGGAGCTCCTTTCTTCAGTGTTTGAAGCCCTTCACAACCTGATTATAACCTCCCTTTCCATCATTCTCACATATTACACTCCTTCCTTCCTTATTCCTTCCTTTTTTCCTTCCTTCCTTTTTTGCTTCCTTCCTCCTCCTTTCCTTCCCTCCTCCTCCCCTCCTTCCTTCCCTCCACCTCCCCTCCTTCCTTCCCTCCTTCCTTCCCTCCATCCTTCCTTCCTTCCTTCTTTTCTTCCTTCCTTCCATCCTTCCTTCCTTCCTCCTATGGCCCAGTCAAATGGGCTGTCTTCTATTCTTCATTCCTAACCCCTATCTCTCACCTCTGAAGCTGTGCCCTGGCTGACCACCATGCTTGGAGTGCACTCCCACTTCACCAATACCTTTTAGCATCTTTTGTTTCCTTCAAAGCTCTGCTCAGATGCTCCCTTCTACAGGAAGCCTTTCCCAGTTCACTCAAATTACTCATGCCCTCTCCCCTTCCAAAAATTTTACCTTGGAATTAAGATCATAGGATCATAGACTGAGAGACAGAAGGGACCTTAGAGACCACTGAGTCCAATCCCCTCATTTCACAAATGGGAAAACTGAGGCTCAGAATTGTTAATGTTGTTAATAATGTTCATTCATTCAAGTTATACACAATTCTTTGTGACTATGGGGTTTTCTTGGCAAAATTACTAGAGTGATATGCCATTTCTTTCTCCAATTCACTTTACAAATGAGGAAACTGAGGTAAACAGGGTTAAGTGACTTGGCTAGGGTCACACAGCTAGTAAGTGTCTGAAGTCAAATTTGAACTCAGGTCTTCCTGATGCCAGGCCCTGATGCTGTATTCACTACACCACCTAGACTAGAGGCTCAAAATAGTTTGTGTACATATATATTTTATGTGCCCATTGTCTCTCTTAATAAAATGTAAACTCCATAAGGAACTATTGCATTTTTGCCTTTGTATCCCTAAGATCTTACACAATGCCTGGTACATAATAAGTATTTGTTCATGGATTAATTGAAAGAAGGAAGGAAATAAAGGAAGAAGCATTTATTAAAGGCTTGTTGTATACAAAAGCACTTAGCTAAACATGGGAGATACCCAGAGAAGTAGAAGACAGTCCTTGCTTGAGGTGGCATAGTGCATAGTGTTGGGCTCAGAGTCAGGAAGATCCGAGTTCAGATCTAGCCTTAGACATTTACTAGTTCAGTGATCTAAGACAAATCACATTCTCCCCTTCAGCTTCAGTTTCTTCATCTTTAAATGAAGGTAATGACAGCACCTACCTCCTAGGGTTGTTGTGACGATAAAATGAGATCATGTTTGTAAAGTCCTTCGTAAAACCTCAAAACTACATGAAGAATAAAAATGAGGGGAGACTCTACACATGGGTAGCTTCAGCAACAAGTCAGATCCAGCAGGCTTTTTTCCCCAACATGGGCCACCAGAGACGGGGGATATGTTTGCTTTTTCTTTTTCCTGTCTGTCGAGTTGTTGCCCTGGTATGGATCAGAGAGAAGGTACCCAAAGGGGAGAATTCCATGTTTATGTGTTCAGGCTTTTATTTCTCCAGAGAATTTGAGTTGTATCCTGAACATCTCATTCATCCTCATAAGATCGTCATAGAGCAGGTGGAAGGCAGTCGCTGGCCACTTGTGTCTTGGAGAGGGATGGGCTACATCATGGGTAATTATTATGGGGGGATTATGGGTCCCTCGGACCTCTGGTGATGCCAGCTCAAATGGACCTCAGGATTCCCTCCCACCAGCATCCTCCCAGGATAGACCAAGCAGCCGTGAGAGTTGGCTGTAGCAGAGATCTTCTCTCCACTATCTTCATTCAGTGCACCACCCTTGAACTCAGGCTAATCTTTGAATGCCATTGCTCTTTATTCTGAGCCCTCCTAGGGTATGTAGCACAGAGCTGATGAAGTGAAGGAAGAATAACTCCTCCCATCCCAAGGCAGGACCAGCCTCCGTTAAAGAAGATCAGGAAAGGTTCTGTAATTCCAGGGCACCAGGCAGGTTCCAGAGACAGGAGGGATGTGTTTCCTTTGGTCTCCCCTCTCTCCTCCCTCCTCTTTCCTCTCCTCTCCCCCAGGTCCTCCCTTGAAAAGTGCAAAAAGGTCATTGGCAGAGTTGTCACCAGCTCCTGTAGCTCGGCTAACATCTGGGCATCTTCCTCCCTACAGAGATCAGAGATGGGAGATCTTGATTATTTTCATTTCTGTGCCACATAGTCCTATGGCAGCCCAGCCTGCAGCACAGCCTTGCCTGAGCCACCGTCCCGTGGTGTTGCCCCTCCACTGGGGGGAGCCGGGGAGAAAATAAGCTTATTAAGCTCCTACTCTGTGCTGCTCGCTGTGTTAAGCACTTCACAAATATTATTTAACTTGATCCTCTTTGAGGTTGGTTTTTTATTATGCCCATTTTAGAGGTGAGGAAACTGACTTGCCAAGTCACTTAATCAGGAGCTAACTTCCCCATGGCAACCCATTTAAAAACTGGATCAGCCCCACCTACCTTGGAATGACTTATCCATTTATTCCTGGCCACAGTTTCTGCTAACACCTCCCCCCACCCCACCCAATACACACACACACACACACACACACACACACACACACGAAGAAAAATTTTTGTCTCATGTAGAAAAATTCCTTGTTCCTAGCTATAGTCAATAGTCAATTAAGCTGTTCTCTACCACAAACTCTTTCCATAAGCCCCAGAAAATAGGAAACAAAAGATTTCTGATTATTCTGCTAATATAGAGAAGGGGACACTTGAAACACATTATTGTTATTATAATTTTTCTCCCAATAACTCCCCAAAGTTCCATAGAGGCCTTTGTGAGGAATGGATTCTGAGGTTACCGTTTCCCCCATTATTCTCAGGATCAAGCGGCCAGAATGTGGTTCCTGAAATGGTTAAATCTTCCAAACTGATGCCTCGAGCTTAAGTTTTTAATGGGAGATCAGATCAAATCTGGGGGTAGGTCATTTAAGAGCTCAGTCTCATCTTTGAAATATAGATTAGCCAGGAGAATATGAGTTCAGCACTTCTCTGTAATGTTGCTTCATTGATCTTCTAGGCCAACTGGACTTGGCTTTAGACAGATACCTAAAAATTAGTTTTAAAACTTCACCATCTTTTAATATTTTATAACCTGTCAGAAAATCAATTTCGACCTCACGGCTGCCCCTTTGGACTCCAGTGACACAGAAGCTGATGTTCAGCGAGAAGACAAGCCTGCCCCTTCCATTGCAAAAAGCAACGGGCAGTTACCATAAAAACACAGAGTAAATGATGACTTGGGGGAAATTCTTGGATTTGTTGAGATTTAGCAATGAATTGAGTGGCTTTTGACCTGATGAGGTCTGAGCTCAGGGTTTTCTCTTCTCCCTTAATAGCCACTGAGTGACATCACTAAGCCCTTGAAAAGAGCAGCGATCAGGGGTGTCAGGACCAGAAGAAGTCACCAGCATTGGCATTTGTCAAATAGCTCAAAATATTTTTTTTCAGGTTCAACAGTTCCCAAGGGTGTTTTTCTGAAAACACCGTCTACTTCCTCTATATGGGTACACAAGCAATAACAAAGGATTAATATTCATTATTTATGATTCTTTTAAAAGGAAAACATATTTAAATTTACCCTAAAATGACCCTGAGAACTACCAAAGAATGAAGGGGGATTTATTTCAGAACAAGGTTAATAATCAAACCCCAGACTTCCAAGACACCTGGAGTGTTTATATCAAAACAGGCTTGTCCTGGTCTCCCGCTCTCCCCTCCCCAGCCCCAACACTTTGTTTACTATGACATGCTTTAATGTCTCTGAATGAAAAACAGGTGCATGAAATTCAATTTAAGAAGAGAGGAAAGAAAAAAGAAAGGATGAAGGAACAGAGGGGAAAAGGGGGAGGTGAAGGAAGGAAAGAAGGGCAGGAGGAAGGCAGAGAGAAAGAGGGAGGGAGAAAGGAAGGAAGGGAAAGGAAGGAAGATAGAAAGAATAAAAGAAAAAAGAAAGG
>CM053585.1:538690683-538810443 GCA_028646515.1 Pseudochirops corinnae
ATAGATATATAGATATATATATATATGTATATGGTTGAGCACCTTTAGAGAGGGATAACTATTTTGGCAATGGTCTAGGCTTAGCACCTTTAAAGATTACTGTTAGAGCAGTTCCAAAATAGCAGTAAACCTAGATTCACAATAGCCTGCTTTTGAGAGACTCTACGCATTGCCTTGGGTAAGGAAAATTCTTATGACTACTCGCCTTAGTGTTTTCAAAACACTTTAATCTTGTGATTGATATTAAAGTAGATAAATAATTTCTCCAGTCACCTTAAAAAATTTTTTTCTTCATTTATTCCTCTAATCTATTTGCAAAGTCTCTCCCAAATTTCAAAAAACCATCAAAAGATGAAGGAGAAGAATTCTAAGAGCCAGATCAATCAGCTCTTCCATCCCCTCCCCATCCTATGCTTGTACTTCCTGGGACGCTTTAAGAAGCTAGCTCCACAAATATGATGATGATGATGATGATGATGATGATGATGATGACAGATGACAGATTTTTTTATTTAAAGTTTACATAATATTTTACAAACATCATCTCATTTGATCCTCACAAAAACCTGAGAACTTGCTAACATGGGCATTATTCTGCACGATTGCAGATTAATTAATTTAACAACCCCAGAGGAAATTAAAGCCCAGAGAGGTGAAATTATTTAGTAATAATGGCTCCCATTTATATATTACTTTAAGGGTTTCAACATGCTTTACATTCTCATTTGATCCTGATAACAATGAAATGGATGCATTATGTTCCTCTTGCTTTTACAAAGGAGGAAATGGACTGAGAGAGCTGGTAATATGTGCTAGAGTCAGGTCTGGAACTTAGGTCTGCTTGACTCTGAATACAACACTATTCACTACAGCACACTGCCTTTCTAGCCATGATCATCCAGATCGTAGGAGTTGGACCCTTAAGGTCCAAGGATAGTGGAATGTGAAGCTGGAGATGGGTTTCTTGTAGCCAGTTCTCCAAAAGGTCCTGGTTATTGCCAAGTGGGGCATTGCAAACATGTGTAAACCAGAAATTGAGAGGAGCCCCCACAATGACCTGTTCTCCTTACCAGAAGTTAGAGCCCACTTCAGTGAGGGCAAGAGTTTTCCTTTTTTTATCCAGCCCTCAGGGACAGTGAGCTTAGCTACCCTCACTGTATCACATACCCTAGGCACAAAAATAGGTGTCTGAAAGCTTTCCAGTTGAAGACTAGAAATTTAGTCTGGAAGCCAAATATTTGTTCAAAGGCCTCTCAAAAGTGTTGCAGTGGAGGGGCAGGAAATCCTGGGAGACCCACAGATATCAGCTTGTGTTGCCCAGAAAAGCAGTGATTTCTCTTTCATTTTCACCTGCTTTCTGTCATCTTCTCACTGACACCCTGTCCTCCAACCTTCTTCTTGCACCTATCCTGGGGCTGGTCACAGACCCATTTCCCTCCCTGCCCAAACCACTCCCTAATTCAAGCCAGAAATCACAAAGAGAAAGGTTTCAGGCTAGCTAAATAGGAGGTCTTTGAGCCCAAACATCTCCTTGACAGGAAGGCTGGCTATATGCCATTCTGTCTTTTCTCCAGAACTTGAATATTTTAAATAAGGAATCATATGACCATGGTTTAAGAAGAGAAACTATAAGGAAAAAAATCCTACATTCCCTTTTATGTTTTCACTGCCTGTGAGATTTCACATCGTCTCTCTTTCCTTCTCCTCTCTGTCTCTGCGTCTGTCTTGTCCTCCTTCCCTCCCCTCTCTTCCCACACTTTTCCCTTCTTTCTTCAGCCTCCATATCTCTTTTTCTCTCCCCCTCTCCTGCCATCTTTTGCTCTCTCCCAGCCTGAAATTCAAAATGAGGCTTGTGTAGGCCTGACTCCTTCATTCTTTCTCCATCTCGGTCCCATCAGTCCGCCTGGAAGGGGCCTCCACCCTCTTACCCTTTCCCCTGGAGGCCTCCTGAGACTTGCCAGTGACCCACAACCTCTCCCTCCCTCTTCCCCAACTGGAAGTGGTTTCTCTCACCACTACCCCTTCACCCCTCCTTTCACTCTAATTAAGCTTTATCCAAGGTGTAGGAATGGAGGCGGAAAGAGATGAGGGCGTCTTGGGGCTGCAGGGGACCCAGAAAACTCAAATCGAAAGTGTTTTTGTGAGGTGGCAATCTAGCCTCGATCATTAACTCTCGCTTTCGCTTGCGTTTTAAACTAGGAGTCAGTTACATCTTGTTTATCAAATTCGTTTTAATTCCTCTTGGTCGGGTTCCAAGCGGGGTGGCAGAGATTAAAGGCAACTGCGAAATCCAATTAGCAGCCCCGTCTTCTCCAGGCCAAAATGCTGGGTCCAAAGGAGATCAAAGCAGATCCTTTCTCGACGGCTCTGTTTATTAACCGGCGGGCGCCTCACACGGCTCTGCTGGCTCATTACCGGGCCCCGGCCTGAGGACCGGATCTCCGACGATCCCACGACCTGGTCGAAGACTCCCGCAGGAAAATCGCCCAACCTGACCCGCTTGGAGAGCCCCCATTCCCCAGCCAGGCCGCCGTATGAGTCAGCCGGAGCAGAGGGATGGCCTCAGAGTTTTAGGTGCTACCAGAAGCACTGCACCCCCAGCTCTCCTAAAGAGGGAAGGCAAGAAAACACGCACGCACGTACGTACGCAGAAAAACACATACACAAACGCACAAAGAGAAGAGGGAAATCTTGGTAACTCGAGATCTCACTGGTCGCCTACGACCAGAGGATCGTTTTCTGGAAAATCTAACGCCTCTAACTGGTCCTTCCACCTTTGCTCATGAAGCTATCAGTCTCACAGACACGCTACTTCCCATCAGAACTGCGACCCACTTCCCAGCCTTTAGCTTCCTCCTAGTCTAGCGAGGTGAGACTGGGGTCTCCTAACCTGAAGACGCAACAAGAAAAAAATTAAAAAGGCTTTTGAGGGGCCTAGGACACACAGGAGACCTTGGAAAAGAAATCACTCACCGGTCCCAGGAGCAGCCTTTTCCAATGTCCCAAGATCTTTTGCCCAAGCATCAAAGTGCCCGTTTGCTGGAACTTTGGAATAGCCTGGAAGACAGACCAGGCGAAAATGTGGGTGTCCATTGGGGTTTGATCCGTTTTGGGTCATGGGGAGGATATTTGGAAAGAAGGAGGGAGACGGGAGTGTTTGGCATCCATCGAGACTTCATTTGCCTTGCGTAGTAGAGAATGCATCTCAGGGGGAAGGAGGGAAAGGGTGTGTGTGTGTGTGTGTGTGTGAGAGAGAGAGAGAGAGAAGGAGGGAGGGAGAGAGAGAGGGAGAGAGAGATAGTGATGGGGGAGTTTTGCTTTTTAACTCAGAATAATAGCACTGAGACCCTCCCCCTGCAAACTTTAATTTATAAATCAGCCAAGAAAACCGCAGAAACAATGACTTTTCTCTATGGCATTCTGCTTGGGAAAATCCTGGTTAAGCTTTTTAGGCGTCTCCAGCCTTACAGTCAGAAGGGGGGGGAGAGACTGTTTGGAATGGATTTGGGATGGAGAGGACGGGTGGAGTGGTGGGAAAGATTTCTGTAGGACTCAGGCTGCTTGATTTTCCATTGTTTCTCTAAGCTCTGGTATTTGGTCCCGTTCTAGCTATCGGAGATCTGGATCAAGACTGGGGGCCACTCTGCCAGGTCTTCTGTTTCCTCCAGCCTTCAGAAGGAGGGACCAAGAGAGATGATCCCAGTAGCACCTGCAGGCCTTTCCAGCCTTTTCAGACCGTCTCCCCCAAAGGAGTAAGATCTCCTGCCTCCTAATCTCATCTAGCTTGGGCAAATGCAGAGAAAGAAGAATTGGGCAGGGCCCTCCACTTCTTCCCTGGTGGTGCTGAGTTTGATCCTGAGACTGGGCTGTCCCTAACCACCCCCCAGGTCTGGGCTTTCACAGGCCCCAGGCCATCTCATTATGCGAAGGCACGCCGAGAGCAAGAGATTACCTTTCTGGGGCCGGACCCCTGCCTGGAAGCAGTTGGGCTTTCATCTCTTTCCCAACTCAACAACTCAGAAAGGAAAGATGGAGGAGTGTGGGAAGGGGCTGGGGGGGGGGGGGGAGGCAGGGCGCACGCTTCTCTCAGGACCTCAATTCCTCTGTTACTGAGCTTCCCTCTGACACTTAGATGCTCTGCTACGGAGTTGGAGCCTTTACCAATCAGTTAACCAGGGCATAAATATTTGGTTTTCTTCTGGTGAATGGGGGAAAATGCATATACTTTTGATGGGTGAATATTTCCTCCTTTGCTATTTCTTTAGCTTGCAGAGACCTTACTGTGTGTGACTGCACAAACTGGGGGTGGGATGGTGCTGGTGATAGTGGTGGATAGAGATGAACTTTGAAATAGAAAGTCTGGTCGTAAAACATTGCGTCACTTTTTCTCTTCTGTCATCACCACTCCCCCACCCTCCCACATACTCCATGCCCAATTTGTTAAAATTAATAGTAGGAGTAGGAGTAGGAGTTGTAGCAGCAGCAACAGTAGCAGCAGCAGTATTGAAGTTGAAGTTTGAAAACAAGGCCATTTCCTAAAGTGTCTTAGTTCGGAGAGGGCTAGCACCACCAACCTCCCCTGAAGCCAAAGCCAATGGCAGCCCTGGTTTGTCTCCAAACTCCCTTTGGGACTTCTAGAGTTGCTCCTCCAAAGTCAAGAGAGGGGAATGGATTGGGGGACACTATTTCCCTGCTCCTGAAGCACCCTGGACAATGTGAGTTTTGTTTGGAGGTTGTCCCTCTTCTGTTTTCCTTGGGATGCCATTGGAACTCACAGAAAAAGTGGATTTGTCTTGGATCCCAGTGGAAAGCAGGGCACCGATCTGGCACCAAAAGGCTCATCCACTGGAGGCGGGGTGCTGGAGGGAGGAAGGGGGCTTATTTCTGGCAAATCGGCTAGTGTATGTGCATGTTTCTTTTGTTTGTTTCCGATTCTAAAAATTAGACAAGACTTGAAAATACAACAAAACCAAGACTTCATAGTGTCCATTATCACTACTGTTCTACTGAAATCTTGTGTGATCTTAGTTGTTTGAAGGGTAAAAACCTTTCGCAGAATTTAATACTACTGCTCTAAATGTGTTGCAAAGGATGGCTCTTTCTTAGGTGAGGAGGGAAGGCTATTTGGAGATGATGTCAAAACAGAACAAAACAAAAACCCCTCAATTACAAAATGCTTAATAATGCTTTGAGGTCCATCTCGTTTTTGTACTGATTTCTATCCAGATTTTTAATTAACGTTATAGCTATCATTAGTATTAGCCATTACAGAAACTGCTTGATTTGTAAATCTCTTATTTCCTTATCACTCTAAATCAGTTGTTCAAATAACAGGAAAACATGGATGATTTCTCTTCCCAGCCCTTTCCACGGTTGTCTTTATGGTGAGAAGTGAAAAGGGATGAGATGGTTCCACTTTCCTTTCAAAGTAGAAATGAGGATCAAGGAAACAGTGTTTCTTTCTCCTCTTCTCCTCTCTTTCTCTTCCCTCTTCTCTCTTTCCTCCCCTCTGTCTCCTACCTTTATTTCTTTCCCTCTTCTCCTCTCTCCTTCTCCCCTCTGTCGCCCTCTCAATCTTTTTTTGCCCTTTCCTCTCCGTTTTCATCAGTATAACACCGTATGGAACACGCAACTGAGACGCCCTTGGGAATTCACTTGGCTTCTGTGACAAAAAACAAAGTGGGGGGGAGACCCTTTGACTTGGGAGCTCCGTGGTCCCTTGGTCCGAAGTGGGGTGGGATGGGTGGGTCTTTCCAAGAGGGTTAGAACCTGCCAAGGTTAAGAAGAGAATGGAGAGGAGCAGCTGGGAGAACAGGAGCCGAGCAAAGACCGTAAAAGGCCTCCATGATTCCCAAAGTGACATCGCCACATGCCTTGGCAACCTACAGGCCAGAAGCTCTTAACCTTTTCAAGTGGCCGAAACATGCCAGATTGTCTGGGGAGGAGCAAGGTCTACCCACTAACTCCCAACTCTTCTACCTTGACCCTAGCAACCTGGACTCAGAATAGAAAGATAACACACTCACCCAACCCCGGGTGAAGGGGGTGGTTTTCCACCGACCCCTTTCCCCAAGAGCCTCTTTCTTGTACTTTGGCCTGTGATTAGTCGGAAACTCTTAACAATTCAGTAATCGGTCTCCCCGCCAGACCAACTCCACCAGGTCTGACCTTCAGACAAGATGCGGGAATATCTCCCTGAATTATATCCTTCCCTTTACTGTGTCGACATCCAAGGGTTCCTCCCTCCTTTCTTCTTTCCCTTTTCCCCCTCTCCCTTTCCCCCTTCTATTTCCCCATTATTGCCTTCAAGCTCAGAGGCTTCTGCCTCCCTCCCGGGTCAGCTCACTCTTTGCGGACCCTGATCTAGGGAATTCTGTCTCCCCTGTGTTCCATCTGTTTTTCTAGGCGGACTGCCAACCCAGAACCTCCAGTTCTCACGCATAGACCAATGTTAGGCTGGCCCTAACAACAGAAAATACAGAGACTACCCCCGCCCTTTGTAACTCCGTGAAAGCCTTAACCGCGCGACTGTCCTGCTTCTATTCAGTGCAAGAGACTTTTTTGTGTGTTTCGTTTCTTTTTTTTTTAAACATCTTGTAAAGGTGGTCGGGACCATTTACAGTGTAGGCGGCACAGTGTTCTTGGCGATTCCAGCTAATTATCTCCAGATTTTTTTTTTTTTCTTTGCAGAAGTGGAATTTTCACCACCAACAACCAGAGCATTTGCAAACCCTAAACATCTTGAATCCATAATTACAACCTGCAGACGGACTAGACAATAAAACACTGGGGCCTGAGATTTGGGGAAGCCTTCTGGGACAGGGCCTGGAATAAATAAAAAAAAAAAGTTTTAAAACAGCCTCTTGTCTCCATTGATCTAATTGTCTGGTTAGTTATTTCATAAACGAAGGTGCCCCCTCACCTCCAAGGAACCTTTCCACCTTCCACCTATACAAACATCTACACACCCACCAGGCATGTCAGGAATTGAGAGCCCTACCCCATGTCTTTCTGAGTTCTGGGCCCTGGGGGCCAGGCTGAGCTGGACCTTCTTAGTGAAGCTGGAAAGGAGAGGCTGGTGAAGAAGAAAAAGGGAGAAATTACATGGGAGATTGAGAACACTTTTTTGGTGTTGTTTAGGAAGGATACTCTGAAAATGGTTTGAATATTTGTGTTTATCAGCTGTATTAAGAACAAAATTATCAATTAAAATTAAGAGGGCTGGGGGAGTACCTGAGTAGGAATGTGCTTTCCTCACCCCACATTGAACCTGGGAGCCCAACAAAATGGTTGGCTTGGTTATACTTCTCCTTCTTGGTTTTACTTCTATGCAAACCCCCCCCCCCACACACACACATTATATTCTTTTTTTAAATTATCTTTTGTTTTATATTGCAGTAGTCATATCTAGAAATCCCCACACAATAATTTAATTTTCCCTTATCAAAGAAGAATTAAGCAAAAAGAATCAGCCAACAAGCATGTATTAATCACTTTGTACGAGCTCTATACAGATATCCACTCTGATGGTCTTTACAATATTCGACCCAATTCATCTCACTTCTCTGCTGGGAGGAAGCTAGTATATCTCATTATCTATCATTCAGGATCATTATTCTTTTTCCCCCCTTTATTCAAACTTTCTTTCTTTTTTGTAATCTCTTTGTTTGCAGCTCCATTTATATTTCTAATCTCCAGAGTGACCCTCAGCCCCAGATTTTATATAACTTCAGCCCTCAGAAATCGACATTCAAGTACAGAACAATGATGGCTGTGTGTCAATGCTCAGCATAGATAAAAGAATGTAACAGTTCCAAACAGGCAACAGAAAACAACCAGAAAGGGAGTCCAGAGAAGAGCTATCTTCTCATAGACAGAGAGAAGTAAGTAGACTGGCCTCGGGCCCTTCACTAATGTAAATTGGAAAGCCGGGATTAATAGGCATTTATTTGCATTTTGTTTCTCAATGCAACAACAGTGATTTCCTATGCCTGGGAATGCTCAAGGTTTTTTGGACTGCTATTTTTCTTTCCTATTTTTAAATTAAAGTTCATATTTTCAATTGACCAAACTTATTCTCTCTCTTTCCTATTCAAGAAAAAGAAAAAGAAAACCCTTATAATAAATCTGCAGAATTAAGTAAGTAAATTACACTTCCACAAAATCTAGGTGTCATGCTTCACCTGGGAATTTGTTTTCCAGAATAGGCAGAAAACTCTGATGGGGGGGGATAAAAAGGAAGAAAGAATATGCCGAGACAAGTTTGAGGACATGCCTAGGGTCTCCAAGACTTGTCTTGTGGTTTATGTAACACTTTTCAGCAAATCGCCAGAATACCTAATGAATCACAATTCCAAGGAATAATCATCTGAAGAATGTCAGTCCCTTAAAAGTGAACCGGGAGTCAAAACAAGTGCAGAAAGCAGTTCTTAACAGGGTGAAAATTTTAAAAAAGACAAAACCAACCTTGTACTCTTGATAATGTTCTGTCTGGTTCACAGAAGACGACAAATGTTTGTTGTTTAATTGCTTGTTTGAGGAAGTACTCTATTTCAATGGAATCACAAGTCCCTCTCCCTCAACTTCTCTCCCTCTCCCCCTCTGCTTCTCCCCCTCTGCTTCTCTCTCTGTTTCTCTCTCTCTCTCTGTTTCTCTCTCTCTCTCTCCCTCTCTCTGTTTCTCTCTCTCTCTCTCTCTCTGTTTCTCTCTCTCTCTCTCTCTCTCTCTCTCTGTTTCTCTCTCTCTCTCTCCCTCTCTCTCTCCTCTCTGTCTCTCTCTTCTCTTTCTCTCTCTGTCTCTCTCTCATTAGTTATCGCTACAAAGTCAGATTTCTTCCTTTGAAAGTTCCTATGGCACCGGCCCTCGAGTCAGAAGGACCTGAGTTCAAATTCGGCCTCAGACATGGTTTTTTTTATTTTTAATTTTTGCTTTTTTTGGAGGGCAATTGGGGTTAAGTGACTTGCCCAAGGTCACATGGCTAGTAAGTGTGTCAGGTGTCTGAGGTCAAATTTGAACTCAGGTCCTTCTGACTCCAGGGCCAGTATTCTATTTACTGTGCCACCTAGCTGCCCCATGGCCTTAGAAAAGCAAAAAAAAAAAAAAAGTTCCTATGGAATTCCATCTCCATTGCATCTTTTAATTCCAGACTCAAATTTTTGGGAGTCTAGACCTATGATTTTGGGAGCGTTCAGTTCACACTCCTTGAAACTCCTTCCAATAATTTTGGCCATCCATAATCTGAAAGAGTATTCAGGGCCACTGAGAGTTTAAGTGTTTTATCCACACCCAAGCAGTATTTGTTAGAAGTAAAACAAACTCAAGACTCTCAAGACAAAAATCCTATCCATTGTATTAAGCGGATATTATCTATCTGTCTATCTGTCTACACACACCTATATATATACTGTATATATAGACATTTACTTATATGTGTATTATATAAATGTATTCTATATACAGTATATGCATGTATATATTACATATGTGTTCTATTCTAAATATTCATATAGTGTATTCATATATATTCAGATACACTTATATAGCTTTCAAATGCTCTTCCATATATATGTGTATATGTAATATATAGACTGAATATTCTTTTTATGATAATCCAATAAACTTTTATTTATGACCTCCAGACATTGTGCTAAGAACTGGGGACTACAATTGATTTTTAAAAAATAGAAAGACAGGTTCTTTGGTCTGAGAGAGATGGCCAAATGATAATTCCTTTTATTAATAAAATAAAAATTAAAAATTATTAATAAAATAAAAATCATTAATAAAATTATTAATTATTAAGAAAAAAAGAAAGAGTTCTTGGCCTCAAGGGGTGGGGGAGGGAGGACCTGAAATTTAAACTCAGGTTTCCTGAGGAACATTCTATAAAATAAAGCATGTAATGTAAGGAATATCTCTCCCAAGTTGGATGTTAGCTCCTTGAAGGCAGGGACTGTTTTCAGTTTTGGTTGTGTATCCTCAGCCCCCTAGCACAGTGCCATAAGTGTTTCTGAACTTCAGTTAAACTGTGTAGCTCAGGGAAGGCTTTGCAGAAAGTTCCCAGTTGTTAGTCCTTCTCACCACTCTTAACTGTATCTACTCCATATACATCTTATCGTTACTTCTCTGCATAAGTACCCTGGCACATTTCTTGGTTAAATCTGTTTGTTGGGGGCAAGTATTGCTTTGATTTTTTTTTTCCATTACTCCTCCCTCCTATACCTAGCATTCTTCCTATATAACAGATGAAGAGCAAATCCTTGTCCAACTGAATTGAAGAATATTATATAATTATATTATATAATTACATATGTGTAAATAGATATACATATACATATATTCACATATATACATACAGGCACACACTCCTCACAGTAACAAAATCACAAGTTTGGCAAAAACATGTATGCATATATTTATATACATCTATGTGTATGTGGCATATACATATATTATGTATATAATTGACAAACTATACGATCAAGAGAAAATATATATTTACTAGGACATATGATATACTGTATTATATCATGTGTTACATTATATCCTGTTACGTTGTGATATGTTTTATTATAGCATATTATGTCATATTATATTATATTGTTACATCATATAATATCATATCAGATTGTGTCATATCATATCATATTATGCTATATCATACTGTATTAAATTATACAGGGTACCCAAAAGTAAAGCTTAAAACTTCACTGAGACTTCTGATGCACCTGTATCATATTATATTGTATTATATTTTGTTGTGTCATGCTATTACATGCTATATTATATTAATTTTCAGGTTAAATCAATTCTTAGAGGTGGATGAGGAGTAAACCCAGAGGTGAAATTAATTCTCAACAAAATGGCAATTAACAAAAGAATGACCTTTGACAGGTTTTTGTGTGTTTGTATGTGTATAAATTCCTCATAAATTAAAAGATATAGTGAGGATGGAGTGGCACAAGGGCTCTTAAAGGAAAAGATTATGATTTCATGAAAGTGGATAGTGTTACAAAGTGCACTTGATGGTGTCAGACTGGACTGAAAGAGCAATGGCTGCAGGGCGCTATTTAATCATTCTTCAAATTCCCAGTGAAAATGGAAAGGGCTCTGAGTTTCTGCCCTGGACACTTCCCTTGCTGTTTACTGTGGGTAAATGGTCATTAGGTCACATTGTTACTCAAGGTGTCTGTCTGTAGGTTTTTGGCTCAATAGATGAGAAATCCACTTCCTCAGGGCTGCCTCTAATTGAGGGAGTAATTGGGCCTCAGTCTAGCTCCAGATAAGAGCCAAGAGGGTGGCAGGACACTGTGGCACTGTATAAACTGAACCTTGGACTGTGCATTGTCCCCTGAGGAGCAATGTCAAAGTAAACTCATTTACCACCTGGTTATCCTTGGACTCAGCTGATTAAAGTTTAATCCAAGGTGGATGCCCAGCCTTGCTATGTTATTTAAACACAATTAAGGTCATAAAAAATGAGATTCCAATGGCATGAGCCAGGTAGCCATTCAGGGTTGTCTATCCAAGCCCATGTTTGATTTTGGCCTGACTTCCAGAGCATACCTTGAAAAGAACAGAAATTGGGGAAGGAGAGGGGAGAGGAAGGTCTAGGAAAGAAAAGAAAGGAGGTTTGGTTTCACTACTGAAAGGTCAGACTTCAAAAAGAGGCCTGAGAAATCCACCATCACCCAAAGGACAGCCTTTTAATTATCGTTAGCTTGGAAGACATCTAGTGGGAAGTGGTGGCAACTGCAAGCCCATCATTCGGTCAGTCAGGCTCCTCTGCTGGCAATGACCCTCCCTGGACCCTGGGGAGAGCATGAAGCCCTCTCTGCCTTCATGGGAGGTTCCTGTCCCCTCTGGCTTCATCCTGAAAACGGTCCCTGTTGTTTCCATTAGAGCCTCCTAAGAGCTTATATCTTCTTCCATAAGAGTTGTTCATTCAATCTAATTAAACAAACATTTATTAGTCACCTACTATGTGCCACATGCCACTGCTGTAGGTACACAGGTAAAAATGAAATGGCCCTTGCCCTGAGTCAATCAAGCTATTCATATGCGTTCATTAGCATCTACTATAAGTAAGTTATTGTGCT
This sequence comes from Pseudochirops corinnae, assembly GCA_028646515.1. Taxonomy (NCBI): domain Eukaryota; kingdom Metazoa; phylum Chordata; class Mammalia; order Diprotodontia; family Pseudocheiridae; genus Pseudochirops; species Pseudochirops corinnae. The sequence continues at coordinate 538,702,782 of CM053585.1, forward strand.
AGACACTGGAAATAAAACAATAGGACAGTTCCTCAAGGAGACTGCATTCTATTGAAAAAAGAAGATATACACATCATCATCATCAAATTTACTTTATGATTTGTGAAGCATTTTACAAATAATGTCCCAGTTTATCTTTACAACATTGGGAAGTAGGTGCTATTAATAACTCCATTTTACAGATGAGGACACTAAGTCAGGCAAAAATTAAGTGACTTGCTCAAGGTCACACAGCTAGTGTCTGAGGCAGGATACAGATTTAAATCATCCTGACTCTAATACAATACACATTGAGGGGAAGGCACCAGCAACTGAAGAAAGGTCTCCTTTAGGAGATACCATCTCAAAGAGCTTATATTTTACTAGGAACAGAGAGGAATATAGCATTTACACAAATGAGTAAATGGTAAATATTAGCTCATGAATACAAAGTTATTTAAAGAGGAATGAGAGGGAACATATGTGACAACTGGGGTGGGGATTGGGAAAGCCTCCTGTAGGAGGTGGTTTTAACAACTTTGTTCCAAGGGCTCTGATCACACTGAATCCTGCCTCCATTCCTTTCCCCTCCATCTTTCAATCTCAATCCAATCACATTCTCTTTTTTTCTTTTTTGGCATCTCCCTCAGGGAAGGCTCTTGACATGCAGAAGGGAGTGTTTCTGGTACGTTTTTAGCGTGGTTCACTCTGAGGGTATCCTATGGTAGCTCTTAGCAAAGGTGAATTTAGTCATGACACAATGAAAAATGGTGGTCAGTAGAAAGAGTTCAGGGTTCCTGTCCTAAATATGATAAATAACATCCCTTCTCCTGACTGTCTGCTGTTTGCCATAGCTGGGAATTAGACACTATGCTAGAATCAGGCTCTAGAGTGAGTGTCCACTGGTTTTGCTTTGGGCCAACAATCAAAGACCTCTTTATATACATGTTCCTTCCAACCAACATCATATTCATTTTCTTTAGGAATTTCATAGAGGATTTAAGATAATCTTTCAGAAACATATAGGCAAATAGTGAGGCATTCTGACTTTCCCAATAGCTAGCCAGATCCTCATCTCACTGGGATGGAGTTTCCAGTGTCAGATTAATTTGATTTATGATCTCAATCTCCAGGATTATCTCTTGACATCAACAAGAACCTCCCCAAAACTTATTTTCCTCTAGGTCACAAGACTTGTTCTTGGTCTGACTGAAGGAGATGCAGAAAGAGAGTGGTGCTTCCCCAACCTTTGCTCCCCTCCCTACCAACCACTTTAAATGCCCTTAGACCAGAACTCCTTCCCAAATCAAAGACCTGGTCAAACAGAGAGCACAAAACAGGTAGCAGACAAATTAATGCAGGACCCTAACCTCAATGTCCATCTCTCCCCATTGGCTTCCATTCATTTCTTACCCATTTCCAATGTAATCAGGACAGGTGGGATATCAGACTAACATTTCTTGGCATTAATATGCAATAAATACTCTATTAAACCTAACCACATTGCACCTCCTTCAAAACACAGATCACCTGCATGACAACTTTGACCTTCCCAGGTAGTAATTCTCTCTCTCTCTCTCTCTCTCTCTCTCTCTCTCTCTCTCTCTCTCTCTCTCTCTCTCTCTTTCCCCCTCCCTCTCTCTATTCTTCTCTCTCCCTCTCCCTCCCCCCCTCTCTCTCTGTCTCTGTCTCTCTGTCTCTCTCTCTCACTTGTACTTTGTAGTGTTTCATATTTACTTGTGTACCTGAAAAAAATTTTTTCTTGGTTACTTTTTCTCCTTCCCCCAGTAAAATGTAAGCTTCTTGTATCCCTACCCGTTAGCACATAGTTAGCTAATAAACGTTAATTAAATTGAAAACAGTGCTAGATTTGCTAGTGCTGTCATTATTCATCACAGAATAATTAACTTGACCTCCTATATTATACACACATATTCATAATATTATATTGTGCAGAATAATATGCCATATGCTTCTGGGCCCCATGTGTGGAATGCAGGATGAACTATATGATTGCTAAGGTTCCATCCCATTCTAAACCCCATAACCCTAGGGATAACATGAAAAGCTCATTTTTTTAAAAAATCAGTATTCTCCCAGTGATGCTGAAGAGCTGTGAGTTATGGAATTCCAATATCTCAGAACACTTTAAGAGGGCAGATGTCCCAAAGGTCAACATGAAGATGAATCGTGTTCCCCAGTTGATAAAAGAATAAGCAATTTTCAAGGGAAAGAATCCAAGCTATGGATAACAAAACAAACTGGAGAACACTAATAATTAGCAAAATGCAAATTAAGTAATTCTCAGGTTCTATCTCACATCCATCAGATTAACAAAGTTTAACAAAAATAAAAATGACACATGTTGGAGGGATTGACTGTGGGAAAATAAACATAGTAACATAGTGGTAATAGAGTTGTGAATTGACTTTTCTGGAAAGCAATTTGGAACTATATCCCCAAAGTTACTAGACTCTTCACATCCTTTGATCCAACAATACTAGTAACAGATCTATAGCCCAAAGGACCCATCTGTGCACAAATATTTAATAGCACCTCTTTTTTGTGGTGTCAAAGAATTGGAAACTAATGGAGTGTCAATCAATTGGAAATAGGTTGAAAAAAATAAAGAATACAGATATAATAGAATATTGTCATACCATAATAAATTACAAAATAGATGGTTTCAGAGAAAACTGGGAAGGTTTGTATGAACTGGTGCAAGGTAAAGTATGCAGAAACAGGAGAACAGTCGATGCCCTAACAATAAAATTGCACAAATGCAGAGCTATGGAAAATTTAAGAACTCTGAACAGAGCAACACAGAGAACAGGGGATTGAAGAATGATTTCTACTTCTGAACAAAGAGGAGGTAATCTCAACATGTAGAATGAACATACATTGTTAGGCATGGACAACAGTAGAATTTGTTTTGCTTGACTATGCATACTTATTGCCAAGCTTTTTTTTCTCTCCTTTTTCAGTAGGAAAGAGGCAGGGAAGGAGAGAAGAGAAATGCTTGTTAAATTGAAAAAATTAATAATAAAAAGAAAGATGAACGATTGGAGCCAGTAGGTTTCAGTTCACTACCCTTTAGGACCTCCTCCTGAGAATCAGAAGATGATATCAATTTTTTGTATGATAGAGTTAGCCATGCATCAAGAATTGGGGGTGACTGGTAAACAGCCAGCATGCTGCATTGGTGCCTTCTAAGTATTAAAAAAAAACAACAGAGAAAGATGCCAGCATGTAGGTTGAATCCTTTATAGAGGCTTTTAGGAAAGTTATGTGTAAGAATGATATAGCACAGAATGAGAAGAAATGGATGTACTCTGACCTTTGTTGGGGCAGAGAGTGCCCACAAAGATGATGTCATGAACTCATTGATCAGCCTAAGGAGTATATGACATCAAACATCATTGGTGAAATCCTTGGGTCACCAAGTTCATTGTCTTAGCATTTGGTGACTTGCCACCCAGAAGCTGTGATCCTGAAGAGATGCCAATGTATAAGATGGGAGAACCCTTGAGTTCTTGGTCCAGGTTTGACCTACTCCATGGAGCTGAGGGAAGTGGAGATGGCCCCTAGCACTGGCTCCCCATTCAAAGAATATAGGTAAATCTTCAGTGATACTTAGACCCTATGCCCTAATTCAGTTCCTCCATTTTAGATTCCCTTCATACATTCCCCAATTGAGTAGAACTGGAAATGTGGCAGTTAAGTAGGAACATTCTCACCCCCAACTCACCAGACTTCATTTTTTGTTCCCATTGCCAACTGTTGTCAGGATCAAAATGCCACTCTGAAGAGCATGGTCCTCTCCAATCATTCCAACTAATAACCCTTGTTCCACCCACAGAAAGATGCCTGGAAAGTCTTTTGGAGTTGAAGACACAGAGTAGAAACAGTTGAGAAACTGAGGAGGTTATGATGGGCCAGGCCGGACATAAGTCCTGCTGTGCCAAGGCCCTCAGAGGCATCCTCAGTTTCCCAGGGTACTAAGTCCTGGTGTTCACAGAATCTAGCTTCCCTCCGGGGCCAGCCAGAGGCATGGTGCTGAGAAGAAGAGCAAAACTGAGTAGAACTCATGGGCTTGGATGGAGAGGGCAGAAAGCTGAGAATTTAGTTCCCCACTCCCCACTGTCCAGCCTGGAGCTGCTGACCAGAGATTGAAATAACTATCTCTCCACACAAACTTCCCACTTGCTTTCTGCTTGAAGTTGTTCTTACCTCTCTTACTCACAGTGACAAATGAGTCTGATCACTCTCGGTGACATCAAATTACTTTGCACCAGGCAAGGGTTCCATGACCTGACATAACCTCACATTACGTCCCAGAAATTTGAAGAAATACAGCTTTTTTAAAAGTGGCTGAAAGGAGGTAATTAGTAGCAGGCACCAAGAGCCTACCTACCCCACAGTAAGAAGAGAGGTGCGTGCGGATCCCGGCTCAGGGGCCAGAGTGCTCAAACTACGGGAAGGCAGCCTTGGAGCTGCAGGGCACACCAGCTAAACCGAATCCTTCGAATTCGGGGATTTGGTAGAGAAAATTAGCCAAAGCCTTTCACTCCAGACCCCACGTGGCTTCTTTAAGCCCTAATTATTTCCCTTCCAGTTCCCCAAAACCTCGGGAAAGGCTGACCAAAGTCCTTGCCTGACTGACTCCAGTCTCCAGGACCCTGTGCCTCTAGAGGACACTTTTTCTATGCCCTTATCTGTTTGTCCAAAAGACTTGTATGGGTTTGGAATCAGGAGGTCTTTAGCTGTGTGTAAGACAGAGAGAGAGACAAAAAAGAGACAGAAAGAGGGCTGAGAGATACATGTATGCACACATACTTACACATACATGCATACATACACATGTATACATGCATGCATACACACGGGAAAGAAATAATATTTTTATCGGAACTTAGTTTTCTGGGTTTCTTTTTTCTCCCTCTCCATCTGTCTCCTAAGTCTGCCAGTCTGGCCTCCTGCCTCTTCCCTTCCCGGTTCCAGGGCCCTTTCTCCTTCCCTCTCTTCCTTTCCCAAGCCTCATCTGCCTGTTCCAGTCCCTTCCCAGACCCCAGCCTCCTCTCGGATTCTGTCCAGTCCATATTCCGAAGAGAGCGGAGAAATTCAACAAAGGCCTCGACTCAGCCCTCTCCCTCCGCCTCCCCACCCCCATTTGAACTCAGTTGTGGTAACTGGAGGACGGTGGACCAAGGGCCAGGTTCCCAGGACACAGGAGGCAGTGGGGCCTCTCTGGAGTTTACACCCATTAGAGCTGGAGCTGTTAGGGATATTTATACGAAATCTGCGCCCATAATGTCTACTGTTGCTTCGTTTACAGACTCACCATTTGCAATCAACAGCCCCATTCAAGTGCCTTTAAGCGGCTGCATATTTAGTTAGCTTAGACCAGCCAACTATTTAACAAGACATCAGGAAAAAAAAGTAATTAAAGCGCCACAAACAGAGGGCATTTGAAACAATCCCATACACTGGAAAAGAAGGACTAACTAAGCACATTCACTGTGGGCAGGGGGTGGGGGGAAGGACACACTTGGCCGTGCTAGGCCATTTAGATTAAGGTTCTTTACTGGAGTTTTCTTCCTCTTCCTGTTTTCAAAAATGCCTCTTAAACACAGCCCCCCCCCCCCCCATGTTTGCTGGGGAAGGGTCCCAGCCAGAGGATTAGGGCCAGCAATGAGCTCGGTCACAACCGGCCAAACCGGCTTTACCGCTCAAAGAACGCCGAAGTAAAAGGAGAAGCTGGGTATTTTAAAAAATCAATCGCTGGTGCTTTATTTCTGAAAACGGAGGTTCACAAGGGTGGTTTTTAAGGAAAATCTCCTGCCCGCCTCCCTCCAAGTGATTATTTATATTAAAATCTCTTTGGCTTTTACCATTTTGGAGAGGAATTGTGTGTGCGTGTGTAGATGCGTGGCAAGCGTAGAACAGGTCTTCAAGCGAGGAAATCATAATTCGGTTTTTGATATCTGACCACATTTCATCTGAGGGCATCAAGAGAATTGGGGCATGGCTTTAATCACTGTGAAAGGTCCTGGGCAGAAACAGAAATGGCTGATTAAAGGCTGGACGTCCCCGGGGGAAGGGGTGGCGTAAATCCTCCGCCCATCAGGGTATAATCTTGATAAGGGGGAGCCTAAAGTGATTTCAGGCTAGGCATGAAGGAGCCTAAGATCCCCGGGGTTTGCCGGCCTTGCTCCTCACTCTCAGGGGGAGTCCCCTCTTTTCTCTGTTTCTCTCCAACTCTGGAGACGGTAACCGAACGACAGAAGCCAGGAGATAATATTCCTTCCACCTCCTCCTTAGACTCAGTTCTCCCCCACCGCCCCTTCTACGCACGGACACCCTATACTCCCACACCTTTTAGTTACCTTTTCTTTTAAAGAGTTTTCTTACATTTTCTCCACTGTCACAAATTAAGGCGGATGCTATGGGTGCTGGGGGGAGGTGGAGAATCCTCCCTCTCCACTGGCTCGGATAAAAACAGGTCCCATTCACTAGGGCCTCGAGTCGAGCGTTTAATGCCCTGAAAGCCTAGAGGAGAAAGGAATCCGACTTCGCCTCTTCACTGCCTTTCTTCCCACTATGGCTGGGTCTGTCCGGCTGGCTATGATTTCCCCTCTTTCCGTTGGCTTTCTCAACCTATAAAGCCAACATCAAAACCCTGAAACTCGGGCATTGACTAATGAATGAAGCGTCAGAGCTTCCCCTCGCACTGACCCGAGTGTAAATAGCCATAAAAACGAATATCGAAAGGTTATTTTTGTGGCTGAGCTTGGGTCCCCTTTTCCAAGAGCCAGCGCAGGGCACAGGAAGGTGTACAAAGGCAGCTTGAGCTGGGAGTAGCTAGTCAGCGGGTGCCCGAGAGGAGAGAGAGACCGAGCGCTGACTGAGGAAAGGAAAGGCGGGGGAAAGCGAACAGAAGAGATACTTGGCTCTGGGAGAGCCAGAGGTGCCCAGATATAGGTAAAGCCGAAGCAGGCCCCTGGCCTTTCGCGCGGGACAGGTGTATTGGCAGAGCAAAAGGCGAGAGGAGAAACTGTGGCACAATCCAGGCTGTTCCTGAGCGAACTCTGGGTGCTAAGTATGTGACCCAGCCCGTCTGACCAGTGGCAAAGAGATCCGCCTTGTACCTGGGAAGGAGGGTCGATTCCGCTCGTGCTGCAATTGTAGACTGCTCCCCTATGGGCATGCATGTGTGTATAGATATCTATTTATAGATATCTCTACACATATGTGTGTTGTGCATGTGTATGCATGCACGCATAATTATTACACAATATAATCTGCCAATAAAGCCATGATTACACCTTGGTGTGTGATTGAAAAGATCATACATTCAACTTGAACGTGGTCCCATTCGTGTATTTTTCTCAATTTCATTGTACATTGAGAACTTCATAGACTGGTTCAAGGATGTAGGGGCCTGTTATTATTCAATGGGGAGGGTCCTTAACTATTGCAAATGGCGTGCTTGTAGACGCAGGCCAGCCCTCACATCCCCTATCCGTAGAACTCCGGGTGTGTGGCAAGGGGGTTACCAAATTAGAGCGTGCCTTCTTCCATGTTTCTTTTTTCTTTACCTCACTCCCTCCCCCTCCCCCCCAATACTTTATATGCTCAAAGAGAGATTCTTAAATTAATTTATTAACAGTGCCTGGGGTGTCATGATTGTCTGCCTGCACTGGGTCAGGGCTCTGATTCCTGCGCTCTTTTTCTGAGTCCTGGGCAAATGCATTTATCTATCCCGCAGCAATGACACATTGCGCAGATGAGACGAGAGGGCTCTCGCCCATCTCTCTCTCTCTCTCCTTTCATTTTATTTTTTTTTTCGTTTCCTCCCCCCCATTCTTAAACTTTAAGGAATCCCCTGGGAGAGAACCGGCCCCTGTAACCAGGGGGTTACTTCTTGAAGTCAAGAACATACCGCTGAGGGAGGCAAGGAAGCCCACGAAGTTTTAAGTCGGGATGAGCCAGAAGGAGCAAGGCCACCTCAGCCTTCTTCAGCTCTTTCTGGGTTTGGGACCCCCTCCTGTTCCGTGCATTCTGGAAACGGAACTGAGCTTCCTTTTCCCTTCTAGATTTTCGGATCTCTTTCCTTCTGACTACCTGACTGTCTCCATGGTGGAAATGAGGTCTCGGGGGCCACCTCTACGGGTCAGGAAAGGATGGCTGAGCCTTCCTTCTGGGGAATTAAGCCCTTAGAGTTCAAGATAAGGGAGAGGGGAATCTAAACTCCAGACCGGGGTGGATGAGGTACAGTTTGCTTACGCCTTGGAATGCTTTTCTGTTTTCTAATTGCTAGTCCTGGACACGCCTGTCGCCCAGACGTTTCTGGCGTGGAGTGGACCATTTAAAGCGACCCCAGTGAAATCCAGCTCACTCTATAGTCAGGCTGTGGCAGGGCAGAAGGCGCGGGGGCCTTAGAAATTCGTGTGTGCTTTTCACAGAAGTGGGAAGAAGGTAGTAGCCCAGGGATCCTGCATCCAGGGAGAAGAATACACCCCTTTCCCCTTAGGTTCCTTGGCTTTGCTCCCTAGCTAGCACAAGGGTTAGGGACAAAACCAAGTGGCTTCCCACGTATTGTCTCCATCATTGACATTCACCCGGTCTGCGGGCTTCAGACAGGAAGATTGTATTTCCTTGAACCTCTCTCTAAACTTGAACTAGGCAGACATGCTCCACGGCCTTTATCTGAGAGGGTTAGTCAGCCTGAACGCAAGACTCTTTCCGAGTAGCCTTAGCTAGCATAGGGTGGCCTAAATAGTCGAAGAGCCGAGGGCTTCAGTGCACCCTAGATGGTGGAGATTACATCTCGGTAGCTGCCTTATCAACACCCCTTGGCTTCTACGACCTACCTATATACTTAGCTTTCTTTCGGGCTGAACCTATGTACCCAGCATCAACAGAACATCTCTTTCCTGGACTAAAGATCAAAGGCACTAGGAAAATACAGAAGACAGGGACCCCAAAGACAGGAAATTCCCCTGTCCCAACCTCTGGCCTGACTTAAGGCCCCCACCCGTTTCCTCCTCTACTCGATCCCTACCCTTGAGGTTTCTGCTGTTTGGTGACGCCGAGACTTGCCGTACAACTAGCCGGCAGAAAGTCGTTAATAGTAGTCTGTTTACACTCGGAAATTTCCCTTTCCTGTGGAGGAAAGAAAGCAGGGCCGTTGTGAGCTTCTCTCTTACCCGGGTTTGCCCAGGAGTAGGAGTAGGGGCGAGGTGGCGTAGGGTTCTGCATTCTCTGAAAGTCAGTTTGAAGTATGGCTGTCGCTTTCGACCTCAGTTGGAGGTACTGGCTTTGGGTTCGGTTTTGTTCTGCTCGCCTAGTCCCCAAAACCCGCACACCCCTCTCTTCAGTCCCTTGTTCCTTTTCTGTTTCTCGGTTCCAATCTCCCTTCCTTATCTGGAGAGTCCAGTCTCCATCTCCTCCAACCTCTACCCCAGACGGTGTTTTTTCTTCCAATTCTGCTTGTTTTCTGCTTATCTCCTCCTCTCCATGAGCCCTGCTGTGGATGGGAGAGGATTAAGACGATCTGCGAAGGTTCCTCGTCAAGCCCCTTAGTTACATTAGAAACATGAATATTCTGAAATACGGAGCGTCTTTACAACGTACTGAAGCGCGTTCATGCCCTCTGACCAGTGTGCAGCCAGGTATACAGCGACCGAATCTGAATCTGTGTGACTAGTGCTCCTCCGAGTTAGAGTGGGAGCAGGTACATTTCATTTGCTAATGAAAATTCAAGCGGACCACGAAGCAGTTTGTTTCTGGGTCCTAGGTTCTCTTCTTCTTGTCCAAGTTCTTTTCTCTGGGATAGCCCTTCGAGTCCGGGTCTTTGGGCTGCCGCCGCTCCCTCTTTGCAGGTTCATATCAGAGGGATTGGCGGCTCTTCCAAGCCTTTGGCTAACCCAGTTTAAGGTATAAAATCCCCCCCAAGTCCCAGACCCTCACCTCCGAAAAGCTGACAAAGAAGACTCGTCCCCATCTATACCTAGTCTCCTTTCTAGGAAAGGAAAGTAAGGGATGGCGGGTGAGAGCGGGGGTGGAGAGGATAGTACGGGAGGCTGCAGGCAGAGGCCACCCTGATGAGGTCAGTTTCGAATGCCAAGCTTTCCTGCACCCGCACCCTTGCTGGAATGCTTCTCCCCTTTCGGTTTCTGAGTCTCGGAGCCCAGGCAAAGACGGCCTCGCTTTTCGCAAGCCAGTTTCGGGGAGTGAGAATTCTCAGGTAAGGCTGAAAAACTTACACCAGTTCTGCAGGATATTATGACTCTTAGGGTTATCCAGGAACGGAATAGGACTCCTCCGCAGCACGCATTTATCCCATCCTGAGCAAAACCAAGGACGAAGCTGCGATTGGAAAAGTAAGGAGTCCTGGGCACAAAAGGTACTGTTTTAGTGGTTCACAAGAGGAAAGAAAACCAGTCACCCATCAAAAATAGATTTTGCTAAAAGACTTCTTCTAGTCCCCCTAAATTGATTTTTTTCTTTCAAAGTAAGATCCCACATGCCGGTATCTCTGCTTTTGTTGTACAAGAGAAAAGGACAGTGTCAGACACAAGAAGGATCACATAGCAGCTGTTTAGCTGTTTAATCTCGACTTTTGTTGTTCAAGAGGAAGCAAAAAAAAAAAAAAAAACAACCTATAAGGTTCCAATTTCCCCCTCAAACATACCAGAGAGTTTATTACCCACTTTCCCCCACAACCCCAACGGAGATCTTCTAATAACAAAGTGACTAGGCATCACCTACTTTTCTGAGTCTTTCCTTGATTTGTGGAATAATTTGTCTTTGCAATCGCAGATCAAGAAAAAGAGAAAAGATCTGCCTCTAGGAACGAGACAGCAGTTTGCAGATCCTGGGTTAGAGGTCAAGTCCAATCTAGAAAAAGATCCACTGAGCGCCTTGCATTCCATTCTTCCCCTCTTGGGTTTGTATCTAATCTCAAGGGCTAACCCGACCTTCAGACATTTTAAGAGCTAATGACGCCCGTAGGAGAAATCACTTTGTACTGCGATTCGGTCAATATGTTAACGTAACTTTTACTTGATTTCTCGCCTACATTATGGATTCTGTGCCTTTTAAAAATCTCTCTCGAGGCCTTGGCCATTGTATATTTGAGTTGAGAGAGGCAGAGAGCTAGTCAAATATCTGAATCATTTTATGAAGTTCCTCTTTCCTTCAAAAGCATTACTGTCTGCATTGTATCCGGGCGTTTTTCTTACTCTTAAATTCCCAAACTTAGAGTAGAGGGAACTCATAACCCGAAGGACAATGGAAGCAGAAATAGCGGTCCTTTCCCTTTCGGAAAAATGGCAACTTCTAAAATTTTGGTCAGATACGATTTGGAACCATTTCTGACGAGAGAGGGATCCAGAGAACCATGGCAGTTGACCTTGAGTCCACAACCAGCGCCGTCTCTGGCCTTTGGCTCGTTGGGGTCAAGAGAGAAGAATTTGGATCTCATCTCCACCCAATTCTTTTTTGAATCAACAATTGGCAAGTGATCAGAACGAAATCAAAATACCTAGAGTTGATATTGGTTGTTCAAGGTCCAGTGTGGTCGGCTCTGGAAGAAAGAGCGAATGGAACGGAAAGGTGTAATCAGGCAGTTTCAGGCAGGGAGAGTTCAGCAAGGGCACACACGGAGGCTCTTTTCCCCCTCCCCGCCAAAAAAAAAAGCCCACTCCCCCTGTAAAGAAGATCGAAAACAAAATTAGGAGGAAAACGTGCGGGAGGGGGTGAGAAAGTGAGAGGAGAGGAAAATCTCTGTTTTCAGGGATGCTGCCTTTGAACATATCAGACAGGGTCTTCAATGTTTGAGTGACAGGTCTCACATTGGCTAGACTGCAACTTTCAACTTGACCTTGGCCTCCAGCCGTGTCTGACCCGTATGTAAAACAGCTCTGCCCTTGGAGCCCCGAACTCTCCTCTCCCTTTTCTGTCTCTTCTCTCTTCCTGCATTTTACAATGAGACTCCGAAAAAGGAGAGTGGAAGGGAGAGGCAGACAAAAGGGCCCGGGTAGAAACACAAAAGTAACGCCTCTGAAGAAGGTCTCACAAGTCTTCAAAATTTTGGCTCAAGTAAGAGGAAGATGGGGAGGATAAAGAAATATTTGCTTGCAGCTACGGTCACCAGAGAGGAAAAACTAGGGAAATGACGGGATTCTTTTTAGTTGTTGCTTAAGTCGGTCCAAGCCAATGTGTGGAAATGAGACCCAGAAAAATCGCCGCTAACGCATCCCCTGCTCTCCACGTCCATCCTTTGAGCTGACAGATCATTTGTGTCTTCTTCTGAGAAAATGCTGGACTGGCACCCTGCCTAGGCTCCGGGACCTCCAAAGAAAAAGGGCAGGAAAATATGCTGCTCTCTCCCTCGCCCAGCTCTTCTTTTGGGTCGGGGTTGTAGCCACAAAGTCCGGCTGCTCTGTGGCTTTGCGCGTCTCTGTGAAATCCCTGAGATTTCATCAGGAAACCTTCGGTTTCGTTTGTAATATAAACTTCTTTGTCTGTCTGTCTAGCTAGTTGCCTGTTTACCTTCCTTCCTATCTATTCTTTCCCAAACCTCAAGGCCGGTCTCTTTGACCCTAAGGCGTCTGTAGATTTCTGCCCACCGAGCCAAAGTCGTGAAGACTCGAACAGGCCGGACCTTCAGCTAAAGGCCATCAGGGATTCAATCCCTTTTGCTTGTCTCTAATCTCTATTCTCTACGTCTACCTCAGAGCCTACGGCAGCTCGAAGGACCAAAGCCAGGGCCTGGCCCAAATCCTCGTCTGCAGGGAAAAGACCCAAGGCATCTTGGAGCTTACTAAGTCTGATGAAAAGAAGACCCAGGTCCACATCCTCAGAGCGACATTACTCAGGGTGGGTAGGGCTTATAGAATAGGGAGACAAGAGCCTCATCCGTATATGGGGAGGGGGAGGGGAAGGGGCCTGGAGAATGTTTTGGGGGACTATATTCTGGAATGTAGAAATCAGAACTGACCTTTCATCCGACTCCCCCCAAATGAGGGCGAAACCTGGAGGTTTCACCTCAAAACGGGCAGGCGAAAAGAAAACATTTAGGCCGCCGTTTGGACGATAGAAATCTAACCAGCTAAGAAAATTCTCCAGAGCCGACTGGCTTCTTCTTTCCTCCTTACGCTCCCTGCTCAGTGTAGCCAGTCTTTCCTTCCCAACCTATTTCGTTCCAGCCCACTCTGACTTAGGATCCCCAAGAAGGAGGCCTCCTCGAGCTGCGTAGGATCTGTACAATTGTCACCAGTTAGAGGATGGGAGACGTGGAGGGAGGGGGACGCGTGTTTGTGTGATAGCTGTGTTTGTGTTGGTTACAAGTCTTTCGAAGCTTTCGGAGAGTAGAGATGAGGACAGGGTGGAAGGGGGCGGGGAGGGCAAGCGTCTTTAGGCCAGGGCCACTACCATCCTGAGAGTTCTCATCTCCTAAACAGCTAGAGCTACTTAGTTGCCCAAGAGCCAGGTCAAACTCAGTTCGGGCGCAGAAAGGAGCCAACCACCCCATTCCCTGACCGACCCCCACTCCAAGAATGAACCTAGGAAAATAGCGGAGCTGTCCTAGGCCCAGAAAACGCCCAGTTCGCTTGGAGTGTTAACCCAGGAAGACATGCATCGACCGAAAAATCCACAGCGACAACACAACCCGGATAAGATCAAGCGAGTTCCCCGCCCGCCCGCCCCGCCAAGCCCCATCCTCCCAGAGTACCTGTCCCTCCTGCCCAGTCTCGGGAATACATTGGTACAGAAAAACCAACGCGGTTCTCTCACCTCCCAGACCCCTTCCTCCCTCTTCTAGGCCATCCCTCGTTGATGGGGGACTGCGGGGGAGGAGAGGGGAGGAGAAGAGAGGGGGTGGGGGAAAGTGGCGCCGCGGGGAGTCCAGCCCCGAAGGAGTGCGGTGGCTGGAACTGGGGGTAGTCTGGGACACTCGGGTCCCGAGCCTTTTTTTCCCTTCCCCCACTGCCCCGCGTTCTTCTTCCCTCCGTGGCTGTGTTATTGAATTATCCGCTTATCCGCGCCTGCTCCCCCCGGGGCCGGGAGGCTTGCTGCTGCGGCGGCAGCGGCGGCTCAGGAGCAGGAGCAGGAGGAGGAGGAGGAGGAGGAGGAGGAGGAGGCCCAGCCCCGAGCCCCCGGGAGCAGCCCTCTTTGCATATCACGTGGGAAGGAGCTGGTGGGTCGGACCAATGGGCGGACGCCTGGCGCGACCCCGCGGGGCGCGATCCGCCCCCCTCGCTCGGGCCCCGGCCCCGCGGAGCGCGCTCTTCACTTCTTGGGGGCTTTTTAAAACAGCGCCACTAGGGTCTTCTCCATGCGGCTCGGGCTATGACAGCCTCCGTGCTCCTCCACCCCCGCTGGATCGAGCCCACCGTCATGTTCCTCTACGACAACGGAGGCGGCCTGGTGGCAGACGAGCTCAACAAAAACATGGAAGGGGCGGCGGCGGCGGCGGCGGCGGCGGCGGCGGCTGCAGCGGCCGGGGCGGGGGGCGGGGGCTTCCACCACCCGGCCGCCGCCCACGCGGGAGGGAACTTCTCCGTGGCCGCGGCGGCGGCGGCGGCCGCGGCGGCCGCGGCCAATCAGTGCCGGAACCTGATGGCGCACCCGGCGCCCCTGGCCCCCGGAGCGGCGGCCGCCTACAGCGCCCCGGGGGAGGCACCCCCGTCCGCCGCCGCTGCCGCAGCTGCAGCTGCCGCCGCCGCCGCCGCCGCCGCCGCGTCCTCGTCGTCGTCGTCCTCGGGCGGCCCCGGGCCGGCGGGGGCGGCGGGCGCCGAGCCGGTCAAGCAGTGCAGCCCTTGCTCGGCCGCGGCTCAGAGCTCGTCGGGCGCCGCCCTGCCCTACGGCTACTTCGGCAGCGGTTACTACCCGTGTGCCCGCATGGGCCACCACCCCAACGCGCTCAAGTCGTGCGCCGCCGCGGCGCAGCCCGCCTCGGCAGCCGCCGCCGCAGCTGCGGCCGCCTTCGCTGACAAGTACATGGACACCGCTGCCGGCCCCGCCGCCGCGGCAGCCGAGGAGTTTAGCTCCCGCGCCAAGGAGTTCGCCTTCTATCACCAGGGCTACGCAGCTGGGCCCTACCACCATCACCAGCCCGTGCCCGGCTACCTGGATATGCCCGTGGTGCCGGGCCTCGGGGGCCCCGGCGAGCCCCGCCACGAGCCGCTGGGGCTGCCTATGGAGAGCTACCAGCCCTGGGCTTTGCCCAACGGCTGGAATGGCCAAGTGTACTGCCCCAAAGAGCAAGGCCAGCCTCCCCATCTCTGGAAGTCCACTCTGCCCGGTAAATGACGTCCCTCTTCCTCCTTCCGCGGCTCCACTCCGCTCTCCGGGATGGTGCCTCTGCTTGTCCCTCTCCCGCTTCTGGCCCTTCCCCAGATCCCCTTCGTACCCTCAACGCACCTCAGAAGCCAGCCGAACCTTCTCTCGTTCTCCATGCTCCCAGTCACCTTCTGTACCACATCTTTGCTACAGCCCCCTGCGGTTTTGCTTCCCACTTCCCATTTACGCCTGACATCCTAGGGGTGGGAGTGGGTTGGGGGTGCCCGAGCGGTAACTGAGAGGGCTCCTGATCGACCAAGGAGTGACCTGTGACCAAGTCTCCTCCCTCTGGAGCCCTTCTCCTTCAAAGTATAGTTCTCGGAGCACTTTGAGGAAATCATAGAGACATCCCACAGCCTCCAGACCATCCCCAACCTCTAATTTCTCTCCTCGATTTCTCTCAATAGACTGCAGTCAAGAGCTGCTCGTTTTCTCATAGGCCAGAGAACTAGACTGGAAGAAAACTGGGGAGGGGGGAGGTGATGTGGCAGCCGAATGTCTGTTGTCCTCAGCTACTAGACAGTCGCCCCAAGGTGGGCACCAATTAATTGCAGAGCATGGGCACTCCTTGAACAAGGATGAGCACCTCCTCTCATCCATCAGATAGCCAAGCTCTGCTGATTTTCCTTGAGGGCAAAAAGGAACGATTTCACCTCAGATTGATCCTTCCTCCTGTAGGACAAAGCGCCCGGGTCCAAAGGTGGCAAAGGTAGAAGTGGGCTGAGCAGGCGGTCTGGGAGTCAGACTGTTGCTCGTGCCATCCCAGGCACGGCAGGCCTGCTCGCTGGGTATGTAACTCGCCTTCTTTCTCTTTCTCTCTCCCTGCTGTATAGATGTTGTGTCACATCCTTCGGATGCGAACTCCTACCGAAGGGGAAGAAAGAAACGGGTGCCTTACACCAAGGTCCAATTAAAAGAACTCGAAAGAGAATATGCTACGAATAAATTCATTACTAAGGACAAACGCAGGCGGATATCAGCCACGACGAATCTATCCGAGCGACAGGTCACCATCTGGTTCCAAAACAGGAGGGTCAAAGAGAAAAAAGTCATCAACAAGCTCAAGACGACAAGTTAATGGATTTTTTTTTTTCTTTTAATGGAGAGAAGAGGCGACTTTTCTGCGGAAAGTTGCCGAACTCGTTGCCTTGCCTGCGTTCAGAGAATAATAATTAATAATAATGAAAACGATCAGAGGAGAGACAGTGACCCTCTTCTTTTCTAAAGAGATAGCTGTGTCTTTGATGGAACCTATGTTTTTTGAAAAAACAAAAACAAAAAACCTTGCGGTAAGAAACGGTTAAGACTTCACAGTTCTCCTGAAAGCCCATGCTGACTGTTAATGCCCAACTCTAGAACCCAAACGCCAACCCCCAAATACGCAATTTCAGATAAGTTACGCATTTACTGAAATCCTGTAAGTATTTATGTGACCTTTGCATTTTAGGACGCTCTCTTAAACAGAAAATGAAAGCTGGTGAAATTCACGAGGTCAGGGTCAACATCTGCCTTTATTAAAAAAAAAAGTTCCCCCACATTTCCGATCCCAGTGTATGTGGGATGGCTGCTCAGGTAACTAAATCCGAGTGCAAATGTCCACTCGCTGGATGGTAAAGCTAATGCGTTTATTTTATTTTTTTTATGTATAGACAGAGAGGAAAGAAGGTACTGGAATCGTGAGGGCAGAAATATCAGGGGAGGGGAGAGGGCAGGGAAAGAGGCAACATTGGGGAAGGAAGATTTCTAGTCTGGGGGTGAAGACAGTCAAGCCAAGTTCTGAATGATAGGAAGTAAATACCTGCTTAGAAAAATTCTTAGAAGCGTTCTTAACTGCTGCTAACAAGCAGATTTCGTGGCATTTGGACTGGATTTCCTGCCCTTCCAAAGCCATTGATTTTCCAAAGGACTCCACATCTTTTAATCCGCCTTTGCTCTCCCGAGACACCTTCTAGCCTAATCCTGTAACGACCACCAAACAACATCACAATTCGGAAAAACAAACAAACCAAAAACGAACCTTCCAACTTTTGTTAGACCATGGATAGAGTATTGTTAGAATTGGCCTTTTCTATTTGACGAAGCTTTTTTTCTGGAGAAAAAAAAAGTGGGGGCTAGAAAACTCAGAGCCGAAATCCATTCTTGCCCCCCAGAAATATTTTGATTTCTATAGCCTATATTTTGATCATTTAAGTAATTAGTTTTTTTCCTTGTTTATCATCTGTTATGAGACCGCATTAGGCAGCGTTAGGGATTCGTCTTACAGCACCTTTTTAATCAATCAGTTATTTCAACCAGCACATTAGACTTGTTCTTATTCACTATTAAAAAATGCTATCTTGTAAATAAAGACATTCAGCGCACTGTGAACGATGTATCTGTGCACCCTCATTTTTTTTATATTTCTACTGAAAATGAAAAAAATTCTAAGATATGTAGATAGTGATCTAGTGATGTTTATTCTGTTAATAAAATAGTCACTGCCATACAATCTCAAGGAAATACTCTTTATTTCCCTATCCTGGACATGCGCTACGTGGAGAGTGAAGACTCAGCTTTATCTCATCTTTTCAAGCTAGGACCCTTCTTTTCTATTCTCAATCCAACTCACATTCTTGCTATAAATTTTTGAGCAAAGGGCGAATTCTCCCTATCTCTAGATTCAGTCAGACGAGAAATGCTTAGAGAAGGTTAAAGTGTCAGGTATTTTGAAGTGGGGCGGGGGTGGGAGAGACGAAAAGAAAGAAGAAAGGAAAGGGAAAGAAATGGTCTAAATTCCCAGGCTTTCGGTGAAAAATGAGAACCAGTTGTGAGTATCAGAAATGCCAAGGCCGCCGTATTTTAAGGTCTTTTGTTGGGTCTGGATGTGTCTAAAAGTGCAGGTTTTGATATTTGTTTCAATGACAAGGCTAGGAAAAGCTCTAAACCTTGACCTTGACGAAAAAAGACAATTTGTGACCTTGACTTTTGACAGCTCATGAATCGGCCTCTTTGGGATTGGTGGATCAAGGGCGCCACCTGGTGTTTCAGCGAATTGTTGTCATTCAGCTTGTCTTCATAGTCTAAAGCTGCTGTGGGTGGGGGGAGATGGCATGGAGAGACGATGAATTCGAAGTAGATGCTAGGGCCTTTTCTATGGCAGTTGTTCTTTTGCGGGGTGGGAGTGTGTGTGTTGGCTCCAGAAGAAGAAAATGTAAACAGATGCAATTACATAGTTTTGTGAATACTTGCCATTTGCATGGATACGCTCAACATTTTTAATAGAGGTATCTGCCACCAGGTTTGGAAATATTTTGTAAATGTTGTATCCAGTCAAAATGTTGTGGGCCAATGTTGGCAATTTGTGATGATTCCTGAAGTTGAGGGAATCATCTGTGGATGCCTCTGCTTTAGATGATACAGAATCTTCTTTAAAACTTCTAATAATAATAGTCACTGCAAAGCTCAGTTTAGGCCATTTTAATAATGCTTCTTTTCTGCCATGTCAGAAGTACATGGATGCATTTTCAAAGCTGAACATGTTTGTTACAGTACAGGAGGCCTCCCTAAATAACCTTCCTTTCCTTCCCCTCGACTTCTAAGGTGGTCTACCACCCTAATTAGAATTATTGGGGAGCTTTTACGGCAAATAAATAAAGGTTTTAGATGCCTTGCTAACTACAGACTTCTAGAATTACATTCCAGAAATTCAAAGAATCCTACCTCTTTAAAGGTCAATATGGAGACCCTTCTAGATTTCAGAGCTAAAGATCTGACCCTAAGAGTCATTCATAGGAAAAGTCCATTGGAGGCCCAGAAGTTGAGTATTATTTTGCTAGCATGCAGTTATGAGGTGAAAGCTTGTGATACTTGTTGGGTTTTCAGAAAGATGTGCATATATTATATAAATAGATAGAATGTATTTACATATGAACACACTCATATGTCCATATAGGTATTGTGTGCATGTTTTAGATATGTACATGCACACACACATAGGACTTTACATTCAGACTTATTGGAAAGTTTGGCTTCCTATTTATTATTGGAAATAGGGCTTCAATAATGACAATGAATTAGAGAAGGCTAATAATAATAATAACACTTCAATAATAATGAAAACTACTCTATCATTGCAAGGAATAATTCGGTCTTGTTCAGTTGTGGTGACACAAACACAAACACAAACAATTCAGGAAACATCTCCCTCTGTTGTTCCTAGCACCACCAAAAATCTGTACCTTCTTCTTTACGATGCATAATTATACAAAGAAAATGAAAGTCTTTCTCCAAACCTAGCCATCTTAAAAATTATTACCAGAGTAAATCGAGGAAATGTAATCCTATTCTGGATACAAGTGTTTTCAAGTGTTTTTTTTTTTTTTGAGACAAATGATCATAACCTACCACAGCTTTCTCCATACATAAGCACACCCCCAGTATATTTCCCAATGTAACTGCACCTCAGGGGCATCATAGATCATCTACGGACTCTTTGGGAAAGCCACAGAGCCTCTCTCATTCCTTCACTGTGTTTGTTTACTTGTAGACATGTAGTCAGGGAAACTTCTGTTGGTGCAGGGGTATTAATTTCTAGAGAATGGAGTAATTTGCTAATTATCCGGCTTGGGAGGCTGGCAGGCAGCAAGTGAAGTGACCTCAGGGGCTCAGACTTCTAAGGCCAGATACTAGCACCCAGTACTGGCTCCTTCCATCTTGTTTTCTAAACCCGTCCTTACAAGGAGACATGTACCCTTCAAAGACAACAGATTAGTTTGGGGAATGGAGGGACTGACAAGGAGGCAGATTTTTATGGTTTGAGAGGTGCTGCCATGATGTTGATGGTGTTCCTTCACTCCTCTCTTATTTAAAATGTTTATTAATCTGTGAGATAATTGATGGTGGCTGCCATGGCTTGTGGAGCCCTGACATGGACCAACAGAGCAGAGAGAGCTGAGTAATGCCCAGGCAACTCTCTTTTCTTCTCTTCCTCCTTCTCCTCTTCTCCTCCTCCTCCTTCTTTTCCTTATTCTCCTATTCTTTATACTCCTCCTCCCTCCTTTTATTTTCCTCCTCTTTTTTCCTCTTCCCCTTCTCTCTCTCTCTCTCTCTCTCTCTCTCTCTCTCTCTCTCTCTCTCTCTCTCTCTCTTTCCCTTCTTCCCTTCTTCACTTCCTCCCTGAAGCCTCCTAAAAAGCAAAGCAGAAGGGCTCTGAACGCAGCTCGAAAACTTTTGTAACATTGACTGACACTAGCTTTGGGCTAGCACCGCTGCGACTCCGCCGAAAAGTCTTTTAGATTGAAAAAAACAAACCAAAGCCCGTATACACCCAGAAGAAACTGGCCTATCATTAGTGATTAACGCTAGGCCCGTTAACCTTCTTTATTGCATCAGGGTTTTTATGTAATAGAGTTTATTAAAGGCATTTCACAAAGAGAATTTGTAACACTTCGCTATGTGCATTCCACTGCTGTTTACGCACAGTCTGGAGTTTTTAAATAGACCTATTTTAAATTGCAAAGCACATACACACACAAAAAAATGTGAAATGGGAGACCCGTTGGGGGAAAACACACGAACACACACACACAAACTGAGATTCGGCTCAGAAGGTCCTCTAAAGGAGGAGGGAGCAGACTTTCGCAAAAGTGAGATAGGCTGAGTGCTTCTGCAGCTTTGCCGAACAGTCAATGTGGTTATATTTGCTGATATTTTCTGCAACCGACCTCTTCAGCCCCTTTCTGTTCTCTGCATCTTTCCACCGTTTCCCGGCTTGTCTGGAGCGGAACTAGGGCTTCGGATGCCACTCCGAGCCCTGGGGAGTCTTTCTCTCCCTCCCTCCCGGACCTCGAAGATGGAGGCTTAAGACCTGGTGCTACCATTGATTTATGCGCATTCCTTTAAAGTTGATCGAATGCGTGTCAACAACCCGGGACCTGGCGGAGAAGCCGAGAAATGCCCAGCCGGTCGCTCACGTCCCATTTTTCATAAGCAAAGATGCAGCCGATATCCGAGAGGCAGGGAGAGATTTATGCCGCGCTCCCCGGACAGGCACGCCAATTAAGTTTTCATCTGCTCCGGCCAGCGAGTAAATAATAGGCTGCTTAATTCCTTCCGAAACGGGAAGGGCCCCCTTTGGCAGGCTCGGCACCTTCTCCTCAACTGCTTCTACCTACCGGCGATGCGGGCAATGATGGCGCGGCTTGTTTGTTATTTCAATTTGCCATTAAAAAAGAAAAAAAAAATTGTGAGGCAGTAAATATTCTTCTGCCCTAAGTCCCTCTAGTCAGGCTGGCCCTGGCCTCCCTCGGTTGGTCTGCTTACGGGTACAGACCTGGCGCTGCAGAGCCATTGCCCAACGGGAGCCGAGGCGCAGGAAGCCAGATTTGCAAACGCCTTTCTAGGAGGAGCAGCCCCTTCCCCCATTTCAGAAGGTCCAAGCAGGTCAGGGGGAATAGAGGCAAGATGGAGGAACCAAAGAGGTGGTAGTTTGGTCAAGGATCTGTCGCACACATACACACACACCAGGCTTTTCTTTCATTTCGGACGAATCCCGGGTGCAGAGCGAAAAGTCCTAGGAAAATGGTACCTGAAGACAGACCCCTCGATCTTGACAGTAGTTCTAAGCATGGGAGAATCTGAGAGAAGGGTGGTGTGTGATGTGAGTAGAAGGTAGGCTGGGGCGGGGTGTACCTGGAGCGCTGGCATCGAGACTGGTTTTGGAGGTGTGGGACTGGGGGGGCCTGCAAGGGTGCCGGCTCCCAAGGCTTGACTAGGCCCTCCCCGACCCTAGCCCTAGACTTAGGCTGGCATTCTCAGTTGATGTATGCTGACGTCACTGCAGCCTTGGAGTTGGGTTCTGAAAGATTGGATTAATTAGGGTGTTGTTCGAGGAGGATGGACACAATAAAGCGGACTGAATAGATTGTATGGGCCCCCACCCTCACCAGGCCCAGGCCCCCAACAAGAGAATAAGTAGGTATTTAAACGCTCTCCATCTTAATTCTTGGCAGAGCATAAGGCGGTTTGCAACGGGAAATAAAACTTGACAGCGACATATTTCCTAAAAGGAATTCTAAGACTGGCTGAAAAGAAACTGTGTTTTTCTCCCCCAAATACTTCCGCTGGAAAATCCTGTATTTGTTTAGGCACTGTTCGGAGTTCTGGGGGTTCTGGGTTCCCTGGCCCTCCTGTGGAGCCCCTGCCGGTGGAGGGTGGCCCTGGGAGTTGTCTGCGACCTCTCCAGCGGTTCAGAAGGGCTGCCTGGAGAGCTAACGGCAGTCAGAGCTTTCCTAGAACTCGGGCTCCAGGCCCAAGAGGGCCTTTCTTAGGCCTGGTGATTAGACACTGAAAGCCCAAGGCTAAACACAGGAGCACGCTAATTCTCAAGTGTGGGTGAGATTTGTTCTGTTTTAAAGGACAATGCAAAAACACCATTAGGAGTGTGTCCCTCAGTGTCAAGGCCTGCGGCACAGTCCCTTTCTGAAGGTTGAGTGTCCTTGGGACTCGGAGGGGATAGTCCCCAGAATGATTTGAGAACAGGACTGAAGTTTTGACTATCTTGCCTTTTTCTTCTTCCCCCACCCCAAGCCAGGGACCCTCATTTCTGGGTCTAATGCTGCAGAACACACTGTGTGTTCCTTTAGTGATGGAGGGTACGGAGAGAGGAGAGGTCTGTGAGTGGTTAGTTTAGGAGTAGTAAGGGTAGCTGCACTTCAGGTCTGGCTAGGCTGGGGGGCGGAGGAGACTGCTCTTCTCCGTCATTGTTGCCCCAGGCTCTCAGGCTGGGTGGCGACTTTACATAAAGCCTGGGACTGGGAGAAGGCTATGAAGCTGGAGGTAGTGGAGCAGGGAGGGTAAAGTCTCGTTTACCCAAAACAGGCGGACAGGAATAGGGACTGTACCGATCGCTATTGGGTGGAATAGCATTGGAAAGTTCCCGAGATAAAGAGGCATCTCTCCTCCGCCCTCCTTCACTCCCCCCCTCCCTCTCCCTGCCCCCCTTCCCCCCGTAGCGTGAAAGAAAGCGCCCTCCTCAGCGGCGTAAAGGTCAAGTCCTACTGCGCGCCTTCCACGGTCATGTCTGTGGCCAGGCCTTCTGCGTGCTGGAAGAGAGTAGAGAGAGGGGGGCATTGGCCTCTCCAGAGCCCACCCTGGACTCTGGGGGTGGGGGGAATGAAGACGGCGGCTGAAACGCTCCAGTCTTTCTTTGTGACTTTGTTCTCTCTCAGACTTGTTAATTCCTGGCAAAATGTTGAAGGCGAGCAAACCTGGATGCTTGGAGTACCGACGTGGTTTTTATTATTGTATTTTTCCTTTGGGAGGGGCTTGTTCTGCTTTGAAAACCGTCTATCTACATGCTTCCCTCCCCTCCCTGACGATGAAGTGAAAGAAACAAACCCAGCGGCTGAAGATGGCTGATCGGCCTCTCATCCTCCCTTGGAGGGGGAGGGGGATGAAGAGGGGGAGAGAGAGAGCATCCGTGGATTATGGGGGCTAAGGAGGTACGCAGCCATTGCCTCAGGACCCTGAGCCCTCTCTGCAGACTTCTGGACACTATGTTGACACCAAGGACCGGCCACGTCGAGCATGAAGTCTCCAGCAGGGTAAGAGTCTAGGGAGAATGAAGCTTTTGAGGGTGGGGAGGGGGTGGCACATGGCTCGCGGTTTAGAGGGGGACTCATTAAAAGACAACAGTGCCGTCGATCTGGATTGAGATCATGTCTGGAGACCTCCCGGGCAGGCTGGGGCCTGGGCAGTTTCTTTCGGATTTTTTTTTTTTTTTGCTTCCTCTTTTCCATTTGTAAAATTCAGGCTGGTCTGACCGAGTTTGCCGAAAGAAGGCTAGGGCTTAGGCCCCGGGGGCCTTTTAGGTAGCCAGATTGAAAGCCTAAATATGGGCAGGGGAAAATGAGGCCAAGAGGGCCTGCAAGTGGGAAGGAGAGATGACTTGTGGGTTGGGGAGGGCTACCTCCCTTCTTTGGGTTTCGGAAGCCCCTCTGATGCACGATTCCCTCCCCCTCCCCCTTTTTTGCGTCTGCTAGGTCCTGAATCTCAGCGCCAGGATTCTGAACCCTGGAGACCTTGAGATGGGGCTTAACCAAGTCTTGCATAGATTCATGATGGTGTTTTGGGCAAAACTCTCTTGTCTCTCCTTTATCCATTCTGGCAAAAAACAGAAATGAAGGGTGATTGCCAGGGCCCAGAGCGTACCCCACAGCAGGCCGACTCTCTTCGTGCCGCCGGCCTGTTCCTAGGGCGCCTGTGGCTCAGAAATACCTCGCCTGCGTTTTTAATCGCGTCTGCCCACCCGCTGTTCAGCCTTATCCCCGCCACAGGTAATGATTGGCACATGTCTAAAGCAAACCAGACGGCTCAAAATGAATCCAAAGGGGCCCCTGGAAATCATTGTTGAAAAGGAAAGAAAAGTCCAGAATCTCCCTCCTCCTACTATATACACACCCCCATCTGTTCACTGCTAACGGAGGGAAAGGATTTTGGGTTGTGTGCACTTAGGCAGTCTGGGGAGTTCTTGGGGAGACCCTGAAGCGATTAGGCCAGGCCGAAGCTCGTTAGCTCAAGAGCCACATCCTGATTTTCGTTACAACCAGACTGTAATGTGGACTATTGCCCACTGGAAAGAATGTCAGTCAAGAGAAACCGGAATTATGGAGGGGGACAGAGAACCGAAAATGTGCTCCCAAAGAGATCTTCCCCCTCATCCTATCACGCACACACACGCCCAACAATGTACCTCCAGGGTCAGCCTTCCCCCCAATATAGCAGAAACAGAGACAATGTATCCGAAACAGAGGCTACTCTTTATTTCTATGGGGAGCAGAGGGGAAGCAGAAGCAGGAGCAGAGCAAGTCCCGGTTCAGGGCGGAGCTGGGGCCGCTGTAGCTGATGACCAGCTACTGTCCTTCCACTAGGGCCTGAAAGGCAGAGACTAGCTTTCTTCCTTAGAGAACCGGGCTGGCTAGGCTGGGACAGAGCCCCGAACAGAGTTATGGGGGGTAGGGGTGGGAGGAGAACCCCTAACTTGATAGGGAGAGTCCTTCCTCTGGTCTTTAGAAGTGCCTCCAGGCTAAGCCAGACTAAGTTGACTCCAGATGCATTCAGGAGATGGGTGCAGAGGAAACTGACCCGTTCTTGATTAATAAATGCCAACAAAACCAGGTCGAAAGATAATCCCTTTGGAATAGTTATTCGACACAAATCTTCTTGAACCAAAGGATACAGGGAAGATTGGGACCTGAAGCAACTCAAGTAATGCTCCTTGGAAGAATTGCCTATTTGATCTCCTCCCTGGCCCCCAACTTCTGACATCAATGAGAGTAAAACTAATTCTCAAAGGGATTTTTAAAAATGCTTCTTTCCTCCGGAGTCAATGATGGGAACCTGGAAATATTAACCAGATTTTGCTCCCAAACGAATCAAGAGACTATATGCAGAGATAGAGGAAACAGGATTTGGGATTCTTAGGGTGTCCATTAGGTTATTATTCATAGGATATTGGTGGCAGGAAAGATTTAGAATAATTAATAGGTATCCATCCACCATTAAGGTGGGTATTATTCTTGTGGTTGTTATTATTATTTTTTGAACTACTGG
The DNA here is from genome assembly GCA_028646515.1 of Pseudochirops corinnae. NCBI lineage: Eukaryota > Metazoa > Chordata > Mammalia > Diprotodontia > Pseudocheiridae > Pseudochirops > Pseudochirops corinnae. The sequence continues at coordinate 538,728,702 of CM053585.1, forward strand.
TTTGATCAGAACAAATACCAAGTCAAGCCCATCTGAGTAGCAGTGGGGAAGGAGCCAAAGGCGATGTGGCCTCTGGGATTGTGAGCAGAGGAATTGAGAGTGGGCCGGTGGCAGAGGGATGGGCACAAATTCTTCAGGTCACCTGGTGGTGATCATGGCTGCTTTATCGAATTTTTGCACTCTTAACAACAAGCAGCAGCTGAGCTCTGGAACAGGAGAAAGGAAACTATGGGTGGGCTTATGTGGCCCCTCTTGGATTGAATATTGGGGGGTGGGCTTCCTCCAACACACCCACACATATATATCCAGCAACTTCCATAGAAAACTGAACTGCACTCTATTAGCCAGAGGAACCATCCCCCCCCTTTTAACCATAGCTGCAGGTCTCAAATATGAGAGACTAGGAACTTCTCATTCCCTTAAAAAAAATAGGTTATATATTTCTTATGTATATATGTGTGTGCGAGCCCACATATATATATATATATATATATACATATACAGGTACTAAAATATATTTTTTTCTCCGAGATTCCAGAAATCCAAGATACCTTAGAAACTGACTTTAGCAGCCAACATCCTGAGGCCATTCATTCTAGATGTTTCTTCTCTCCACCAACAGTTGCCTGTGGAGTCTTGCACCTGTATGAGAAGACAGAGAGAAATGAGTTAAGGCATTAGTTTTGTAGGGGCCATTGTTTGTTTCTGGATTTGGTCTTTTTCGGGTTCTTTGAGGAGCTTGAAGGAGGGAATAGAGGGGACAAAGCCATCTAGACAAGTCAAAAGAGAAGACAAATCCTTGGTAGTTGGTATAATCAAATTAATTTCCAAAACTGTGACAAAAAAAAAAAGAACAAAAGGAAGAGGAAATAAAGAAAAAAAAGATTCCTTGATTATCAGGGAAGTGGCTTTATTGAATCCCTCCCTGCCCCACTGTCCCAATCTCACTCCAAGGTTGATTCAGTACCTCTTTAGCCATTTACAAACACACACACACACAGACACCAGCAAATGCAGACAAGGAGTAGGCTCCAGCTGAGTCCCAGAACCTCCAGTCCCTTTCTCCCCCCCCCCAACTCCTCCTCAAGCTGGACTAGAATCTGCAGCAGGTCCCTGGAATAGGAAGGAAACGAGGAGAAGGAGAGTGGCAGAGTGTTGCTTTGGGAAAGACTTAGATCCGGCTTTCCAAGGACAAGCTGAAGTGTAACTGAGGGTAATGACCGTCTGTATTGGTCTAGAATCCAGCGGGAAATTGCCCAGCCCTAGTAGCTCCCCCTCCCCATTCTTTTGTGCCCATGTTCCTCTTAGTGGGGAGCCTTTGGAAAGCCGATCTTTCGAGTGGCCATCCTTCTTCCTTGGCCATCCGAGGAAAGGAACTTGGGCAGGAGACTGTGGCCCGAGGAAGGCAAAGCTGAGTAGGAGCTGCACGCATCCGTGTCAGCAGGACTGGGCTTGCAGAGAGGGAGGTTGTGTGCCGGGGGTGGGGAGAATCTGACTGCGGAGGGGGATTGAAGAAATTAATGTCCCAGCTCCAAGAAGGCGGCCGAGCTGAGACCCAAGCGGATGTTTACATTGGGCTGAGATTTCATAAACTGGATGTTTCCTTGCACCTAAAATGGGTCCGAAGGGGTGACTTCAGATTTCGAACAAGCCCTGACTTCTCCTGAGCCCAGATCCTGGAGGAGAAACTGCCTCGGTGTGTTGCTAGTGAACAGGCCAGAGAAAGGCGAAAAGTGTCAGCCTTTGTGGTGGAGAACGGCCTCGCTTTGAGACATGTCCTGTCTTTCTCGTGAGGAAGGAAGGAAGGATGAAAGGAAGGAAGGGGAAGATAGAAGAAGGGAAGGAGAAAGGAAGAAAATATCTCTAAAAGGGGGTGGGAGAATCGGTGCGATAAGACCCCAAATCAAAACCAGGTGTATATTTCAAAGCCAGACTAGTGTGTGGACACTGGGGACTTCAGAGCAGCATAAAGTACATCTTTCCCTTTGGTCGCTCGCCTCGGGAGCCCACCCACCATATAGCAGCGGCCAGAGGATCCCCGTTCTGAAAAGAAAAGTCTGAGGCGAGCGGGCCAGACACATCCAGCCAGCCAGTTCTGATTGGAATTGCTAGCCCAAGTTTGGAGTATGAGGACGAAACGGAGTCCCAGTTCTCCACCCACCTCCCAACCTTCCTCTAGCCCACTGCCCACCAGTGGCGGTTGCCCAGCTACAGAGAGGCCAGGGAAACTGGACAACAGCAAGAGCTCCCAGCCTGTATCCTCCGCCAAGTCCAAGGCGAGGGTTTGGTTTGTTTTTCCGGCCAGCCCCGCTCGTTATTCGTTTCCGCATTTCCAAGTCGGCATTGGATCACTACTGTCCTAGGTGACTTGGACGCCTGCACATGTGGCCTCTTTTATCCCCCTTCCCTCTTTTCTGCAAAAATGTGTTTCGCCCAAAAATGCATCCAACAGAACCGGAAGTCAACCCTCCCAGAGCCGTAGGGACCTTGAAGTTTTTACACAACAGCCAGAAGGAATTTTGCCTTTGCCTCTGCCCATCAGAAGCACGAAAATCCAAATATCCGGACTTCCTGGCTTTGTTTTCCTTCCTCAAACGGAATTTTTAGGCACTCTACATAAGACTCTTGAGAAACTCCATGCTGGCCAATAAAATTAAATAAATCGAGTGCGAGATAAGAGATCGATCTCCTAGGTTGACTATCATCCCCTTGTGCGAAAACGCAGCTTTCAGAGACCAGATCGCCCTCACAAGTGTTAGAGCTTCGGTTCTACCTTACCTGGGAAAGCTTGGAGAACCTGAGAAAAGAGACCTGATGTGCCCATGTTCTTGCCTGCCCTTTCCATGTCCTCTGGCCCTCTCCCGGAGCGGAGACAGCCTTGTGCCCTTGGATTGGGCCTCCTACAACAGTTTCAGACAGGCAAAAAGCAAAGTCAAAATCGACTGCCCCCGCCTTTCCCCTGGCAGCCTGGGGCCTCCTCTAGCCACCCTCCTTCACCTCTTCCCCAATAATGAATATTCTCTCCTGTTTGTAAAAAAATGACCAGAACAGCCAGCTCCCTCTCTACCCCAGTTATCTCCCGCCCAGGCATTTCAAGAAGGCTGGGAGAGTAATGAGTTAGGTTTCATTTAACAGCATATAAAGCTGTGGACAGGACTGCTCTGACTGCCCGGGTTGTTCCCCCTTATTCCCTTACACACTGCCTCCTCGATCCCAGCCTTTCCCACCAGCAGTCTCAAAAGGTTTGCCATCGAAGTTTTGCCTTTCCTCTTCCCTTGGGTTTCAAAGACTTTTCTTGGGACAATTCTGCTCTTGGGAGTTCATACATGCGCCATTCAGAGCAGTTTTCTTAGAAACCACTGCACCCCACCTCCAGCCTGTCCCCAAAGTCACAGTCAGGCCCCCTACTCAGGCCAGTCACCCGGCCTCACCTTCACCCTCTCCCCTCTCATTCTAAGCAGCGAGATCCCTGAAATCGCTTTTGTTTCCAGTACATATCCTTGGGGGTAAAGGTGAAAACCCGCCCCTTTGCCACGATGGGAAAAAAAAAATATGGAGCTGCAGAAGGTAAACCTAAAGCAAATTGACACCTCATACCAACCTTTTTGGGTCATTCTTCCCTCTAAGGGGGGGAGGGTGCAGTTAATTCAAAAGGGACAGCCAGGAGTTGTGGGTAGGGTGGCGCATCCATCTCACTGCTGAGCACCGCAGGTTTGTCTGTTCTACCCCAAGCTGAAGTTGACTGCCAAAGGGCCATAAAGCCGGAGGTCTGTCTAGAACAGTTTTCGGTTCTCCTAGACGTCCCGTGTTCAATTATGGCCTTAAAAGCCCTCATACAAGTGCAAGAATAGGTTTGCCATCGCCCAGGGGCGGGGCGAAGCCTGCGATGGTGGCGCCTTTGTTATCTCAAAGTCACTGAGATCCTTCAGACAGCCCTTTTGTTGAAGGGAGGGGGTGGGTGGGTGAGGGAGTGGGGGGGGGGGGAGAAGGTTGTATTTTTAATATCGAAACCTCAACACAGGAAAGAAAAAGGGAAAAACCCTAAATCTCCACAGAGGTACGATTTTCTTTGCTTCCCCCCCCCTTTCCTTTTTCTGAGAGTAAGTGAAGGAGAAGATACAGCCGAAGAGCAGGCAGGAGGCAAACGCCGTAACAATCTTGGAGTTTCCTCTGGAAATCCACGTTATTCCCTTGAAACGCAATCTCTTGCTATAGTTCTCAGATCGAGAACTTCCTTCTTCCTTCCCCTCAGCCGTGACCCTCCCCCGTCCCACCCATTCATTTATCCACCTCCACCCAAGCAACTGCGGATAGAAATGGCAATCTGGGAATGATGGAATTATCCCGAATTTTAGCCCGCCAACCTTAAGAATGGGAAGTTCTTGCCGCAGACCCTGATTAGAGTTCGTTCAATGACGGTGTCCGAGGGATGTGATTTGTGAGAAGTAATCCTTGAAAAAAAAAAGCGTATAAACATAAATGCTAATAAATTAGTTTACTCCACTACAAAGCAATTACTGGGTATTATTGATATTTATGGCAGGTATTCAAATGGAATGGTGAGCCATCATTGGGCGAAAGTACATAATGAGAATATTTCTTTCCCGGAGCAAACATGATTAGATTTGTTATTAAGTCAGTTACAGTCAGTTCAGCAATAAATAAAAAAATCGATGTTGACATTTAAATACTGGAGATCCTTGAATTTAGGCTGCAAATCTCCTCCCCCCCCCCCCCATATGTAGATACTTTTGACCTCTGGAAGTGGGAGAGGTGGAATGGCAAAAGGTTAGCCCTTTTCCTATTTCGGGTTCCCTCTGGTACCTTACCCCTGAAAGGGCCAGGAAAAGAGGGGTGGAAAGTAGAATCAATTCCTGAGCACCCCGACTTTTGCAGCACCCTTTGCGGCTAGCTGCCACAGCCACTGATTTTCCTCTCCCTCTTCACCCCTCCAAAGCTGGGCGGTTGAATCAGGCAGAACTGCCAGAATTTTCCTCCACTTCTTTTTTTTTTCTCCCTTTCTCTAAAGCAAACAAGAGTTAGGTTGTCAGAACAGCCACTGGCGTCTCTGCGTCTCTGTCTCTCTCCGACTATCTGTCTCTGACTCTGTCTCTGTCTCTTCTCCTGTCTTTCTGTGTGTCTCTGTGGCTCTCTGTCGGTGTCTCTGTCTCTGTCTCTCGTTCAGCTGCCTCCTTCCAAAGATGCTATGTTGGCTCTCCCTCTCTTTTCCTTGGTATTCCTCCTTCTGTGGGGTGTACACTGAGACTTTCTAGTCCTTGCCTTGCTCAACTGCTGCTGCCTACTCTCTCTTCTCTTTCAAGCAAAGGGAGGCAAAGCCTTCACTGAGGTTTCAAAGCCAGAGCCTCCTATTCTGTTCCTGCGAGCACCCATTCCCCCAGCACCCCTTGCCCAAGTTTATCTGGGTCTGCCCGCTGTGGAGAAGCGGTGGTTAGTGGGTAACTGAGCATCCATCCAGTCTGCTCCTGGAAAGATCCTTGGAGGTCAATTCCCATTAACTAGACTGGTGGCAATTAAGCAAGACTGGAAGTGTTTGTGGAGCCCGAACTTGCTTCATGATCATTGGTTCCTCAAGCCATCAGTGCTAGGCACGGAGGAGAGCATGAAGACTCCCTCTCCTCCCCAACCCACTCCAGATCCAGATCTCTGCATCAGGGAGCTCCGAAGCTGGGGAGCAAGCGGGATAAGATGGCAGGGGGAGTAGGAAGAGAGGAAGTGGGGGCGAGAAGAGACAAAGATCCCGGGTGAGACGAACGTCCTGCATGACTGAGCAGGTCCGGCAAAGCCCGAGTGAAAACCGCCTTGGGGGAATTGCTGAGGCTCCTAGTCAAGGGAGGGGAGTTATTGGAGCGCCTCGGAAGTGACCGTGAATGCGAGCGTGTAATGGAGCCACCGTGCAAATCGGACAAGCCCCGAGTCCGGCACACTCACAGAGACGGAGGCTAGTCCTTGAAACGGATAGACCAGGGGGGTGGAGGTGGGGGCGGCGGGTGGGAGATGGGCAGGGAGCTAGTCGGAAGCAGGAGACCTTGACGGGAGCTGGAAGGGGGAGGCAGAGGGAAGGGGGAGGCCAGGAAGCCAGGATGAAGGAGAGAGTCCGAGAAGGAACCAGAGACAGAAAGCACAAGGCCACCAGCCCCAGTCCCAATTTCGATGCCTCCACAATATCACCTTGGCTGAGGCTAGCAGGCACTCGCCAGGCTAAAGGGGGGAGGGGTGGAACAGACAGTCCAGGTCTGTAGTCTGGGGGGGGGGGCTCGAGAGCCCCCTCCCCCGGGGAGCAAGGCAAGATCTGTCACGCGTCCGGCGGTCCTCGGAGGGTGCCCCAGCGAATATGAGTTACACTGGAGATTACTGAGCTTTCGGTGAGAATACCAAGTGCCGATCTGTTGCTTCCCTTGAGATGGCCACAAAGAAAGGAAAGGGGGGGGTGGTTGGGGAGGAAAGGGGGGGAAAGGGCCCAGACTCGCAGCTTGTCAATTTCAACATTTGGTCACATGACCAGCACCTCCCTGCTAAGGATGGGGATAGATTTCCACGTCAGCCTACGTCTCCAAATTTCTACTTCACGGATCTGCTTCAAAGACGCAGCTGCATCAGAGAATCATGTGGAGCTCAGCTAATGCGCCGAGAGCGAGGTAGCCCAGGATGGATTTTGATGAGCGCGTGCCCTGCTCGTCTAACATGTATTTGCCCAGTTGTACTTACTACGTCTCGGGTCCTGATTTCTCGAGCCTCCCTTCTTTTTTGCCCCAAACCCCGTCTTCTCGCCCCATGACATACTCCTATTCGTCCAACCTCCCCCAGGTACAACCTGTAAGAGAAGTGACCTTCCGGGAGTACGCCATTGAGCCCCCCAGTAAATGGCACCCCCGGGCTAACCTGCCCCACTGCTATTCCGCAGAGGAGCTCATGCACAGGGAATGCCTGCCCGCCTCCGGCAGCGCGAGCGTGGGCGACATGCTGGCCAAGAACTCCGCCAACGTCTACCATCACCCCAGCACCACGGGCACCTCGTCCAATTTCTATAGCACGGTGGGCAGGAACGGGGTCCTGCCCCAGGCTTTCGACCAGTTTTTCGAGACTGCGTACGGCCCCCCGGACAACCTGACCGCCGCCTCCTCCTCCGACTACCCAGGGGACAAGGGAGCGGAAAAACTGCCCCCGGCCGCTGGGGCTGCGGCGGCGGCTGCTGCAGCCCCGCCAACTTCAAGTTCGGACACCGGCGGCGGTGGCTGCAGCCGGGAGAATGCGGCGGCGGCGGCGGCGGCGGCCGCAGCCGAGGAAAAGGAAAGGCGCCGGCGGACTGAAAGCAGCAGCAGCCCGGAGTCGTCTTCCGGCAACAATGAGGACAAATCCAGCGGCTCCAGTAGGTATAAAGGCAGCGCCCCGCGCGCTCTCCGAGAGGGGACTTGGAAACGTAGCGCAGCCCCGCTGTTAAATTTTTATATGCTGTTTTATAAGCATATAAGGTTTATGAAGGGCCCTTAGATTTCCCCCAACAAAACTTTGTTATAAAAAGGCGCGATCACGTGGCGAGGGCTGAAATTGGCCGTGAAATACCCACCGGCCAATGGAGGCCTGAAAAAAAAGGAAAGAAAAGCACCCACCCCGGTTCTTTTTTTTTCCACCCCCCCACCCCCCAGGCAGCCGCCCAGAGTCCCGGCTCCCGCTCCGGGGTCAGCCCTCGGGAAGGGGGGAAGCAGGGGGGGGGGCGCCTGTAAATTCACCCCGAAAGAGAACCCGGAGCCTTTGATACGGAGGTAATCCTGTGCTTTTTATAAAAGCCATGTGTTGCGCCCAGAGTCTAGTTAGGGGCCCACATTCAAAGGCAGGGCTGATGTGTAACCACCGCCTAAGAGAAAGAGAGAGAGGGAGCCGGGCTGCCCAGCTAGCTCAGCCCTCCCGGCCCACGCTAGCAATATATTAGAAAGAAACAAATTAACCCAAAGCTGGCCTTTTTGTCCAAAGGAAGCCATTTTACTCAGGCACTGTGGCAATTACTGGCCGCCTTCTGCCCGGTGGCGTGTTCCTCCTCGCAATTGTTATTCAATCTGTCAGAAGAGGGTTTTTTATGTCTGTGGGTTTTTTTTTTCCTCTCCCCTCAACCCCTCTTTAAGACCAAGTTTGCCAAGGCTTTGAGGAACTGGGCTCTGTCTCTCCCCCTCCGCCCTACCTGCAGAGGGTCGTATCTGGAGAGCAGCACCTCGGAGATGAGGGGAGTGTTTGCTGAAATCTCGGGGAGTTTGCTTGGGAGAAGGGAGAAGGCAGGATTAGGGTTCGGCTATGGAGTTAGAGGAAGGGACCAGTCTGCCCAGGAGCCATTGCTTTTAACCAAGGGCAGGTTCTAAGTCCGGACGGACTGGCCAAGTCTAGACTCAAGGACCATTGTCTCTGATAAAAAAAAAGGGGGAAAGAGAAGTCAGAGATGTTTGCCAAATCTAACCCCAATATCTATGGCCACGAAAGTGACTGGGATAAGAGATGTCTTATTGTGCCCCTTGAAGAAAGAAAAGATAGCCCAGGTGCTAAGAGGTGAAATTTCCGTGAGCTGTTTGTTTAGTCTATCAGGACCTTAAGAGATTCAGGGGAGCCCCCGGCTTGCCTTAAGAGCTTCAGCCACTGAAGCCTGTTGCTTGGGAGAACATGCGTTTCTGATCTGTAGTCTGGTGTGTTGCCTTCAATCGGGGGGCCTGGCTTGAAGCATTGACTTTTATCTGGGCTCTGCTTGGGGTTGTGTGAGGAGAGCTCGGCTCATCAGCCAGCCTCCTGCAGAAATTATTCCCTTGCCCCGCCCGACTTTGGCTTGGAGAGACGAGGTGGGCAGAAGGGAAAGAAGGTGTCAGGAGTCTGGTAGCCGAGACAGCCCAGGAAAGGGAAGACTAGGGAAGTGCCTAGCCCAAAGGTGCTGGGAGTCCCAGCCTCCCTGCCCGTGTTCCTCTTGTTAATGGGTTAAGTTGAAACCTCAAGGTCACCCCGCCCTCCAGCCTCAACAGCCCTCTCTCTACCTTCTCTCATTCCACAGGTGGCCAGCGGACCCGGAAAAAACGTTGCCCCTACACAAAATACCAGATTCGGGAACTCGAGAGAGAATTCTTCTTCAGTGTCTATATTAACAAGGAGAAGCGTCTCCAGCTCTCTCGCATGCTCAACCTGACCGACCGCCAAGTCAAAATCTGGTTTCAGAATAGACGCATGAAAGAAAAAAAAATTAACAGAGACCGATTACAGTACTACTCCGCCAACCCGCTGCTCTAAGAGTAGGTCCCGCCTTGGGGGATTCGTGTGGCTTTTTTTTCTTTTCAAGAGGAGATTAAACTCAGATTTCGCCCTTGACAAGGTCAAGCCACACGGTGACTTTTCGGGAGGAAGGTGTGGAACCGAGGGACAGAGGGAATTGTGGGGTTCATACTCCAGAACAGCGCCCTGGACCCTCGGTGGGATTTTGGCGCTATTATGGAGGATAATGGGATTTGCCTATTCCCATATCAACTGGAAACCATTCCACTGGGACCCCTGTGGTCCTTACTCGGAGTATTTTGGCCACTCCACGCCCTAGGGCGGAGCTTTTATCTCTTACTGTGACAGACCCTGCACCCGGGCTATGAGGAGACTTTCGCCTTAGTTTCCAAAGGGAGGTATAGATAGGACTGAGAGGGAAGAGGTTTCCATACCTAGATGTATGTCCCTTTGCTTGGGCCCCAGTGCAGGATGGCTGATCTGGGATGGAAGTGTCTAAGACCCAGGACAGACCGAGGACTAGTGCGAAATCAAACGTGGAAAAGGAAAAAAAAACAAAAAAATCAACAACACACCACCACAAGCAAACTGCAGACTTTGGGAGGAGGAGGAAGAAAAAGGGCTAGGGGACCGAACGAAGGAGAGTCTTCATTTAGAGCAGGGCCCCGCTCCCCTAGAAAGAAAGGAAGACAAACAGTGCTCTCTCCAACAGCCGATGCGAAAAGAGGCATACGAGAGGGAAAACATTGGAAATGTTGCTGAGAGATTTCAGGTACCGACTCGCCCAATCCCTTCGGGAAAACAAACAAGCGCTATCCCAGAAGCCCTAGCCTTCTGCCCACCTGGAGAGGCTCTGGGCTTTGTAGCCGGGAAGTAGTCGCGCTGGAGAGAGCCCTCCCGGGGCTCGGGCTCAGTCCCTGAACTTCAACAGTAGAACAGAGGGAGAAGGGAGAGAAAAGACAAACTCCCCTTGCAGGCTGTTGCTGACTCCCCAAATTTTCTTCAGGAAATACCTGTGGAGAGCGAATTTGGCAAATCCCACCCAACACTTAATTGAAACGTGGATTTGTGCAATGCACTGACATCGGATCGTTAAAAGCCCTTTCATCCAGTGTTGTTTGCAAAGGGAGGGAGGGAGGCAGGAATTCCGAGACCGGGCAGAGCAGGCAGACAATGTAAATACTGGCTTTCTGTTTTCTTCCCTCCAGTTGTGTGTGCCTGTGTGCGTGTGTGTGTCCTCCCATTCTGTGTCCTAAAAAGCTTTGCCCGAAATCCACCAGGAAAGGAGAGTTGTTCGCAATTATTTTAAAAGAGAAATAGTCTATAGATATATATATATATATATTTCCCTGCAGGAACCAAAGCGATGGAAGAAAAATGCAATTTAAAGAAAAAAGGAAGAATGAAAAAATATTTAAGATTCTATATCTGTTTACAAAAGGAGCGATGTTCATGGCGAGGTTAATTTACTGGTGAGAATTTTGAATGTATGTTTCATACAGGAACAGTGTTTTACAAGACTTGTAAATAAAGAAACCATAACCTATTTTGTTTGAATATTTTTTTTACATATTTTAATTTGGGGGGAGAGGGAGGAAAGGGGCTTTTCAAACTTGTGCAAAATCGGGGGGCCTACAAACGAATTGGAGGCCAATTAGCTTACCGAACGGGGTCGCGTCCTTCCTTACCACGATTCAATGAGATGCAGTATCTTCATATTTCACCACTGTTTTGAGAAATGTATCGTCTCTATGTATGTACAGTGTTCTTTTCGTATGCCAACGTATTGGGTTGCATGTATACACTGCAACGGGGCACAAGGAAAATAAAAAAGTGGAAACTTTATAATATTTATCCTGGTTTGTGACATTCCTCTCCCTGACTGCTTTCCATCGCCTAATGCCTGAAATCAAATCACCCACAAATAGGGAAGAAGAAAAAAAAACGCCCAACCCACTCACTCTGCATTGAATGGAGAGAATTTGGTTAGGTTTGTTGTGATTGTCGTTGTTCATCCCAAGGGTGCCCCAGGCTTCAGATGAAAAGGTTTGAAGGAAATCAATGTTGGAGGGGTAAGAACTTAATGGAGGTCACTAGGCTAAGAGTCTGTCCCCTGAGTTTCCACCACCTCGGTCAAAGCAGATGGAAAGAAAGTCAGGGCCTCCAATAGCAGAGAGTTAGGGTGTTTCTCAGAAAGAGTCTTCAGGATAGATTCCATCTTTCTCACCTTCTAAGCTTCTCTGAACCAAGCCCAGGGATGGGGTGGTGCGGAATTAGGTTTGTGGTGCGATGGTCCAGGGCCATCATCAAACAGCTGGCCCGGAAAGGGTTTTGAGGTACATCAGGAGACAAAGTGTATGAAAAATGAAGGACTGGGCTGGAGGTGGTCTTGGGGATCCTTCCAAAGGGGGATTCCTCCCCTTTAATATACAAGGGAACATTTTTCTTTTATTCCTTCCCATGTTGTTGGGGGATTTTGGGTTTGGGGGGGGGGAGAAAATAGTCCACTTTTCTCATTGTTTGCTGGCTTTGAACTTCTGTCTTGCTTTGGACGTCACCCATAACCTTGAGGTGAAGGGTGAACCAGCCAGGACCTTTTGTTGACCACCCCACCCCCTCAACCCCACCCACCCACCCAGTCAGACGGGCGTCTGGCCCTGGGGAGAGGGATATAATCTGAGAGTGAGGAAGGGGAGCCCTTGTCAGTCTGTTTGTTTATCTGACTGGTAGGGCCTATTGGATGCAGGTTGAAAAGTCAGCCAGACCGACAGAGAGATGCCTGTCAAGGAAATGAAGCAGACAGACACACAGACAGACCAGAATATTGAGGAATGATTGAGGGGGGAACTGGGGACTATAAGGGATGTGTAGGATGCTGGGGGAGGGGAAGAGGAGGGAGGAATCTTTGTGCCCCCCGGCTGAAAGCAGGGACTTCCTTTTCTTGCTAGTTAAAAATTAACTGAAATTCGCTGCAAGTTGCTGGAGAGAGAGTTGAGGCCTGGAGCTGCTCCCTGGTCGGAGGATTTGATTTCCTGGCTCAATAAAAATCACATCCTCTTGGTTGCTGTGACAATGTGGTCATAAACCCGTCCGTGACTGGCCGATTTGCATATTTGGAATGCTCTGCTATAAACCCAGCCGAGGTTTTGAAGCAATTTCTTAGATGTAAAAATTAGATCTGAATAGCAGCGGTCTGGGCTCATTCTCCAGTATCTCTTTATGAGAGCGAGACGTCTTTGAAAACAGGAGACTCGCGCTCAGGCTAGGCGCATGGCGGCCACAAGGTGGCGCGCTTCCGATCAATGTCAAAGCCGCCGCCGTGGGAGCCTCGGAGCCCTGTGAGAAGCTGGCTTGGCCTTTGTTCCTTTCAGATCCTAGGAGAAGCACGTTTAAATTATCTCACTTTCCCCTGTTCCCAGTCTCAAAAGGGGGTCCTCAAGATAGATTGTTAATCGCCTTTAAATATATCCCCCCACACACGCGGGAGGACTGGAAGGGCGAGCCAGCGGAAGAGATGGGCAGTGCCTTAGGAAACCCCCTCAAGGTAAGTGCCCACAAGTTTGAAGGTTCGAGTCTCAGGTGGTGTCCGTTGAAAAACGGCTCGGAGGGTTTGGTCAGGCTTGGTGGCCACCCCTCGCGAGCTCCGAGCTTTGGGTTCAAGGTCCCTGGGGGCTGAAAAGAGACGGAGCTCGGACCCATTCTAAAAGTTGTACACTCAACTCAAGGTTTAGCCTTTTTCTCCTTAGAGGCAATTGTCTATCTTGTTTGTACTGCCACAACCTCGGTCAAGATGCCTGGAGAAGCAGGCAAGTTCTAGGAGAATAAGGTCGTTTTCTAGAGTTGCGTGGTGGTTTTTGGTCAGACGAGGTCTCTCACTCTTAAAGTTTTGCGGGTTGCAGCTTTGAACTCGGGCAAAATCAGAAGGCCCAATCCCTCGCTGGAACGCTTTGCTGTGTATTATGCAGGATCACTACTCCTCCCCCCCCCCCCCCCACTCTGTACTGCTCCCTAATTCTCGGACTGGCCTGGTGGGTGACCTTTGTTCGAGAGAGGGAAGGCCGCTGGGGAGCTAGCAGATTCAGATTTCTGCACCAGAAGAATTGAGAAGAGCTATTGGTAAATACGAATTTTCAAAAGCTTGCATTGTGCACGCACTCTGATAATGTAATCTCTACATCAAGATTTTCATAAAGCTAGATTTAAATAGACATAATTCATTTATAGTTTTTCTGGGTCACGTTGCTTCTCACTCTCCGTCTCTCTATATATGTAGATTTATTTGTTTTTGTTGTTGTTTCATTCTTATTCGATGTTTTTCTAAAATAGGCCCAATTTCTGAAGCATGCAACAATTGGAGAAGGGATTAGCCTAGCTCCCTTGCTCCCTCTATTCTCTAAATTCCCCATATCGAAGATTTTTTCAACTATCCCGTGCCACCGAATTAGGCTGAGACCTCGGGTGACTTCCTTACTCTGAGTCTGGTTCACTAGATTTCTGGGCTCCGCAGGTCTTTTATATTTCTAGTTTGGGCCTACCTCTTCAAGGAGAGTCAAGAACCATTTTAGAGAGGGCAGGAGATGACAGGGTACCTCCGAATTCTACTAAAAGGCCCCCAGAAAGCCAGTGACGGCTAGAGTGGTTGGTTTCTCAAGAAAGCAACATTTGGATAGAGATCGTTCAAAGCAAAGGGTGCATGTTTCAGCTTGGCTCAGGGCAACTAAATGAGAAATGTTAACGTTATTAGAGATGAACTCGAAAAAGACATTGCTGCTGACGAAAAATGCTCCTAAAATATGCGCAGCGATCTCGGAAAGCTATTGACTGAATTCCAGAGTTCGTGAATTAGGCGATCCGGGACCATGTGGAAATAATGTTTATTTTTTTGCAGGCCTTTGCATCCCGCTTCCCAATACTGCTAGAGAAAAATCGGTGAGTTCCTTTGTCTGCCCCTTCGTCCTTTAAATACAAATTGTTTACCTAGGGGATCAGCTTAGGAACTCAAATTAAAATCAAAACAAAACAAGCTGAGTTCTTCCAATAACAGTTTATTATTTCTCATCCTTTGCAAGGATCCATTTTGGAAGGAAAATTCAAAGTAGGGTCAAAGGGATGTTTTTCTGGCTGTAGAGAATAAATGTCCAGGGTGACTCAAACCTCCCAGGCGAGAGCCAGGCCTCTCTAATATTGTCAGGGACACCGAGAGCAATCAAGGCCATTCCGAACCTTTTAGTAGAATCAGGGCTTGGGCCTGGGGAAGGCACAGGGCTCGAGTTTAGGCATCCAGAGGAAACATCCGTTTGGGTCGAAGGCGTCTCGAGTTATTGAAAGAAATAGAGGAAACTAGTGAAGCTAGGTGACAGGGCCCAGAGCTCCGACTGGACCTTTCTGCTCAAGTTGTCCATTAAAATGTGTTGGGAAAAGATATTTGAATATGGGAATATTTTATTGATGAAGGTAACACCATCATGTTACCATGTAGAAGCCAGTTTGGTCTTAGGATAGACTTCAGGTCTGCAGCTTTCTCCATAGTCATGGGGGGGAGGGGGAAAAGAGGGAGGGAATTCGTTGTTTAACTTGGGCTTCTGCAGCAGCTGCGGAATGTGGGTTTTGTAATCCAAAACATGCCTTAATGCATTGGTTCCTCAATATATGTGGCTGTGTGGTTCTGTGTGCATAGACTGTATATATGGTCCTTTTAAATGGAAAAATCTATGCTTCTAAAGTAAATAATAAATGTAGATATACTCTGTAGGGAATATAACATGCTCACTTATATCTAGCATATGGGACTGGACTAGACTTCTGATTTCATTCTGATATAAATAATGCGGTACTACATTGTAGTGGAGAAGAAAGAAAAACAAATGTATCCAACATATTTATTACAATGCAATATATCCAATACATGTATTAAGATGCAAACACACACAAGGCCACGGAAAAGATCTAAAGGAGTCTGGACTCACTGTTACATTGTATCGTTTGTTCATTTGTAGGGAATTCCTTGCCCTCCCGGCTGGGGCCCCACTTTACCCAGCATGAAAGTATTCTAGCAAAGATAAAAATTAGCAAGTCTGTCATTCGTCCCCTCGGTTGGCACTATGCTGCAACGGGGAGGGGGAGGCGGGGAGCCGCCTACTTTGGAACCGATCCAGACCAAAAACCCATTTGGCTCTTCCACAGGGTCCTGACAAGTGACAGACCGAGAACTCTGAAATAGGGGAGCTTATGCCATTTTGGTTTTTTTTTTTTTTGAGGGGGAGTTCTCTAAGGACAGTGGGGGCCTTAGCGATTTTCTCTGGATTCTGTCCAAGACCCCCAAGTTGTTGCCTCAGCGGCCTGAATTGTAGGTAGCGATCTCAAAGTCCTTTACTTCGATGTTGGGGGCGGGGTAGAGCGGAGGTTTCCCCCTCTTTTCTATCCTTTTTTTTTTCTCTTGAGGAGGCACTTTACCTAAGAGCAGGGAAAACCCACACTCAAAAAAAAGCCCCAGATTCTCAGCATTTATTACTCAGCATTAAAAAAAAAGCAGCAGATTTGCTCTGAGAGTTAGTGAATTTAGGTTTACCCAAAGATTAGCAAGCTGAGGGGAACCTCAGCGCCTTCAGTTGATGCATTTAACAGCCTCGCACTGCAAGGATGAGGAGGGAGGTCTGCTGCCCTCGTGGTTGCCCATGTTTTTTGCCCACCTCAGTCGCGCTGAATAGGCTGGTCTCCCTAACCTTGAGAACTCGGGGTTATTTGCCCCTGGGGACGAGTGGGGTGCATACAGGTCCTACATATTCACTTCTTTGGCCCCATGGGTCTTTTTTGATTTTCCCATTCATTTCCCCAGGGCCCAGCGTGGCCGGGCATAGACTGGTCCCAGCAGCAGTCAGCAAGTAGGATCTGGGGAGGGCAAGGAGCTGTGGGATGTAGCACCTGGACAGGAGTCCGACTCGCCAGGTTCTGGCAGTGCGGTTAGGGGCACCTCCTAAAGCCCGCAAGAAATGTGTGTGACGGCTTTACCTCCGCAGCCTAGAGTGAACCAGGCTACCATTTGCCTTGGCCTTGTGAACTATCGAGGAAAGCCGCAGGACAGCTAGCAGGCGGCGGCGAGTTCATGATCTGCCTCTAGGAAACTGACCCTCACTCAGTGGCCCAACCCTAGCTCCTGCCTTGGCCTCTGCCCCAGGCCGGGGCGGCCCGTCAGACCTTTTCTTTGCCTCTTCCTCCCTACCCTCCTTCTTTTTCTTCTCCTTGAACCCTTTCCTGGGTCCGGCTGCAGCATCCACCACCTGGCAGATGAAGTGTAAAAGTTGAAACTCCAAGACCGGCGGACTGGAAGGAAAGGGGAGGAGTGGGGTGCAGGGGGTGCGCCGCTGTCTGAGGCTGGACCAGACCTTAGGTTTCTGTACTCCTCTAGTAAACCAAAGGGGAGAAACACAGGGCCTGGCCGGCCAGCCATATCCTTATCCCACTTCTCCTCTGGCCAGCACAGGAGCTGCGGCCGAGGGAGCCTCCTCTCGCCTCTGGCCTTGGCCGCTCTGAGAGCCTCCCTCCCAGAGACGCCCTGCATGTCCGCAAAGAGACCTGGGTGAGGCCGGGGCTCAGGCCTTTCTTTGGCCGCCGTGGGGAAAGTCGAGCACACAGCCATGAGCGACCTGCCCCAGGGAGCCCAGCTTTATACCTGCTGTGGGCTAAGAAAGGATCTGGAGCGTGGGCCGAGAGCTCGAGTTTCATTGCACTGAGAGCGCTCTGGTGCATGAGGAGCCTTGTAGGTCAGCCAGCAAATGGGGGTGAGGGTGGTTGTTGAGCCGGCAGGAGGTATGGGCTGGAGGGGGGAATTTTCTGGGAACACTTAACAAGGAGTTGAGGGTGGTGGGAAAGAGAGGGAGACTCAGGAAAGAGAGAGGACAAGAAACAGGGAGGCCAGTGAAGGCACAGAACCCATGCCAGAGGCCTGGGCCTGGTCCTCGATCCCTGTTATAAAGACAGACACTTCCTGGGGTCCATTTGATCACACCCGGAGAACGTCGCCTTTCCATAAACCTTTTATGGGGCTGGGGAAAGTTGTGACAACCTCTCCCATACTCTGGCGTTTACAGTTGGCAAAAAGGGACCCTCCAAGATGAGGAGGGAGAAGGAGGAGGCTGAGAGACGGCCCCTCCTATAGAAAGTCATCTTAGCTGACCTGCTGCCTGACCATCCCACTCCTCAATAACTTGTCCTGGAGCCTGTCACAACCTGGGAAGGAATTTCCTCTACTGAGAGCCACGTTAAAATATCCAAACGGCTGATAGATCGATGCGGTTTGGAGGGGAGGGAGTCCTGGGGGGAGGGGGGAATCGAGAAGCAGGAAAGGGGGGGTGGCTAGCGGTGACACTGATTCTTGTCATATTCTCCGGGATTGTGTGAACGCCAAGGCTAAAGGCAGGGAAAGAGAAGAACGTTCCGAGCCTGGGCTGCAGTATTTCCTCCCTCCTCTTGATCTCCACTTCTCCTTCGTCCCTTCCCCACGTCCTTACACCCTCTTTGCTCCCACTGTTGCGCTGCGCTGGTGGGGAAGAAGCAGCCCTTGGACAGGAACATGGGGGGGCGGGGGGAGAAAGGAGTAGAATTTGAATTTGGTTTTATTTGGGAAAATTGATTTTCTATATAAGTGAGTCTGGGTTCTAGGAGGCTTCCCAATGACCCGAGAACTCTGAGATTTGTTAATAAAGAGAATCACAAGGTGCTACCTTCCTGAGCACGCTAGCACTCGTCCTGACTGCCTAGCCTCCCCTCTGCCCACTCTGCTAGAAACCCGGAAAGGGGGGAAACAGAGAAGCTACCAGTCTGCCTATCTAATGCCAAAGCCTGGCAGGCGCTGAGCTCTGGCCTTTCCTTCCAGGCTCTCGGTCCCAGGCCCAGGTATTCAATACTGCCTTCTGTGGGATTTCGAGGTAGACCTTTTAAAAAGACCTCAATCCCAGAATGTCAGAGTTAAAGGGAGAGATCAGAGACATCGTTTGCATATACTGTCCTAAACAGATTCTGGAAAAATAATAATGACAATAGTCAATAGATTGAAACAAACACAGCCAAAGACGGAGCAGAGCAGCCGCTAAGGTTAGAAAACAGACCGAGTGCGCCGTAGACCTAGACGCTGTGGTTGGATCTGAGAGGAGGGAGAGAGTCGCAGCGCCTTCCTCATTTACCAGAGAAACCCAAACGGGGGGAGGAGAGCTACCAGAGCAAGGAGCCCGCCAGATAGCCCTGTGTGCGGGAGAGGTGTACTCGTTCTCTGGGCGGCTGGGCCTCGCGGCTTCTTTCTCTTTCCTTCCCGTCCTCGTTTAGTTTTCCGGCTCCTTGTCTTGGCCCGAGGCGCCTTGTTTCGCTCTTCTGCGGAGCCCCGCCCGAGTTGCCAGGGTTCTTAGCTGAAGCTGAGAGCCTGCCTTGGACCAGAACTGACACTTGGGTCCCAGGCTTTCCTTATGCTCTGGGGACAACTAATTCCTCAAGAATTTAACGCCAAATCCTAGCCAAGATTTCTCTTGCCCCCTAAGCTGGGCAGAGAGAAATAGCAGGGCTAAAAATACTGGGAGGCCACTGACCTGCCCGCCACCCCCCGCCCCAAATCAAAATTTGAAAAAGGGAGGGAGAAAAAGAGACACGTATATGTAGTTTTATTTAAGTCAGCTCACATACACGAGTTATTTGGAGAGGCTTTTGGAACAAGCCAAGGGCAGACTCCGGCTCCCGTATAGCGTTAGGTCGGAGGCGTCATAAACACCCCACTTGTTTACTATCTGGTATCAGGGCCCAGGAGCGCTTCAGAGATGAGTTTAGTTTCCCCCCTCCCGCCATGAAAATGGGGTTCATGATTTGGGGAAGAAAGGATCCGACGGCTAGTCTCAAATCCAGGTCGAGATCGCGCCCCCAGAGTCCTGAGCCCCAGCCCTAGGTGTTGGGGCGTGTGCTCCGAGCCCATCAATATACATTACATATTTATATAAATTCTCAATTCAGAGGTCGACCTGAGACCAGCACAGCGCCTACGAAACCAAACTGGGAGGGGTCGCTGGAAAACCCTGGCTCTTCATTGGCTGCGGGAGCTCGCCGAGGTGCGGGGGGATCTCTAACCCTATTCAGCATGTTTTGTACAAGAAATGTCAGCCAGAAAGGGCTATCTGCTCCCTTCGCCAAATTATCCCACAGCAATGTCATGCTCCGAGAGCCCGGCCGCGAACTCTTTTTTGGTGGATTCGCTGATCAGCTCGGGCAGAGGGGAAGGAGGTGGAGGTGGCGGCGGCGGAGGAGGAGGCGGAGGCGGCGGCGGCGCCTATTACCCTCACTACCTGCCACAAGCGTCGGAGTTGTCCTACGGTCTGCAAAGCTGCGGGCTTTTCCCGGTCCTGAGCAAACGAAATGAAGGAGGCGGATCACCGGGGGGCATGGTGCCCACGTCGCACCCTTACATGTCAGGCATGGAGGTCTGGCTAGACGGCCCCAGGTCGTGCCGGATGGAGCAGCCAGATGGGCCTCCCGCCCAGAATCACCAGCCGCAGCCCCAGCAACCGCAGCAGAACCAGCAGCAACAGTCCCAGAACCAGCAACAGCCCCAGAATCATCACCACCACCAGCAGCAGCCGCAACAGCAACCGCAGCAGCAAGCGACCTCTTGCTCCTTCGCTCAGAACATCAAAGAGGAAAACTCTTATTGTCTCTATGATTCCGACAAATGCCCGAAAAGTTCAACGGCTCCAGAGCTAGCTTCCTTTCCCCCGCGAGGCCCTCCCGAGGTCTGCGCCCTCAACAGTGGCGGCGGCGGCGGGGGCGGAGGCGGTGGCGTGCCGGTCCCGGGCTATTTCCGCCTGTCTCAAGCTTATGGCACCGGCAGCTCCAAGAGCTATAACGCGGCGGCGGCGGCGGCCGCAGCAGCATCGGGGGCGCAGCTGGGCGCCTCCGCGTTCCCCCAGCAGCCCCAAGTTCGCTTCGACTCGCCGCCCGCGCTCGCTTCGGTCTCGGCTGAGACAGGCAGGAAGGAGAGCTCCCTTGAGTCTCCGCCGCCCACGGCCTTAGCTTGTGGATCCCAGGCTGCGGAGGAAGAGACACAGGCGTCGTCCTCCGCCGCCGAGGAACTGTCCCCCGCTCCCTCGGAGAGCAGCAAGCCCTCTCCCGAGAAAGATCCCATAGGTAAGTGTGCTTAAGCCACAGACCTGCCGAGAGGGAGCGGGAACGAGAGAGAAAGCCAGCTACAGGACCAAGAAAGAATGAGGAGAGAGGGAACCAAACAAGGGAACAGAAAGGAAGGAAGGGGATGAAAAAGAGAGAAGGGGGACGGAAAGTCAGAGGTAGAGAGCCCCTGAAACAGCAGTGAGCCGGCAAGAAACCCCGAGGAGAGAAGAGGGGACCCAGCAGGCGGCAGACTCAAGTCTGGCACGCAGCTCCACTCCAACTGACCTTGTGAACTTGGTTTAGTTTTTTTTTTTTTAATATTTGGGCGTGGGGACGCAGTAAAAAATTAATGTCCGGCTTAGAGCTCTGCCGACACCGTGCCCCTGCTCTCTAGCCTCAGGCTCGTTCGCCAGGCTGGCTAGGGTTGGAGGTGATCAAGTCCAGGAGGCCAGAAAGCAACCTCTCTCCACCACCTCCTCCTTACCATTCTCTTTCTCCTTGTCAAAATCCCTAGGCCAGTTGCCCCAGCCCACCCTCCCAGCCCCGCCAGCGAGGAGAAAGTAGTTCGCAGATAACAAGGCTGTTTGTAAAGCTTCCAAAATAATCAGCCGCCGGCGCCAATAAATAAGCCCTATTAACGGGCGAAGTTGTAGTTTACGATCCCAAATGTCTTTTGCAAAGTCACAGTCGCTATGAGATCCTCCTTCCAAGGAACACTTGCAGGGAATCTCCTCTGACGCCCCCAGTCCAGCCCACCCTAGCCCTAGAGCTTGGAGTCATAGCATTGTAGGGCTTCTCCCCCCCACCCCTTTTTTTTACCTTGGAATTCCCCAAGTTCCTATATTCTTGACTGTGGGTTGGAGATGACACCCAATCGATTGTTTTTCCTCTTTCCTTTTGGCACAAATTCAACCGTCTCCCACCATCCCCACGCCCACCCTCAGTCCAGTAGAGACCGGTTGGGGCTGCAGCCAAGGTCCCCTCCCCCAAGCCTTTCCTCTGCTGACCCTGGGGCAATAATGGGACTCCCTGCCCCCAAGCTCAGGGGGGCAGAGGAAATGCTTGTCTGCGAAGGGGAAGGAAAGGCAAAGAAAGGCGTTAAGTTCAAGATATACGGCCGCCCTTCTCCCGGTGCCCAGCATTCGCTTCCAAGCTCTCCTCTGCGCCCTCCCCGCTAGTTCCCTTTGTGTGAAAACAGGTGTTTGGAAAACCAATTAAAACGCAATTTGAGGGGTGTGGGGTGTTCTTAAGGGGAAAGAGAGAACCAGGAGGCCTTTAGAAAACGTCTTTTAATGAAGTCGCCCCCCTCCTCGGCATGACCAAAGGGTAGATTTGAACCCCTTTCTCTCTTTAGCTTTCAGCCCTCCCTCCTCCCTTCCCACAGTCTGGGGTCCATTAGGAAGGATGTGCGGGAAAAGCCTTTCAACAACGTCCTGGGCCAAAGCAGCCCGAGAGCTCCCCGGGAGCCTGAGTCAGAGCCTTCGCCTCCTGCCAGCCGGGGTCCTCGATATGCTGTGCTCTAATGAGGGCCTCGCCGTAACTTGCCTTCCTCCTTCTCTCTTGTTCCCTCCTCTGCCTTCCCCTCCTCTTCTTTCCCTTCCCTGCTTTCTCTCCTTCGACCCCAGGCAACGCCAAAGGTGAGAACGCAGCTAACTGGCTCACGGCGAAGAGCGGCCGGAAGAAGCGATGCCCGTACACCAAGCACCAGACTTTGGAGCTGGAGAAGGAATTTCTTTTCAACATGTACCTAACTCGAGAGCGGCGCCTAGAGATCAGCCGCAGCGTCCATCTCACAGACAGACAGGTTAAGATCTGGTTTCAGAACCGACGGATGAAACTGAAGAAAATGAACCGAGAGAACAGAATCCGGGAGCTCACAGCCAACTTTAACTTTTCTTGATGAACCTCCAAAAGACCACCACGTTTTGACGGTGAAAAGAGCCAGTAACCCTTCTTCCTAGGAGCTAGAGATTCGCACCTGTATCACCCGGAGTCATGAGTTCCCCCCCATCCCCACCCCTTTCTCCATTCTCCATCTATCCATAGCAGCTTTGCAAGGCGGGATTGGGTGGGGATTGTTTGGTTTGTTTGTCTTGTTTTCTGGGGGTGAATGCGGAGGGGGAGCCATGCCTCCAAAACAAACACACAAACACACAGAACAGGCAGACACATCGAGCAACGTCTTGGGCTGAGCTTGCTCGTCTCCCTCAGTCCCCACTCCTTCCACGAGCCAAGTGTTATCTCTCAGAGGGCCGCGCGTGTCTAGCCAGGCTCCGAGTCCAGGAGATCCTGGCGACAAGAGTGTACTCATTGTAAGCCCTAAAGTGTCTAAGGGGAGGCTACGGGTGAGTAGTCGAGGCCTTCCATTTTGACCGCGTTCAGGTCAGAGTTGGTGTGGTGTGTGTGCGTGAGAGAGACAGAGATAGAGACACAGAGGCAGACAGAAAGACAAAGACAGAGAGACTGTTTCTTTGCCTTGCCGTTCCTAGTTTCTTTCCTTTCGAAGGGAAGGCCTTCACGACCGAGAACACGCAGGGTGAAGACAAGGACGTGACGTTGTATTGTATTAGGGAAAAGAGAAGGAGGGAAAGATAGAGAGAGGGAAAAATGGAGAGAGGGAAAAAGAAGGAAAGGGTAGGTTTCCTTCTCGGTTTTCTCTGTAAACTATCACAGCTTTAAAAATTGAGCAGGAAAGGGAGAAGGTCTTGTGCTGCTCCGGCATTACATGTTCACACTTACCTCTGACTCCCGCTATCTTCCCTGTTGTAGATAGTGACCTAATGTAGTTTTGCTTATTATATTATGTGGAATTAGTGGATTTTTGTCTCTAAGTAATGTTACCACTGGTAGCCCGTGGACAAGCACACACAATTCTCTCTGCCTTATGAGGATGGGGGAGTAAATTTCGCTTTTATTTTGCTCGCTGAAATTCATGGGACCCTTCAGAGGACTCTAGCAGACGGGGTAGAAGAGAGAAAAGGGAGACGTTTGGATTTCCTTGATACTGTGAAGTTACATGCATAAAAGGGTCAAACCTGTAGGTGCAGAAACAAAGAGAAGTCTAAGTACAAATCTGTATAAATGTCTATTATTAAAGAATTGCCAATACTGTTTTAAGCAAATGCATTCTATCCTTATTATAAATGTTAGTCCTAGCTCTATTTACTTCTTACCTTAAATCAGAATAAATTAATATTGTAATGCTGCTGTGCGTGGAAAAAAAAGACAATGTTTATGTTCTTATATAGAAGAATAAAAGTCGTGGAATGAAGCCTTTTAATTTTACCTCTTTTGTGACTGTTTATCTTCACCACCCACTTTATCTCGTCCCCAACTTTTACAACAGGAATAGTGCCTGGGCTCCCTGCAATTACTCGAGGCATCCATTTAAATATTACCTAGACAGTCGTAATTTGTCTCGGCCCTAGAGCAATGCAGCTCTAAGGTTTGTGGGCTTTTGTTCCTTTTTTTATGACTTGCTAGTATATCTGGATTGTTGCTGACTTGGACGAGCGAGTGGTTTCAGTCGAGTGAGGAGCTGCATAGTCAGAGGAAGCCACAGAGTATTTCTGGAGGGTAGAGAATGGATCAGAGATCGATTTTTTTTGGTTTGGTTTTGTTTTGCGGCCGACACCCAGTCTCAATGAATCGAGGTCTCTTCCTAGGCAGGAAGCAGGCCATAGGTGCCACCCACAAACCTCGGATGCCCGGGAGCTGCTGGGAAGGTGAGCCCCTACAAGGGAGATGGTGGATGGCTAGAGAAAGTGGTGAACCAAGCCCAAATGACCCCTCCCCACAAGCCCTTCTCAATTGTGATTGTCCTCCTCCTACATCCCCCCCCCCCCCCCCAGGCCTTCTGTCTACCTTGTTGCTCTAGCCTGGCGAGGCAAGGAGGTTTTTGCCCTGCCATATTAAGGTGGGAGTCTGGGGGGGGGGGGGCAGCACCGAGAGGGCGCTGGGGGAGTGTTTGAAGAGAAGAGGAAGAGGAGGGGGAGAAGGAAGTGAGGGGCAGCCCCGGCAGGCTTGGCTAGTCCAAGCCGCTGGGCCAGCTCTCCTCCAGGACAGACTTTGAACCCGATGCTCAGCTCAGTCCTTCAGGGCTTTATGGTAGGCCCATTAACGCCCTCCCCTTTTCTGCAAGATTCGCCCTACTTGAAGGTTTGGGAAAAACAAACGCACCCACCGGATTTCTCTCTCTCCTTCTGTCTCTCTCTCTCTGTCACACACACAATTTTCTCTTCTCTTTTGCTCGTTCTCGCTCTCTCTCCCTCTCCTTCCTTTCCCTCCTCCCTCCCTCTCCCTCTATTCTTCTCTCCCTCCCTTCTCTCCGTTTTTCCTTTCCTTTTCCCATTTTAAGCAGTCATAAGACTGCAGCGGTGGCGGTGGCTGTGGCGGCGGCGCCTCGGTCTGGGGTTTGACCTGATTTTGTTTCTCTCTCTATAGCGGGATCCCTACATAAGGAGCCGGGCCTTGGGGGAGCAGCAGAACTGGTCTGTGATTTAGGTAGTTTCCTGTTGTTGGGGCTCCACCTTTCTCTCGACAGCATGATACTGCCTTCATTACTTCAGTTGAATTCGTCACCAGGTATAGAGAGCCGTTGGGCAGGGGGCCGAAGACAGGGGCCGTGGACGGACTTCTAACTAGGCGTCACGTCCAAATGCCACTACTGCCTCCGAGAGCACAATACCTCGCCGCCGCCTGCCCTTCCCGGATCCGGGGTGTGCGCGGACCAAGGAGCATCCAGTCCTTCTCTTCTTCCTATCTCTTCCCATCCCTTGCTCCTCCCCCTCCCCCCAATCTGGGGGCAGGTATGGTCAGGTTAGCTCGCTCGGTAGCGGCGGGGGCGTGGTAGGAATTTCTCGGCTAGGGGCCATTCAAGGTCAGGTGCGGTTTGTTGAGGAATGGGGGCGTCGGGTGCTTGGACCCGCGTTTTAGCTGCCCTTGCTTTGAGGGTAAAAGCCCAAGGTCTCCTGTTCCTGGGAGAGAATTAGAGGAAGGCTAGAAATCTGAATGAGACCCCCTTCCTCTCTCCCACCCTCTCTAAGACCTCTGGTCCAGACTTGTCTAGGAAGGGCCAAGGTGGAAGGAAGTCGGATCTCTCTCTTTCTCTCTCTCTCCTTATTTTCTCTTTCTTATATTTCCCCCTTTCATTTTGGCCTTTGCGGCTCAGGCCTGGTTTGTGGGCTAACTGAGGATTCGCTTTAGTTCTCCTGTTCAGGTGCTGCAGTTAGGTTTGGGGGAAAGTCTAGAGAGACTGAGGTCTCCACTGCCTGACTCGGGAAGGAATGGGGTCCAAAGGAGAAGAGAAAATCGAGACAGATACTCCATTTTGGCTTGATAGTGTTCGCAAGGCCTCGGTTACGATCACGATTAGGCAGAGGCCAGGCGCCTGCATTCCTTTGAGGCGGACTGAGCAACAGCGACCTCGCTGGGTCTGTCGCGGGGAGCCCCACACGCCAGGCTTTGTTACTTAGACACCAAACAAGAACCAGGAACCCGGGAACCCGGGAGAGATGGGGGCTGGCGGAAGATAGGGGGAACCCGAGTGGTTCCGCAGGCTGAGCTTGTAGATACGGGGGCACGCCGTTCCCTCGCTCTGTGCCAGTGGCTGAGGCTGATTGTTGGCAAGGGCAAGAAAGCTCTGCTGGGAGAAGTCTCCGAGAAAAGTCGGCAGAAGGCAAGCCGGGAGACAGCTTCTGTGGCTGGCTTTAGGGCAGAGCTTTGCCACGGTCCTTTTTCTGGCTAAATTAGGAGTGGGTGTGTATGTGCAGAAAATGCTAGTGGCTGGGGGAATGCAGTTCCAGGTCTTTGGAATAAATATTTATATGTCTACTACCTTAAATGCATGTCTTTGCCCAATGAATTTTGTTTAAGAGTCAGGAACGTGGAAAGAGAATGGGGAGCTTCGGGAAGGCCAATTCCCAGATTCAGAAAGTTTAAAATAATCCAGGGCGGGAGTGGAGGGGACCCACGAAACTCCAGGGAAGACAACTCAAAGTTGAATGCCTGTCCCCAGGTAAAGTGTATTCGGAGGCAGGGGTCATTTCCTCCTCGAGCGGGGTTTGCAGCAAAAACAGAAAAGCCCCTTGCGTCCCACGCGGTGCCGAAATCCGGCCGAAATAGTCACTCTCCTAGCCTTTTGGGCCAAGCTGGTGGGAGCTTTTTTTTTTTTTTTTTAATTTTTCTTTAATGAGGGAAAACGAGATTGCCATCCTTTTCCAACCTGCCGCCTCTCAATTTGCTCTGAAGACCACTTCGAGTGTTGGATTAACCTCTGGTGCTCGTGGTCTATGGAGGGTCGTTAGAAAGCCTGGCACGGTGGCGGCGTCTACAATTCAATTCATTTGCTATGCAATACCCTTAAAAAAGAATTATATGCTGGGAGGAGAGCGGTTCTTAATTACACTAGCTTATTAGGCTGGCGGCTAGGGTATTTTTCTCTGAAACAAACAAACAAAAACCCAACCGTTGCTTTCACATTCAAAATAAAAACCTAGGCCAGCTCATAGACCTCTCCTCCAAATATGGTTTGGAAGTTTTACTTTTTAGCCTCTTTCAAGCTGCAAGTTGCCGGGTATCAATTATTCAGCTGTGGCTCAGGTTAGGAATAATTAGGCAGTTTGAGAAAACAATCGCTTTTCTTGGTTGTTTTTTTGGGGGGTTATTATTGTTATCATGAAGGTTGAGTTATCTAGGTTATTATCTAGGTTGAAGCTGAGAAAGGATTGCCTCGGTTCGGAGACAGTAAAGTCTATTGCTCTCAGCTAAGTCTCAAGTGTTTACAACGAACAAAATTGTCCTCAAGGAAGGACCAGCAACTTCCGAACGATGCCAGAGGACTATTACGGACCTCTTGTTCGTCCTTTGTTTATGAGGAGGCAATTTAAAAAAAGAAAGAGCATAAAATCATGGTTCCCCGAAGGCTAGCCCTGAACGTAAGCAAGCGGACGGACTAGGGCTAAGTTGGAGGTCATTGTGTACCTAACTTCATTCACGTCCATTCCATATTTTTTTTTAGGAAGCCAATGGGCCGGCCTCCCTCGAGCTGCTGCGTCTTGCCGGGTTCTCTGACTGCCTCAAAGAGATAAGACCCTCACAGCTTCTTATCACGCCGAATCAGCCGTGGAATTGGGAGAAAGAATGGGATCTTTCTGAGATTTCTGTTGTAGCTATTGAGAAAACTTGAACAGGAGGAAAAGGGAGGAAAAAAAAGGAGGGGGGGGAGAGGAAAGAGCCAACAGAGATGTAAAGCTAATGAGAAACATATTTTTGCATGCGGAATATTCACACGTGAATTTAATTACTACCCAGTTGCAAGTCCTCGCGTCTTTCTACTTAGGATTGGGTTTTTCAAATTAACAGGGAGGCGGCCTTCTTTTCCCCCCAGCCCCCAAGGCAATGGTTGGGAGGTGGGGGAATAAAGAGGCCCTTCCCAAATAAAGCAAAGGAAGAGTGGATTCAAGTCAAAAGTCCCATTCTCCCTCTCTTCAAAGTTGGACCTTTATGTTAAATCCTAACACTGGACTTGAGCTGAGGGACGGCTCACTTGTTTTACTGGGAGACTGTAACCCTCCGCTCAGTTTGGGTATCGGATTGTGAACCCAATAGACTAGGGGCATCTAATAAATTAATAAACAAACATTTCTTCCCGGGACTTAGGGCCTGTGACCGACTGCGTCTGGGTTCCCCCCCCCCCCCCCCAGACTCACACAGAGAATTCCCCTGCTTTCTCACGACAATGGGCAGAGGAAGGAGAGAGGGAGGAAGGGCAGGAGGAAGGGAAGGTTGATGGGCCTTTTCTGTTGCTGGGGCTGCATTTTTCAAGACTCCCTCGCCTTTGGTAAATACTTTCCCCTTCCCAGGCCTGGTCTGCGGGCAAGTCTCTTCCCGGGTGCTCTGCCCCTGCGGAGAGCTTGCCAGAGGAGTCCCAGCTCGGGACAAAGTCCTTTGCCTGGCCGTGGGGCCAGCTTGGGGGCTGGACGCGGAGCTCAGAGTTGGGCCGAGGACCCAAGACTCGGCCTCCGAGCTGCCCTCTCCCAACAGCTCTGCTGAGGCTTCTCGGAGTCTGCCCTAGTGCCCGCTGGAGGTAGCCGTTGGTCCCCACGAGAGCCGTTTCCCCCCAACTTTAGACCAGCAAGCTTGTCTCCGCAGGGCCAGAGAGAAGCAGGCAGTGGCAAATGTGTGCGTTTGTGTGCATGTGTGTTTGTGTGCTTGTGTGTGTGTGCTCGCGCTCCTGTGTCCGTGCCAGGGAGGGCTGGCGTGTGATAGAAAAAGGCTAAGGTCGGTAGAAGAAATCTGTAGACACCCAAGTGTGGAGGCTGGAGATGCTTTCCGAACTCGAGTCTCCTTTGCTGGGGTGCCTCCTGGCACGACAGCCAGCCTGAGTGGGGCAGGGTGGAAGAAGGGGCGTCTGCAGCCAGGGCGTCCTAAGCAGCCCCAGTACGCGGCCCCGGGGAAAGCGAGGAGATGCCAGGGGCACCCCAAGAAAACTCCAGTTTTCCTTCGGATCAAGGGACGGGGGGGCCCCAGTATCCGTCCCGGGGCCGGGGCGCTGGGCGTCGGGGCCGGGCGGGGGAGCAGTCGGAGCGGACGGCTGTTCTGAGGCGCCTTTGACTTTCGGCCGGAGGCTCCGGCCCCGGCGCAGCGCGGTTATTTACAGTGAGCTCCCAAACCAAACACAATAGTATAATTTAACCTTTCCGAGCACTCGTAAATTTTTACTACGGGGAGACATGGCGAGGCAAATGAATATGGCTTTCCTTACTAACTTCCTACAGCCCCGTGGCTCTCGCAACAATAACTCCTTATGAAATATCATAAATATATATTTAAATACAGTACAGCGAGAATGCGATTTTGCTTTTTTATGGCTTCAATTATTGTATAATTTTATGTGGAGGTCTCGGCTCCCCAGGTTTTCGCAGGGAGCTCTGCCTCACTGATGGCGTGATTAATTGTGATATAAAATAGTCCGCTTAAAAAGGGGGTAGTCAGACCCAACCTGATCTTTTAATCTCCGTTGGCCACAATTAAAACAAACTTTATCGTAGAACTCAAATATCCCTTTGCATAAAAACATATGGCTTTGCTATAAAAATTATGACTGGAAAACACTGGCCCATTAATAGCCTGCGGAGTGATTTATACTTTATTGTTCTGAAGGCCCGGCACGTGACGCGGCCAGCCAATGGCGTGACAGGCAGCCTTCAACTTATTAGGTGACTGTACTTCTCCGTAGGACCAAGTTGTTACATGAAATCTGCAGTTTCATAATTTCCGCAGGTCCGGCGTCGGGGCGGCGGCGTCGTCGGCGTCGCGTGGCCATGTCGACTTCGGGGACCCTGAGCAATTACTACGTGGACTCGTTCCTGCTCCACGAGAGCGAAGAGCTGGTGCCGTCCCGCTACGGCCCCGGCGCCCTGGCGCAGCCCGCCAGGCAGCCGGCGTTGGGGGAGCACCCGGACTTCAGCCCGTGCAGCTTTCAGTCGAAGGCGTCGGTCTTCGGCACTTCCTGGAACCCGGTGCACCCGCCGAGTGCTAACAATATGCCCGCCGTCTACCACCCCTATGTGCACCACCAGGCACCCGTAGCGGCGGCCCCTGACGGCAGGTACATGCGTTCCTGGCTGGAGCCCATGCCAGGCTCTCTGTCCTTCCCGGGTTTACCTTCCAGCAGGCATTACGGCATTAAACCCGAACCGCTCTCGGCCAGAAGGGGTGACTGTACCACGTTTGACACTCACACTTTGTCTCTGTCTGACTATGCTTGTGGTTCTCCTCCAGTTGATAGGGATAAGCAGCCCAGCGAAGGTGCGTTCTCAGAAAACAATGGAGACAGTGAGGCCGGCGGGGACAAACCACCCATTGATCCGAGTAAGTGTCAGAGCGGACACCCTTCTCGCCCTGCACCGCCGCTGTCGCTTTGGCCACCCCCTGGCTGCCCGCCTCCTGCCTGGACCTGCCTGCTGCCAGAACTGAGAGCTGCTCTTGCTTGGGAAGGGCCTCTCTCTTCTTGCTCTCTGTTTCTCCATCCTTCTATCCTTTCTTTGCCCCTTTTCCCCTCTTCTATCCTATTCTCTCCCTTCCTCTCCTTTCTCCTTCCCTCCTCTTCCCTCTTCTCTCTTTCTCTATCCCTCTCTGTCTCTCTTTCTCTTTCGTTCTCTCTGTCTCTGTGTGCCTCTTTTCCCCCTTCTACCTGTCCAGACAGCCCCTCATCCCCACCCCCACTAGGAGGCAGAAGTCAGGACTTGCTAGCGTAAACTGAACGGATGAAACACTCCCTTTCCTCTCCGCCCCCTTCCCCAAATCCAGAACTGAGCTGGAAGAGGGGTGGTGCTGGAGGGCGTGGGGAGGGGGGAGGCAAAGGGAGGAGAGAGGTAGGGTGGAGTATGGGACTGGGAGGGGGTCTCACAACTGAAACCAGGACATTCCCACCCCCAGCCCCACACCCCAATCCCTGCTTAGGGCTTTCTGGTGTGCCTCCTGGACTCTAGGGACAAAGTTACTTTGGGCCAGTTCTTCGAAAGCATAGGATGCTAATATATTCTTTTGTGAGACGTGTATGGCCACTAGCCACAACTCCAGCAGCAGCGGGAGTTATAACAGTCTGAGCCGGGCTGGGGGAGAGAAAAGACCATGCTTGACCTAAACTCATTTCCTTCAGCTGACTGCTATATAAACTCTCTAGAACGCAGCACACTGAATCTCAAGCTGCAGCAGCCTCAAATATCATGCTATGCAAATAAGCTTCATAAGCAATCCGGGCTTAATTCAACCAGCTGGAGAGACGTGGTCTTGTGTCGTGTAATCTTCCAGGGAAAGCACACAGGAAGGTCAAAATGAAGAGGGGGAGGGAAGGATGGAGAGAGAGAGAGAGAGAGAGAGAGAGAGAGAGAGAGAGAGAGAGAGAGAGAGAGAGAGAATATCGAGGAGAGTTTTGTATTTTTATGCCAGTACAGTTCAGTGTAGCTTCCTCTGGGATGGAGAGGGGAGGTGTATTTTAAAGTTATATTCTGTAATCAATCTAAAAAGGCCAGGGAGAGAGGAGGCGGAGGCGGAGGGCTTGGCTTGGCTATGTTTAAATTATATGTGTGACCCTCCATGTATTCATCTGTATTTTGATCCCATTGTGTCTGACCCCAACATACACACACGCACGCACACACACACACACACACTCACTCCCTGTCTTGGGAAATAAGAAAGGAACGTCCTAACCTTCGATCTCCTTGGATTTTTCCCAAAGGCTCCCCTAAAGTGGGTGAGGCTGGGTGGGCATTGCTGCTGCTCTTGCTGATTCTTATCTTATAATCTCCAGGGGGGAAAAATCTCTCACGTTCTCTTATCTTCTCCCACTCCCCTCCACCCCAACCCAGACAACCCAGCTGCGAACTGGCTACATGCTAGATCCACCCGAAAAAAGCGCTGTCCCTACACCAAACACCAGACACTGGAACTGGAGAAGGAATTCTTGTTCAATATGTATCTCACCAGGGACCGCAGATACGAAGTGGCAAGACTTCTCAACCTCACTGAAAGACAAGTCAAAATATGGTTTCAAAATAGGAGGATGAAAATGAAGAAAATCAACAAAGACCGCGCAAAGGACGAATGATGTGACCCAGGCTTCTAGGAAGGCTAGGGGAAGATCTTCCCCTGCTCCATTCCTCCTTCTTCTCTCCCTCCCCCCAACCTCCGTGATCCTCAAATAATACGACTGTATCCAGGCCTCATTCCCTCCCCTTCCTTTCTTCCCCTCTTTCCCGCTCCTTATCATTCATAATGGTGTACCTTGTCACGGTAGCACGGGGGCCTTGCCCAGCCTGTGGTGGAGGTACTGTAAGCTTTTTCATTTTCTATCCTAGGACAAAAAAAGGGGGCATTAGTGCTGTATGGCTGTGTGTGGTGGCTTGTATTTAAAAAAAAGAAAAGAAAAGAAAAGAAGAAATCTACCTGTTCCTTACTTATGGAAAAAAAAATAACTACCTTTTTCCTAATGCACAACTCTCTGGACAGACTGTAGAGTGTCATGTGTGTAGATCTTTGACTTGCTCTGTGCGCAGCGGAGAGAGCTGCAGTAATACTTGAACATGTGTTTGTTTGTGGTTACTCATTGTTCGTGAATCCACTTTTGTGCTCGGGTGCCGGCCCTACCGGTTGTCATCGTGGACGCTAGGAATCTCATTCGAACTCAGGTTGTTGAGGAGAAATGTGGCAAAGGGTCTAGCTCTGTAGTGTAATAAGTTTTTTCTTCTGTATAACTAGACAGTTAACCTTTGTAATATAAATAGAGAGAGTATATAAAGAAATATCATCCCAGTCAAAGAAAAAAGAAAAGGAAAAAAAACTTAAAACAGAAGCTTGTTGGGTTGGGAGAGATCCGTGGACTCCATTTCCTCCCCCCAGCGTCTTTCCAATCGGGACGTGTTAGTCTGTACAGTTGATCTCTAGTACTGTCTTGTCAGTTGTATATAATCTATATATTAAAGGAAAAAAAAGTAAATACTCAGACGAGCTTGAATCTTGTTTTTGCACCAGTGAAGCCGTTTTCAGACTTTGGAGTTATCTGTCCACGTGAAGAAGGTAACTAACTACCTATAGTTTACGTTTTAATTTTAATGAGGGGGGAACGAATGCTTATTGTAATGGAGTTAATTTTATTGATAATAAATTATGCGCTCTGAAACCTGCCATTGGGCTAGCGTAGATTCGTATCACTTGAAATTTGGGGACTTCTGTTGAGACAGAACACTAACTACACTGTATATTTTGCAAGAGTTACCTCATGGCCTACTGACCAAACTGTTGTGTTAAGATGCTATTTAACTTTTTGCCAAATAAAAATATATTGATTCTTTTCTACTCTGCGGGTCCACTGTTTGAACGTCCTTCTTCAAGCCGCCATTGCCTGGCTGTTTCCTTCCCAGCCAAGTCCTGGAAGGGCGGCTGGTCCAGGGAGCCCAAGGGACTGCGAAAAGGGCAGGGACCGAGCCCAAACTTGGGCTTCCTTTGGCTCTCTCCTCCATCTGGCCAGGCCGCTAGTGGCTGTTTTCTTTCTCCTTCTTTCCTTCTCTCCTCAGACCGAGATACTAACTTCCAGACGAAGCTCTAGACGCCGGCCCCTTGGCTGGGAGGGGAGGAGAGAGAGGAAGGTTTATCAGCTGGGGAGAGCAGAGAGCTTCCATTAGTGTTGGCTCCAGGCTTGTTCCCAATCTGGACCCGTGAATCCTTAGACTTGGTTAGGGGGAGCCACAAAGGAAAGTGGGTGGGTGAGACGGGGTGACGAATGAATCCGGCTAAGGAGCGGAAGAAAGCAGAAGATACATCTAGGTGTAGAAAGGACTAGATGGGGGACCAGAGACAATAAGCGAAAGTAGCTCCCACACCCTGTTTGCGCCTAATCGGGGTGGCGGAGAATGACCCGGCAAGTCGGGATACTGCCAGATTTTTCTCCCTGATCCATTTGCCACCAGTCTCTGAAAAGTGGGGAGAGAACTCCACCGCCCGCCTCCTCTTTCTCCTCCCCAAAGCGGCAGACTTCCCCAAGACTTAGGAATCTTTCTTCCTCCTTCCTCCTTCCTTTTTCTTTTTTCTTTACTCCATCTCTCTTTCTGCATGTTTTCTTCTGCGTTTCTCTTTTTGTTTTTAACTCGAAAGAGAAAGTGTCTTTCCTGAAGGACAGGGCTCTTTTGGAGAGATAAATATTTTAATAAAAAATAAAATTTAACCAGTGACCTGGGGGAAAGAAAGGAAGGAAGGAAGAGAGAGAGAAATAGAGAGAGAGAGGGAGAAGGAAAGAAAGAAAAGTATGAAAGGGCAAAAAACGTAAAAGGACTTTTCATGGGGCAAAAACGATGTTTTGTTGTGAGAGAGAAAGGGGGTGGTCCTTTTTCA
Source organism: Pseudochirops corinnae (assembly GCA_028646515.1). NCBI lineage: Eukaryota > Metazoa > Chordata > Mammalia > Diprotodontia > Pseudocheiridae > Pseudochirops > Pseudochirops corinnae. The sequence continues at coordinate 538,762,992 of CM053585.1, forward strand.
GGACATGGAAGGACTCCAGAGAACAACTAAAGAGAGAATGTTAGACGGCGGCTCTAAAGTGTAGTTCCTGCCTGAGCTGACATTTTAGGTCTCAGAGAAAGCCTTCTTCCTCCTCCCTTGCACCCGCCCCCCAACCCCCACCCCAGCTGCCTTTCTCAGGCAGGGCATGGGCCGCAGAGACGCCGAAGAACCACTCCCGGCCTTGCCTTCTAGGGGGCCCCAAAAGAGCGAATACTCGGAGTGGCAAGTCTTGGCAGAAGAATCTGTGAGGAAAACGCAGAACCATGGAGCGCCATAAAAGAAAATGACGGCTGTTAGCGTTTATGGGGTGTAAAGAGCTTCAGGGGGAGAGGACAAAACTTAGGGAGCCGCTGCCGCCGCCGCGATTCGGCCAGGGAGGCCCTACGGAGGTGCAAGGGATCCTGGAACGCTTGATCGACCCCTCCCCACCGCCCCCCTTTTTAAAAGTCACCCTCTGGAAAACTGAGTATGTTGTTATAATTAGTAAAAGGAGAAATAGTTCTGCTAGTCAAAAGAAGAGAGAGAGAGACAAGAGAAAGGGCGGGAGAGGAAGGGAGGGAGAGAGGGACCTTAATTGGTCCATGTTGGGACATCCTCTGTCGCTGCAGACTGAAGAAACTTCAAAGAATGGGCATTAAGGGTGTGTAATAAAGGACGGGTCTGCAAACTGTCTGGAATTCGGCCCTTAATGAGTTTATAACTGTCCAGCCACAATTAAGATTTTTCTACAAAAGCTTTTTTCATTTATTTTGTCTGGTCGACGAAGATAAGGGGGGGTGGTGAGGAAACAGCCCCCTTTTATGGGGACTGGTTGCTGCCCCTTGGGCGGCGTGGGCTCCAGTTTGGACATTTATCTTTCATGTTTTCTAAGCAACAGAGTAGGCTTTCTATAATTGGGATCCTGCAGCGGGCTGGAAGTGGAGCCGGCGTCCCTGGCTCCAAGGCCAGCTGGTTAAGGGGCCAGCTGCAGGCCCGGATCCTAAGCATGCCAGAGAACTGCAGTGGCGTCCAGTGGCCAGCAGATGGCAGTGTGGTTCCACGGAAGCAGCCGTACCGCCGCCATGATGCCCTCAGCCCCGACCCTGGGCAGCTTCTAAAATGTCGACTTTATGGGAGCATTTCTGGATTCGAAGCCACTGATTTGAGTTTAACAACGGTCAGATATTTCCGGTCCTGCTCATGTTTTGACTGATGCCTTGGTGGGAGGGTTAGAAAAAAAAAGACGATAAATTGGTCTATGGACAAGGCAGAGTCTTGTACTGAATCCTGGAAAAGGTTGGAGTTTGCAGGATACGGATTTTTAAAGACGCTTTTGGGGGACACTTTAGGAACGCCCCTCTGACCCTTGCATTTGCCACACTGACGGGGCACCCCACCGTTGCACGTGACAAAGGCTCCGCGAAAGGGGTTCAGCCTTTCCAGGAAGGGCATTCGCAGCCAGAATAACTGACCCAGCCTGAGTCTCACCCCAGCAGGCCAGCTGAAGCAACCAGGGGCCCGAAGCTCGCCTTCGAGAAGCCCGGCACCCATTCACCCATAACAACACCAGCAGCAACAACAAAACCAAAATCTAATCTAGTGGGCTCAGAGGACCTTGGGAGTTGATTAAGTGGTTTGGAAGAAAGCATAGAAATAAATTGGGCCGTGACGCACTTGAGTAGAAAATGAGTTCTAGGAATTTCGGGTTTCCTTCTAAATACAGCCTTTTGCAGGAAGCTAAAGATCCTACTGTCGTCCCCCTCCCCCACGCCAAATTATCCGTTTAATTGATAGCACAACGACAGTTCGTAATATTCTGAACAATATAGACTTACTATTTTTAAACTGATGTTTCTTTCTCAGCTCCAAAAGCAGAGCCACGATTATTTTTTCCTTCGATTCTCCGCCTCCTCTTTATCTTTCTTTTTCTTTTCTTCCTTCTCTTTCTCTCCTTTCTCCTCTTTTTGGTAAGAAAAAGAAAGAGCCGGCCACAAGAATTCTGTAGTGGTTTTTTTTCCCGGTTAGAAGCGGGGAAAGAGTAAATGAATTACAGCGACTGAGGTGAGAGCGGGGTTCACAGCCCAGGAAAGGAGAGAAAAGGAAAGACTCAAACAAGCCCTTTCCTCCAGAAGCACCAGTACATCACTGCACGTGGAGAGTGGGGAACCCGGGAGCTGGGTTTGTTTCCAAGTGAAAAAGCAAAAGCAAACTGAGAAAACCACTAACCCACCCGGGAGCTCTGGGAATTCGGCACACGTTGTATTTATTGGGATTATTACAGTCTCTGCCAAGCCCACAAAATGTTTATGACCCAGATCTCCGCGACAAACTCGTTGTAAAATTGAGAATGGGATTTTGGCTCACAGTCGACCTTTTCCTTTCTTTTATTCTGTATGTTTGTGGTATCTATGGCTGTACCTATCTGCGGACACACTCACACACACACAGATTATATATGTATATATATATATACACACACATATATAGTGTGTATACACAAGTGTGTATAACGATATCTATATTTATCTACATATACACGGATGTGTACACACACAATATGCATTTGTATTTACCCAAGATGGTACATATAAACTCACATATATCCATATAAAATATTTATGGTAAAACAATTCCATAAATTGGCATTTCGACCTAGACAGATACGTGTTTGTTCGTGTAATATATTCCGATTATATGGATAACGATTTCAGTATAAATATTTGATGTGAGTAAAACATGAATATGTGCACATACATATACACACATAAATAAATATCTTGTAGATGTGTATATGTACAGATAAATAGTTATATGTTTATACATAGGAGCCCACATATGTCGATTGCTAGGCTCAGTCCAAAGGCCAGCGCGTTGGTCTAGGTTGTACAAGCCGGGAATTTGACTAACCAACCGCTGGGCAAAACCCTCTGGAGAGAGTGGCCTGTCTTACAGCAGCGGGCTGTGTCAGCAGAGTTTCAAGCCCCCAGTCCACTGCCCACATATGCCCTGGATTGGCCGGCGGGTCTCGGAGAGCCAGTGCTTCGGGGACCCCCAAATTACACAGCCAGTCTCGAGAACACAGGCCGTGGCCAGTGGTGGTGGCAAACGATCCTTCTTTCCTTTGCCACTCCGACAGCGGCGGAGCCTGAGCCACCTCTCACTGTAATTCCTTGCTAATTTTCACGCGTCTATAATGAGTTTCTCACCGAATCCTGCCGACCCTGAGATGTCCTGGATTACAAATAACAAATATTGTCTTTGCTTAGGGCAAAGAATGAGTAGAAAGTGGCAAAAAGCGCTGTGGAGAAGGGCATTAAGAAATGTTCGTGGAGACAGAGCTGGCAAAGAGAATGGGGGTGTGGGGTGAAAGCTTAGCATGAGGTAGTTGTTTGCATTAATATATAAAAGGATACTTTTATTGATTACTATATTTCTAGCTCTAACTATACAGACACACATCTAGGGAGAGAGAGCTAGGAGCTATAAACTAATGGGTTTTTTTCTCTCCAAGTGAAATAGATTCGCATCATTCTCTAAACCCAGATGTGTGATTAGATCTATCTTGTCGGTCTAATTCAATCAGTTGGCTTTGTATAAATGCATGGGTAGGGGTGTGTGGATATAGATACATATGAGCACCTGTATGCCGATTTAGCTACTCTATTGCAAAGGGGCGCCAGTTGAGGCCAAATCTCGGCAGACTTAGACAGAATTTTTGCCTTGGAACAAGATACGACCTGACCCAGGAAAGAACATTTCAAACGCATAGAGAGAGAAAAGGGATATATATATGTATACGTGTGTACGTGTGCATATGTATATATGCATATATACTAACACATACACATACACACATATATGTATACACACATTTATTGGCCCTCCCTGCCTCTCCCCAATTCGCGGACGTGACTGCAGACAGATTCCCTGGAAGCTACTTTCCGAGATTTGGGGACAGCAGCCAAGGAGCTGCGGCCCGACCCAGGCAACGCACGGGGAAGGGGTTTGCAAACAGCAGTTCCCGATACCCCAGTCGTGAGGTGCTGATATTCGTTCTGTTCCTCCCCCAGGCCCCCGCCCAGCGGCCCTCCATAAAGAGCACGGTCTGTTTTAAATGTCCTCTCTGCAAACCCTGTCGCCTATCCTCTGGGCCTGAGTCTAGACAGGGGCTGGGCTGCCTGCGTCTTGGTCTGTTGTCACCAGAGGAACAATTTATTGGTCTAAAGCAGTCTAATTCAGTCGCTTTGATCTCCTGAGTCGTCTTCTTGTTGGCTTCGCTTTTGGTTAACATCCTTAGGCCTCTATTTCCTTCTAGAAAGTGATGCTATTTAGGATATTTGGGCTTTTTCTCTCCCCTCCCCCCATTCAATATTCCCTCTCTTACTTAGTATAGGACTGGCTTCCTGAGACGCCATAAACAGGTATCTCCGGATATTGGACCCACCGGTTCCGAGTAATTACTGAGAGAGTGCCCAGACAACGGTTCTAGGGCCAGTTCTGGGTCAAGTCACTTTCTAGCCCACCTCCCCTTTGGGCCCAGTGTCCAAACGGTCCAAGACCCTCCCTTAGCAAAGTTCAGTGACATTCTCTTAATTCTTGAATCCTGAGGCTGGTGGACCCTGTCATCCTTACGGAGCCCCATTCTACCGAGTGCCTTTTGTGTATTTTTTTTTTTTCAGTGCGTCAACACCCAGCGAGGGTGCAGCCAAACACACCGGTCAGGAACCATCTAAAGTGGTGAGCAGCGCTTTGTACCCAAGGAACCAAACTCTCATTTGCAGGAGAATTTCCGGAGTAATCTATTGTGCTCCCTCCAGTTTATGATGTGCAATACAGGCGGGCAGTAAAAGCTGTCCTGACCCAGGCCCTCTGTCTGAGAGCCGCAGCAAAGTCATTTTACGATCCGTTTAGAGGAAGGGCTCGCCCCGACATCCTCAATGGAGAGGCATTTCCATTGTTGGAAGGCAGGCTGTGCTGGGGGGGAGGGGGGGGCGGGCGGATAAAGTTGCTTTCTTGGTTTGCCTCTGGTGTAGGGGGGAATAAGGTGGCCTGCAGTGGAGCATGGGAAAGGTAAGTGTGTATGCGCTAGTGTGTGTGTGTGTGTGACTGTTTAGGGGGATTGGGGAAAACAATCTAGTGGGCAACTGAGAAGGGGGAAACAAGGCTCGGGATATTAGGAGTCCAATTCTCTTTCCTTGTTTAAACTACTTCTCCAAAGAGAAAAAACTATGAAGTTCCTGAGAAGGGTACAAAAATGGCCCATCACTTCAGCTCCAGTTTCTGTTTTCTAGACCTAGCCTCTTGCCACAGTACATGGCCGTATGTACGGAATACAGAACCACTGGAGGGTCAGTGGGCTGAATGGCTGAAGGGATCCTTCTTCAACTCAATTCGCTTTTGCGATTTGTCCTCGAAGCTACTGTGCCTGAGGCCAATGGCCTAATTCTTTGGGGGGGGAACTTGAAAGGAGGTATGGTTGGTGTTGGCTCCCCAGTCCCAGTTGCAGGGTGCTGGTCACAAAACAAAGGAACCTCAAAACTGGCCTCGGAGAGACCCTGAATTCTCCAGCTGGGCCAGCAGGTTAAACTGGAGTGGAAAGAGAGTGGGTGGACACAAAGATAACCTTCCTCTTCTAGAGAGTCAACTTTTGGAAGAAGGTGGACCCAATGACCAAGAAGTGAGTGGGGGTGCCAACTGGAGGGACAGGGAAACCAGGGTTTAATAAATCCGTTTTGCAAAGTAGTCATTAATATAGGGATATTAAATTTCTTCCTTTGGGCTGGAAAATTAATGAAACAATTGCACAGCCAGAGATTCCCTAAAACTTTCACTTCATTTGAGACACATGGGTCCAGTTTAATGTGGTGACTTGTTTTATTTTAAAATTTACTTTTAACTGCATCTGGAAAAGACTGTGTCTCCTCGGCAAGCCCAAATAGGACACCCTGCCTGTAACGGGTCATTTTGGAGAGTGAAATAATAATAAAGCCACAGACAGCAGTCCTGCTCAGGGCCACAGCCCCAAGGCACCCAGGCCATCGCCTTGCCCATACAATCCTAGCCCTCTAAGGGTTCGGGGAGGGGCGAGGGTGGGAAGGAAGCCCGTAGAGTTAGGTAGGGGAAACCGTGAGGAGAGGAGACAGTTGACCGTGTGGGAGCAGAAGAATGGAAGGGTGGCGGGAGTAGGGGGTGGGAAAGGGTTGGATACTATCTCGGCTTCGGTAAGGGAGAAGTTCGCTGCCTGTGGTCGTCCTTAGCGGAGGTGCAAATGTCCAGGGAGCCCAGATCCCGAGGGCGCGCGGGCACTCCGACCTCCCGGGGCCGCACCCTAGGCAGGGCACAGGGGGCACCGCGCACGGAGCGCACACACGCTCCCTCCCCCGTTTGAGCCTCTTCCCCTGCCATGCTAGGAGGGAGGCTGGAGTCACCCTGAGCTCTACCACCTGTGATGGAGGAGGAGATTGGAGGAGGCCGTCATATGACCGGTCACGTGCTGGAGGCAAGCTCCGTCCAAAAGAAAATGGGGTTTGGTGTAAATCTGGGGGTGTAATGTTACCATATATCACGCTACCTCGTAAAACCGACACGGGAGCCTGCCGGACAACAAATCACAGGTCAAAATTATGAGTTCTTCGTATTATGTGAATGCGCTTTTTAGCAAATATACGGCGGGGGCTTCTCTGTTCCAAAATGCAGAGCCGACTTCTTGCTCCTTTGCCACCAACTCTCAGAGAAGCGGCTACGGACCGGGCGCGGGCGCCTTCGCTTCCTCCGTGCCCGGAGTGTACAATGTGAACAGTGCCATTTATCCGGGCCCCTTCTCGTCCGGATACGGCCTGGCCTCAGACGCCTACAACCTGCACTGCTCGTCCTTTGATCAGAATATCCCCGTCCTCTGCAATGACCTAACCAAAGGCAGCTGTGAGAAAGCCGAGGCGAGCGCCCTGCACAGCCAGGCAGAGACCAATTTCCGGATATACCCTTGGATGAGGTCTTCAGGTAGGGGCAGCGGACACGAGTCGAAGAAAAGAGAGGAGAGGAGACGACAGAGGAGACAGGGGAGGGAGGGAGGAGAGAACTGAATTGGGCAAGGAAGGAGTCAGGAGAGGAGAGGAAAGGAGAGGAGAGGAGGGCAGAAGAGGGGAGAGGAGGGAAGAGAAGACAACAGAAGAGGAGAGGGGGACAGGGCAGGGCAGAAAAGGAGAGGAAAGGGATGGATATGACAGAGGAGACAGGACAGAAGAAGAGGAGGGGAGGACAGGAGCGGACAGGGCGGTAAAGGGGACAGAACAAACAAGAGAGAAGCAGGAAGGGGGAGATAAGAGGGCAGGGCCGGGTCGGAGAGCAGAGGCCAGGCAGGCAAACGGGGAGCCAAAGTGACTCCTGTCAGAGCCAGCCTCCGTGGTTTTAATTATAGCAGAGGCGCCATTGCGTAGAGAGCCCGTAGCATTGTATGTAAATGAGTATCATAAAACTTTTTATTGCCCAATTAATGGGTTCCATCCTCGTAAATTTATTCAACTCCGTTTGCTTTGGAATTTTTAACATTAAGTGCATTCGTTCGCCATTTTCTCTCCTTTCCTCTTTTTGCTCCCCCCCTCTTTCTCTTTTTCTTTTTCTTCCTTCATGGAGAGAGAAGAGAACTCCTGAGCCACCCTCACCCCTCCCCCGCCCACACCACCTGGAGCTCGGACAGATTTGGGGGTAAAGGCTGCAGGAGGATTAGAGAGAGAGGGAGACGAAGGGGGACAGGAGGGAGCTGCTGAGGGGACAATAAGGCGTGGGGTCCAAGTCGAGCTGGATTGGGGAGAGCTGCCCAGGGAAGCTGCTTTGGTAGCTGGGCATGTTTGTGGGTACGGAGGGAACGGAGAAGGGATCCAAAGACATCTGTAACCGTCACATATTCTGTCGGCTCTGGGTGACTACTGGGCCCCTTTTCGACTGGAGAAGGAGATATACTCCCCTAACTTGCTCCCAGTCTATATTGCTAACTTCCCTTTGTCAGAGCAGGCATTGTGGAAACTTAGCCGGCTGGAAAGAAAAAGCCTTCTAAAGTTTGGACGGGACTTGATGTCCCCCCCCCTCCCCACTCCTATGAAGATCTGTTTTTTAAAAATCTTTTTTCTTCCCATCAGTAGTTCCCCCCTCCAAAAAACCAACAACACAACTTCATAGGCAAGTAGGGGCAACAGTAGCCGGAGAACTGGTCGGGGCTGGGGGGGGGGGGAGCGGAGGGAGGTTGAGCGGCCAGGCGGGAGAGGCGAGAGAAAGAGGGGGTGGGGGTTAAAGGGTCTGGGCGCCTGGGGGAAATAAGGAACTTGTCCTCTTGGTCCCTGACTAATCTTCCTCTGGCCGTTTCTCTCCACGCCTGACGTTGCTTACAGGTCCGGATCGCAAGAGGGGCCGGCAGACCTATACCCGTTATCAGACCCTGGAGCTAGAGAAGGAGTTTCATTTCAACCGCTATCTGACCCGGCGGCGGCGCATCGAGATCGCCCACGCCTTGTGCCTCACCGAGAGGCAGATCAAAATCTGGTTCCAGAACCGGAGGATGAAGTGGAAGAAGGAGCACAAGGACGAGGGATCTGCCGCCCCGGCCGCCACCGAGAGCGCCTCGACCACCCCCTCGGCAGGGAAAGTGGAGGAGGAGGAAGAGGAGGAAGAGGAGGAAGAGGAGGAGGAGGAATGAGGCTGGAGCTGAAGGGAGGAAGCCCGAGCCGCTCAGTCTGAGCTGTGGAGTCTGATGGATGCACGTGACAGTCGGAAAAGCGTCTTTAAAAGACTTACCCGTTTTATTTAAAAAAAGAAAAAGAAAAACCCCTCCCCCCCATCTAATTCCTCTTCCCCCCCCCCCCAACCTTCCACCCTCCTAGCTCAGCTCCCAAGACTGGCTGTGCTGAGGTACTCCAGGAAGGCCGAGGTGTCCAGTCTGTGTCTTCTCCCCTCCCCCTTCCACTTCTTTCTCCGTCCCGGGTCCCTTGGAGTCTCCTAGCTGTGTTCCTCTACCCTGAACCCGCATAGGCACGGGTATGCCCCTGCCAAGTCGGTGCCCTCGGCCCCGTGGCTGCTATCCCTACCCCTGGCCGAGGGAGCCCGACGGGCACACAGCGCTGGCGCTCAGAGAAACTACCTAACAGAGCCCTTGGGCTCGGTCACCCCCTGATGAAGAGGGCAAGGGCGTCCAGACGCCCACCAAACTACCTAATTATGCCAACCCAGAGCTCTGGGGCTTCCGTTTCACAATTCAGAATTGTCTCTTTCATTTTCCTTCCTGAAAGAGCAATAAGAGCAAAGGTGGGGAAGGGGGAGACGTTCTGACAACACACAAATACACAAAACACACATACACACACCTAGACAACCACTACACTCCAGCAATGAGCTGTACTACCTATCTGATTTCCAAACTACCTATTTTTTTGCTTCACCTACCTAGCTCCTTCATTAAGACTGTACTTTAGGAATCCGAGAAGGATTAGATGTTAAAGATGACTGACCAAAAAGAAAAAAAAAAGAAAGAAAGAAGAAAGAAAGAAAAGAAAAAAGGGGAAAAAAGAAAAGCATAATATTTTCTCAAAAGGCTTTTAGTCCACTTGACTGTGGAGGAGCGCTTCTTTGTAGCTTGGGCAGAGAACTGGGGACCAGGGCTCACTGGCTTCTATTTAAATTGAAAATAATAATAATAATAATAATAATATATTTATTCCAAAGTGATTCTAAGTGAAATCGTATGCTGCAAACTCGCTTTCCTCTCCTTGCCTGACCATTCCGAGTTCAGAAGAAAATGCCTCCGCTTTTGGGGAGGGGGCAAGGAGGACACCCTCTTTCCCTCGGCTGGCACCCCCATTAGGCTTCTGCTTGGCCAGCCTTCCAAGGGCTGCAACATCCTCTGAACCAAGATTCTGGCGAAAGTGACCATTCCCCCTCCCCCATACTTATATACATATACCTTATCCTTCCCCTTCTCACCTCTCCAACCCACCTCGTGCCCTGCCCCTTAACTAGTGTTTAATATTGCCACCCTACTTTTCCTACGAAAACAAATCCTGTACGTTTGAGTTTGGGGGGCCATTTATATTGTCTTGAAGTTTATTTGTAATACCTTGTCCTGACTCGGGAAGACTCATTCATTGGGATACCTTTGTAGTGTGGTGTTTTGTTGCTAACTCCTGTATCGAGGCAAGCGGGCAGGGTGCCTATAACACCCTGTTGGAGCTGCCCAGTCTTGGCCCCTGCCTCTGTCCTTGCCCCTGTCTCTGGTGTTCTCTAGTGTTCCCGTCAACATTGGCTCTGCAGTCTATGTAGGTCTTCAAAGTCCCAACCGTGTGTGTGAACCCCAAGGAGGTGACTGTTCCAGTCTGGAACCCTCCAAATGTGGTTTATGTTACATAGAAAAAAATAAAATATATGCTTGGTGACAATAAGCCAGGTTTCTTTATTCGCCGCCAGGTACCATAAAAAGCACTGGGAGAAATAAAGGAGTTGGGGGGAGTGTATAAAAGGGAGAATACAGCCTGAGCGATAATGGGCATGTGGTATAAGGACACAAGTATGTGCTATTTACACCTGTATGTGGTCATGTTTGTGCACGGATATACGTAAACATGAACAAACATTTCCATCTGTCAACATTCTTCCTTTCGCTTATATAAGAGGACCCCCAAATCGGCACGTTTCTCAGAGTGGGGTCCTGGGGGATGGTGAGGAAAGGAGCTTCCCTCGCCAAGTTGGCTTTGCCTTATTTCCCAGAGATACTTCTCTCCTCAGCCCCATATTCTGTCCCAGCTCGGAAGACTAGTCCAGCCGAGCTGAATCGGCCTCCCTGAGTATCTGACTCAGTCCTTTGAGGATTCAGACTGCAAACAGGACAAGAAAAGTGTGGGACTCAATGGCCGAGCTGCCTCTGGCAGGGTCTGATGCTGGTTGTCGTCTCCCATCTCGTCTAGTCCCGTTCCATACCATTCCAGATCACCCCAGCCCATTCTAGGACATCTCGTCCCATCCTCGGGGCTGCTGCTGCAAAGGGTTCATGGGGAAGTAAAGTGTTCCCGGGAAAGCGAAATTCACTAAAACTCCCCTGCAGCTGGGTAAGAGAGGGGGAGAAGGAGGCTGAAGAAGGCCGAGAGGGAAAGGAGGGTGAGGAAGGGAGCTCAGGGCTGACCTAGGGGCTCAGAGCTCGACTCGGCTTGCCTCTGCCAAGCGGCCTTCACCGCGGCCTCCTCCTGGCTGGGAAAGCGTCTATTACTCCTCAAATAAAGCGAGGGCAAAGTGGGTCTGCAAAAAGCAAGCCTAGCACTCTGAGGCTGCCTTTCTGGTAAGATGGCGCCTCCGTAAGACCTGCCTCTTCTCAGTGATGAGGAAAAGGCCATAAATCCGTTGTTGTTTATGAAAATTTACAACTTTGCAATACAACTTTATGAGTTGTTCGGGGTTTCCATTGGCCGCTGTCGGTCATGTGGATGGCAACCGTGAACATGAACTTTTTTATAATTTCCCTTGCGAGAATAGAGCTGCATTCTTTTGCTGAGCTCGGTCCTGCTTCGGATCTCAGGCTTTTCAGTCCCTATAGCGTTTGCTCTTTGGAAGGCAATGGGGAGCGGAGAAAGATGGGATGCAGGGGCCGCCTGCAAGCCCCCGCCAGCCGGCAGAGCCCTTGCCCGGAGCCCGGATGGAAGGGAAGGTAGGGCACGCTGGATCCCAAGCTCCGGAGTGGGCGATTTTCAACTCGCAACCTGGCTAATTTCCTGCTTCTTCTGGCACCAAAAGGAGGGCGATTCGTCTCCAGGGCAGCAACCAAAGCGACAGTTGTCAGAGTGACTGGAGCTCCTTCCTGTAAGCCAGAATCTAAAGGTGAGACGCGTTCGCCACTAACAGAGGTAGCTTAGCAGCCCTCGAACTGACCCTGGCGGGAGGGATTTCGGAGAGGATGAATAGACAGATGTGGGTACAGACATTTACATCCACTTAGATATATATATACACATATCTGTGTATGATTGTAGATGTATAGGTATATTATATGCTGTATATGTTATAGCAATATATAGATACATATATTAGTAATACTAGATTGGGCATCTGGTTGGCAAGTATATGGTTCCGAATCCAGGCGCTACCAAGGCACCAAGTGCTGAAGGCTCTTCAGCCACCCAAACTATCAGCATTTGTCCCTGAGCAAGATTTTTCACAGAGATCCACGATTTGGAATTGAGAGTTTTTCTCCCATAGAGGTTTTTTCCCCCCTCCTGTGCTGGAGATGGGATTCAATTTAATTCGGATTCCCGCCTTCCCTCTCCTACCCCCTCCCCCAAACCAACGAAGGAACCAATTTCCGGCAAAAGAAGGGGAGAGAGAAGAAAAAGAAAAAAAAAAGGCCAGTTGTGTATTTGGGTCCGAGTTGCCCCTTAATTTCGGGTGAATTCAGTTTGCCAAGGTAAAAGAAATAAAAAAGCGAGACTTACAAATTGAGAGAGCGCTCTTTCAATTATCAGCTTCTCGTTTGGTACGGGTTTTCCAGGAGAGAGGTCTGCAATGGGAGAATAGAGGAAATGGATTTGTTGTTGGAATGGGGAGGGGGGTATCGGTTGAATAGGCTTACGTGTTAATTGGATGAAGTTTCGCTGGCGATGATGACTGTCTTCTATGGTTCGGTTTCTACTGTGGCCAAGGATGGTGTGGGTGTTTTGGAGCAGGTACCGCAGCGTGGATGCTTGGGTCCACGGCTGTTGAGTGACTGTGTGTCCACATCTGTATGCATGTCTCTGGGTCTATGGACAGTCTGGGAGCTCACCACTCCTTTTTAATCATAAACGAATTTCTTTCAGTTTGGGACAGAGGACTTGTACCTGATTGTAAAGGGAAGAGATTATGTCAGAAAAGAATGGAACGTGACGATGATTCCTAGGAAAAGAGAGGCTGAGCGAGACCTGAGTAGGGCTGGAATGGACGTGGAACATATTGGGCACCACAACGCTTTTTTTCAGTGGTCCAGGGAGCCCTCGCTTGGGTTTGTGAGCTGCGGAGGGAAGAGGGAGAGGAAAAGCCCTTAGGCCGGCAGTGGTGCGGGGGGGGGGGGGGGTTGGGGCTCCGGGAATATCTTGGTATTCATTACCGTCGTTCAGAAGGAGCCGCGCGCACTCCTAATGTTAACACCGGCGTTGTTTGTGTTCTCTCGGCTGCTAAAGAATTGTATTTGCATGGTACTGCGGCGTCTGCTTCCCTGCAACTGCAGTGAGGGGGGTGCGATTATTTATGGTGACTCGCTTGGGGCTCAGTGCTGCCACGCTGTGGCCAAGATCAGTAGCGGCGAGCATCCGTGGCCAAGGGGAAGACGAGCCTTGGCGAGAGTGGCTTCTCACTTCCCCTTGGAGGAATTATTGGAGTGAGGGAATGGAGGGAGAGGGGGGACGGGCCTACTCAGAGAGGTGGTGGGCACCTGGTCATTTATGGATCACGTTCCATCCCCAGTTGGTTCTCTGCAGGCCTTTGGGCGGCCTGGACACCCCCATCCCCACTTCCAACTACACATTTCTGGAAACCGGTTGCATAGTCTGGAGAGGACTGATTTTGAATAGCATGGCTGCCTCCTCCCCCAAACTGAGGTCCCTCAGGCCCGTGGAATCCAAACAATGGTTCTGGGAGGGAGTGAGGATGGGTGACCAAGACTGTTTGGATCTTGGAGTCTGACAGCTAGCTCCGGGACTCGTGGGCGGCCCAGGGCCAGGTCTGAACCTGATAAGAGACATATCTTGTGTCGGTGGCTGGAGAAATAGGGGTTTGCCTGGAGTGGTCGGGTCCAGCCGGCCCCCCGCACCTGTGTGATTAGCAACTCTGACTTATTGATCCTATTGATGGGAAGGAGGCTGCGTGGCGTGGCCGTGGCCCTACTGGACTATGGACTTGCTGGACTTGACACTTTCATCGAGCAAGAATGAGGAGTAGCGGGCAGAGCGTGGGGTTCTTGGAGTCCCAGGCAGATCCTGGGGATACCTCCCTCCCTCCTTGAAGAGCATTTTCAAGGTAAGTGGGCTTCCCCCCCCCCCCCCCACTCCCCTTCTCTCTATTGCTTTGCGAGAGTTGAGAAGTAGCCGGGGGAGGTGTCTGGCCTCAAAGGGAGCCCCTGGGGTCTGCCTCGTGCTGTGGTCTAACTCGCTTGGTTGTTGTGTGGGTCACACCAGTTTCCTGGTGTGCGTGTGTGTTGTTTTTGATCCATGAAAAACACCTAAAGCTGGATGGAGAAACAAATTGGTCGTCTGCCAAGCCATCGCACATCAGCCTTATAGAATACGCTGGGTTTCAATTTTGTTTTAGTTATGGTATTAAAAAAAATTTTTTTTTTCCGGTTTAGTCACTACGGAAAAGGACGTGTTTTCCCCTTTTACCCTGAGAAATGAAAATTTTACTTTGTCTTGGGAAAACCATATAGAGAATTTAGGCCAAACCACGAAAACAATAACAACCCACCCCAAATCCCAACTCTCACCCTGAGGGGTTGGGGGTGCTATAGGAACCGAAAAGACGTGTATAAAATGGAAACATTTATACAGATAGCCAAGTCAGCACCAAGCCCCGGGGTTTTCACAAGATTCCAAATACCTTATTTAAAGCTTTCCCTGGAAACGCCCTAACTCAAACCAGGACTTTCTTTTGCGTAGTTTTAAAGCACAAATTCTTTCTCTCTCCCCTGTGTTTTCATCTGGCCTCCATTCTGAAATATGTGAGGGGAAATACCCCATTTTCGCGGCCTCATGCCAGCCCTTATTTATTTTTGTGAAACTTTCCAAGGAAAGGGTTCGTTCTGGAAATAGGCAAGAGGACTTTAGTTGCATCCCATAAAGAAATGAAGGTAGACGCACACAGTATATGTACATCTTAGGGATGTTTGTAAACATACATATGTACCCACCAGATCTTTCCAGATTAGGAAGGTGGAGAGAGAGAGGAAAATGGAGGGAGGATAGAAAGAGAGATTAACAAAGTTCCTGCTTGATCACTGAAGGTAATTGCTTCTCTCACCGATATCGCTGACACCACTAGGATATTGCTGAGAGTTGCGTACATTCGCTAAGGTTTTACAGATCTTATAAGCAGCCTCCGGAAATGCAGCAAAATGGTATAAATAGACTTTCTCCAGTCACCATAGAATTCAGGGTTTTAAAGCTAATTCAGGAGGCTTTACAAACACAACCATAAAAATGCCACTGGGACCCTATTGCGTTTTTTTGTTTTTTTGTTAAGAGATAGATCCATCTGCTAGGAAGTCAAAGATCTAGAGGAAACACCTCTTGGAAAGTCATCCTGGATGGAGCCATTCATTAATTTACTGTCTGGGGAATGTAAGGGGATAGATATCCAGGAGTTTCAAGCAGCTTCCAGAATTTCTGGAGGCACTATTGTAACTCCATCCAGGACATGAGCTCCCTAGCTTTTGGCCTTGCCGAGCCCTGCCAGAGCGCAGATTTCGACCTTTAAAGATGTATTAGTTAATTCAAATGTTCAGAAAGCCACGGTTCGATCATTTAGTCCTCCGGATACCTAACAGGTCCGGAGCTGCCTGGCCTCTTCGGGTACTGGCCCGCGGCCTTGTTCAATTCAATAGTGGAGTCTTTTCGAGAAGGCAAACACTCCTCTCCGGATTTCGATTTCAGTGTGTAAACAGCAGCGATGAACTGAGGGAAAGGAAACGGGCACATTTTGAGGGCTCAGGAAGAGGCCCTTGTTGGCTTTGGCGCCCCCAAACCTTTGCAGCTCGCCTCCTTTTTTTTTTTTTTAAATTTTCCTTCTTTTCTCGGTAGGAAATGGCTGGATTCGGGTTTGTTCTTTCGGGAATTAGGCTAGGGGAGGAGAGTAGGGATTTCTGGGCCACTGTGGCCCCAATGTCTGGGACTTCAAAGGAGACGTCGGAAAGCCCCAGAGTCAGTAGTAGTAGGGGTGCTTAGTCTTTTTTTTTTTTTTTAGATGGAATGAGGAGGCCCGCGGGAGGAGTCGAGGATCAGAGGGACCATTTAGGACAGTGGCCGTGACTGACGCTCTGGCCAAGGAGAGCTCGAATCTCCCTTTCTTCCCGTTTTGAGACTGGGCTCGACGGGCTGTCCGCAGGCTTCTTTTGGGGTCAATATGAGAGGAAGAGGTGGCTTCCTCTGCTTTCCAAGTTGCAGTGAGCAGACGAGAGGCGGGAGGCCTGCTTTGAGCTTTCGCCCTCCCCCAGAGCTTGCGGTGGGGCTCCAGCGCCCACGGGTGGGAGTTGAGGAAGAGGTAAGGGTAGGGACCCCCTGACCTCGGCCTCCCCCTGGCGGAGCCTAACTCGGCAGATGTGTCCCTTTCTGCAGTTGCAGTGAGCAACTGTTTGGTTGAGGGTCCTGTTTGGGTGGGAGGGGAAAATGAAAAGAGATATGGGGGTGTGTTTGTGTGTGTGATCCGCTGCTGTCACTGCCCCTCCTGCCTGAAGATTTGTCAGAGTTCCAATTTCTTGAGGGAGAGAGAGAGAGAGAGAAAGAGAGAGAGAGAGAGGAGAGGGGCCTGGGCCAGGCTGTCTTCCAAGGCCAGGAGCCTGGAGGGCCCTCAAACCCCCGGGGCCCCAAGACCGAGGAGGCCGAGGCCAGCCCCTCCCCAGCGGCCCTCGGCTGGCGTCCGGGGAGAGAGGCGGGCGGGGAGGCTGGCTGTGCGTGCCCATTAATCTGCCGGCTGTGCGGGCTGGGGGTTGTTTGTAACTTTGCTGGCTCGGTCGCCGCGGGTCCCCGGGGAGCGGGCTCCACGGCTCGCTCCCATTGGCCGCCGCGCCGTCAGCTGGTGCTATTTGCTGCTGTCGCTTTTGGCGCTCGGCCATCCAGAAACAAACCAGTTCGATGACTACTAATAGTTATAGCCAGATGTACTAATACACAACAAATCACAGTCCTGCAGAGGGGAGCGCAAATGAGTTCCTATTTTGTGAATCCCACTTTCCCTGGGAGCCTGCCTAATGGACAGGACTCCTTCCTCGGGCAAATCCCCCTCTATCCAGCTGGCTATGATGCTCTGAGGCATTTCCCCGCTTCTTATGGGGCATCGAGCCTCCAGGACAAGACATACACCTCACCTTGTTTCTATCAACAGTCCAACACGGTCATTGCTTGCAATCGAGCGTCCTATGAGTACGGCACCTCCTGTTTCTATTCAGAGAAGGACCTGAGTAGCGCCTCTCCCTCAGGCAGTGGCAAACAGAGGGGCCACGGGGAGTATCTGCACTTTCCTCCTGAGCAACAATATAAATCCGAAAGCAGCGTGCAGGGCAAAATCCTAAATGACGAAGGCAGCGACCGGAAGTACACGAGTCCCGTTTATCCCTGGATGCAGCGGATGAATTCCTGTGCTGGTAAGTCATTGGCATGCAATTCCCCCTCCAACCCCACCTCCACAAAAGAAAGAAAAGAAGGGAGGAAGGGAAAAGAGGAGAGAGAGAGAGAGAGAGAGAGAGGGGAAAGCAAGAAATAATAGAAAGAAATAAAGGTCAGAAAAAAGGAAGGAAAAGTTTTCTTTTAGGTTTAAAAAAAAGAAAGGGAAAAAAAGAATCCAATGTGGAAACTAGGTTATAGGAAGGCAAGGCTCCTTTCTCCATGTAATGTGACACCTTTGGGGAGTGGTAGGGGGCTGCCATTGCCAAGTTATTTGGGACCTATAACATGGACAACCTAAAAGGGAGAGGGAAAGAGGCAGAGAGAGAGAGAGAGAGAGAGAGAGAGAGAGCGAGCCCATGCTACATCCTCGTATGAAGTTCTAGAGCCACGGTGGACCAACATTCTACACACACATCATTAATGATCAATCTCCCTCCACACCAAACCCCCCTCTCCTATGCGCCCTGGAGATGCAAAGATAGATGGAACTGCCCAATCTACTCCCTTCTACTGACACCCTAAAGCAGTTGGAGGACCCAGTTCTCCAGCTTCAGAATTTGTCCCTCCTACTTCCTCTCTCCCTCTTCTAGAAACCATTCCCTGGATAGCTAACTTCTGAGACCCTGGAAGCACTTCAACTCCTCAGCAAGGTGGGCTTAATTAAGGTGGAGGATACCCTAAAGACCCCATTTGCCTTCAAGGCCATTAATTTCCAGAAGCTCCAGAAAGCCTCCCCTCCCTCCACCTTTATTTCCTCTATTTTCACAAAGCTCCACTAACAGAAGGTCTCCTGGAGCAAGACAGAAGGACTAAAGCACATTTGGAAACTTAGGTCTTGTGCCTTTAAAAAAAACCCATTTATCTTTAAAGGGGGCATGCTCCATTCTCTTTCGAGCAAGGTGATTTTGGAAAAATCACTGAGGAGCTGTGAAAACTGAGTATTTTTATTACTTACAATTTGGCTGCCCTATGATGGCTTAGCTTCACTGATATCTACATAGATGTTTGTGCACACTCACACGCAGGCACACACACATCATTGTATGTTCTTTCTGTGTCTCTGTATGGCGAGGTTGGCATGGCTCCCTCTCCAGCCCCCAGTAATAATGGTTTCCTTCATAGATCCGAAAAACACAATGCAATAACTGTAAATTAGAAGACCATCCCTGCCTAGGACAAATAACACTGACCTGCTTAGCCATCTTGATCACTGCAGAATTAGCAAAGGCAGAAATAGCCCAATATGCTTTGCTTGACTCTCTAGGAGAGACTAAGAAGGGCTAGCTTAGAGCATCTTGCACTTTCTTCTTGAAAACCTAGAACCTTTTTTCCATGTCAACTCCCTCAACCTTTCCTTCTCCCAGGTACTGTCTACGGCACCCATGGCCGAAGGGGAAGGCAAACTTACACGAGATACCAAACCCTCGAATTGGAAAAGGAGTTCCATTTTAACCGATACCTGACGCGAAGGCGCCGGATCGAGATCGCCAACGCGCTCTGCCTCACAGAACGACAGATCAAAATATGGTTCCAAAACAGGAGAATGAAATGGAAAAAAGAGAACAAGCTCATAAATTCCACACAGCCCAGCAGCGAAGAAACAGAGGAAAAGGCAGGGGGAGTAGAATAACGAATGCATCCGCAAAGTTCCCAGGCCTTCCCCCTTCTTAGCGGCTTTCCCCCCTTGTGTTCTTATTCTGCCAACACCATTGCTGCCCTAAGTATTCACAGTCTGTTGATTTCTAAAGCAGGAGGAGAGGCTATATATTTGCAAAGAACTGTGTATATCTTAAAAGAAAAAAATAGGAATAATTTAGAAATCTGTTGTGTACATAGCTCCTCTTTTTCTTCTCGTGTAAAGTCAATTGACCAGGCACTCCTCCCCCAGAAAGGACCCTGTTTTCTGTTGAGCATCTCGGACTGTCCGAGTGTCTATTCTAATAGCTGTTATTCAGCTACAGAAGCAAATAGGTGCATAGTTTAGCATCTGAACTGTGAGCCGATTTGAAGGGGGAAAACAGCAACCCGAGGTTTCAACCCTTTCAGAATCTCATTTACGTTTGGGGTCGTCTCCTCCCTACGGTGTTTGGGAGCTGGCTGTCCAGCGGGGTCTACAAAAAGTTTTACGGCAGTAAGCAACAATGCAATAAGACATAAACCAATAAATCTGCTGAACAAAGGAGGAAAAGACAGTTGGGGTCCCCCGCGCCCCCTCCCCCCAAAAAAGACCTCCAAGAGTCATTTCCCCTCGGGCAGAAATGGGCAAGGGAAGAACTTTCAGGAAACAAAGAATCGCCCAGAAGGAGCTATAAAACTAATGTTCCCAAATGAAATCGTCTAACTATAACTGGAAGAAAATCAGTCTTCCCAGGAAGGCAAGAAAATCTGGGCACTGAACTTTGCAGGCTCGGGAGAAGCCCCATCTTTCCGAGGGTGCGGTGCCACGGGGAGTCCCAGCTACAATTTCAGAAGACCGGGTTGTTGTTGGTTCCTCCCTCCCTTTTAATGTCAGTAAGAGTGGGCAGTTTTTATTAGGTGGTACGTTGGCCTGAGCTTTCCGCATTTCCAAGTGGCTTATAGGCTTGGTCCAGACAGTCCCTTATCTGTCTGCTATACCTTTGTCATTTACTTTCTAATTTCTAAGCCCAAGAAAATAAAGGCTACAGACCGAGCTGCCCTGAAATGCTTCCATTCTGGCTCTCCTTGATTTTTTTCTCATCTGAGCAGGATTCTCAAAGCAGGTCGGGCAAGCTATCTCTTCCTTGCCCCCCCCGCCCCCCCCCCCCCGCATTTTCGGAGAACCAACCCTGGGCACCAAACCTAGGCACAGAGAAGAAGCAAAGAAACTCCCTTGCTTTCAGGGCTGGCCGGGCCGGGCATCTGGAATTCAAAGATTTTCTCGGAGCTCAGTCCTTAAAGCAATTGGAATAGCTCTCTACGAAAATCATATTTACTTGTGAGGGGAAAAAAAAAATCGACTGGGACTATAAAATTATACGGAATTTGACCTCGCCTCGGAAAACTACAACACAAAAGCTATCTTTACTAGATGTTTGTCATTTAAAATCGGCTGGGTAGTGTCCCTTATGCGTCTGCAGAAAAGAAAGCTGTGCTTGCAGCTGCTGGGGTAGGGGGAAAGATTTATTTCTCCAACTGGTTCAATGTACATCACCCCAAAGAAATAAGGTGATTTTAGTATTTTGCAGAATTCTGACCTGACAGCAGGAAAAAAACAAAAACAAAACAAAACCCCTGAACTAAAAAAACAAAAAAAGCAACCCACACCAACAATTAGAGGGGAAGAAAGGAAAAAGAAAAGCAAGTGAATGCAAAATAATAAAAGTAAACAATTTCCCCCAGTCTTTTGCATTATTGCTAGTTTTGTGATCTGCAGCTGATAGCCCTTACAATTGGTACATACTAATGGAACGGCGAGGGAAATGCAATAATTTTGCTATAATGGGCTGTAACCTCAATTCGACCCCAGCCCTGCAGACCCTGGTCGGCAGGGTGAAGATCTAGTTTGTCTCCAGAGGGTGGCGCAAGAGTCCGACTGAAAGCCGGGAGCTGGTGGCGGGAACGCGCCCGGGGCGCGCGCGCCGAGCCTCCAGCATCCACCCAACTCCCCCATTAGTGCACGAGTTTACCTCTAGAGGTCATCAGGCAGGATTTACGACTGGACAACAAAAGCACGTGATTTGAAGTCGTACCCCATATTTGGGTGCCTACGTAGGAGGGAACCAAGTACATGTCCCAGTCATTTCCATAATTCATCATAAATTGTGCAAGGGTGCTTTAGACGCACAAAACGACCAAGAGCCACAAATCAAGCACACATATCAAAAAACAAATGAGCTCTTATTTTGTAAACTCATTTTGCGGTCGCTATCCAAATGGCCCGGACTACCAGTTACATAATTATGGAGATCACAGTTCCGTGAGCGAGCAATACAGGGATTCAGCGAGCATGCATCCCAGCAGGTACGGCTATGGTTACAATGGCATGGATCTCAGCGTTGGGCGCTCAGCTTCCAGCCACTTTGGTGCCAATGAGAGAGCCCGCAGTTACCCCACCAATGCCACCTCGGCGTCCACGGAGCCCAGGTATAACCAACCTGCCACGTCGTCTCACTCGCCTCCACCTGACCCTCTGCCCTGCACCGCCGTGGCCGCTTCGCCTGTCAGCGAGAGTCATCACGGGGTGAAAAACTCGCTAGCTAACTCCACGAGCACATCGTCCAATTCCAGCAGCACTCACATAAGCAGAGAGGGGGTTGGCACCTCGTCTGGGACTGAGGATGACACCCCAGCGAGCAGCGAGCAGGCGAGTGCCCAGAGCGACCAAAGTCCAGCCCAGCCAGCCCAGCCACAGATCTACCCCTGGATGAGGAAACTGCACATAAGTCATGGTAAAGCTAACCTTGGGCTCTCTCTCTCTCTCACGATTGTCACGGGCTCTGTCTTTCACTGCGTGTCTCTCTTCTCCATCTCAATGCCTATCTTTCTCTTTCTGCCATTCTCTCCTTCCCTCTGTCTCTCTCTTTCCTCTCCCTCTCTTTCTTGTCTGAATCTCTCTCTCACTCTTTCGGTTCATCTAGTTCGCTCAGTTCCACTGTGCTTGGAAATGGGGTAAATCAAATGGCCGCTTTGCAAAGCAAGTTAAGGCATAAAAGAAAGATGAAAAAGAAAGAAAGGAAGAAAGAAAGGCAAGGCAAGGGGGGAAGTGGGAGGCGAGAGAAATCCTGCAACCTTTCTTCCTCACTCCCAACTCAAACAGCTGAGGGGGCAGAGAGGTAGATATTGGGAATGGGGGAAGTGAATAGGTGCTTGTCACGGCGGATAATTTATTAGCAGGGCTATCCTGGGGAAACAGCGTTACTAATTATATCACCCCCAAAAAAGAGTTTAAGAAATAATAAGGGCAGGAGCTCATAGGGTTATGCTGTTGGGGGGGCGGGCAGCGGAGAGTAGGCATGGGCAGGGGGAGGAGAGAGAGAAAGAACCCCGGCATGCACGCTGGAACAGAGGGTAGGCTGGGGGGTGGGGGGGTAAGCATTCTTCCCTGTAACTTTGAGGAAGGGTGACCCGGCGGCCACTTTTCCTATCGTAAAATGGCCATTATTAGAGGACTTTCAGGGCGTCGTAAAAGTGAATCGTATGAAAGCTGGGAGGGCTGTGCCTCTGGGAGACTAGCTTCCTGGGGTGGGGACGAAGAAAGCAGAGAGGGAAAAAAGCTACAGCTCCAAGCCTTGCATCTGCTGATTGTTCGCCGGTCGCCAAACCGTATTGTTTTCTCTCCAGAAAGGAAAGGGGGAGGAAATGGAGAGGGTGGGGGTAGAGAAGTAGAGAGAGAGGACTTGTTGAGCGTGTCCCCCCCCCACTGAAAAATAACAATCGTCCAGAGTCTAACGGTCCCGTGGCTCTCGTGGGTTGCCTGGGACCTTGCGGGCAAATCGCTGCGGAGTTTTAAAATCAGTGACTTTTCTGTTGCAGACAACATAGGAGGACCAGAAGGCAAAAGGGCTCGGACTGCATACACCCGCTACCAGACCCTAGAGCTGGAAAAGGAATTCCACTTCAATAGATACCTGACCCGCAGAAGAAGGATTGAAATAGCACATGCCCTTTGCCTCTCAGAGAGACAGATTAAGATCTGGTTCCAAAACAGGAGAATGAAATGGAAAAAAGATAATAAGCTTAAAAGTATGAGTATGGCCGCGGCGGGAGGGGCTTTTCGCCCCTAATAATCCGAGAGGTTAAAAGTACTGAGCAGTATTAGTGGAACCTGCGCCTAGTGTCAGTACTAAAGGTGACTTTCTGAAACTTCCTCGTGTTACTTCTGTGAAGAAATCCTGTCCTTGTCACCCCTCCCCTTTAATCATGAGCCTGTTTATCAGCATTATTATATCGCCTGTTTAAGTGTATAAGTAGATCTGCTTTCTGTATATTTCTTTGTTCTGAATGGCTTTGTCTTGAAAAAAAAATAGATGTTTTAACTTATTTATATAAATCGAGCTGTGTTACTTGAAGTAACTGTAAAAAAGAGGAAAAAGAACAAAACAACAAAAGAGAGAGACTCTCCTCCCCCCCACCTTGTTTAGTGCCAATGTCGTGTGTTGCACTCGATCGTCTAACTGTGCATGTGCGTGGAAGTGTCCCTGTCTGAATAGCTCCAAGCTGTTAAAAGTATTTTTATTCTAACTATACTCCCTGTGTAACTAACTAATACTGTTGTAGAGGTGACTTAATGAGATACAACTTAACTTCTTATCAACGTGTAGTGAATAGTGAATCTGTGACGGCAAGTGTGACTCGAAGCAGTGTCTGTTTTGCTGTGCCTTTGTACAACTCTTTGCACGAACTTCTAAAAAAAAAAAAGTGGCTTCTTATACGCGCAGCTTCAGTGGTGTCTGTTTTTGTGAACAAAGTTACAAATATAGTCCAAGTCTGGCTGTTTAAAGCAAACTGTGATAAGCTCTTTTTTTTTTTTTTTGTATTTGTTTTTAAAGAAAAAAAATCTGACTGGAAACAAAAAATAAACTTTCTATTGTAAGTTCTCGTGAGCTGGTTTGTACCAAATGGTGAGCTCGTTCTTCTTATTTGGCTCTCCCCCCGAGACTCTGAGACTCGGGATCTGCATTGAGCCCCAGGGTCAGCGGAATACCTGGCCAGCTAAGGCCCGCTGGTGCAAAGGAGATGGTTAGAGTGTACCGGCCAGTGAGCTCTCTGCCACCGAAACTTTCCACTGAGTACCTCCTGAGTGAGAGGTAGAATTGTAGGGCAGAAGCCCCCGTCACGTTGCCTGCCTTTCATTTACCCAAATGTTTACTGTTTGGGGAAAAAATAAAAGGAAAAAAGATAGTAAAGAAAAAAAAAAAAGAAAGAACTAATGCCCTTTGTTAAAATGCCCTCCTCGGCTTCACAACATCCCTACTCCATTCTTAAACTGCTTTTGTGGTTCAACTAGCTGGAGATACTGGTATTTCCAGGATCCCAAGCCCAAAGCCTCTTAGCCTATCCAGCTCCTATCACCACCTTCCCCCCTTTCACCCTCAACAGATAGGATTCTACAATTTTTTTTTGTTACAATTAATTCGCTACAAATGTAATGTTACTTACCCCCATCCTAGCTCGATTGGTTAACTCTTCTGAGCTTCGAAGAGCAACTAAAGATTTGCACATTTACTGAGGGCTTACATTGATGGCTTCCTTTAAAAGTTATAAAACAGTAAACTTTATAAGCCCCAGTTCCGGCTATATGACATTTGGGTGCCAAATGAATAGGGTTTTGTCTATGAATTAGATCGTAAAATCATCCATAGCACAGACAGATAGGCTCACTGGCTATAGAAAGTCACGTGGTGCCATTAAAGTAAGTTTTATGGTTTTGGGGAGTTGACATCCAACATTATATACCACATAACATATAATCTCACTGACGCTGGACTTCATTGGACTCTTTTGCAGGGTACATGTGGCACCTGGTCATTCAAATGGTCAATTTTAGGGGCAGAAGTGCCCAGACCACGAATTCTCAAAACTCTCTGAAAAATGGCTCCTAGCAAGTTAAGGTAAGTTTGACTCATGAGTTCCTTACAGTTTATTTGTACAGTGAACTAACTCTCTCTCAGTTCCTCTGTCTCTGTCTCTCTGGTTCAATAACTCTAAGGGTTGCCACTAAATTTGAAAGAGTAAAACAATTCATCCAGACTATGAATCTGCCTGCAAACTTGTTTCCCTTCCCAAATAAGAAGTGCTAACAGCAAGCTCTGAAATTTTTACCAGTCCCATCCAAGTAAACCACAATAAGTGACTTTGGCAGAGATTGATTTTGAGGCCTAACTTTAATTACTTGGACTACCGCAGATGTTAATGACTTCCGCTGCTCTCTGAGTCTGGTCTCTCCAGTTTGCAAAAAGATGATTTTTGTGTGTGTGAGAATGTATATAATGTGTATAGTGTGTGTGTGTGTGTGTGTGTGTATCTGAAAAGCAGACTCTCAGGAAGCCCTTGTCCTGTATCTGGCTAAATTTTCTCTGAGCCCTGGTGGTGGTAGGTAAGTGGGGACTGGCAGGCTGGATTTGAGGGTTCTGTACCAGGAGGGTTTCAGCTGCAAGCTTGGAAAGGAGTCTGTGTCAGGGTACTCTGCTCCAGTATCAAGAGTTAGGAAGGACAGTGGTGACTTTCCAAGCCAGATGGTTACTGATTTCTCGTCTGACTGGCGTTTTTGTGTGTATGGAGGAGACTACTGAAATATTCTTCCCAAAGGCTGGAGTCACTTGGCAGGTTTGAATTCAAGGGGTCTTTACCCTGTCCTACCAGTTTCTGTAATATTCTGGTCCAGAATACTGTCTTGGAGGCAATTTTAAAAGGCACTTTTCACCACTGCAGGGTCACTCAATAGACTTGAATTTTAGAGATTGGAAATCACGTTATAGACAGGACAATAAATAGAGCATCCCTGGAAATATAGAGTTCTGGCCTTTGAGATCTTATCCTTCCCTTTCTCTCAACCCCCGACCCCCAGCTGTGGGAGCTAGGCCTCAACTGCCTGTTTGCCTCTACATTCTTCTTATTTTTAGTGGGGCTGTTCTCACCAGCCTGTGATTACTCAGCAATAAAGTTTATGGCCGGATTTCACTCTGGTCTTTGAATTTCCAGAGCTGAATGAAAAGAGTAAAAGAACGTTTCTTTCTTTTCTTTTCTTCTCCTACCCCTTCCTTCCTTTCTTCCTTCCCTTCTCTCTCTTTCTTAATTTCTTTTTTCTCTCTCTCCAGAATGACTATTTCAGTGCTTTTTGCTCTGAAAAGGTGACAAGAACTGTCCATCTAACTAGTAATTAGAAAAATAGCACCTCTCCCTCCCACATCCCATAACCCCACCCATTAAAACCTGGGTTTTGGAGTTTTGGGGGAAATAATGCAATCTCCGATGTCCAACTTAAAAGTCTTGCAGGGCCCTTAGGTTTGTTTTCCCTGACACTCCATAAAGGGGAATTTAGGGAAGAAATGAGTCGTTTGTCAGTAGGAGATTTCCGCCTTTCTTTTGTCGGTCCCTCACTCTGTTTGATCATGGACAATTTACATAATCTATGATTTTGAAAACAACCATTTCCAAAATGGCACCAGCGGCTCATTCTTTAATGGAGAAAGGATTGCATTTTTCTGTTTGATCCCATTCTCCCCCTTCATTCACTAGCCTCCCTCGTTAGCCCTCTCTATTTTCCAGGGCAAAACCTCACGAACTTTACTGTAATGTAGCCTCATCCCGAGGTGGTGTGCTTGGCTGGACTCTGGGATCAATAGAGTTAGCAAACAGTCCCAAAATCCCTTCCAAAGGCACTTTTGAGTTCAGCCTGACTTCTCCAGCTAGTCTGGAATTAAGCAGAAGATCAAATATTGTCTTTCTTAGTGTTCTCCTCATGTAGGAGAAATTAAGAGGGCACTTTCAATTCTCCTGACATGGGACTTGAGATTCAGGGAGTTTTAAAACTGCACCAAACTTTATTTTATGGAGTTTAGGTTTTGACAGTGAACATCCATCCAACAGCTGCCCACAGAACCAGAGGTGTAGGAAGCAAAAATTAAAGCAAAGCGAAGTTTCTAGGAAAACCCTAAATCTGTTTGGTCCTGACCAGTTCCTTTTGTTGGTTGGAGAAAGCCTGCATCATATAAGTTATATTGTGTGATTCTCTAACCCCATCAACAAAATTCAAATATCTCTATTGTTTGAGAAATCGAGGTTCTATTTGGAATTCCCCCCCCTTTTTTTCTTTTTAAGGGTCGTGTGTGTGTGTGTGTGTGTGTGTGTGTGTAAAATCTTAGTTCTTTGTTTTGTTAACCAGACTTCCGCCTTCATTTTTAGAAAACATTAACTGAAGGATTCATCTTAGTGTCCTTCGATTAATCAAGTGAAATGATTTCTTGGTGGCCGAAATAACAAACAGAAAGGGAAGTGGAGGGACCTTGCTATATTTTAGTGGCCTAATCTGAGGAAATGTGTAGATGCACCTATGAATAGTTAGTTATCTAGAAAGTTGTGTGCATTAAACGCTGAGGAAGACTGGCAAACAGGACTTAGTCTAATATCTGCTTCCACAAACTAACCAAGAGCTCAACTGATTTCTCCCAGATATTAGCTACAAATGTTATTATCTCATCTGGGTAGCTGTAGTCTTTAAACTGAATTAGAGGTTTTTGTGGATACCTAAGATAAACAAAACTATGACTTTTAAAAATTCTAAATTCACTTAGCATTTTAAGATTATTTTAGGAGAACGCTCTGTCTCTGTCTCTGTCTCTCTTTCTCTCTCTCTCTCTTTCACTAATTCCCTCCCCCCCATCTGTATGTCTGTCTTTACTCCTTGCTCCCTCCTACCTTCCATTTAAGTGGCTCAGAGTAAAGAAGAGAGGATGATCTAGTTGTCTGGTCATTTTATCAGTGAGTAATTTTTTCTTGGTCCCTCTTGATTTGGATCATTTTATGGGAGGTAACTTACTTGAAAAAGCCCCAACGCTTGTTGTCTTTATTAAGATCTTTAACCTCACCCAGTGACAGAAGGACATTGCTGTGTCTCACCCTGTAAAAGGAGAAAATTACCTAAATTTCCAGGGCCCAAATTCTTTTCAGTAGGAAGAATGACAGTATTCCCTGAACTATAAACATATTATAGGAAGCTTCTGGTCATAGTTACTTATAGGATGTTAAGTTTTCCATAGGCTCTTTTCAAAACAGCATGCCAAGATTCTGACTTTTTTCTTCTTTTCCCATGCCCCATGGTAGGTATTCTTTCAGAGAAGACAGTGTAGTATTTCATATCAGAAAAAGCAGTTTCTACTGGTGCAATTCAAAATTTTACCATTTCCAAATAATTAGGAATAAAGAGACACATCACACTGTGGATTATAGGCTATTAAAGAGGAAAATAAACCTTTCAACTTGAGTGTACCTTAGCCTTTTATGCCTGAACTCTAGGTAAGCCCTGGTTTACGCTTCCATGAAGAGGACAATATGGATCATCTACAGGAGGTTTCCTCTTGGTCAACAATGCAGTTTTCTACAGCCATCCAGGAAAGGCCTCCCAGAGCAGACTCTCATTCAGTCTCCTCTGACATACCCCTAGATGGTGGATCTGCAGAACACCCCTAGAAAGCCACAAAGATGGGGAGTAGAGTCCCCCTTTGGTGTTTTACACCAAGACTCCATCTTCTTCTGCCTTTTCCTCTCCCTCCCCAAACGGTCTTTTCAATAATAATATTTGTTATGAAGGTTATTGGTAATTATTGCGATTTTGTGAAACAGTCCTTGCTTGAGGTGAAGTCTGTCATTGCCAAACAAATGACAGCCAGCGCAGTTCACTGCCGGGTTAAGTAAATGCAGAAAAGATAAATCTGCACGCCCTAGGAACCACCACCAGAGCTCGCTTCAGACCAAGTTCACAGTCAACTCCTTTGCCTAGGCAAGCTTTCCCAAACAATTCGGTTTGTTGTGTCTTTATTTTGAAATAAAGGAAAAATGACGAATGGAAGTCCCGGACACCACTTTCCCCCCATCATCTCTCTCTTCTCGCTTTTTTTCAATGTTCCCCCAACGTACTCAATATTTCCCTTGCAAATGTAATCATGAATTTCTTGGAGTTAATCTAGTCCCTCTTAGCGTTGACGAAAGAGTTGGGAAACGGATTTGACAGTAAATACAATCATGAAAGAGGGGAAAAATATAGATTTGAATCCCCTCTCTTTCCCCAAATCCACTTTCAGGAGAGGGGGGAACAGCAGAACTATTGAAACAAGCAAGACACCCTCTCAGTCCTCAAAGAAATAAGAGGCATCGCTTTTGTATATCTTTGTGGTTAGGTCGTTGCAACTGCGGGTCAAAAAGTTGAGGGTCAAAAGTTTACGTTGTGCACCACTCTTCGTCATCCTCCCAGACAGGGTTTGATGTCAATGTTACAGCCGAGATGCAGGCTATCAACACAAAAGATAAAATATAGCGTCGAGTTTCGCGTGCATCATGGTATGGACTCCAGGTGAACCCTGATGCTTCAATGACCTCAATTACTGAGGAAAGGATAGAAAATTCCTCTTTTCGAGAGGAATACGCGCTGTATTTCATCTTGAATTATCGGGCCGCATTCTGAGGTACTCTGTGTACCTCGGAGGGAGCAGGTAAATAAGCTGCAGTTCCAAATCGCCTGCGAGCCTTGAAGGAAGGCTTTCCTGCCCCGGGGCTTTTTCGTGGACCAAAATGCACCCAATTCCTGGAGGTCCTATTTGATTTAATTTTTGAAAGGAACGTAGGCGTCCGATGCTCACCTCCAACTCCCCCTTGCGCTCCTGGTTTCAGAAGACAGGAAAATGGGACAGAGGAGATCTGTTTTAGAGAGTGACTGTGATTTCCTCATGTTCTTGGGGGGGGGGGGGGAACCAGAATTCTTTCAGATTGCGGTATTTTCAGATTTTTTAAAAGCAAAAAGCCGTCCTCCTTCAATTCAGACTCCTCATCTGGAAATAGGACTAAGCTGTGGAAAATAGATAAGCGACCCCACTCCCTTAGAAAAGAAATTTCCCTTAAAGTTCTGGGTTTTCCGGACTTGATGAAAACACCCTCTGTGGTGTTAAGATTTCCACTTCCAGGTCCCTACTATAAAGTTATCAATTGCCCTTGAATGTTAAGGGAGTTTCCACCCTTCACAACTATAGAAAATGTGCCATTTGGAGCAGGGGACCAGGAGTCCCAGTGAAACATCACTTAGAAAGAAAAATATGATAAGAGTTATGATTTCTAAGAAAATTTGAAGATATATTTGGAAGGGGGGGATGGAGTAGGGAAGGACAGTGGAAAAGGAAGGAAAAAAGAGAACCAAAACAAGATTACACCGAGGCCATAAAATAGGCAAGGGAATCTCACTCTTGATCCTTAGCTATATTTGGAAAACTAGGGGAAGAAAATCTGTTTAAATGCTGTTGGATGCTCAGCCTGGGCTTCTCTCTTCAGGGGCATAGGGTCTCTGAGTTGACCTTCAGGTCCTTACTTGAGGATAACAGAAAAGGAATATTTTTTCTTGCTCAATCTAGTCAGGAGATGCATGTGTGTAAAGATCCATGCAAAAAAAAGTCACTGTAACCACTGAGGTGGCTTCCTTTCCTGAGCTAACCATGCTCTCTGTGGTTGTTTGGGGGGAGCCAAGGAAATGTTTCACTAGTGGGGCCTTTCCTCATGGAGAAACTAAACACTCTCCCCCTGAGCTGTATGTCAGACTCCTGAATTTGTGGTCAAGTGTGTAACTGCTAGATGGGAGAAAAGACAGGATTATTTGTGCCCGAGTAGGCATCAGCCTTGCACATTTCCATGACCGTTTCTAGGTTAGTTCGAGGAAGAAAATGAAAATTTACTCTCTTCTATCCCTCTGAAAAAAATTTTGTGCATGTTTTCATTATGTTTTAGGTCAAAAGTTGGTGGCACACCTTAAAAAAAAGATTTCTTCAATAATTATCAATATCTTTTAGTTATTCTTTAAATGAGAAGCTAACAGCAATCATAGAATTTAGATAAAATATTCCTTTATTCTGAAAGTTCCCTCCTTTAAGGTGGCAAGCAGATAGATCGTTTAGATGGTCGAAATTCACTTAAATGTGAATGTAAGTTAGGTTTCCATGTTTGGGTTTTGTTTATTTTTTAAAGCACAGGAAAAACAAATAGCCCTAGATACTTCTCTGCTGAAGGCTTCCATATTTAAAACCTTATATCCGATGGGATTTTTTTTTTTTGGAGGATGGTGTGAATAACCAATCTCAAAATTTCACCCTCTCTTTTTGGAACCCCAAAGCTCCATGCGTTCTTTAACCAGTATCCAGTACTAAGCAGTGTGGGTGGGTGGGTGGGGGGGACTGGTTCCAAGGAACAAAGGACAAATACAGTCGATCCATTCCATAACGTTTACACTTCCCTGTGCTCTCCCCCCCCCCCCCTTTGGTTTTCTCTCCGAAGGAGTGACCTGGGCAAAGCACCCAGCTATGTAAAAGACACTGTGTAGACCTTTGGGAACAGCTAAGTCCAAGGCCGAGGTGAACTTCAGGTCAGCGCGTCTAACAAATATGAAAATGTCGGCTGGTGAAGGGCGCGCCTTGTTATTTAACAAAGACTGTCAATGTGTGAGATTAATAAGAAACAAAATGCACACGGTGTCACTTTTCGGTCACTTTGAAAGTTGGGACAGGGCTGCATTCAGGAGGAAAGGCTGACCCAAATATATTCAAAATGATTCAAATCAGATTCAAACTAGTCTAAAAATGCAGTTCTCCTTTCCCTCCCTCTCTCTATCCTCTGCCTGTCCCCCCTCTCTTCCTCTATTTCTTTCCTTGCTTCTTCCCTTTCTTCCCTTTCTCTCTGTCTTAATCCCCCTCCCCAACTCCCCCCCCCCCCAATTTATGGTGCTTAGACTCAGTGGAAAGTTATTTTACGTGATGACATTTAAAGAAATCTTTTGTTGTACATATATTTTATCCGAGCACGTGGAATGAGCAGATGTGCTTACATGGTTTACAAAGAAGGGCAAACCCCTTTTCACTCCTTGGAACTGGATCCATTTGGTATATGAAGATTAGACCTCTCCATCTCTGCTTCATTTCATTGAATTGCATTCTCTTCTCGGGAGAGATGCCACTGGTAAACTTTTGGTTGTTTTATTAGTGGGTTTAGCGTCTCCCATGCTTACTATGGTGTCACATTTCTTGGGATAAAAGGTGTTTTAAATTTTAGAATATAGATCTCTATGTGACTTAATTTGGTTGAATGATGTGCTGTTTTGCAAAGGGAGGTTCTGGTCGGATCAGAAGAGGTACCGAGGTTGTTTATTGCAGTCATAAATCTCGCTTTAAAATGTCAAAATGTCGGTGTCTGAGATAACACTCGGTGGTCTTGGCCGAGTTTTTGTTTATGATAGCAAACCACCAAGACAAGTTACAGGCCTTAGGAGATCCCGAAGAAGCCCATCTCCACCAAGTAACAGAGCCACGTGAATAACAGACTTCGGCTCGCGGGGTGAGGCCGCCTAGACACAAAACAGCGCTGCTTTCTTTTTAACCCCTAAAAATAGCAACATCGCAGAAAGCTCTGCAGTTAAACAACACGAATTTTGCGTTTTAATACCGGCAAATCATAGTAAACAGACGGAGAAAGGGCCTGAGAAGGCAGGCTTGATGACAAGAGGAAAGATGCAAGATTTCGTGGTGTGTTTCAGGCGGATGGATTCTGTGGTTCTGTTTACCGGGCTGCCTTTCATTGCTAGAGGCCATCCCCGAGAACGCACAGACCGGCTTTTTCCGGAGCTTGTGGGGAAATCTGTAAATATTTGATTAGGTGTTATTTTATACATGCATACATATACACACATGTATATGTATACATATGTATCTGATTAATTTCCTCGGGTTTTATTTTAAATTGTCCGTGCGCCTTGTGCAAGCCTGTATTCGCGTCTATTTCGCTGTGCTTTTCCTGGCTCCCGACTCCAGGCCAGAAGCAGAAAAAAGCTGCCAAACCTCTTTTTGCAGATCTGGGAGATCCAAGAGAGAAAGCCAGAAAGATCCCTTTCTTTAGCCTCTTTTCCTAAATTAGTTTAAAGATTAGTTGGATGTAATAGGTTTTATGTGGCTAAGCATTAAACGACTATCCATCAAACGGATATATTTCAACATTCAGTAACTCATGTGTGTAACTGATATAAATGGAGAGAGAAAGACATTCCTTCTGAAGTGTCGCTGGGCTTTAGGCTATAACTTTCTCTGTCTACCTTGGAAACCCAGGCGGGGAGGAAGCTTTTCTTCGTAATGCCCTTTGAGAAACCCAATTAAGGTACCCCTTCCGGAAAATCCTGGCCTTGCCCTGTCTTTGTAGATACCCGGTTTGTTCTCGATTTCTGGGTGAATTGAATGATCGGTCTGCCTGGATGGTCAGGCAGGTGAGGAGAGGAAGAGGAGGAGAGGAAGGAGGAAGAGGAGGAAGAGAGGAGAGGAAAGGAGAGAGGAGATGAAATGAAGAGGGGAAGAGAAGAGAGAGAGGAAAGGAGAGGGGAGAAGAGAGGAAGAGAGAGGAGAAAAAGAAGGGAAGGGAAGATGAGGGAAGAGGAGGGGAGAGGAGGAAGGAGGAGAGGAGGGGATGGGAGAAGAGAGGAGAGTAGGGGGGAGGAAGAGAAAGCAAGGCGTATGCCAGACCCAGAGAAAGAAAGAGAAAGTAAACAGGCACACATGGAGAAATGCAGCTTTACTATTTACTTCCAAGATCAAGACTAGGTGGAATTAATAAGTAATTTATTTGTTAATAATTCGGTAATTAGTTTAGCCATCAAATTTCAATTACCCTGTGGCAGGTTTCAGCCTCTCCCCCACTCCATCCTCGGCTGGAGGCACCCTTCTATCCTCAGCCGGACCTGCAGATAGAGTTCGGCCCGCCCTTCTGGCCCTCCCGGCTTTCAGGAGGGAAGGCAGTGATTTTTGGGAATTGGGGCTGGCCTCCAGTGGAGGTGTCCACTGCCCAAGCCAGCACAAATAGAGTGACACGCAGGAGGCCTTGTCCTCAGTGGGCCGGGGTCACCCCCAGTCCCAGCCCCTGCCACCCCTCCTCTCTCAGCCTCGGGCTAAGTCAGGGCTCCCCCTGCCTCATCTCTTGGCTGGGGAAGGACCAGGATGACTCAGGGAACTAGAGTCAAGGCCCAGGTGAGACTCCTCAGGTGCTAGGACCCATGTGGGGATAGGTACACCAGGACCTGGGGGTGGGGTGGGAGTAAGGGACACTCATGGTATGGAAAGGCCGTGAGGGACCTGAGAGGGGAGGAGGTGGCCACCCGCTCCTCTGTGGATGAGGGAAGGGCTGGAGGACCTGGGTAGGGATGGGGGTAGGGGGTGAGGAGGGGCGAGGGGCCAGGGACTGGATGGCAAAGGAAGGGTGGACCCTGACCACCCCCCTCTGCTTATGGAGGGGGCAGAGGAGCTAGTACCTCCGTGCGCGGGGGCCGGGGGGCAGCAGGGGACATTGACTGCATGTGGGGTGCGATCACCTTGGGGGCTGCGGGGAGAGGATCAGTTTTGGGGGGCAGGGGACAGGAAGAGGTAGAGTGCTCTGCCTCGCTTGCGGCCCCCCACCCTCAAACCGGGGACGCCTCCATTCCCCTCCCTCCCTACACAGACCCGCGCGGGGCAAGAACCCCCGCTGACTGCCCTCCCCCAAGTCTAAGACCCGGGGCATCCATCATCCAACCCCGAGTTTCCTGATCCGGGGCCCGCGCGCGCCGCGCCTCCATTGGCCAGCAGCGGGTCACGTGCGGGAGAGCGGGGGAGGGGGGGGGAGAGGAAGGTGCTGAGGGGGAGGGGCGGGGGGAGGGGACGGGGCCCGAACTTTGTCCTCAGCAGCAGCGCCGGAGGGGAGGGGGAGGGGAAGGGGGAGGGTGCGGGAAGGGGGAGGAGAGGCATTTGGGGGGCGGAGGAGGGAGAGGAGAGGAAGGGGGAGGAGGAGGGGGGTCGAGGGAGGATGGGGAGCGAGGCAGGAGGGGGAGGGGCCTCGGCGAGCCCAGAAAAACGACAACGCGAGAAAAATTAGTATTTTTGCACTTCACAAATTAATGACCATGAGCTCGTTTTTGATAAACTCCAACTACATCGAGCCCAAGTTCCCGCCCTGCGAGGAGTTCGGGGCGCCCAGCGGCTCCGACGGGGGAGGCTACCCCCCGCCCCCGCAGCCCCCGCAGCCCCCGCCGTCCCCGCACCTGCAGCCGCCCCCGGGGGCCGGCCGTTCGCCCCCGGGCTACTACCGCCCGCCGCGGCCCGGGCTGGAGTCGGGGTACCCGGCGCCCCCCGCCGCCCTCTACCCCGCGTCCCCCGCCGCTGGCGCCCGATACCCGTACGGCTACGGCCGCGCCAGCCCCGGCCGGCCCCGGCACGAGCAGCCCCCGCCCCCGCTGCCCCCGGCCCAGGGGCCCGCCCGGGGTCCTGCGGCCGCCCCCGCCCCCGCCGGACAGAGCCTGCTGGCGCACGTCCCGCCGCCCCCGCAGCCGCAGCCGCACCCTGCGCCCCCTTCGGCGCTCCCCCGCCGCAGCGAGGCCGCTCCCGCTGCCGCGGGCAGCCCCCTGGGGTGCCCCCTGCTCCTGGCCGACAAGAGCCTGTGCGGCCTCAAGGGCGGCAAGGAGCCCGTGGTGTACCCTTGGATGAAAAAGATCCATGTCAGCACCGGTGAGCGACGCCCGGGCCGCAGGGCCGGGGAGGGTTTGGGGCAGGAGGGGGGACCTGCTGCCCTGGCAGCGGAGGGGGGGGCACCGTGCGAGTGTGTGCCACCTAATCAAAACGCGAGAAACCCTTTGTGTCCGGGGTCCCTTTATCGGGAGATTTACGAGACGCCAAAGTGTTAGGGCAGTAATTATAGCCCCCATAAATTGGATGGCCCTGGCAGCGGCTCTGGGCCATGTGTCTTTGAAGCTTTTCTTCAGCCCCAATGCCCAACACCATTTTTTATGGCTCTCGCTTGTTTTCAGTTGTCAATAGCCTGTGAAACATTTTCTTTGCCGTATGTATTCTTACGTGAACTTGGTGTCAGGTTATTATATAATGATCTTGTCCAATTGCTCTTCCCCCCCTTCTCCTCTTCTTCTCTTCTTCCTCTTCCTCCTTCTCTTCTTCCTCCTCCGCCATGGGCCCTGCACGCTCAGTCAACCCCAATTACAATGGAGGGGAACCCAAACGCTCCCGAACCGCCTACACCAGGCAGCAGGTCTTGGAGCTGGAGAAGGAGTTTCATTTTAACCGTTACCTGACCCGGCGGCGTCGCATCGAGATCGCTCACACGCTCTGCCTCTCCGAGCGCCAGGTCAAGATTTGGTTCCAAAACCGGAGGATGAAGTGGAAGAAGGACCACAAACTGCCCAACACCAAGATGCGATCCTCGAACCCGGCCCCGGGCAGCCAGCCCTCCAAGGCACAGACTCAGGGCCCTCATCTTCACCCTCGCCACCAGCCAGGTGCCTCTACACCCAACGCCTCCACGCTATAATCGTCCACATCCCCAGACCGATATTATTCCTTCCTTGTTTCTTCCTTTCTTCTTCTGCCCCTCTCTTTCTCTCTCCCCCTCTGTCTGGACCAAAAATAAACACCAACACAACACCCAAACACGCGTTTGTAAATAATAAAGATGAGAAAAAAGAGAGAAGACACGATCTGGCAGAGGCCAGGTTGTCATCCGGATCCGGACCACTAGATCAGGCGCACTAGCTGGCAAGCCTACCAGTGGGATTGTTTATTTATGGAAATGCTCACAGAGCCGGGATGGGGAGTTCGGTACCTACCTAAGAAGGACTCCTTTGTATGCAGTATTTTTTAAATGGCCAAAATAAACAGTCCTATCCAGTGGTGACTTGAGTTGTGCAGTTTTCGGGAAATATCCATCTACATCTCGTGCAAACAAAAGAACCGGGCCCCTCCTCCTCCCACCTTGTATCTCCCGTCCCCCCCTCCCAGCTTACAAAAACTGATATTGAACAGAAAAGAGGAGACGCCATTTGGAATGTCATAAGGTTATTTAATTGGTCTCCAGGTGTATAGTCCCTAATGATATTTGTGACACATTAGTTTCTCTTTATCTCATTTATTTAAAATATTGTCAGAGGTTTATTGTTGTCTTACTCTCTGGCCCAGCTCTAACTGGCAAGAGGGGGCCCATTTAGATCCACGTGAGACTGTAAATTGTGGGTTTTGGTGTAACTGTATATAGAGCCAAGTGCTAAGAATAAATCCTGTAAAACAACAACAACAAACCATGATATTAAAGGCTTAAAACAACTGCTTCTCGTGTTTCCTAAACTTTCTGGTGAGGAAGACATCTCCTTGGATCGTGATAAGCAACTAGTGTGAAAAGGAAGGGGGTCTGTGTCTAATAGAATGGTGGGCGCCGAAATCATTTGTGCTGTCTCCGGCTTCAGCGAGAGACAGAAAGAGACAGGCAGCAAAGTCAGAGACAGAAAGAGACAAGCTGAGCCAGAGAGAAACAGAGACAGAGGAGAAAGAGAGAGAGAGAGCCACAGAGATAGAGACAGAGACAGAGAGAAACAGAGACAGAGAGAGGGAGCCTAAGCCTTTGGTCTCTGGTTGGCTTGAACGATTGCAAAGTTTAAAAGAAAAAGGAGGTGTTAGATCTTGCTGCAAACATGCCTGTTCTTCGGCGTAGAGTTAATTCTTCGTTATGGCTATAGAGTTAGGTATTAAAAAGGGCTGTTTGCCCTGACCAAACCACACGCAATCATAATGACACTTGAAGGTAATTGGTCATTTTGATACTTATTACTGCACAAAGCTTTTCTTAGGAGTCAGGATGGGGGAGGGAGGGAAGTTGGCTCTTTTAAATATTCTGTGAGCTAAATACTGATTCATGATTTTTGGAGGGAGAGAGGGTGGTTTGCAAAAGTAAAATGAAATTCTCCAGTATATGTGCCTCAAAAGTTTTGGCCCAGAAAGATGTGCAGATGTCACAGAGGCTGCTATCTCAATAGCAGTCAGCCCCCAAGATTGCGAGAGTCTCGGGTACCACTTCTGATCCTGGGGAGCTTGGCTTCATTTCACTGCCTGTAGGTCGAGACAGTTAGAATACTACATACAAAAAGAAGGGGGTGGGCGGGGACCAACTGTCCAACCTGGCGAGAAATCCCTGGTCGTCTTTTGCCTGAGATCTGTTCCTCTGATATAGTGAGTAATTCCCTCTGCAATATAAAAGGGAAAGTACATTAGCACCAGAGTATTATTATAGAATTCACCGCATATTCAATGAGTGATGGGGCTTTTAATGAAAAACTTTGCGCAGGGCCTGGGGTGGTGGGGGTGGTGGTGGTGGTTGTAGAAAACCTCTTTAGAATTAGACCAGAGGCATTTTAAAGACACTCGCCTATCAGTAGTTAAAACACTTAACTAATAAGCAGGAAAGTTATGTTTCTTTTACATGCTGCCATTTGTTAAGGGAGAATTCTGCCAGCTCTTTAATTATGAAAGAAATAGATCTGAGAATGAGACAACAGCCCATTGCTCAGAGCACCTTCCATTTCTCTGCCATTAAAAAAAAAAAAGTCTTGCCACTAAACACTGGGGAGGAACAAACACATTCAGAAGTCATCCAAAGTCCTAACTCGAACCGTGTTTTATAAGATGTGAACAGGAGACTCTGGGTTTCTCTAAACCTGGGGCTTAAACTTATTATTCCCCTCCCCCAACTTGTAAAACGAAATTAAATCACGCTGAAAATAGCAATTTTGCCGAGAATCATTAATCACCGCATACAATAAATACTTCTTTGTAATTCAACAGCAATTCTGAAAGGCATTCTCCTGGAAAAGTCTGTGGAGGAGCAAAGGATGTCCCTGGAAAAAATGTGGTCATATATAAAGATGGAAAATCTTGGCTGTCTCCTAAAAAAAATGCAGACTCTCAGTGGAAACGGAGAGCTGACTACAGTCTCTTATGGCAGATTATCATCCTATAAGGTAAACATTCATATTTACCCTTTGTGTTCTGAGGTTGGGGGGTGCCTAGAAATGAACAGGCTGTGTGTGTGTGTTTTGGGTGGGGGGCTCTTTGGTGGAGTATCTAGCTACACCCTGAAAATGAGGTGGAGTATTGAGATCATTTTTAAAGATAAGGACTTTGAGCTTAAATGGCTGATTAAATAAATTCAACTCGTGTTTTTTCAAAATTCGGATTACCTGGATAATCATCTCCATTCTACACTTCACTCAAGCCTGTTGTAGACCTGGTCCTTTGAGCTAGAATGTTGTAACAACTTAGGAAATTCTGCTTTGGGTTTAAGCTTTTGCATTGTCCTTCTTTCGCTAGGGCAACCATAGGAGGTCACTCAGAGGACAAATTTTCTATCCCATTAATTGTTTTTTTAGAGAAGCCCACTGGCCCTGGGGACCCTTGACCTTTAAAGATAGTATTCTATGTAAGCCCTAGAGCTCTCTTCTCCCTCCAAATATCCTCATGGTCTCTCTCTCTGTGTCTCTGTGTCTTTGTCTCTGCACACACACACACACACACACACACACACACACACACTCATCTACTTTAGTCACAGAGGAAAGCCACAGAACATCAGAGCTAAAACTTTTGTCAACATCTGAAATCAACCTAAATCGGATCGGAGACACTTTAATTGTCACAGTTTGAAGCAAGTGCTTAACACTCTCCCCCCTGAAGGAAACTGGCAGTTTGCAAGCTCTCTTTCCTAGTTTTTGCTGAAATCTATGATATACCCGGTGTTTTATTACAGGAGGAATTCAACTGTGACAGGCAGAGTACAGTACTTAATACCCAGAAGAGAGCTCCATGGGCAGATTACCTAGATATATTACAGTTGGGGTGGGGGTGGGGGAGAAGAGAGCCCTGTGCAGAGCTTCCTGAATTTGATTCGTGAGGAGCTCCTGGGGTTGTTTTTTTTTTTTTCGTTTTCCCTTCCTCAAACCTCCTTCATAGTTCTGGCCTGTCTTCCATTAGCCTCTTTCTCACTCCCTTTCCTTCTTACTCTCTCTCCCCAGTGAAACCTCAGAGCTGTTTCTTATCCTTCAGTCCTTATATCATTTCATTCCAGTACTTACAATAAGTAAAAGATTTGACTCAAAGTATAATTATAAAGGAACTTTTGAAGGAACTTTCAATAAAGAAAATAGGCTTCCTGTGGAAAGGAGTGAGCTCTGTTGAGCCAGTAGGTTTTTTGTTCCTGGACTCTATCATGATCTCTTTGGTAGATGGTTTCTTGGATGTAAAACACCACACACACACACACACACACACGCACACCCCTAAACTACACCTTCTCTCCCTTATTATGGGTCTAAAAACAATTACACCAACCATTTCGATGAATTTCTAGCATTCCAGCCCTTGGATGTGGGGGAGATAAGATTTCTGGTTCCTTCTTAATACAAGGCAGAGTATTTTACGGTGACTTGAGACTGATTGCAGCACCTAGCCACACTCTACGGGCCTGGATGTTCGGAGCTCAGTCTATCGAATTCGAGACATGGCCTTTCATTCAGTAACGAAGGGGAAAAGAGGGTGAGGCAAGAGTCACTCTACAGCTGAAGAGCCACATAACAATGAACTCAGCTCATGTCCAGCCTTCAAATTAATGGCTAATTTTGTCCCCACCCCCATTTTCTCAGTCTGCATCTCAGTAGTGACTTCTGCATCTCTCTGTATAGGTGTGATGTGTCCAGAGAAGCACACATCTCTACACGCGTGTCCTTTGTCTGCCAGGACACAAGCATGTCAGCATGTGTGTGTACACATCTGGCCTATTTGTGCAGAAATCTACATTCAAAATGGTCAGGTCCTGCAGAGTCATTCTTTTCAGGCACCAGGGCAGCTAAGCCAAGAAGCAATGTAACGTGCCCATCCTGGGCATGCTGGATCCCAAGGTTCCTGGATAGAGATTATGACAACAGACTCTCCATCAGGATTCAAAGGACTCAGACCTCGCCTAAGAAAGAGGCGGTTCTCTGATTATGGCCGGTGGCTCGCCTGAGACCGACCTAGGAAAGTTGCCCTAAGTCCCAGAGATCTGGGGGCTGCCTAAGAAAGCAAAAATGAAAGCCCTGTGCTCGCAGAGAATGGTGTTTCCTGTGTTCTGGGGGTGATATTGAAATGGTGAGCTTCGGAGTGTCATGTGACTCATTAAATAATTAATGCAGACAGGCAAGAATGGATCTGTGGTCGTCAGTATCTCACTCACTAGGAATGATACTCTCAGAAGTGAAACCCAACTTCCTACTTGATAGATTTCCAAATACATATTTTAAACTCACACTCAGATTTATCTGGAAAGACTTTAAACTCTTTAAGAGGGGGCAATAGGGATCCTGCTGGTGAGTATGGAGGGATCATACAGGCTTCATTCTCATTTGACCATTCCTCGGATCTTTTCCCGAGGGTTAGATGAGGGAGTAGGAGATCATGGGTGGATGGGAGTGGGGGCGGGGGAGGAAGTAGCAACTCTGGCTTTGGGTGTCTCGTGGTGGTCACATTCTCCCTTTTGTGTTGGAATGGGCCGATTACTTTTGGTAATGTTCTAATTCACTCTGTGGATCGCTGGCTGCCACGGAGCAGGACCAAAGCTTTGTCCCGTTTTCTTGGAGCTAAGAAATCACAGCCTACAAAGAGCAGGGCCAAAAAGTAAAGCCAATTCGTAATTCCGAGGGCTTGGGTTGAGGGGAGGAGAGGAGAGGAGAGAGGGAGAGGGAGAGAGAGACAGAGTCAGAGAGAGAAAGAGACAGAGTCAGAGAGAGAGAGAGACAGTCAGAGAGAGAGAGAAAGAGACGAGAGAGAGAGAGAGCGCGCCATTGTAAGGGAAAAGTCAGGGGCAAATTTCTTCCAGATTCATTCATTAGTGGGCATGATTTATACTAGTACCAAGTTGGGGCGCCCACGGTGTGCACTGGGCTTCCTCTGGTAACAAAGTAACAACAATAATCATAACAATAATCATTATCTTGGCCATCCGTCTCATAAATAGCGTGACAAATAGCGACTTAGCAGTTCCTTTCTGGGAGAAGTTGTGCTGAAAGTCCTGAGTGGAAGCGCTAGATAATGAGTGGTGTGTGGCTACATAAGTAGTCAGAAGCGGCTTTCTAAGATGCAACTGGCGTATTTAAAGGAGGAGGAAAAGACTGCCGATACAGTAAATTGCCATTTGTAACCGAGTATTGATTACAGGTCAAAAGAGATCAAAGCGTGGATAGGGAGGGAAGCAGCAGGCTGCTTTGGAAATAGGGCGAAGCGAGTGGAGAAGAGGGGTGAGCATGAGATAGCAATGCACAAGTCGAATGCTGGCTCCATCCACTTACTGAGCAGGCTAAGCTCCTTGGGAAGGCAACTTTCGCATTTCAATATTTTGGGGCAGCCAGTGGGAGCACCGGACACTGACGCCTACAGCCGGCGATCAGTCAGGATCACCTCTGTCGGCAGACTGGGTGGGGGTGAGAGACGCACTGAAGGCTGGAAAAGAAAGCAGAACATTGAAAGAAATGGAACTCTGAAGCCACACAATGAAAGTTTCTTCCCGAGAAGTTCTCTCAAGACAGACTTCAGAGTTTTACAAGGCATGAGCTGGAAGATCCCACCATCCCCGTCTTCCCCCCTCCCAACTCCCCACCAAAGTTGCATGATCACAACATTGCCCTTTGCTGGCCAGGAGGAAATTCAGGGGTGCAGTTTGGTCGCAAATAATGCATGCGTCTGGCTTGTTCTGCAAGCAGGGAGATGTATCCAAATAGCTCCCTCATTGGCATTTTGGAATATGATTTTTCCAAGTGACTGCTTCAGGTTTCCCAGTTTCCAGCAGAAGTTCATCTAAAGTCTGAAAGGTCCAGCACAGCTGGGCCCTCTTGTCAGGCCACAATAACGTTTGGCGCAGAGATGAAGAAAGCCGGGTTTGAATAAACCAGAAGACAAAACCTCCCGCTCACAATGCTGTGCCCGGCTTGTAGACTGGAGGCCCAGTCTGAAACTTCTCCAACGACTAGGGAGGTTTTGAGTGTCTACTTACTCAAACGCTCTCCACCCCCAAAGAAAATCCCAAGGCTAGCCTTTGTTAGCAAAAGAAAATAAAGCATAGTTACATATCTCAGAATTTAGGGGCGAGAGAAGAGGGCATAGCCCAAACTGGTCGAGAGCAAGAATTCTCTTTTTTATGCCCATCTTTCTTGCCCTTTACCATTCCAAGCCCGCTCCCAAGGAAGAAAGAAAAAAAAAAAGACAAGAGAATGGGTGTGGAGCTAGGAAAATTATTTATTTAATTTTTAAAAAGAATTAAATAATCAGATGTGTAGGCTAGATCCTTTCAGGTGATCAAAGTGGATCTGGGAAGAAACTCTGGTGACTGTGTTTGTGAGCTCACCATGTACCGAAGGACGCCCTTGCACTGCACGTCCCTCACTCCCCCGACTCTCTCCTTCCCTCCCAGCCACGATTCACCCACTGCTGTTTGTTTGTCTGCAGAACTGCCTGGGCACCAGAAAAGATGACGGACTGAGCGCTTGGGACAGGAAGCCATTCCATGATCTGACTCAAATCTGAAGAGGTAAGAGGGCTGCAAATGCCTAACCTCCATGGCATGTCCTGAAATGGGGTTGGCATGGAATTCCCATTGGGAGTTGGGGGTGGGGAAGCATCTTTTTTCCCTCTTCTGCTCGTGAGGGGAAGGGAGGAGTTCTGATCAATTTTTAACCCAGTTGGAATTTTCCCGTCAGCTTCTATTCAGCGCCCATCCCCAGCGAATGCTGGGTCTAGACAGAGAAAGAATGTCTAGGAATCAGAGCTGTATCTACAGGGGCATTTAGATTATGGGGTGGCTAAAAATCCTGGGAGTGAATGGTATGGTATAGTGTGCTGTGGTTAGCTAGCGCCTTGTCGGTGTCCTTCTTCCAACTAGCCACAAACAAACCTCCACTTGGACTGCAACGATTTCCAGCCACTGAGGACAATGAAAACAATTGGGACTTTTGGGGGAGGTGATGGTGGAATTGGGTGGTAGTAGAGGTGAAGGGGGGTGCAGACCCTCAGGAGGGAGGTTAGGAGTTGGGAAAAATCAAAGTCATGATTCAGTTTTCAGCAAACTGGTCTCAATGCCCCTGCTTTCCCCAGGTTTTTCTTTTCCTTCCTAGACTCAGAGATAAATGAACTCAATGGCTTTTCATACTTCTAGGCCTTTTCAGCTGTGTATATGTGATAGAAGGTCCCTTTGGCTAAAACAATGTAGTAGTCTTCATTGGTTTTAGGATTTTCTTTTCATATTTTAAGGCAAGGGGAAAAGTCTCTGGAATCTTTTCAAGTTCTTGCT
The DNA here is from genome assembly GCA_028646515.1 of Pseudochirops corinnae. Taxonomy (NCBI): domain Eukaryota; kingdom Metazoa; phylum Chordata; class Mammalia; order Diprotodontia; family Pseudocheiridae; genus Pseudochirops; species Pseudochirops corinnae. The sequence continues at coordinate 538,807,232 of CM053585.1, forward strand.
GAAGTTGTTTGGGATGCAGGAAGGCAATTAGTGTGGTTTATTACCTTGTAAAAGGGTCATAAATTAAGGGCCTATGGGGGGTGTCTATTGGAGGACTGAGGTAGCCCTCAGAACCCTCTCTTTGCACAGAGCTGCTGCTGAACACGAACTGATTTCTTTGTTCTTTGGGGGATTGCTTCTTTTAAGCTAGGCACAAATAAGGACTTTCAGAAAAGTCTGTTTATCTGTGTATTTCCCAGGCCCAAATCTTCTCTGACATATGACCTCCCCCTTTCCTCCTTCCAATCCTATCAGTTTGGGACATCTTTGCAATTTATGATGAGTCAATCGCTATGCAGAAATGAGAGGTATTCTAAGTTTGATTTGTAACCGATAGAAAGTGAAGCACATTAGGAGACCTAAATGTCATTTTATCAGCTGTTCTGGGTCGTGTGCCTGCACCCAAATATACTGAGTGTATCCGTTATCGGCACCTTCCCATTGTATCAGGATACAGCTTCAGGAATCTACCATACCCTTCAGCATCAGAAAATTTAAACTCTGAATGCACTGCAGATGTGCCTGAAAAACCACCCCTAATAAAGAATGATGGTTCTTTCTCTGCTCTAAGGAGAAAAGGAGAGCCTTCTTTACCTGGTGCTTAGGGAAAGAGACAGACAGAGAGACAGAGACAGGGAGAGACAGACAGAGAGACAGAGATACAGAGACACAGAGACAGAGACGAAGAAAAGAGAGAGACAGAGACAGACAAAGACAGAGAGACAGAGAGAGACAGAGAGTCATCTAGGTTAACTACAGAAAGGGGAAAAAAACCCCAATGTGTAAGTATATGTTGAGTTGGGAAATCAAACCATTGAATTTGAATGTGAAAATCTTCTTATAGCTTTCCAAGTATTAACCAAAGTCATCTCTTATTAGTTTCCATGCCCCTTACAAGGTAGCTACTTGTTTTTTGCTGCTTCATTTGCCTGAACCCTCACTTACTCCAGTCACAGATAGCCAATAGAGTTTAATTCCAGGAAAATGTAGAAGTTTGGCAGAGACAGAGAGACAGAGTTATTGTAGTTATTGTAGAAGAATGGAATATAAATTTGAGGGGGGCAGAAAAAACCTCCCCCCTCCCAAATCTGCCCCAGGAGGGATGGAAGGGGATAAGGTCGAAATCTTTTCTCTCTTCTCTTCCATTAGAATTGAGTGTGGTACATCATAGTTCTTTTCTAGGAAATGAGTTGTAGTACCCACTGAAAAGATATAGTTAACTTTCAGTTAGATTTTCCTTGTTATGTGAAGTCTAGGCCACTGGGAAGAAGTCAGAGCACTATCCTTTTGCTAAAGTTGGCCCTGAGGGAAACCATTTGCCCTTCAAGTTCTACTCCCTTGAAAGTCCTTAGATATCCCCTTCTAGTTCTTACAAACCGGCCCCACTCCACTCCAAGATGTTAATTGTTAAACAGAAGTTTGGGCATTAACTTAGTGGTTCACAGAAATGAGGACCTTCTGGGGACCTGACTTGGGAAACCCAGCTGCTTTCACTAGCGTTAAGGCATTTAGCTGAAGATGTACCTCTGACTTAAGATGGTGATTTATGGTCGTTGGAGTTTCTGTTTGCTTCGGATTCTAAGGTCTGAAATCACCCTTCCCCCATCCCCCCTTTGGGATACCGCATAATGGAGAACACTTTTTGTTTTGTTTTATTAAGGGCTCAGTACTCTTTCCAGGCTCATATTCCTTTCCACGGTTTGGCAAACCCTCAGAATTTGGGAGAACATGGGGTGGAGAGACAAGGGTGTCACTATCTTTCCTGAGAGTTGAATAAGCTTTTTTTTCCTTTCTTTTTTTCTCAGTCTTAAATCCCAGCTGTGATCATTTTCACTTTCAGTTCACTCCTGCAGCTGGACTGAGTCAGTCACGTTAAATCAGAATATCCTATGGAGCAATAGAAAGGCTAGGCAAGAAAAGGGAGGTTACTAGCCCAGGACACTCACTTTCACTAAAGGTAGGGGTAGACTTCAGAGCAGGGCTCCTCTCTTTGAATATCCAGATGATTTGTTTACCAGACTGGTTATCCCATAATTACAGCTGTATAGATTCAGTTCCCTTCTATTCCCTTGGGAAGAAAAGAGAAATAATATGGAATGTCTGCTTACTAAAATTGGGTCCTGTTCACAGATAGGAAGGTAAGAGAAGGAGAGTGGGAAAAAGTACAATAATGGAGTCCCGAGGCTTACTAGGTGTTTCTCCAATGCTAAAGGAGAAAGGGTTAAGTAGGGCATTGGCAATATTTTTCCTAGTTAAACCCAGGTCACTGAGTGTTAGAGTCAGAGCAATAGGGACCCAAGTGTCACCGGACTGGAAGGAGAGGGTCTGGAAGGCTTAGAGCCTCGAATGGGCTTCGTTTGGCTGTGGGAACATCAGTTACTTTACTTCATTTTCTCTGTTGTTGGATAAAGCGTTATGGATGTTGGAAAGGACTAAACAGTCTTAAGGGAAACCCTTTGGATATTCATGCAGATCCCGCACCAGCTTGTTTTCTAGGTTAACTCAAGGGACACAAGTGAAGGTTGTTTTTTTTTCCTCTTGGACAATTAGATCATTCCCTCCCCGCCCCCCTTTGCATTTTTCATCGTTAGAAACCTATAATTTCGTGTAGCACTCAGCCTGTGCATAGGAAATGCGTAAGCCCAGGTTGAACGGGGATGGTCCCTACAGAGTTTGAAAAATTCAGATCCAGTGCACCGGCGTCAGGCACATCCTTCAGAGCCTGGGCTCCCACAACTCAAAACATCTCAGCTTCCAGGAGCCGCGTCTGCCTTTGTCAGGTAAATTACAGGCCCTTTCTACCACCCGGGCTGCCGGTTGTACCGCGTGGGTGTGGAGCAAATTCCACACAATAGCGCTATAGTGGAGCCTGTGGGGACGCTGGTCTGGCAATCAAGTGACTCATTAAGGAGTTTCCTTATCGAAAGCAAGAGATCAGGATTTTGATTTATTATTGGAGCAAGGACCAGATGAGGCTCTGGCCCTGCAAAAGATGCGGGGTGGCCTTTGCTTACCAGCGGAGCAGGGGCTCTTAGAAAAGTTGAGTGGACTCACTGAATGTGGCAATGATCTTTTTTTTTTTTTTTTTAAACCTAACTCTGGTTGGAGTGTGTGTGTAAAGAAACAGAATTGAAGGCTGAGGATGGGGGGGGGGGGCGGGCAGGGAGGGCAGT
>CM053585.1:538810943-538858405 GCA_028646515.1 Pseudochirops corinnae
CCCCCCCCCCCCCCCAACGTCCTACCTCCCCCCACCTCCCTTCTTCTCTTTCCCCTTCTCCTCAGAGAGCTTTCCGTGCCGGCTGCAGTATTCTAGGGCTCATGGAAAGATTACTGCCGAGCTGATGGGACGCGAGGCTTCGGCAGGAGGATGGATTTGGTTTTAAGGTATTTCCGTTGATTGTTCGCTTCTTCGATAAATTATTGCTGATTGAGGCAAAGGTCAGCCCCAGAGGCTCAGGGGAATATGAGGACCTGATTGCAGTGTGTGTTCCTTCCCCCTTTGTCTTGGTTCAGAACTGAAAATAGTCCCGAACTCCCTGGTTAGCCCAGTGAAGCCAGAGTTTCTTTTCCAGGAAAGTCTGGGTGGGTGGAGGAGACGAGATTTGGGGACTGCTCCCTTGGCCTCGTCCTCTAAGGAGCCTTCTTTGACTCTTCCATAGTGTTATCCTTTCTGGAATCTGTCCTACTTCCAGGAGCTTGCCCGAAGGAAGATCCTGAAGCTAAGACCTGGGCAGTTCGGTGTTTGTTGGTGTGTTTGTCCAGTGGGAGTGAGGGGCCCTCTGGTCTGTTTTGTTGGAGACGGTGGACTCGTGGCTACTATAGCTGGTGGAGCCGGGAGAGGGAACTGCCTGAGAGCAGGGTTGCTTACATCTTATCTGTGATGGGTTTCACTACTGTGTTTACTATTAGGGTGCTAGGCTCACACGCTTTCCTGGAAACAGTAGAGAGGAAGTACAAATGGGGGAGAGTGACTCCATTGTTTTTTTCTCTCTGCTCTGTGCATCTGAGATGGGATGGGAAATTGGACAGTCTCAGCTTGAAGAGAGAGAAAAAGAAAAAAGAAATAGGTAGGTTGTGGACAGGGGACTCCGGCTTTGGTTTCTCCTAAAAACTGTAGAGGAGAGGGTGAACCCAGGGCTTGGAAAAATCTGAGGAAAAGTAAAGGACCCTGGACCCACTTCTCTCTCCTTGAACACAGGACATGGTCCCTCTTCTGCTTGTTCACAGAAGACACTAAGTTGGGTGACTTTAGGCCCGGGCCCCCAGATCCTCAGCCAAAGTATGTAGTGGAAAGCTAGGAGAGGCAGGCAGAAGCCAGCTCTGGCTGGGAACTAGAGCCGAGCTGGGATTTATGGCGCTCCCAGGTGCCTGGCAGACATTCTCCACCCGGGGAGAAGGATGCTACTGAGAACTTAACCTGTTTGTCCCAAATTCCTGGACAGTTTCTCCACCTCCGGTTCTAAACTTGCTTCGGGGACACAAACAATCTGGGATCGCCTGAAGAAGCCAGGCCGGTCTCTGTACTCCGGCTGCAGGGAAGGGATGGTTGGGAAGGAGAACTCTCAGGACTTTGGAAGTAGATCTGAACAAAAGCCTCCATTCTTTTTCGCTTTTCTTCTTCAATTTTTAAAAAGTCTAATCTAGTTTCCCGGCTTAAACGATGTTTTCTCTTCCCATCTCCCCCCATCCAGCCAGGGCAGCTCATCCGCTCCCGATTGCCGATTCCATGGGTAAACATGTTTTACAGCGGCTATTTTAAGTGGCCTAAAACGCCCCTTGAAAATAAAATGTAAGCTTTAATTGCAGTTCAATTACTTGTCAGCGTTTCGTATGATTTATGACCCAGTTCTGGCGCGTTTTTGACCCAGTTAAGGACTCATAAATAATATAGTTTCACTAGGAAGAAAGTGAGAGACAGCGAAGATTTGCCGAGCCGGCCTTTATTATCTGTTTAGTGCTGGCGAGTCAAATGGGTATCAAATGAGACTCTGCTCCCCGGATCTCCTCCAAGGGAGCATCCGCACTGAATAAAATGTGGTAGAAACAGTTTACAGAATTCTCTTCTCCGGAAAAGGGAAGGAGATGCAGCCGAAGCAGATTGAGTCGCCTTCCCACAGGCACGGCCTTGTCACCCCTATTTTAGGAATGAGGGGGATTTATGTTTCATCCCGAGTTTTCCTGCCCCGGGTGGGATTTCGATACCCGATTCCTGCCCGCAAAAATTCCTCTCTCTTTCTTCCCCTCGGATCCGGAACGCCTCCGAAAGGAAGCGCTCCCTAGCTTATATCGGGAAATCACGTTCCTGGCAGCTTGTTCCGCCGAATAGAAGATTGGAAGGAGTCGCAATTTTCTCAGAAGAGTTTGATTTTCTTCTCTTCGAAAACCCAGAAATTGTAGCTTTCTCGGTCTGCAGGCCGGGAGGAAAGCTTAGAGCTTCGGGGTTCCCTTATTCTACTTGGCCCTCAGGAAAAAAGGAAGCTGGTTGAATTCAGAAGGAAAATCGAGAGGAAATGGGAAGAAAACGTACGCAAAAGAAATGTGGCTTTGCGAGATCGAGAGCAGAGCCAGGGAGGAACTGGTGCGGCGGGGGCTGGGGAGTGGGGGGAAAAATCTCTGAACCGAGAAATCATTTCAAGGCAATTGGTTTCATTTTTGTTGTTGTTTTAAAATAAACAAAAACCAAACCAATTACGAAGTAAAAACCGTAACCACGGATGAACAAAATGATTGTTAGAAATCAACCTTTCAAAGCATCCATTTCTTTAAGTCCTTTCAAAGTCCTTTCAAAGCACCCATTTCTTTAAGTGACTTGGGGAAGGGCACCCGTCCGCATCCCGGACCACCTTTTTCCTCAGCTACCGGCAAACCTCGACCCACCTTCCCTGCCTATCCGGCCCACGACTGGCCCGAGCAGAAAAAGCCAAGGAAGAAAGCACCTTTGTCTTCCCAGGAACCCTATTTTGCTGGTTCGGAGGTGCGCGCCGGGAAGCTGAAAGATGCCTCCCACCCTAGGCTATCTCTGAGATCGCCTCCTTCCCGGGCAGGTCGTTAGCTGGGTGATGGGGTGGTTTAGAGGCACCCTAGCTTAGTCTCGGGAGAGCACTTCCTAGAGCCTTCTCACGGCATGCTGAATTCCAGAAGAACTCAGTGGGGAGAGGCATCTTCTCCCTACGCAGCCCATCTCTCTGCCCTGTCCCACCTCTAACCCAGGTCCCCGGCTGCTAAGCGTCCTGCTCCTCTCGTCTTAGGTTCCTCGAAGCTTTTCTTTCTTTCCTTCTAGCTAGTTTGGCTGCAGTAGGGCAGCCAGTTGTATCAGCACTTTGGAGGAGAAAGTGCGGGGTTGATTATTGACCTACGGCTCCTTTCTTCCAGGGAAACATCCAACCTGGGGGTGGGCTGATGGCTTGAAGAGAAAATGCAGGCCAGCGGATTTTTCGGCCCCCTCTCGCCTCGCCTCCTACGCGACCCGGCTTCTCCTTTCATGTTGGGCCGTCGCAATATGCCATAAGGAGCAAGTGTTTTCTGTTTTAGTTCTCTGTTTACAGCTTTGCTGCATGAAGTCATAAATCTTGCCTGGCCATAAATGACAAAAAACCATTGGTATGCATGAGCGGCCGCCCTGGCCTGAGAGCGCTTTCGCATAGCTCCCTTTCCCCGGCTTTGTTTTTGCTCTAAGGTGACACTTTGGCTCCTTGCAAGTTTAAACATACTATTTATATTTTTAACACCTTCCTTTGAGAAGGATGGGACCGCTGACGCCTCGTAATTACGCAAAAATCTCTATTTCTCCCTTGCTGCCACACAGGACCCCCACCGGGCCAACAGAAATTGGCCTTCTGTGGTCCTCCTATAATCCTCTGCTCGGTTGTAGGGACACTTGGGAAAGAGGATGAATGTCCACCCTGAAGGGTATATACCCAAAGGGAATCCCACCACTCCCCGCCCCTCAGCAAATCCCAAAGAACAGCTTGTAGCTGGCGCTGGGAGTAGTACAATACACACCATCTATGCCAAGACACACCAGCGTTTAAGCCGTACCTAGTCTAGATCAGAGAAGAGGGTAGACATAGGGACACACGAGAGAACCTAGGTGAGCCCCGTTGCACATCTCAGGCGCTGAGGACGGATTGAAATGTGCGTTTTCCTGCCTCGCCATCTCCCTGTTCCTTCCGAAGCTGAAACTACTGAGATATTTTCTGTCTAAAAATACAGTCAAATCCAGCTAAAATGCAACGATTGACCCTAGCAGGATTCTGACCCCTATCAGCTCTCAAGAAAAGCTGGGGAAACGGAGGCCCACATCTCTGGAAGTTGGGGATGGTGAAGGGGGCAAGTACACTTTCCTCAGAAGTTAACCACTTAGAGGCTCAGAGAAACTTTGGTGCCCCCACCCTAGTTTCCCTCCCCCAATGACTGCTCACTGTCTTAGGAGAGTTCTCAGATTCATAAGAAATAAAGACCCTGGTGAGAAAGCCCCTTTGTGAGAGCTGTTTGTCTTCATTAGCATAATTTTCCTGGACTTTGGTGACGCCTCAGAGCAGGGAGGGGGTGGGGATGAGGAGGTGGGGGTGGGGGGAAACTGCCCTCTTTTACTCGTTCACTCCCTCTCTCTTCTCACTCCTCAGCTTCCTCAATCCCCATCCCCCACTCCGGCCCGCGCTTCCCGAGTCGGCTTTGCCTCTCCCCCACCCCCCACCCCACCCCCACCCCCCACCCCCCACCCCGACCAGACGCTGCTGCTCCGCGTGTAATATTCATAAGAAACATACCCACCTCGGTGCCACTACCCTAGGAAAAGCCCCGCGCGGCGATAGCTCTTATCTCGGGGCCCCGGCTGCTGCCCTCAGGAAGGGCAGGGAGGGAGTGCTAGGGGAGGGGGTGGGGTGGGGGGGAGGGGGGTCCGAGCCACCCCAGCCAGCCCTTGACGAGTCGTGCAGGAGCAGCGAGTGGAGTCACGCCTCTCCTCGCGTCCTGGGCTCCGGGGTCTTCCTCCCGGCGGCTGATGCCTGGAGCTGGTGCCCATCCTGATCAAGCCGGAGGGGACCTGGGCCGGGGCTGCGGGCGGGCGGGCCGGCCCCGAGCACGGGAGGAGGGTGCCTGCCTCCTTCCGCGTCCGTCGTCAGAAGTTAAGGTAAGCTGGGCCACAGGCCGCCGCCGCCGCTATCAGTGCTGAATGGCGGAGTTTGTGTCTCGGTGATTTATGGCCATAGACTTAAATCTCGGTTCATGAAGAGTTCACAAGCTGCAGCTTCCTCGCAGGCAGTGACTGATACCCTTAGACTTCGAGTTCAGGCCGTTTCCCCCAACCCCCGCTCCCCCACCCCCACCTCCCATGCCCACTTTCTTCCCCTAACTTTTCTTTTTCGTGGGGACAGGGGAGTGAGGACTTGTGGGGGCTCTTCTCACCTGGCTTCCCCTTCTGATTTGGGGTGAGAGCTTCAGGGGGGAGTAGGAGAGCAACGGGGTGGGGGAGAAAGGAGTAGGAATTTGGTCAAATCTAAAAGGAAGACAATAGGGGTTGTTCCAGGCACTACTTGCAGCCTCTGACTCCTTTCTGCTCAACTGCACCTGGTTATGGCCCAGAAATAGATTTTTTTTTTTTTTTTTTTGCATTAGAATCTTTGCTCAAGCCTTTGTCTTGGGGATGGAGAGGGAACCTCCTGCCAGGCTGACCTCTAACTTCTTCGTTAGGAACCAAACTTGGGGGGGAGGTTGTTTGGGCCCTGAGGGTTGTCTGGGGTCCTCAGACAATAGGGGTAACTTTGGGGTTGGCCCTAGGAAATGACTCCACATCTTCGGGGCTGGCTTGTTTTCCTTTTCATTTTAACCAAGCAGTACACAACTTCGTGAAAGCCTTGAAGTTAAGCAGGAACCCGATCTGGCTTGGGATAATGGATTAGCAAGTCACTTGGAGTATTGCACTTTCAAAATCAACTTAATTTTGTTTTATCTAATATCTTGCTGTTCAAGTGTCTGGAGTGATTTTCTTAACCTGACATTGTATTTTAACACAAGTCTGGTATCTAAAATATTTACAATGTTAGACATTAACACTGTCAAATGGAATAGGAACCCTTTTCAGTAGGAGAACAGGAAATTGTGATATTAAATTCACCACTGGCTTCTACACTATTATTTAAGATTTGATTTTCTTCCAGTTGTGCTATCTGGATCATCTCATCTATTTCCAAGGGCTAAACAATACTCCAGAGCCTAGGGCTCACACACAATCACTTTGGGCAAGGGATGCTGTAATTTTTAATTGAGGTGCTGGAAAATTAATTGTGCCTGCTTTCCAGATGTTGATCAGATTGTTTGTTTAATAATAAAATCCAAAGGAGTAGATTATTAAAAAACGAAATCAGAATCACCCACTGATAGAGGTACTTAAAAAAAAGCTAACAAAGTGCTTGCTATCCCCTAGTAGTATTGAGCAACTTGGAATGCAAATATATACAATTAGGGCTGAAAAATGGCCATTTCCCCCTTCCCCTCCCCCCCCCTGCAAGTAGGTCATTATTACTTTCTTAAGTGTCCAGAGGAAATAGTATTAATGTTGTGTGTGGGTTCCCACATGTATGCAGTCGGAGTGGAACTTTTCTGAGTTGGTAACAAGAGGTTGGATTTGTTAAGACTGGAAACCCAAAGAAACTCTCTGCATCTTGGTTCCCAGAGCACTCTCTCTCCACTCCAAATCTCAGTTAACTCTTGCGTCCCATTTTTAATTGGTTATTGGGAGACAGGTAAAGTAATGGAGTTAGCAAACAGCTTTGAAAACAACAAAAACGACAGAGGAACTGAAGGAGTGATTTCTGGTTTGTCTTTCCATCCCATCTTCCCGAGCCAAATGACCCCCATACATCAAATTACATAGCAGTTTCCAAGACAGAGCCTATTATCGGTAAGCTGGAAGGAAAGTTCAATCGGTGGTCATGGTGATGAACGCTGGTTTTTCAGGTTCCTGGTGGGTTCTCCCCCTCTCATCCATCATGTTTTAACAGGTAGAATTTGGTAGGTGCCATGAAAAAGCCAGCACCTCAGACATTCCTGGGAGACATGGATGGGGTGCCTTTTGCTTTGGAAGACAGCTCTGAGGGTGGTTGCTGAGTCCAGGGGGCCTGAGAGCAGGGATTGTGGAAGAAAAAAAAAGAGGAGAAAAGATTAGCTCCCTAGTTTGAATTGTGACTTAATGGGGATGGAGGAGAAGGGATGTTTGTTGGTGTTTGCCCTTATGTTCCCTCCAGTTTCCCCCAACGAGGGTGCATCTGGAGCCCCACAGGGTTAGTTTGATGAAAAAGGTAGTAAATAGCCCAGAATATGAAATCTTTGAAATTGGACTGGGCCTGCAAGGATTGGTTTCCTTGTATCCCAAAGAGACAAGCACAATTTTTGGAGGTGTAGATGTGTGTGTGTGTGTGTGTGTGTGTGTGTGTGTGTGAGAGAGAGAGAGAGAGAGAGAGAGAGAGAGAGAGAGAGAGAGATTTGTGTGTTGTGTCTTTGAACGTGCAGGAAGAGATGGTATAGACTAGAGAAGAGGAAGAAATGGTGCTGATCTCTGGGAAATAGAAGCCTTGTCCCTCGGACTGGCTAGCCAATAGCTTCTTTGGGTCCTTAGCAACTTCCCAAAGGGTGAGGGTTGACAAGGACCCCACCAGAGGAGGTTAGAAAGGAAGGGGCCAAGATTACGTTTCCTTGGGTCCTCCGTCTCTGATAAAGAGATCCCAATCGTCCCAGTTCCTTGCTGGCTGGGGGATGGAATCGAGAGAGAGAGAGGGAGTGCAAAGCCTGTGCCCACCCCATCCCCAGGTCCCCTGGGCTTGGAAAGCCCCTCAGTTCCAGGCCCAAGTTAACCAACTATTGGGAGCTGCCAGTAAATTGCAGCGGCTTTTTATAGCTCGCCTCCCTGCGCCCCGGGCCAAGTCACGCTGCTAAATATTGCTGACCACTTTTTCTTCCACGGCTTTCATGTCAGTTAACTATTGAAAGTAAGATGGATTTGCACTGAGCCCTCACCGCGCTGCGCTTCTCATCTCTCTCCCCCCCCCCCCCCGCCCAGGTCTGTCGGGGGCGGCCATTGGCAGAGGAACGTCACGTGACGGAGGGGGGGTGCCAATGTTCGGCTTCAAGGGTGTCAAGACCCTGTCAGTGTGTGAAATAAATACTGGGATACAACGAAATGCAAAAAGCGACCTACTACGACAGTTCGGCGATCTACGGCGGCTACCCCTACCAAGGAGCAAACGGTTTCACTTATAATGCGAATCATCAACAATATCCCCCGCCTTCGGCGCTGGTGGAAAGCGAATACCATCGCCCGGCCTGCTCCCTGCAGTCCCCTGGCAGTGCTGCGGCCCGCCACAAGGCCAATGACATCAGCGAGAGTTGCATGAGAACCATCGGGGGCCAGGGTGGCCAGGCTCAGGGCCTTCCTGAACCTCAACAGCCCCCGCCACAGCCCCTGCAGCCCCCACAGCCCCCGCAGCAGCAGCAGCAGCAGGCTCCACCACCGACGTCCCAACAGCCCCAGCAGCCGTCTCAGCCCCCTGTTCCTTCGGCTCCATCATCCTCACAGCCCCCTCCCTCTGTCTCACCACCTCAAAATGCCAACAGCAACCCAGCCCCAACCAAGAGTCCTATGCTTAATTCACCTACCATGTCCAAACAAATCTTTCCGTGGATGAAAGAGTCTCGTCAAAACACAAAGCAGAAAACCAGCAGCTCCAGTTCAGGTAATCACGGTTGGCATAGCAAGGGGTGGTACTCACCTGCCTCCCTTTTCCCCCAAGTTCCCCTTGTTCAGACCGCTTCCTCCTTCCTCTCTCCACTCCTCCTTGATCCAGAACCAATCTAGCTGAGAGAGGAACACAGGAGTGCATAAACACCCCCATGCTTTGGTTTTCTCTCCACCCTGTGGTGTGGGTTTCTTCCATAAACTTTTCAGATTTCTTTTCCCAAGGGAGTGGTTCTCTGAGTGTAGCAAAGGAAACTGAGCTTAGGGTACCATCTTTTCCTTTTCCTAGAATCTTGGTGATGCTCAGTACAGCCCTTCCAAGAGGCCAAGAGTAAGCATCTGGCTCTGTCCCCTGTCTTTCTGTTAGAGTTCTGATGGATGTGGAGGCCTGAGGCCTGGGCCCTTAGCAAGAACACCATCCTGAGCTGTACCCTTTCTTTTCTCTTCTTTTAAAAATTTCTTTCCTCCCTCCCCCCTTGTTGAATATAACAAGACGGTGACCCCGGCTGAGGTGTAACTCCAATAAAATGGTTCGTGATCACCTGCAGTCAGAATCAATGCTTATAATCAGATGCTATTTTTGCTGCAGCAGGTTGAGGCCCTGGGTTTCACAGTTCTAATAAACCCATGCTCTGTGTTAGCACAATAAAGTCAGGCCTTGTGAGAAAAAAAGAAGGCAGGGGGCGGGGAATTATGGTGTTTGTCATCCTAATGTGAACCACATGGGCCTGAGTGATACAGACTCCAGTGGATGAAAGAGCCCTAGCTGTAGCTTTCAGGCATCTTGTTTACATGTGCCCCCTTCCCAGCTGATGTTGCTGCAAGTAGTTCTAAGCCTGGAGCAAACCATGTTTGACTGGGGCTGCCTTGGGGGATCCTAAGAAGAACAGGGGCGTAAATAAAATCTTGAGAAAGTCTAGAATGATCTCCCCATGCCACATACTTCCCAGCTAATGTCTTCAACCCCACCCCCCACTAATTTTCTAGGTATATGATACCCATTCAAGGAAAGAGCAAGTTATACTCTCTGATGGCTCTAATCCAGTATTCAGGATGCTTCAGGGCCTTTCTTTCAAGTATGGCTACTTGGATGTCTTCACCCTCACTATACATGCATGGAGAACTGGAGATCTGAGGCAACTGAAGAGAACATTAAAGCAGGCTACCCTCTTATTGAAGGGAAGGAGACTTTTGGGGGGGGCTTCTTTTTCATCTTGAAGGATGAAGATAAATTTTACATTACACCGAATTTCACCCTAAAATTTGTTTATGGTCTGTTTCACATTTTCCTTTCACTCTTTCCAACAACTATGTCTTCCTAAAACACTGGAGAGAAAGGCCTTTGTCACCTCATTTGGGGAGGGGGGTGTCCTTTCAGTTTAGGCTGCCTGGAAAGGGAGAAGGAGGGAGAGGGGGTGGAGAGGAGAAGGCCATGAAGGAGAGCACCTCTCTGGGCCAGCTGTCCTAATCACTTCCCAGTGGTCCCAGTGTGTGTCCATGTTCATTGGCTCAGGCTGCAGGGGCTGGGGTCCTCTCTGGCTGTAAAGTACTCATCTTCTTCTTTGTGTGTGATTTGCGTAGGTGAGAGTTGCTCTGGCGATAAAAGCCCCCCGGGGCAGGCGTCATCCAAGAGGGCTCGAACAGCTTACACAAGTGCCCAGCTGGTGGAGCTGGAGAAAGAATTTCACTTCAATCGGTATCTGTGTAGGCCCAGGAGGGTCGAGATGGCCAACTTGCTCAACCTTACCGAGAGACAGATCAAAATCTGGTTTCAGAACCGAAGGATGAAATACAAAAAGGATCAGAAGGGCAAGGGCATGATGACGTCCTCAGGGGGGCAGTCCCCCAGCCGCAGCCCGGTTCCTCCTGGGGCTGGGGGGTACCTAAACTCTATGCATTCTCTTGTCAACAGTGTTCCTTATGAGCCCCAATCGCCCCCTTCCTTTAGCAAGCCTCATCAGAACACCTATAGCCTCCCCAACTCCTACCCAGCTGCCCTTAACAGCTGCCCACCTCCTCAGAAGCGGTACTCGGGGACTGCCTCGGTCACCCCAGATTACGACCCTCACCCCCTCCAAGGCAACGGTAGTTATGGGACCCCACACTTACAGGGAAGCCCCGTCTTCGTGGGGGGCAACTATGTGGAGCCCATGAGTAATTCCGGGTCTTCCATCTTTGGCCTGACTCATCTCCCCCATCCTGTCTCAGCCAACATGGACTATGGGGGGGCTGGGCCCATAGCCAACAACCATCATCACGGACCTTGTGAGCCCCACCCCACCTACACAGACCTTACAGCTCACCATCCTTCTCAGGGAAGAATTCAGGAGGCGCCCAAACTGACCCATCTGTGATGGACCTCGGGGTTGAGTGGACACAAAGTCAACCCACTTCTTTCTTTTCAGTTCTGTTGGGTTTTTTTTTTTTGCTTTCTTTTTTTTAAAATGGTCCTTCCTTCCCTGTCTCTTTCTCCTTCTCTCTCCTTTCTCCCCTCCCCCAGCCCCTCTTTTGTTTTCTTGGGTAAAGCCTTTTTATAGTTTATATGACGTAGCAATATTCGTTGCTTGAATGGCTCTAGAGTTTCCATGGTGATATTTATCTGCCCCCAGCTAGAGTCCTCTGGCTCTCCTTGGCTGGGGTGGTGGGGCGAGAGGAGGGGGCTTCCTTCCTTCACCTTCTTTACTCTTATCAGAAACAGGGTATATGAACAAATTTTCCAGCTGAGTTCTTCAATGTGAATTTGTTCGTACATTATGGCTCCCGAGGGGAAGCGATTAAGTTGTGTTTTATTATTGTTAATTATTATTTTTAGTTTTTTATTGCACTTCTTTTAAAGAGCGAGAAAGGATATCAAAGGGCGCTTTGAAACAGGGTCTCCCTGGTCAATAATGAATCTGTGTCCGTCTCTCGATGTGTGTATGCTGGTGAACAGTCAGATTTATTTATATTTTTTTGCAAACATTGAGTAATCTAAGTGTTTAAATATTATTTATCCCCATCCGTTCATATTTATATTAAAAAATCTCCCCTGCCCCTCAGATCTCTCCCCTGATTGTTCAGGAGCTCTCCTCTGACCTTTTGTTCAGTAGCAGATTGGCGTCCTACGACAGTTGCTTCGAAAGGGAAAGAGAATTCCTTTACTAAGATGGTAACGATTGTAACAAAACCAGAGAGAAGCCACCTTTTTTCTTTTTTTCTTTTTTTCCAACAGTAGTTTAAGCTTGTAACCTCGGGCTAAACGGAACAACTCCCTCCCCCCCACCCCCAACAATCTGTAAACGTGAAAAAAAAAAATCCAAGATTTGTTTCGAGAGATCTACATTCCTTGCTGCTCACGTTCTGAAAAACAAAAACAAAAACAAAAAAAATAAAGTTTTTATTCTGACTAATTCAGTTTTCAGAACGTGTTCTTTGGCCGATATTGGGGGCGACTCACGCCCAGGAGAAGGGAGGCGAGGCCCAGGTAGCCAAAGGTGTCCCCCCCCCCTTCCTCAATCCCCGAATACCCCCCTGCCTCAGCCTTCTTCAGCCCCCTCCGGAGCAGGGCCGTGGGAGCCAGCTTTGGCCGAGGGCTGGCCTTGGGGTGCTGTTAGAAGAGAGTCCGATACACTATAACTTGGCTGGTTCGGGGCTGCTCTTCCTAGCTGCCAGTCCCCGAGCAGGAGCCAGAGTCTCTTTGGAGTTCGCAAGCCTGGAACAAAGCGCCGGGATTACAGGTGCTGGTGCTGGGCCCGAGAAGCTGCGGGAGTGGGGGGGCAATGGGGGCGGGGATGGAGATTCACCACTCCTTGCTCGAAGAGGAAGGAAGGAAGGCGATCGCCATCTTCTCTTGAAAGCCTTTCTCTTTCCCTTTCTCTCTCGGTATATCTCTCTCACTCTCCTGCCTCGACTTCGCCCTCCTTCAAGTCACCTCAAAGGAGAGGGACCCTCCTCTCTCTTGCACTGGAGACCTCTCTACTCCCACACTTTCCCTCCCAGGGTCAGAAGAGAGAAGCTAAAGGCTGTTACACTGTGCGGGGGTTGCCTTAAATAAAGGCCAGCGGAGCCAGGCATCCAAATCAGAGGCGGCGGGACGCCGTTTCCAAGGGGCAAATTCGAAATACAGTCGTTTATGGCTTCCCATGTCGTTAATCACTTCTGGAAGAGACAGTCCATCATAAATCGCCTCTGAGGTTTGAGGCAGCTTTTCGGTAACTACGGTAGTTCAGGCTCACAAAGGGGGCTGAACGTGGAGAGTAGGCAGCAGCCGCTAGCCAAGCCTTCTCCTTCTCTAGACTGGTTGACAGTTAGTGGCAGCTTTCAAGATGATCTTTCTCCCCGAAATTTGGTATATTTCCCTTCATTTTCTGAATCTGGTCTTCTTCTTCCTCGTATTTTTTTTTTGAAAGAGAGAGAAAGAGAGACAGAGAGAGACACACACAGAGAGAAAAACAGGCAGAGAGAGAGACAGAGACAGAAAGGGACAGACGGAGATGGACTGAGACATAGAGACAGACAGTGAGAAATATTCAGAAACAGGCCGAAGCAGACACTTAAAGAGCAGAGACAACGTGGTTTGTTCTCTTTCTAGTAAAATGCAATATTTCCAAGTATTTTCTTTTTCTTTTGATTCCACAGGAACTAAATATTGTATTACTGTTCATAGAGTAGCAGGACAAGCTGTCCTCTGAGAGAGAACCCCAAACTCACACATTAAAAAAGAAATATTTCCATCTTGAGGGCTTTTTTTTAAGCCAATGGATTTTTAGATTCAGATTTGAACACTATATCAGCTCTGAGCTTAAAGCATGAAGTGAAAATACATCTATATCTGCAGCTAGGCGAAAAATCAGCTCCCTCTCTCTCCGCTGCATCTCTCAAGGCACAGGAGAAAAAAGTCGCCATTTTGTTCACTCAAAAATATCCTTAATCTTGTTCTTATCTTTCCTCTGAGAACTTTCCTCAAATGACCTTCAGAAATATCCAGTGTAGATGAGTACATGGGTAGACACAGGCATGGGGATGCATGATTTGCCTTTAGTTGGAATAAGAAAAAGAACGTTTTCATTTTCTTTTCCTTTCAAAGGAGAGCGGGAAGCCGCCCCAAGGAGATGCTTCTTGCGAACAGAATCCATTTACACGTTTCATCTACATCTAGAGATTTCTCTACCTTCTCTTTTCCAGGACCATTGACTAAGAGACAATTTGAGAGCTTTGGTTTAAAAAGAAATCCCTTACTGTCCTTTCCTCCATCTCTCCCACCCGTCTATGGAAAAATGGCAGGGTTGGTAAATACATCAAGCTAAAATTTAGGCTTTGTAAGGAATGTAGTCTACATGTCTTGGATTGGAAGATTTTGGAGAAAAGCATTGGCTTCTCCTTCAAAATTAACCATTGACAGACAAATCTTTTAGGTTGGGTGGGAGGAGGTAGAGAAGAGGGGACTAGAGTGAATTCCATCTATCCTTAGCGTCCGTTTCTAAGAAGTTCTTAAGGGAGTGAACTGGGTTGATAGCTACCTCCTTCCCTGAGGGCAGAAATTTTAAAAATGAAATTATAATATGCTTTTCCACATCTTACTAGCCAAGATATTCATTTTGACTTTCAAAGGAAAAACCCACTCTATCTCATCCAGTTCCTTAGGTATATTTTTGTAAAAATCCTTATTAAAATACACCCTGAGTTAAAGTAATAGATTTTTAGACGTCTCGCTGTTGAGTGGCCAGAGAAAAAGACTTTCTTCCAGATGGTATTTGAATTAGAAGCCTCAGAAAGGACTAACAGAATTCAGCGCCCACTCAGCTCAACTCACAAAGCCTGCAGAAATCTGCAGGGGTAGGCTTCCTGCTTTTCTTGCTTCAGCTCCCACCCCAGCCCCGAGATTTCCAAACCAAAGCCCAAACCTCAGGTCGCTAACACGAAGCCCCTGAAAAGCTCTGCACCCCAAACCATTCCCCTAGTACCTTTCTGCCACGAAAATATCTAAAAAGAAACATCGGTCCCTGTTTACTTGCGTTTCTCCTCTTCCCTCATTTCTCGGCAACATTTGGTCTTGGAAAAAGCAAGAAGCTCCCAATGTGTTGTCAAGGGCCAGGAGCTGTCAGACCTTTTGGCGAATAAGATTGATCGCGCCCAGACTTCCTTCAGAGCTTTGTGTGGAATAAAAGCAAGAAAATGAAAAACCTACACTTTTTTCCCCGGGAAAGCATCTCTATGTGCAAGGCGTTGGTTTTGGCTAGTAAATGACCAATCCCTCACTGTATTGCATTTTAGCCCGAACTGCTTTGAACGCCCAGAATAGGACAGTTCTACCTTACTCTGTTTCGTGGAGTGGGGTTTTCTGGTTTATAATCATGGATTTTTTTTTCTCTTCTCAACTCTTTTAGAGTAAATTATTCTTCTGTGTGGATACTGAACTAGCTTGGGGAAGGTTTGTTTGGCCTATGTCAAAGGAAACCAAAGCGTATAACCATCGCCCATCATCACTAAGGTATTTTTTTTGGGGGGGGGGGGGAGGTTTCCAAATACTGCTCTTTCCTTTTTTAAATTTTCTACTCTTTTTATTTTTGCCTTTATTACTTTTGACGGAGAAGTTTGGTAGCTCAAAGATAATATTTTTTTATGAGGAAACTGAATTGGATCTGAAAGGCCTTCAGTTTCGGGATTCTCCCTGCACAAGAGTGTTTGGAGCGGCTCCTTGGGTGCCTTTCCTCTCCCTCCCCTCCCCCTGATCTTTTTAAACTCTGGTTTCGATTTCACCGAACAGAACAAGGGTCCGAATTGCAATTCCTAGCCCTGGAGCTGTTTGAGACGGCCCCAAGAAAAAGAAGACTCCAGGTGATTGACGCTGGGAAAGGAGCCTTTCTTGGGGCGGCAAATTTCACTTCAAGAAATTCAAACCCCAAAGAAATAGTTCAGCAGCAACAACAACAACAACAAAAAGGAAGAATAAGGGGGGGAGAAGAAAAAGTGACTTCCTTTTCCTTGGCGCTGACTTAAAGGAAATCGGAAATACTCACCGGACCCCTTGTACTACGGGTATTAAACCCAAGAAGTCAACTGCCGGGAGCATGCTAGTCTGCATTTTTACATGCCTCTGGCTATATGGCTCCACTCTACATAGGTTTTGTACGCATGGATCTGGGTCCCTATTGGCATATGCATCTATCTGTCACGGTCCGCTCCAGGGAAGTTGACTGCAAGGGAAATCGTGGAGCACACAAAAGCTGCCTTCTATTTTCCGCTTCCCCCAGGAGCCAGAAGCGAGGCTGCTGCGGAAAGTCCAGCGAACAATGGGCTGAGCGGACGCAGGCCAATTGTGCACTGCACTGTACATGGGGGAAGAAAGGGGAGGGGTATGTCAGAGAAAGAGAACGATGGAGAAAGAAAGAGGAGCGGAGAGTGGTGAGAAAGTGAGAGAGGAAAAGGGAAGGAAAAGAGGAAGGGAGGGAGAGAGAGAGAAAGAGAGGGAGGGAAGAGATGGAAAGGGAGAGAGGAAGAGGAGAGGAAAGGAGGGAGGGAAAGAAAGAGGGAGGAAGAGAGAGAGGCAAAGGAGGGAGAGAGAAGAGGGGAAACGGGGGAGAAAGAGAGAGAGAGAGAGTCCTGCCGGCCTTTTTATTTTCCTTCCCTTTTTCTTCCCCATCTTCTCTAAACTAGTTCCAAAGCTGGCATCTTCAGTTTGTTCTCTCTCTCCCCCCCCCTCTCCTCCCCTCTCTCTCTCTCCCCACTCTCTCCTTCTCTCTCTCTCTCTCTCCACTCTCCCTCTCCTTCTCTCCCTCCCTCTGTCTTTGCCCCCCTGTCTGAGAAGAACTTATGTGGCTAACATGCGGGGGCCCTCGGGTGTCAAAACTTTGAAGATTAATGGATTACTTTGTTAATGACTGCAGGCGTCAGATTGATTTGTGAGGTGCGAAGCGTCTTCCTGACAGTCCCAAACAATGCTAGGAGTGTGCGGGAGGAGAAGGGAGGGCAGCAGTCGGCTAGATCAGCATCCCGGACTCACACACACACGTACACACACGCACGCACGCATACACCGATACACATATCCACGCGCGCGCACGAGAGAGCACACACACATACACAGATCTCGCTGGTTTCGGAGGCCAGCGGCCCCTTCTTCGCGCACTCCCACCCTAGCCCTCCACACCCACCAAGATGTGTTTTTTGCCTTTAAAAAAGTGTAAATAAAGCCTAGCTAGCCCCCAATGAGGCGTTCCTTCCCGACTTTTTTGGATCAATCAAACAGACAGTGGCTTCTTTTGATTAAAGCCCAAATTGTCATTGGGCAGAAGCAATCATGTGACAGCCAATTCGGTCCAATTTCAACCTTGTCTCCATGAATTCAATAGTTTAATAGTAGCGCGGTCCCCATACGGCTGTAATCAGTGAATTAGAAAAAAAACACCCCAGCAGCGATCTTCTATGAGAGATTTTTTTTTCTTCTCTCTCCTTTTGCCTGGGCCTTCCCCCCGCCCCCCTAAGCCCCTCCAGAAGAGGGAACTTTTTCTCCGAGGGGGCTCCGAGGAGAAGGCCATGAATTACGAATTTGAGCGAGAGACTGGCTTTATCAACAGTCAGCCGTCGCTCGCTGAGTGCCTGACATCTTTTCCCCCTGTCGGTGATACATTTCAAAGTTCATCAATCACGAGCTCGTCGCTTTCACAGTCGACACTGATTCCTCCTCCTTTTGAGCAGACCATCCCCAGCCTGAACCCGGGCAGCCGCCCTCGCCACGGCAGCGGCGGCGGCCGCCCTAAGTCGAGCCCTGATGGCAGCGGCGGCGGCGGCGGCAGCCCGGTGCCCGCCGGCGCCCTGCAACCCCCGGAGTACCCCTGGATGAAAGAGAAAAAAGCTTCCAAGAAAAGCGCGCTGCCTCCCGTCTCCTCGGCCTCCGCCTCCGCCGCTGGACATGGCTGCTTGAACCACAAAGGTCAGTTCAAAGACTTCCCCCTAACCCACCCACACCCAAACTCAGCTCCTGGATCCCAGCTTTTACCCTTCTTGGTGCGATGGGGCAATTTTGGGGGGAGGGGGAAGGAGAGAGATGGGGGAAAGGAGAGAGGGGCTGCTTCGCTGCTTCCAAAAGCTTGGATTCTCCACTGTGGGCTCTGGAGTGGAGTTGGTGGAAGAGAGAAAGCGCTGATGGGTTCCTCGATGCTATTAAAAAAAAAAACTTTCCCTAACTTGTTTAATATGGGATGATTTATTTGAGTTGGAACTGACCTCCTCTTGTCTTGCTGTCCTAGAGTTTGGGTATTTGACAGTAATGAAGAGTGATAGATGGTTCTTGCTCAGCTAAGCAGCTGATGCATTAATTATAAATTGCAGTATGGCTAATATAAAGTTTGTTCCCGCATAGAGAGGTTGGGGACTCGGAGGCAATCATTTTATTGAGGTGGTAAAGAAGGGCTTGCGCGGGGCTGGGCGCTCAAGGAGGGCAGCACAATGGATTTGACTGCATACAAGGGCGGCCATTTTGTTGCAGTGATACTTTATGCTATATTTATTCTCCAGTGGAATAACCCCCGCTTGGACCCTCCACCTCCAACTGTGCGTGTGTCTCTTGTCGGTTTCCCTTTCTGCAGAATCCCTGGAAATCGCAGATAACAGCAGCGGGGGCTCCAGGCGCCTGAGAACGGCATACACCAATACCCAGCTCTTGGAGCTAGAAAAAGAATTTCATTTCAACAAGTATCTCTGTAGACCTCGGAGGGTGGAGATCGCAGCCCTGCTGGATTTGACTGAGAGACAAGTGAAAGTCTGGTTCCAGAATCGGAGGATGAAACACAAGAGGCAGACCCAGTGCAAAGAGAACCAAAACAGCGAGGGGAAATACAAGAATCTGGAGGACCCCGAGAAAGCCGAGGACGAAGAGGAGAAATCTCTCTTTGAGCAAGCGCTCAACGTCTCAGGGGCCCTTCTGGAGAGGGAAGGCTACACTTTTCAGCAAAACGCCCTGTCCCAGCAGCAGGCGCCCAACGCGCACAATGGCGACTCCCAAAGTTTCCCAGTTTCGCCTTTAACCAGCAATGAGAAAAATCTGAAACATTTTCAGCACCAGTCACCCACTGTTCAAAACTGCTTGTCAACAATGGGCCTGAACAATGACAGCCCAGAGGCCTTGGATGTCCCCTCTTTACAAGACTTCACCGTTTTCTCCACAGATTCCTGCCTCCAGCTTTCAGAGGCCGTATCGCCCAGTTTACCAGGCTCCCTCGACAGTCCTGTAGACATCTCAGCTGACAGCTTTGACTTTTTTACAGACACACTCACTACAATTGACTTGCAGCATCTGAATTACTAAACACATTAAAAAAAAAAAGCAAAACAAAAAATCCCTTTGGGGGGTTGCCTTCTCTTTTCCCGGGAGTTGATTAAAAAAAAAATTCCCTTTCTCCAACCCTTTTCTCCCTCCCTCTAAACTGGCCAGGGTTTTCTGTTTAGTAACTCCCCTGACCGAGTTCCAGAGCCATCTTTGCAGGTTATAATGAAGTTAGAGTTGTTTTGGATTTAACCCAAATACCCTCTAGGTGATGATTCCTTGAAAGCAATATATGAGGCCTGTAAGAAAGTGACCATATAATTCTATTGTCACTTTCTTTTTATTTTTGTATTACATTAGAATGCATTGTCATAAGTATTTTTGGTAGAATAAATTCACCTTTGCTACAAGTAATTTTCTTACCCCCCTCCCTCTACCAAGATTCATAACGGTTCCTTTCCCTCCTTTTAGTCTAACTTGGTAAATAAAATTCTGCTCACGATCTCTCTTCTTTTATTTCCATTTGGATATATTTATAGGGGGGAACATTCAGTTTTATTGTAAAGATTAGGTGCCAACAGAAGGAAAGTGAGGGGATGGGCAGAGCTTCTGAGAAGCATTTCCCCCCTTTTAAAGTGGATTAGATTTTGTTACCAGACTATAGTAGGTACAAGCCATAGATGTGACCCCATAGAAGAAAGAGAAATGTGTAACCTCTCTGTCAGGGAGAGTTGGAGTTTTCGAAAGTGAAGACTTAAAGTGCCTATGAAATATTCCCCCTTTCCAGGATGAATGTGGAGTTCCTTTAAAAAGAGAAAGAAAAAAGAAAACTCCATGTATCTCTAGGTACATAGCGAAATCACAAACAATTCGTTTATTTCTACACCTTTGTTTAAAACATCCACATTCCAATGATGACAGCAACAAAAGTCTCGTCAAACCCAGCCAAAGTCTCCCAGCTGCTGAGAGGTCCCAGGCAAACAGACCTAAAAAAACAGACAGAAAAACAAAACAAAATAATGGTTACAGGCGGTCAGATGGATTTCAGAGGGGTTCTTCATTCAACTGGGCCAGTCCAGTCCTTCCAGGAATTTTTTTTCAGGGTAGGAAAAAAAAAATTAATTATTTCATTCTTAAACCTGTTTACATGGCAGATAAAGGGTTCATTAAAGCTTTGAAGTCAGGTTAGCAAATTGAAATCTAAAATGGAGTGTGGGTCAGCACAACATCTTCTAAAATGAAGATTTCCAAGTCAGAGAAAAAAAACCTATAAAATATATAAATGCACTTTAAATGAACATCAATAAAATCTGATGTAGGGCTGTGCTATTGGGTTGTTCTGGTTTTTTTTTTCTTCTTATTTTCTTTCCCCCTTTTTCTCCCTCCTTTCTGTGAACAGTGTTATTTCGTGAGAAAACAGTGCAAGCAACATGTGTGAGTGGGCCGGTCTGATTTACTAACCGAAGACCTTAACAAGAATAGTTTGGCAGTTACAATGAAATCTCGGCTCTGTGGGTGTGTGAATGCGTGCCCCCCTCCACCTCCTTAGTCCCCCCTCCTGAAAGAACTATCCAGCATCTGGGAGAAGTTGCAGGGTTGTCTTTGCCGGAGCCCAGCGTAGAGAGTCTGAGCTGAGAGTTTGTTGGGCTGGGCTGTGTGGGCCAGAGCTGGGAAAAGGACTGGATAGGATTCTTCCTACTGCTCATAAATCAAACTCTTTCTATGAATGAGAATGTCATCAAAGAGATCAATTGCAGGAACACACGCACAAATACAAGTCCTCTTACGTATTTGCCCGAGCTGGGGATCCCCGTCTGAAAGCATTAAGTTAGGAGGCCTTTAAGCTATAAGTCATTTTTATTGCTCTTTTAAAACAACAGCTTGGCTAAGCTGCCGATGCCACGAAAAGCTCAGAGCCTGGGCTTCCCTCCCCCCCCTCCTCCCTCCTTTTCTTTCTAGGAGAAGGGCTTTGGGCGGAGGGAAGAAGTGCTTTAAAGCTAGCCATCGTCTTTTTATTTTAACGACGGTCTCTTCATCCTTCCCCTGACTGCCCATTTTTAAAAAGCATGGGGTTCTCCGATCTCTGGGTGCTCTCAATACCAACTCCCCAGGGCCCAAAGACGGCTCTAAAACTGGTTCGTCGATTTCGAGATCAATTTCCTCCCGGGTGGGGGAAGGAGGTTTTGCTACTTGGTCGCCTTGGGTTTCTGGGGCCAGTCTTTTGTGAGATGGCCGGTGGGAAGAAAGCTCAAGAAAGGCGAAATACGCTGAAGGAAGTGGAGGAGATGGTCCGGACTGCGCCGAGCCTGTGGAAGCCGGGCCCAGGCAGCCGAGAGGCTAAGCCGGATGGAGAAACGCCAATGGGTACAGTATCTCGGGTTGTGTTGACGGCTTTGCCTGTGTGAATGTGTGTCTGTGGGTATTACACACTCCAGGGAAACCCCTTTCTGGGGCTTCTACTTAGTGGGAAAGAGGAAGGAGAGAGGGAGGGAGGAAAGGGAGGAAAAAGAAGGAAAGAGAAGAGAAAAATGGGAGGCGGGATAAAAAGGAAAGAGGAGAGAGAAAGAGAAGAGGAAAAGAAAGTGAGAGGAGGGAGGGAAAGGGGAAAGAGGGAAAGAAAAAGAGGAGGGAGGGAGGAAGGAAATGGAGGGAAGAGAGGTAGAGAGGGAAAGAGAAGAGGAAGAGAGAAATGGAAGTGGGAGGGAGGATAAGAAGGAGAGGGGAAATAGAGGAAAAGAGTGTCAGAGGACTGAGGAAAAGGAAAGGGGGAGAGAGGGAAAGAAAGAGAGGAGGGAGGGAGGAAATAGAGCAAAGAGGAAAAGAGAGTGTGCGAGAGAGGGTGGGAAAACAAGAGGGCAAAGGAAGGAGGGAGAAAGAGAGAGAGGAGGGGGATGGGGTGGGGGAGTGGAAGAAAGCAGGCAAGATGGAGAGGCAATAGAACATTCGATCATTCCCTATTATGTTTCATTGTGGCTGAGCAGGCCACAGACTCCTAGGCTGAGTGGGAGTTTAACAAAAGAGATGAGCTTTTGGAAACAAAGATGTAGAATTGGAGAAAAGAGGGGGACTCTTAAGTGGAAACTGTGCTCCCAGAAAGGAAAGCCCTTAGTTGTGATGATTGTGCAGCTCCCTCCTCTGTGTCTCCCCACCCCCCACTCCAAGCCCTGCTCCCACAATCTCTGAATAAGGAGCCTCAGAACTGGATGCTGGCCTGGGAAGAGGGAAAAGGGGCAATGCTCCTCAGCCAAGGTCCTGCCTGGTGGCATGGTGGTGATCCTGTTGGAAGAGGCTGTGCTGGCTCATTTGGGGCTTGCTTCAGTCTCTCCTCATGGCTATGGGTCAAAGGGCAAAGGAGCAAATGAAAATAGAGGGGGAAAAGCATAAGGGAGGAATACCTTGTACCTGGGGGAGGGGAGAGTAGAAATAGAAGGATGGGCTGAGGGGCTGGTGAAGCTGATGAAGTTTCTCGTTTTGTTCTCCCCTCTCTAATAAGAAGAAGGCTACTGGGAGAAAGGGCTCAGCATGGAGGGGAAGTAACCAATAGGCCCAACTAAAAATCTAGTTCTTGGAATTGGAAAAGATGGGAAGAAACAAGGAACAACCCACCAAAATCAGCCTCCAGATCTGTGGCCCTCGGGATCACCTCCTCTGCTGGGTTCGCTCCAAACAGACCCCAATATATATATATATGTATATATATATAATATATGTATTTATGTATGTATGCCTACCTAGTGAGCATCCCCGCAGAAAGGAGAGATTCCTTCCCTGACCCTCTCTGCCTTGCTGTTTGTCTCAACTCTTTCCTGTCTCACTCTCTGTTTGACTCGTTCCACTTGGCCTTTTCTCTGCCCGCCCAGGGCTGACATGGAGCCCAGTGCCCCACAGAAATTAAAGAGCCCATTAGTAGCTGTGAGAGAACGAAGGTGACTGAAAACAGGACCCCTAGCCTGGGAAGAGATTCCTGCTAGTAGCAACGCAAACCTCTAGGGAAAGCTAGCCAGCCAGTGCAGTCGAGATACCAGGGAGGGGAGGCTGGTCCTGGCTGCCGGGAGGGAGGGGGTGTAGCAGGGAGGAGAAAGCTCGCTTTCTATCATCAACCATCTGTCACCCCTCCCACTTGGCAGCCCCCACCTCCAACTCCAGACACACTGAACGGTGGACCTAGGAGTGCTGGGGTCCGATTGGGGTGGATGGGGGAAGGAGGAAAATCGTGAGAAGGTGGTCTAGACCCCAGGAAGGAGGAACTTAGAGTTAATTCTTAGCCCACTCCCTGTCTTTTAAGTCTAGGCACTCCGTCCTGGGTTGGGGTTAGACAGAGGCCTCGGGTGTCCTGGCCTGCTTGTGGTGGCCCTCCAATGCTGGGGGAGCCTACCAGATGGACAGTAGCCCCAGAGCTGGTCCGTATTTGCCAGCGTCTGCCCGCCCCTTGTCTCTCCC
Organism: Pseudochirops corinnae; assembly: GCA_028646515.1. NCBI lineage: Eukaryota > Metazoa > Chordata > Mammalia > Diprotodontia > Pseudocheiridae > Pseudochirops > Pseudochirops corinnae. Next base: position 538,834,141 of record CM053585.1, read on the forward strand.
CGCCCCCCCCCCCTCCTTCCCTCTGCAGAGTTACTCGCGGATCACCTCGGACTCCCCAGGCAGAGTCGATTACAGGGAAGGGGGGGGGCGAGGGGGACTGGGCTGCCACGGCGGCCTTTCCCGGCAATCCCGGGTCCCCCAGCTCTCCCATCCCCGGGAGTCAGATTACAACAACGTCTCATTGCCATGCTATTAGCTGGGGGACTGGAGCGGATTGGGGAGGGGGGAAGCCCCTTGGCTTTGGAGACCTTGGGTGGAGAAGAGAAGTCCTCCTCCTCCTCCATCTCCTCCTCCCTTTCCTTCTCCTCCCCCCAAGTCGTCGTCCTCCTCCCTCTTCCCCCTCCTCTTTCTCCCTCCTCCCTCCTCCTCCCCATTTTCTCTTCTCCGCTCCTAGCCTCCTCCCACACGGGCCTTAAGATTTCCTCGCCAAACCGTCCCCTACTTCTCTCAGTTCCCGTTCTCAAAGGGAGCCGTGATCATGACAATAACCAGAGAGCTGGGCACATACGGGCAGCGCCTAGCACACTTACCCGGAGGCTGGGGCGCGGGTGCGGGGCAATCTTCCTCTTTTTCCTCCTTGACTCACTCCGGTGGGGAGGGTGAGGGGCTCTCCCACTCACCTGCAGTTGGCCGGCTGGTCCAGTGCAGACTGATCCCCAACCCTGCAATCCTGGTCAAAGCCAGGACGCTCCCCGCCAAGCTCCTCGCTGGGCCCCGGGGTTCCATCCCACTCCCCCATTTCCCTGGCAGCTCCTACGGTGGGGTGGAGCGGGAGCCTCCAGTGGCGGCAGCGGCAACGGTGACGACTCCCTCTCGGGCTCCGGCTCCTCCTGGGCCCAGCCCCAGAGCGGGACTCCAGCCGTTGCCGCTGCCGCTGCCGCTGCCGGGGGGGCGACTGCGCGTCACCTTGATGGAGGAGCGCCCGGGATTTAAATGCCACTGAAACGGTGATCCATCACCAGCAGGAACAGGCAAACTTTCGCAGGGGGCTCTGCCATTGGCTGCCTCGGTCACGTGCACCCCGTCCCTCTCTCTCCCCCCCTCCCCCGCCCCTGCACACTGTACATTCATATCATTTTTCTCTTTGGCCCCATGGAGGAAGTGAGAAAGTTGGCACGGTCACCCAGGGCTCGGAGGGAGCCGGTCACTGTGTGACAGGCAGATGGACAATGCGAGAATGAGCGCCTCCTTCCTGGAGCACCCCATCCTCAACGCAGGAGACTCGGGGACCTGTTCCGCCCGAGCCTACCACCCAGATCATGGGATTACAACTTTCCAGTCGTGCGCGGTCAGTGCCAACAGCTGCGGGGGCGACGAGCGCTTCCTGGTGGGCAGGGGGGTCCAGATGAGTCCCCCCCACCATCCTCACGCCCATCACCACTATCCCCAGCCGGCCGCCTACCAGCACCTCAACAACCTGGGTATGTCTTATTCCCGCTCCAGCTGTGGCCCGGGGTTCGGATCGCAGAACTTCAGCGCAGGTTACAGCCCCTACTCATTAAATCAGGAAGCAGACGTAAGCGGCGGGTACCCCTCGTGCGCTCCCGCTGTTTACTCTGGAACTCTCTCATCTTCCATGGTCCAGCATCACCACCACCAGGGTTATGCCGGGGGCACGGTGGGCTCGCCTCAATACATTCACCACTCATATGGACAAGAAGCTCAGAATCTGACCCTGGCAAATTATAATAACTCCTTGTCCCCTCTCCATGCCAGCCACCAAGAAACCTGTCGCTCTCCTTCAGCAGAGACGTCACCTCCAGCACAGACCTTTGACTGGATGAAAGTCAAAAGGAACCCCCCCAAAACAGGTCAGTTCTCTTCTTGCCGAACACCTGGCCACTGCTGCTGCCTTGAGGGTCTGGGGGTGGAGTGGTGGGGTGGATGTAGGCTTACTTAGTATGGGGGGAGGAAGCCAACTCAAGGTTATGTATAGGTTTTGCAGGGCGTGGGTGGGGTGGAGAACTCAGGTGTACTCCTGATGCCCAGGAAGTAATAGACCCGAGACTAGTGCCTCTCTCTGGTTTCTTGGAAGTAGGAGCTGGGTGTGGGTGTGGGGGCAGCTGTTAATATCTCTGGACTCCCATTAATCACGCTTTCTGTTCACACCAATGGTAGACTTCAAGTTAATACTTTGTACCTCATCAGTCACCTTCCTAGATGTTCTATGTGGTCACGTTATCCTTTGCCCCTTTACCTGCCTATGATTCCGAAGCTTGGCGGGTATAAATCACTTACCCGAATTTCATTATAAAAAAAAAATCAAACGACGAAACTACTTCTTTTCTCTCCCCCTCCCCACCCTCGCCCTCCAGGGAAAGCCGGTGAATACGGATATATTGGCCAAACCAACACAGTGCGCACTAATTTTACCACCAAGCAGCTGACTGAGCTGGAAAAGGAATTTCATTTCAACAAGTACCTGACGAGGGCCAGGAGGGTAGAAATCGCAGCCTCGCTGCAGCTCAACGAGACCCAGGTGAAGATCTGGTTCCAGAACCGCCGCATGAAGCAGAAGAAGAGAGAAAAGGAGGGCTTGTTGCCCATTTCGCCCACCACCCCATCACGGAGCGAGGACAAGGCCGAGGAATCCTCAGACAAATCTACCTCCTCGCCCTGCGTCCCCTCTTCCCCAGCCTCCTCTACCTCAGACACTCTGACTACCTCCAATTGAGTTTGCCCCCGGCCCCCAGCCCATGATACTAAAGTGCAGGACTGCTAACCCGAAGCACATTCTTAGCTTATCTCTCCCCTCCTTTACTAGGTCTCTTTTGGATGTTATCTTCGGGTCTTCTTTGGGCTAGGTCTCTGTTTCGAGAGAATTCTGGCCCAGAGCCTGAGAGGCTGGGTAGGAGTAACTTCAGCAATGGTGGGGTCCCACCATCTGCTCTTCTGATGACCTCTGAGGGTCCCCCATCTATTATTGATTCAGATACCCTTTGGAAAAGCTCCATCATCCCCACCCCCCATGCTTGCCTAGCGGACATATCTGTCATTCAACTTCAAATTATCCCCCCCTTCCTCCTTCTCCTCATCTCCCCTACACTAAAGGCAGGCAAGAGAGTCTGAAGACCTCACGAAGAGGATGCACTATGAAAGTGTTTACACATTCATCTTTTTAATTTAATGCATTCAGTTTCTTGTGTGAGAGTTTGCTGGTTGTAAATACTTTAAGAGATTTATCTTTATACAGATTTTCTAGAAATGATGTTTACCATAGGAGATTAAAACAGGGTGGATACACCCCCAAAGTTGGGTGTAATTTTATAACAGGACTAAAAGTGACAAAATAAAGAAATCAGACTGGACTGGTGAAGCCCAATCAGATAACTCACAGGGAAATAGCCCTGTGTCTTTGGAGGAGCTAAGTAGGCCTGGGCTGCACTGGGTTATTGTTACTGTTGGCCTTTTTTTTTTTTTTTTTAAACCTCCCTGGGTGTGCAGTGTCTCTCTTCCCCAGCCCTCCCACCTCTTCTGGACTCCTCCTGCCCCACTCAAAAAAATGTGCTGGATTGTTTCTGAACCTTAGGGCATATTATCCCCAAACATCTTATTTCCACAGTAATCTTTCCCTCAATTTGATGTATCTCCAACCCAATCGTAAATGTGATGAATGGCGAAATGAATGTATATTTCATGTGATCGTGAATAGGCTTTCTGCATGGTGCACAACGGTTTAAGCCCCCAAAGATACTACACTGAGTTCTATCAGTTGTCCTTTGTGGTCCCACAATGTTTCTGAGTCTCTGTACAATCATGAAAAGTTCTGAGATTCCAAGAGTGATGGAATCCGGAGCAGAATTTACGGGTCCTAAAATATCTGTAATAAATATATTCACATTTCAGTTATGCTTGGGCTTCCTTGAATTTCCCGCCAATCTTTTGCGATTGATTCCAACCCAGGTTGATCATTTCATGTGGGAAGGAGAAGGGAAAAGGGGTGTCTCTACTTTCATAGAGGCTGCCCTTTATTGGATAAAGTCAGTTTTCCCCTCCTCATCTGGCAGCTAAAACCCACCCTTTCTGGATCATTTTCTCAGTCTCACATTTGACACCTACATTCTGCTTCTGTGTGTCTTTTTTTTTTTTTAACATTTTTTTAAAGGGGAGGTTTTTTTTAAGTTGAAATCATAGGAAAATTTATGAAGTGAATCTATTTTTGCAACAAATACAGGAACTTCCTGGGTCAAGTGCTAACCTTTTAACCTCTAACTGAATGTTGACATACATATAAACAGACCTCCCTTCAAAAGCACAAACTGTCTTCAGCCACTCTTTCCTCACATCAGTGAACCAACAATCAAGGGACTCCCATTTAATTGCCTCCAATATGAAGCTGTCCTAGGAATGGAGTCCTCGCTTTCTCCCTCATTCCCCTTTAGGCACCTTCCCTCTTTGCTGATTGCCAAGGATAGCTTTCAATAGCTTCTTTTCTGCCTCCCCTCCCAAGTCTTCTTATTCCTCTTCCTTCTCCTCCTTCCTCCTTTTCCTTACTCCTCCTTAAGTTTTCAGCTAAGCTTCATCCACCTCCAGACTCAACTTTGATTTTAAAAGCTATGCCAGACCTGGAACATTTTGCTAGGAGACTCCTGATTCCTGGGAACGTGCTACAGTTAGCGAGAGGCTCCAGGAAAACTGGTTCCCTATTTCCCTCTGCATCCACTTTCAGGTAAACTCGTAAGTTTCTTCAAGGTCTTAGACCACCCAACTGCACAAAGCCAGAAATCAGAAAGGGAGTAACATTTCAAAGCTACAAGGTTTACACCTATGCCTTCTCCCAAATCTTTATCACCACTCCACCCACCCCCGCACCCCTTTCACACGTTTTAGCGGAACATTCCTCCCCAAAGCTTCCAGAAAGGAAAAAAATTCTGGCATCTTTCAAAGGACAAATAAATGTTTCTCCTAAGAAACAAATAAACAAACGGCCTGGGTTTCCTTTCTTCCTTGACAAAGGAATGCTTTGCACGGAGCGTCAGGACTGCAAAGTTGCAGGTTCCACGGAGCATCTACGCGAGATTCTTCAGTTCCTTGTCAAAGGAGACAAGTCTCGATTTGCAGGCGCGTCGGCCATATCAAGGGCACCAGCTAGGGCTCCCTGCCTCAGCTCTGGGACAGTCCCTAAAAAGACTGCAGTGGATGCAGCCCCAACTTCAAAGCAGGGCCAAATATTTCCTTCATTTTCCCGCCTGTGCTTATACTGTATCTTTTGTTTATTAGTGTAAGGGCACAAAACAAAACAGATGGCCTCCTTCCAAAGACTTTTATGTGCTAAAGGAGGCATTTGCATGCCACCGACCCTGATTTCAATATCTAAGAGCAGAGGGGTCCCAACCCCGGGGCCCTCAAATGGCCAGGTACCGGTTTTTTTTAATGGAACTGGGAGGAGAAAAAAGATCAATTACAGCGAAATTGACCAAGACTTTTCTCTGTGGGGGGATAAATCAGCTAACGAGCAATGCATTTAGGATGCATTAATATACCTTTCAGGAAGGAAAACATTTGTATCTTTTTAGCTGTCTCAATCGATTAAATCAAAATAGCTTAACACGACCTACTTTAAGGTCTCTCTTTGGGTCTCGGAGGAAAGCAGACAACTCAGTTTTTAAAAAATGATGAGGGTAATTGAAACCCCAGAAAGTGCTAAAATAGGGGAAACCTCCCACATTTGTACAGATTCAAAACCAAACTCCCCTGAGAGGTGGATCGTGGGGTTTGGAGAGCATTTTTCTCAATCCCCGTGGTTTACCAAAACCTGGTCCTCCCCGACCCATAGTTAAAGTATCCCCCAACCCTAGGCCGGTTTCAGATTTTTTTCCTACAGCCCCCCTCCCCTTTCAAGTTTACTTTGGGAGCTTAGGCAGAGGCTGAGGTGTTTTCCTCTGGGGCAATCAGATTCCAACCGATCAATATTTACTCAGTCTGAAAGGGTTGTTGAAAAGGCAGCATCAACAAACTGCTTAGCTGCTCACCCCAGTTTAATCTCAGGTTCACCGAAAGTTCAAACAGAAATTAATTCAGAGATGGGTCACTTTAGAAAGAGTCCTCTGCTGAAGGCAAACAATTCCAGTCCCATCCCTCTGGAGGAGGGGGAAGACTTCCCTATTCTTTTTCGGCTAAACAGTGTTTACTAAAAACTTAAAACACTTTCCTTTCCCTCCCCAGGGTTCTTTGGGGGGGGGGGGAGGGTAGTTTGCCTACTGTCCTCTTCCTGTCCTCCCTCCTGTTCTAGCTTTCCGTCTGCCAATCCATTAGCCTTCACTTGGCCTAAAATAAATTGCATCTAATATTTTAAAAACGTTAAATTAGACTGATGGAACGGATCCTATTTATTTCCGACGCCACGAGCTATGAAATAGAGTTCTTTGTGATATTATAGCCCATCTCGTAGGTCTAGGAGAAGTACTGGGCGAGATTGCATGGAGAAGTCCACTTACTCCTGAGTAGTGCGGCTCTCTCTCCTTACCATCTCTCTAGGCCTGCATGCAGAGTACGGACGGGGAGTGAGGTGGGAGGGGAGGCTGGAGCAATAAAGGGGTAATGTATATTGGGGGACGCCTTGGAATCCTGATGGACTCCAGCTCCATCAGCTGGAAGGGGGGAAACGCAATCGACGTGGAGGACCCGAGGATGGAAAAGAGGGTGAAGAGGTTACTGTTGGAGGTGGGAAATGCTGCACATCGTGGCTAATTGCCACGGAGCTCCAAAGGTCAGAGTTCACATAATCACCGCATAAATGAATGCTCAATGGGGACTTATTAAACTCTCTCCTAATGGCAGATCACGCTTGGTCAAAAGCACGAATATTGCTTCCCAAGCAGAGGCATCTATAAGGAAGAACTGGTCTTTTTGCATTTTTACTTATAGAAAGGAAAAGTGTCCCCATGCCCACACACTTATTTTAAATATCATACATGGATGGGGCATTTCACTTTCTGATTGTGCCGCAAAGACGCTCATCTTGGCTTTGTCAATAGGAAAGAACTGCTCACAGGAACTTCTCTATTAGGGTGGCCTATTTGGGAAGAGACAGACAACTTTATAACAGAAAAGTGCCCTTGGCTGAAAGGGTAAGCTGAGGCTTCTGGTTTCTTATCCTTCTTGCCGAGATCCAGGGAGAGTTTTGTTCCTCCTTTTTTTTCAAGAGCAAAACTCTCCCCCTCCCCCTAAGCCGCCGGTGCACTCACTGTTCGCTTCCAAAAAAGCGTCACCGCACCCCCGTTTGGTTTCTTTTACACACCGGCCACAAGAGAGAGCGAGGCTATCTGAGTTCTTGGTCCTTGATTTTCTTATTTATCAGGTGATCCGAGTGCTCCGGCCTAAGGCGGTCTGGCTTGCCGATCCCCAAGCACCCTTCTCGCCACTTCTCTTCATGGTCACCAATAGAATCCAGATCTTAGCCAGTAAACCCTGGGAACCTAGTTTCACTAAAAAACAAACACACAAACACACAAAACCCCACAAAAAGCGTTTTAAGGTTTGATAGAACATATGAGAAGTCAATTTGGTGAGAACTGGTTTTCACAAACATTTTAAAGATTCAATCTAGATCTGGGAAAGAATCCTGGTGAAAGTAAACCTCCGGCATTCAGGGTTTGAGCCCATTAAATTGGCAAAGGTTACTGTCAGTGAGGCGGGGCCCAGGGGCTCTGCTAACACATTCCAGCTTGGATTCTCACGCTGACTTTTCTTTCTTCCCTGGACCTATTCCGCAGCCTGGCTTCCTTGCCTGTCTCTGCCCGTATTCCTTCATTTCCTCGGGTGACTCACTCTTCTCTAGGCGGGGGGACCCCATCAGCTATCGTCAGAACCTTAACTTTGCACTTTTTCTTTCTGCCTGTCGGGTGGATTCCCTAGGCTGAGGACGCTGGGCCCACAGCCGGGCATCAGTGCTCGAGGCTTCTGGGAGAATCCCTTGAGGCTTATTTTACACCATCCTGTTGGTAATCATCAAACTCTGCTGACCTTCCATTGCGGTACTTCAGACTCCAAGAGAGCAGCCCGGTGGCCCAGCTCAGCTTGGCTCTATGCATCTTTGCCCTTCATCCCTATCGTGTGATCCCGAAGCACAGCACTTTTTCCTTCGAGCCCATGACTCTATGACGGCTGCAATCTGGGTCTTGGCTAGAAAACATCAATTACCGTCTCGGCTTTCGCTTTCAACTTTGGGTACACAAGTCAAGACAAGTATCTCGATTTTAAAAATAAATCCTCCCGGGAATTAGATGAATATGAAAATGTACTTTCGCTTTTTCTCTGGTGTGGAGTCCATTTGTAGGAATCTTAGGATCTTTGATGTTCTTTACCATGAACTGGAGTGAAATTAATTGCTTTTTGAAAAAAATTTTTAAAAAATTAACCAAAAACCACCGGTTCAATGCTATTCCATCCTTTCCCCTCTCCCAAACAGCAACAACAACAAAAATCCAGCAGCAACAACAAAACAGGTCAATACTCCCCCCCCCCCCTTTTTTTTTAACAGAAAATAAGGGAGAGGGAAGCTCTGGTGAATGACCATCTTCTGGATTGTTCCCCTTTTTTGATTTTTTTTTTTTTTTTTTTTTTTTTGCGGACTGTTCCCTTTATGGGGGGCGAGGTTGGTTCATTTTAAAGGAAAGACATCATGTCCGGGCTGACACAAACGCTGTCAATTTTAGGTTCTCCTACTGCACCCCCTGCAGCGGTCCTCAAGAGATACAGAGGATTGGGCTCGGATCTTCCTAGGCTGATAGGACTTCCCCAAGACTGCGTTGGAACGAGCCCCAACGCTTTGCTCTCGTCCCAAGAGCAGCCCCAGTCATTCCCCAGAACTCGGGCTGCTCTGTCCTTAGCCCTGAGAATGTTTCGGCGTCCGGACCAAGACTGAACTTTGGCTGCGTGGTGTCGGGGGAAGTCAGCTCAGGGCCGCTTCTCTCGGGCCGCTCTTCCTGAGCTCGCTTCTGCTTTCGCTTCTCACAGGCAGCTCTGATCAAAACCTAACTGCATCCCGGCCTTGATCACCCCTCTAAGGGAAGTGATGGAGCCGTTTCCTCTGCTTGGATAAAGCCCTGGAAAGAAGAGACTTGCAGCTTCAGGAGGCTTAATTGCACTCCGGAGTGCTGGGGCTACGGACAGTGTCATGGACCCCCTCCGCCCATCCCTATTTGCCCCTAAGGCCTCCTGCTATGCACTAGAGATTGGGGAAGAGGACTCGGGACTTGGCATTTGGACTTCCAAGCCACTGGAGAAAGCATCCAACCGGTGACATCAGTGTTCCGCATGTATCTTATAAAGAGTGGGAGAAGGATGTATAAATTCTCACATTCCCCAGAGTTCTCTCGCCTCCCTTCAACACCCTTTTCCATCTGCATTGACACTGACTCATCTCCATTGAACTTGGATGGAAAGAGAGAGAAAGGAGATGTAAAGGCAGCTAGGTCCCCTGTATGCTGCAGAGGCTGAGATGTTGGCTCAGTAAACCCATCAAACTAGCAGACTTTCTTGGAGCATCCAGGGTTCTAATTTCTCACCCTCTAGAGTTGTGGTAACAAAATGAAGCCAGAGAGCAGGAAAAGCCCAGGAGTTTCCCTCCTTGAAGAAAGGAGAAAACAAAAGGCCTAGTAAACAAACTCACTCCTAAGCAACAGAAACTTACAACATAATTTCAATAAGCCCTTAATTTTTTTTTCTTCTGTAGGTGTGAAGATCCAGCAGGAGAAAGATGGAAACTGTCTCTATCTGCCATATAATTCGGAGCCTCAGGAGACATGACCAGGGGCAAAAACTTTCCCTCCATGTTCCCAGATCTCCTACATGCAGGTCTCTCTCTCCACCCCCTCTTTTTTTCACCCACTGCCAAGTCCAGTCCCTAGGAGCAAGATTTCACAGCTCTACCAACCTCATAGATAGCACATCTCAGATGTTTGCAGCCTGAAGGCTATCTTGCTTAACACCTTCACTCCACTCATCCGGTAACTCATAAGCATTTATCTAATCCATTGTGAGCCCGCCCTAAGGCTACAAAGACAAAAATGAAGCAATTCCTGTCCTCAGAGAGTTTATATTCTTGTCAGGGAGTGGTGAGGATATGAAATAGACCTAGAGGATAGATGCAGGGCACCAGGAGAGAGAAACTTTTCCTATGCAACTTGAGAAGAGGAACCACAAAAAGAAGGGTTTCCTTCCCCTTCTCAGACAAAAGGGCAAACACTGCCAAATGCTAGAAGTTTGGAGTTTCTACCAGTGAGGGAGGATCGCTGTGGCCAGGAAGGGCCTAATCCCTCCTTCAGGTTGGGCTTCCTCATGGCCTTCTGCTATCACTGTCCCCAGGTGTTTTTGTCTTCTCCAGAATGTCTTCCTCTTTTCCTCCATATAACCAAACTATAGGAGCGATCTCCAGTTGTCCTCATCTATATCTGGTCACTGGACCCAGATGGCACTGGAGAAGAAAGTGAGGCTGGTGACTTTGCACAGCCCTGCCTCACTAAAATCCAACTCACTTGCAAGTCATGTCATCATGGAGATGTCATGATCCTCTTTCAGAATGAAGCACAAACCACAACCAAACTATACCAACTCCAGGCCCATTTCCTCTAAGATGAGCTCCCCAATTACCCTCAGCCCCAATGCTCTACCTGACTCTATTTTGAATGATGTCCTCGTATGATGCTGAGACTGCACCACACAAGTTTATTATAATTGGCCTATTGCACCACTCTTCTTTTCCCAACCAGATTATAAAACCCTTGAGATCTAGGAGGGATCCTGCCTTATAGGTATCCTGAGAGTGTGGTCAAGTGCAAAGAGCAATGTGTTGGGCACCAAGAAACCTGGCTTCTAATCCTGGACGTGCCTTGAGCTACTTGTGTGACTGAAATCAAGGAATTTAGCTCTGTGCCTCTATTTTTGTAAAAAAGGGTTTATATTGCTTCTAAGGCCCCTTTCACTTCTAAAATGTATGAGGTTTTCAAAAGCTGCCTTTAAATGCTTCAAGATGCCAATTAGCTCTGCTTTGAGACTTCTCCAAATGAAACATGCCCAGTTCGTTTCATTGTTCCCCCATATGGCACGCTCTCGAACCATCCTGGTCACCCTCTTTTAGATGCTAGCTTGCTTATCAGTGTCTTCCTTCAAATGTACAGTCCAGAACTGAACACAATCCTCCAAATGTGGCCTGATCAGGGTACAAGAAGGCAGAATTCCCCTCCGCCCCCCAAAAGAAAGCAGAATTCTCATCTCCCTTCTTTCAATTGACCCTAAAAATTCACATTCATTTTTTGGCTATCAAATAGCACTGTTGTTTCATAGAAGCTCAACATTTTGCAGCCAAAGAATAAATTAGTTCAAGAATACTAATCCTGGGGGCAGCTAGGTGGCATAGTGAATAGAGCACTGCTCTTGAAGTCAGGAGGACCTGAGTTCAAATCTGACCTCAGACACTTAACACTTACTAGCCTTGTGATCTTGGACAAGTCACTTAACCTCAATTGCCCTGCCTTACCCCTCCAAAAAAAAAAAAAAAAAAGAATAGTAATCCTGATCCGTGACTGACAGTATTTGGCTGAGAATACCTGTTCAATAGCTCCACAAACTGCTTTATGTTCTGACAAATTTTAAGTATCAGCTTCCCACAAATTACTGAATCCCATTTAAATCTTTCTGTAAATGAGTGTAGTGAAGTTAAAAAAAAAATTTCTGTTGTGTATAGGGAATAAACACCTGTCCCATGACTGGTTAAATATTGTAGATTGAGTACCTTTTTCCTCCTTTTTTGGGGGAAACCCTAGACATGAACAGAGGTCTCATTCTTAAGCAATTTCTCCCCGGGGTGCCAGGAGAGTAGATATAATAAAATGAAAAAGAATGTGAGAAAAGGAGATTGACTTTTTCTTGGAATCTAGTTGGTCATGATCTCTCAGGATTGTCTCTCAGTATTGAACCCAGTCTAGTTTGAATCAGGTATATGAGTCTAGAGCAGAGAAGTGTCTTTAGTAGAAAAAGGAGAGTGCCCAATCCTTGATCTCAGCACTTATTAATGTTAGATCACTATCTAGATGGTTGTAACCATATGGATGATGAATTTTTCATGTTTTTACTCAGCTATTTGGTATCCTTTGGACTCAGATGTATTTTTAAAATTATTTTAAAATTTAAATTATTTTCCATTTTCAAACCTTTATTTTCCCCCTCCCACTTATTTTGTTTAACAGAAAAAAAATCCTTTTTTTGGGGAGGCAGAGCATTCTGGATCAGTAATTTAACTGGTGTAGGGAAAAAACAAACAAACAAAGAAAGTCGCTTGAATCAACACAACTCCCTTAAGAGAAAATCTTCACAATTTAAGGTCTAACTGAAACCCTTTAACCAAGAACACTTGAAATGACCATATTGTCCAGGAAGTTCAGGACGAACACACTAAAGTCTTTTGCCTCTCTCTGGGTCATACTGGAAGCAGCAGGAGTCATCCTCTCCAGGGGCTTGCCTGGCACCATGTCAGAATCAACTTCCCAAAGGTTCTTCTCCACCCAAAGTCAGTTCTCCACAGTCCCTTAGAGGGATATTGTGAGAATAAATAAGATTTCCAATGAAGCATTATGGGCTTCTTGGGAAGAAACACATTGTAAAAGCAATCTTTGTTAGTATTAGAATACAGTATTAATTTATGTTAACAGTGGAAGCAGTAGTAAGAAAGGGTATTTACTTAAATATTTTTTTAAAAACCACATTTAAGTAGTTAGCAGAAGTGGCAGATAAAAATGATTTCCCAGAATAGACAAATATTAAGCAAGATCTTAAAGTTAGGTACTCAGAGATCTTAAATTTGTTTATGAATAGTTAAGTGACCCTAAGTATTGTGTGTGTGTGTGTGTGTGTGTGTGTGTGTGTGTGTGTAGGGGAAAATTGGAGCCTCTACTGTTTTTCACTTATTTTTCCAAATTTTTACATTTTTACTTAAAGTTTTGAGCTCCAAATTCTATCTCTCCCTCCCTCCCCCCCCATCCCCTCCCTGAGATGGTAAGTGATCAGATACAGGTTACACATGTGCAATTAGGTAAAACTCTCTCATATTAGTCATTTCATACAAGAAGTGAAAAAATAGCCTGCTTCAGTCCGTATTCAATCAATATCAGCACTTTCTCTGGAGATGGCTAGTTTGCTTCAGCATTAGTCCTTTGGGATTGTCTTGGATCATTGTATTGCGGAGAATAGCTGAGTCATTCACAGTTCTTCATCAAACAATATTGCTGTTACTGTGTGTGGTATTCTCCTGGTTCTGTTCTCTGCACTGCATCAATTCATGTAACTTTCAAGATTTTTCTAATATCATCCTGCTTATTTCTCATAGTACAATAATATTCCATCACAACCATATACCACAACTTATTTAGGCATTCCCCAATTAGTGGGCATCCCTTTGATTCCAATCACTACAAAAGGGCTGCTATAAATATTTTTATAGAAGTAGATCCTTTTCCCTTTTATTTTTTGGATGTCTTTGGGATCTAGACCTCTCAGTGGTATTGCTGGATCAAGGGTATGCACAGTTTTATAACCCTTTGGGCATAGTTCCAAATTGCTCTCCAGAATGGTTGGATCAGTTCACAACTCCATCAACAATGCATTAATGTCCCAGTTTTCCCACATCCCGTTCAAAAACTAACATTTTTCTTTTTTTGTCACTTTTTTCCACTTTTTTGTCACAGTGACATATCAGTCACTGTGACAGGTGTGAGGTGATCCCCCATAACTGTTTTAATTTGCATTTCTCTGGTCAATAGTGATTTAGAGCGTTTTTTACATGACTATAGGTAACTTTGATTTCTTTGTCTGAAAACTTCCTGTTCACACTTCTTGACCACTTATCAATGGGGGAATAACTTGTATCACTGTAAATCGGACTCAGTTCTCTCTATATTGGAGAAATTTGTTGCAAACATTCCCCGCCCCTCCCCCCCCAGTACTCTGCTTTCCTTATAATTTTGGTTGCATTGGTTTTGTTTGTGCAAAACCTTTTAAATTTTATCTAACCAAAATTAGTTATTCTACATTTTGCAATAACCTTTATATCTTCTTTAGTCCTAAATTGTCTTTCACTTATAAACTTATAAAGGTCAAAAACCTTCCCTATAGTCTAACTAATGTTTTGCATACAATAGTTACTAAATGTGCCCTTGCTGAAGTAAACTGAATTACACTGAATTCATTAGAATGAGACAGTATTGTGGACTGGATTCAGAACTGGGGGACCACACTTTGAATTTGGTTTTCTGACCTGTGAGACCTTGGGCCAATCATTCAACTTCTCTGGGTCTCAGATGTCTTACTCATGTCTATCTCCATTTCCCCCTTTCCTCTCTAGTTCTAAATCTATGAAATTATGATGCTCTGGGAAGAAGAGGAAGTGGCAAATTAAATTCTCTCTTCCCTCTCTGTCTCTCTGTCTCTTTGTCTCTCTGTCTCTGTCTCTGTCTCTCTGTCTCTCTGTCTCTGTCTCTCTCTCTCTCTCCATAGTCAAGGGAATGGTGAGTTTGGAAGCAGAAAGACCTGAGTTCATGTCATCCACATGTACTGAGTGACCATAGATCATTGTCGTTACCATTCTGACCCTCAGTTTCTTCATCCATAAATTGGGGAATAATAATAACCACAGGACTGTGGTAAGACTCGAGGGTGACAATGTATATGAAGGGCTCTGCAAACTTTAAAGTGTCTGACCATTATTCTGTGATTGTGTCAATACATCTCACTGTTTTGATTGATGTCTTTTTTTTTTTTAGAAAAAAGTATGACTTATCCATCATGAGAAGGGGGATGTGGACAAAACTATGGAGAGAGAAGAGTCAAGTAGTCCCAGTCAAATTTGTATTAGACATTGCCAAGAGTTCGGATGAAATTGGACAGAATCATCATAAAACATGCATCAAGCATCTTTGGGCAGAAGCCAGATTAGCTATTTTTGTCTTGTCTTCTTTAATACTTCAGTGGATCAGGGATCTTACCCACATGGATGTTCCCTTGGACAATGCAGGTAGCAACTGCTCTCTGTCTGCCCATGCTGTGAGATGCTTGTCCAAACCCTATGAGTCCAACACAGGGGGCCCACTCAGTGTGCTGGAGGTCTTATTATGGAGATCTCTTGATATTGTATGCCTGCCAATGTAGTAAACTGACTGACCATTGGTTATATGGTGATCCTACTACACACCCACTCCATCTTTCTCCCCCCTCTAATCATATACTTCTCCAATGAAACTCTTCATACTGCCTCAACTAGTTCATGAGTCCAAAGTGAGTGTAACATTCCACTCCCCTCCACTCCTCCATGGAAGAGACTAAACCAATAGGAGAAAACCATTCCAGATGGGAGCACAGAGAAATAGACCAAGAGCTCTCTGAGGGTTAATACAGACAAACCCAGCCACTCAAGGGGAGTCTTAAAGGGTGTGATGACTTGTATCAGAGAAGAATGCTTACTATGGACTCATGAAAGGATTCCCAGTAACCACGAGTTGTGAGCATATTCTCTGGTCATATGTGTCTGCCCTTGTTCACTCTAAGGTATGAGAAAGTATGCTTCCAATTTATTGTTGTTGTTAGGGGCTAGGGGGATGCTTTTGTACCAATTGTTGTGATTCTACTACCCTAGTAATGGCCCTTGGTGAAAACAGCTAATTAAGTCTGGCTGACTATGTTGATGAGAAGCACACTGGGGAGGGTTCATGAACAGCAGTACAAAAAATGCCAACCAATCCTGGTTATCCCTAAAATCATGAGGGGAGAAGTTATGGGCTGCTCTCTGAGGACTTGGTTGATGCATTCATGAGTAGGTTAAGGGAGCTGATTTGGGAGAGGGTACTATATAAGCATGATGGCATTCAGAGCTGGAAGGGATTTTAGAGATCACTATGCCCAGCTTAGCATGGGCAGCTAGGATGGCACAGTGGATAAAGTGCCTGCCCTGGAATTATCTTCCTGATAAGTTAACTCCTGATAAACGGTAAGTTTATAAGTGAAAGACAATTTAGGACTAAAGAAGATATAAAGGTTATTACAAAATGTAAAATAACTAATTTTGGTTAGATAAAATTTAAAAGGTTTTGCACAAACAAAACCAATGCAACCAAAATTATAAGGAAAGCAGAGTACTGGGCGGGGAGGGGCGGGGAATGTTTGCAACAAATTTCTCCAATATAGAGAGAACTGATAACTTCCTGATAACTTCCAGATCTTCAGATCTGGCCTCAGACATTTACTAGCTGTGTGACCCAGGGCAAGTCACTTCACTCAGTTTGCCTCAGTTTCCTCACCTGTCAAATGATCTGGAGAAGGAAATGGCAAACTACTGTAGTATCTTAAAGGGCAACTAGGTGGCATAGTGCCATGGATAGAGAACTGGTCCTAGAGTCAGGAGGATCTGAGTTCAAATCTAGCTTCAGTCTAGCTGTGTGACCTTAGGCAAGTCACTTAACCCTACCTGCCTCAGTTCCTTATCTGTAAAATGAACTTGAGAAGGAAACGGTAACCCCAAATGGGGTCACAGAGAGTCAGACATGACTGAAATGGTTCATCAACAAATGTCCAACTCTCTTATTTTATAGATAGGAAACTTGGGACTAGATAAGAGGGAAAGAAATGACTTGTCCAAGGTCATGCATATAGGAATTTATAGAGCTAGGATTCAACTCAGGGCCTCTATCAGTGCTCTTGAAGGAACTCTGGAAAACTGGCCATTCCAGAGAGTCATAGGACTTCATCCTCAGGAAAAGGGCAGGTTAGTCCAGAGAAATTCTGTGGGTCAGATCCAGAAAAGCTGCCAAGTCAAGATTCAAGGTTTCCATGGTTTCAAAGAAAGGAGCCTGGATTCGGGTCAGAGGCAAGGGTCAGAATCTGTAGCCCAGGCAGATAGGATCTTTCTTTATAAGTGATGAGAAGAAGTAGAAGAGACAGTTCCAATTTAAACTCATAACTGGACCTTGAAGTGGATAGAAAAGTGGAACATTTTTTCCTACAAAGTTATTTAATCTACATATAATTAACAAAGACAATACATCCCAATACTTTGTATTTGACATAATTGTCAGAGGGAAAAATACTCTAAAAAAAGCATCCAAATATACTATAAGACTTTTGACAAGGGAAGTTACAAAAGAAATATGGTATTAAAAACTAACTAAAATTATATCCAATGTGTTAAAAATAATCATATAATAGACACCTGGAAGTCTGAAGGCAGAGGGAAGGTGTTAAATTTGGGAGAGGGAGGAGACAGATGCTTAGACAGGGAAGAGAGAGGTAAGCAAGGAAAGTTTAGGCAAAGAGGAAGAAAAAGGTCAGGGTGGGAGGAGCCACCAGGAGATGGTAAAGCCAGGTCAGGTTTTGAAAGAAGCTCCATCCAGCTGCAGTGGCTGGGTCAGCTAGGATAGTTGACAGAGGGGAAGAAGAGATTAGAGACTTTTCTGTCTCTCTTCATCATCTGAGACCAGTAGCTCCCACTCTCACCTGGACCCTAAATTTGACCCCAAGAAGACTTGGAGATGTGTTTGACTCAAAGGCCTAAAGTAGAATCCAAAGTGATGACAGTTCAATACACTGAGAGATCAGGGATCTCAAAGCCGTGTACCCTTCCTTCAGTGGTTTCAGGTCCAAGCCTGTCCACATCTTCTGATCCTGTGTGATTTTTGTGTGTGACATTCCAAAGATATTCTAGAGAGCTTCTCAAAATCTGTGGTACCAAGGACAGTTATCACTGGCTCTCAAGACATGACTGGCCCACCTCCTTTACTAATCATCCATTTCCTGGGTAATATTGCTTCCATATTTACTAGTAGTGTGACCTTGGGCAAGTCACTTAACCCCAATTTCCCTATCATTCCCCCTACAAAAAGCAAAAAAAAAACCCCTTCTTATAAAAAAAAAAATATTGCTTCCATAGTTGATAATATGCTGTACCATGTTCGAACAAATGAATGAATGAAAAAAATCATTTCTTAAATGCTTACTATCTTCCAGACACTGTTCTGAGTGCCAGTGGATACAAATTCAAAAGTAAGTGAATCCCTGGCCTGAAGATGATGACATTCTACTAGATCAGTGGTTCTCAACCTTCCTAATGCCGCGACTCTTTAATACTCATATGTGGGTGTATCTGCATGTGGGTGGACCTGCCTGGAGACAGAGAGAGGAGAGGTGTCTTGGTTCCCAAGACCATGGGAACTGTGTGTTTTCTAATGGTCTTACGTGACCCCATTTGACCCCCAAAGGGGTCACGACCCACAGGTTGAGAACCGCTGTACTAGAGGAAGGCAGCATATTTGTAGGAATGATGGATAAGGAAGAGAATATCTGGGAATTCATAGGAGTCGTAAAGCGATCCACAGGGCATGGAAGGCTGGAAAGTAAGGAGGGGGAAGGAGAGGGTAAAAGTGTTGCAGCAAGGTGGATGGCAAGGTATCCTGGCAGGATAAGATGTGAAATAGTATCTAGTCTAGTGGCTAGGCAGGTGAATCAGGCTAGTTGAATTTGCCCAAATCCATTCGTCAGCCAAGAAGTTCTAAAGCTGAATAGATTAACTCCTTTAGGGTCCTGCCCTCTTCTTGTGAGAATCTGCACTTTGGATGAATATAGCAACCCCTTTCTCTTCACTGAAATCAAGGGGATTAACATTCAGGAAAAGAGTAAATACAACAATACCAACCTATCCCTAGGCCAATACACCTGTGGGACAGGAACATTCTAGTGAGGATGCTGTGTCTCACTCACTTGCATGTAGACATGTACTTTGAATTGTATTTCCCACCAGACAGGCCCATTTTCTGCTGCCATAGCCACATTCTTTTCCCAGTTCCACTTCCGATCAAAGTCAAGAGAGATAGGAAATAGTGATAATAAGTTATGCCACTCAAGGTAACCAAACTTGCTCTCCTTTGTGCTGTTCCCACTTGAGTCAATGGACCTTTGACCCATCTTTGGTTTGCCAGTATGGTTCACCATCTGAATAGCAAACATTTGAAAGTCCAACTAAAATGATCAAAATTCTGTATGCTCAATGGAAGAGAGAATAGAATCTGTAAGAACCAAAGAACACCTTATGCTTGGGAAGATTTCTGCCTATTTTACTTATGTATGAATCACAATAAAGTCTAATCAGTCAGACTTGAGTTTAAATAGATATTCCCATAATGGTGACAATCTTTTTTTCTCACGGCGTGACATTGTTATGATAAGTTAAAATAATAGGAGAGATAAATAGCTATTATAAATGGACCGTTAAAAGCAAGAGTGTGCTAAAGTTATTATTGATTTCTCCCTGTCTCTTACTTTATAAAAACTAATGTACGAGTTTGCAATGGAGTTACCTATTTCGGCAATAAATCTTTGGGGTAAGGCCAATAGCCTGATGTTTGCACTTACATGTAATTTATGATTTCATTGATTTAAGATTCTGAACATCTCACCCTATTGGTACGAGCAAAAATATTTCCTAATTGAAAGATGTAAGAATCTTGGGATAAAGCTGCTTGGTAAGGTAATTTTTATTGCAGAGTTCCATTTGATCAATGCTAAAATTAAATACTTTGACTTTGCTTAAAGTGTTGATTTAAAGGTACAAAATGAGGAGGAAGATACTGGGACCTCCTCATCACTTGGGAAGTTGAGACATCCTGATATTTAGTGTTTGGTGCATTTGGGATGGGGATTGGTCTTCCAAGGTTGTGGAGCCACATTTTAAAACAACCTTGGCTTCTTTTCTGGGTGAGTCATAAATGAGAATTGTGGGAAAGCAATTCAGCCAACAGTTTCATGTAACTCTAATGCAAGCAAGACTGAAGTTTTGTGATTCTTTTCCTGCTCCTGACTGTGGGCAAGAAAGCTGGTACTGATGTTTTTCCAACCAATAATTGGCATCCTTTCCTTTAATTTGGCTAGATACGCCAGGGTAAGAGACGCCCAGATGTCTCCTAGATCCCTAACCACACTACTGCTCTCTCTGAATGCTGCTCTCTGACTTTGAATGCCAGGCTGAGATTTATGCCTGTGAAGGCCTTCACCTTCTTTTGCCACTTTTTAAAAAATAAAAAAGGAGACCTTTTGTTTTTATATCACATACATTCTCAAAGCAACCTCTTCCACCAGGTCATCAAACTCTCCCTTACAGCGAAAGCCTCTGTCCTAGCTTCTCTTCTCTCCTTATTCTATACTTTCTCTCAGCAATCTCAGCTTCAATTGACTCCCCCAACATGCCTCTGCGGATAACTCCCAAGTCTTCATATACAGCCTTCATCTCTCTCCTGAGGTCTAGTAGAATTATCTGTTGGAAATTAATCAATCGAGGAATATTTATTATGCACTTACTATGTTCTAGACCCTGGGGACACACACACACACACACACACACACACACACACACACACACACACACACACTGAACCAGTTCCTGCCCTCAAAGAACTTATATTCTGCAGGATGAAATGTGTACATATACACATTTACAAAATACATCTTTGCCTTGATGTCCTTTGGATGTCTCCAACTCAACACACCCTAAACATAACCCGTTATCTTTCCCTCTAAGTCAAGTGTTCTTCAGCTTTTTCTATGTCTTTGATTCTCTTGGAGTTCTGGTGAACACCAGGGACCTTGATTCAAGATAATGTTTTTAGATAATTGAAGGAAATGTTCAATTTCAGTTAGAGTTTAAGGAAAATAAAGATACAGTTTTTTCCATCTTAGTTCATAGACACTCCCCCCCCAAATCTCCCTGGGGACCCAAGTTAAGAATCTCTATTCTAAATATTCCCCTCACACTCCCCTATTTTTCCAGGTACTTGGGTCTGTGACCTTTAACCTATATAGATCAACAACTGAAGAATCATTTTCAAATCTTCATCCTCCCTCACTCCTTCTATCCAATAAATTGTCAAGTATTTTTGATTCTACTTCTAGAGCATCTCTGTCCCTTTCTTCCCAGTTACTCACCCACTACCCTAGTTCAGGTCCTCTAGCCTGGTCTATTATAATAGCCCCTAATAACCTCTATGTCTCTAGCCTTTTCCCTTTCCAATCTATCCTCCACACAATTACCACTTAAAAAAATTAAAACAAACTTTTTTCAGTTAATAAGCATGCTTGTTGAATTATATTTGAAAAAATGGTGAAGGCAATTACTACATATGACAGTTCATTCAGCATTCCACACCCATAGTGCAACTGAGAGGAGTGTATGTTTCACTGTCTGATCTCCTAGGTCAACACTTGTCATTACAATTATTTAGTTCGGCTTCCTTTTCACGTATATCATTACAGTCACTGTGTACATTTCACTCCTGGTTCTGCTAACTTTATTCCAGATCAGTTTATTGAAGTCTTCCCACGTTTCTCTGAATTCTTCACACCTGCCATTTTTCACAGCACAATATTTGACAACATTGAGAGGCTACAGTTTATTTAACCACCCCACAATCAAAGCGCACCTACTTAGTTTCCAGTTTTTTTTGAACAAAATGTGCATCTCTGACTATGCTGACTTTGACCTCCTTGAACTCCACCCCTTTTTCTATTGCTGATGAAGACCATAGATTTATTCCCTTGGTTATCTTACAAGTCATAGAAGCTGTCCACCTGTTCTACACAAGAATGGACTGAAGGTCCACATTTTGAAGTGGGCAAGACAATTAGAGAGAAAAAGGTGAAATGATTAAATATAACATTAATTTGAAAAAAGTTCTACCCAGCTCCCTCCTTTTTCTTCTCCATTATCCTTTGAAATTAGTGTCTGGCCCTCAACATCCCCACAGACCACTAGAACTGCAGAATAGAAGTCTACCCTCACTGTCATGACACATCTCAAATTGGAATGAAACTGAATAAAACACATAACAAACTTGACAAAATTAATAGGAAGTCTCTTAATAAGATGATTTTTCATTAATTAATTAATTTATTCATTCACTCATTCAATGAAAATTTGTCAGATGCAGAATGGCAAGATAGAACATTGGACCAAGGATCAGGAAGAACTGAGTTCAGCTTCCACCTTTGACACTTACTGTGTGATGAGTCACATTCTGAGCCTCCATTTCCTTGTAATATATACTGAAGGAGCTAGACTGTATGACTGCTAAAGCCTCTTCTTGCTTAAGATGTCTGATGCTGTAAAGCTAATAACCTATAAATTAAGAAGAACATCTCAACATTCATTCCTTGGAGACAAAGCAGTGGTATTTCATAGTGCCATCAATTTTATCTGTGATAGATCCATGTCAAAATCAGAGTAATTAGATGGCACAAGGACCCTGTGAAATGTGTTTGCACTACTGTCTTCGTGATAAAGGATAGGCAAATTTACAATTAAAGCTTGTCTGTCTTTCACCTACACTGCAGAGAATTGAGATGAACACAGGCAAGAGGATTTCAGAGGGAGATTCATCAAAACAAAAACATCAGGTGATATACTTCCTAGATGATAATGTCTTCTTGGTCAGTTACTCATTTTCATGGCAAATTTTTCTACTGAAAAATTTTCAATTGCATTTGTACTGAGAAAAGACAACATCAGCTAGTTTCAATCTGCTTTCATTAGGGTTTCTTTTTCTCTTTCAAGGTTTGAAGAGTCATTCCTGTTTATTCAGATAAGGGTATATTTGTTCCAGGTCTTGACTTCCAGAGGGCAAGAGCTCCTAACCTCCAAGAGAAAAGCTGGGGACAGAAATCTGTCCATTCAGCTGCATCAGGATGGAGTGGTTAATGTCCAACTCTATCACTAGGAATCATCAAGCTAACAGAGATAAAGAGGGGTTGGAAGGCTAACCCAAGCCCTGAGTTGACAGCCATCTTTAGCCACTGTGACCCAAGGATGACCCTGAGCTCCCTCCCTTGGTGGTGAGGGATTTAAACCTCTTACTGAGCAGGGGATCAAATGACTAGGAGGACACAGGGAGTCCCTTGCAAAACTATACCTGAGTCACTTCCAAAACCAAATGTACACAGAGGTGATAGAGAGTAAGGTAAATTATGTGTGTTCATGTACATACATTTATAAATATATACCTATATGTATATATAAGTACTACTCTATTCTTAGGGATTCTTGATGAATCACATTTTGATTTGCATTTTTGTTGATGTCTTTAAAAACATCTTAGCTTGGCATAGTGGCTAGAAGTCCCACTTTGGAAGCAGCCTAACCTGGATTCAAGCCTGCCTTTGACACACATTGGCCAAGTGTCCCTGGAGAAGTCCCTCAATCTCTCCTAAGGTATCACCAAAGGAAAAAGATCTTAAGATTCTAAGTGGCTGAGAAGGTGCTGACCAGCATGGGTAGAAGGAATTCCCTTACTCTATACCAATGAAATCCCAGGTCCAGCTTCTAATCTTATTCCCATCCCCTTCATTTCCAATGGACCCAACATATCCCTCCCCCTCCTCCACCAGAGAACCATCCCTAATAGCAGAAAATAATAAAAATGATTAAAAATATCAAAGAATAATAAAAAAGATAGAGGGAAAAACATAATTTAGCAAAACTGACTAATGCTATCCAGCAACATTGAAGTTCAACAGTGCATATGTTAGTCTGTATTCACACATGGACAAAAAAGCCAGGGAGGTGCCCTCTCATATCTCTTTTTTGGGGTCACACTTGCTCTTAATTATACAGCATTAAATTTCAATGATAAGACATGGGTTTTTTAAACTTAAGGGTAATCAATGCAGCTATATTCAGAAACAAACATGTGTTTTAGATTGACAAATCAACGACGAGCCCTGGGGACGGGAGCAGTCTGTCCAACCCATTCTTATTAAGAGGCCTCTCTTCTATGGACTGAAGCATATGATATGTAATGAGGTCAGTCCTGGGGAAGCTTCACTTCGAATTCAATGAACACCAGATTCTTTTTTGTCACACTCTTCAGCTTTTAAAACTCCTACCTTGCAGCTCCATGGACAAATTTTGTAAAGTTTGGTTTTGGCTAATGTCTAGGTATCACCAAAGGAAAAGTAGAAAGATAGTTAGTGTAAAATATAAAGCACATATGGGACAGTTATTTTTTTCCCTACATACAAAAGAAAGACTAATGCATACAAAATACTCACAGGGCAAATTGCCACTGGAACAACTTAAAACAGTGTTCAGTCACTATTTGACAAAAACTGCTGGGAAAATTGGAATATAGTATGGCAGAAACTGGGCATAGACCATCATCTAATGCCGTACACCAAAGTCAAGTTTAAATGGGTGCATGATCTAGGTATAAAGACTGATACTGTAAATAATCTGGGGAAGCAA
>CM053585.1:538858905-538877121 GCA_028646515.1 Pseudochirops corinnae
GGGAAGGGAGGGGAGAAAATCTGAAGCTCAAGTGATTGTGGAACTGAATATTGTAAACTAAAAGTAAATAAATAAATCATTGAAAAAAAAAAACAGTGTTCAGTAACTTAACTTAAAGGTACCATTTTACTCTCCTGGTGGACTCATACATAAACATCCCTAGAACGTGTGCAGGAGTGTACAGGAATGCTGACTAGTCATTTTTTACTTTTCACTCTGCCTCTGCATTGTGCAGACAACTCCCAATCCATGCCTTCAGGTAAATAGTCCAGGCGAGGGCTCATCCTCTTGTTGACAGTTGTATTCCTCCAGAAAGCAAGAGTAGTTGCTGGGGACTTCTCTCCAGGTTATCAGTTAGCTTTGACCAAAAAGCTCCAAATCTCTGGACTCCTTGAATTCACAAGATTGCCTCCGAGGTTGGACACGTTTGTCTTGGGACAGATGTTTGCCTAAGATTGGGAAAGAATGAATACAAAAGCAGTAGCCCAAACTCAATCTGAGGTTTGCCTAGGATGCCTACTTGGATAGGGCATGCCAGGTTAGCATCCTTTGAGGGATGACAATCTTCATAGAATCCAAAGTCAGTGGGAAAGAGGGTTCTGAGGTTCAGTCACTTAGTCATAAGCTCTTTCTGCTTAGGGACCAATGAGAGGATGATTTCTCATCTCAAAGCACAAACCCTTCAGCTCTCAGGCAGGCCCCAAAGCACCTACATGGTGGATTGGAAGCAGATAGGGCAACCCTTATGTATATGCCATGGGATGGCCTCTGTATGCCAGCTCAATCCTCACTACACATGCATATACTCTCCTATACGTATATACATACGTGTGCATATATATATATATATCACTATATATATATTTATCTTGTGTGCATGTATAATTATTGACTGGATTTATATTTACTTCAAGAAATACACAGATGAGGAAACTCCATCACCCTAGAGGTCAGCATCTTTTCTGCAGCTTACAATATTAGGCAGCTTCCTAGAGCAGGGAGATATTACAATGATTTGCCAGGATCATACAGCCAGGACGTGTCTCAGGCAGGTCTTCCTGAACTTGAAGCCAATTCTCTCTATTTGATAAGTGGGTTAAACATTTCTTTTGGCTTTATTTTTTTATGACAACTGGGTGATGGTACATCCTCAAGTTTTAAATGGTGTCTGGCGTGTCTTCAGAGGAATCGACACCTCCTTTGTCTTTTGCCAACTCTCCACCCTTAGAAATTCCTGTAGGAGCATAGATCACAATCCTCCTGTTTTCAGCGATCCCTTTCAGCTTGGACATTCTATGATTCCAGGCTTCAATCCTTCAAACTGGGGCCGTAAACTATGATTTCTCAGGGAAGGCCTCCCTTCACTCCCCCCAGCAGGCTGGCACTTTTGGTCTTATGCCTCTGGACTAGTTGGTTGAACAAAGAGAGAAAAGCTATGCAAAGTAGTTCCTTCAGTGAAATGAGTTACTTGGGAAGGCAGAAGAAGTTTGGAAGGAGCTCAAGGCATAGCTGGGCACCCTCCCCAATTGAGTCCCTGGGCCCTAGAGGAGAGTTTTTGTACTCTTGTTGGCTGCACTGTATAACATTTTGTTTTTCAGGGTTCTGAGGGAAGCAGGAGTGGGCATGACAACCAGGTCCTGAAGCCCCCTGAAGCTAAAGGGGAAGGCCAATAATTCAGATTGTTAAATGTGGATTTGTTTTCGAAGGTGTAGGTGGGGCTATTCATTTATACCTACTGATCAATCTCCATCTCTAGCTAAAACATATTTTATATGCACATATATGTATGCATACACACATAAACAAAAGGACGCATACATATATGTGCATTTACATAGACTGAACCTGCTTTGTAAATTATAGTTTCAGAGAATTGCCTGGCCCACTGAGAGGCTACATTATTTGCCCAGGGCCATAGTGTCAGTATGTCAGAAGTGGGTCTTGAACCCAGGTGTTCCTGACCCCAAGCTTAGTTCAGATTCTCTGTTTTCTATACTAGATTGCCTCTAAATATAGATTGCTAGGAATATAGCCCATGCCCCTAAAATTAGATATCATTGAAAGGAAAAATGTATATATTGCATATACATACAGACAGCTGTTGTGTTATATGTACCTATGAGGCAAGCAAGGGGTACAGTGAGAAGAGCAATGGCTTTGGAGTAAGAGGACCTGGCCTCAATGGTGAAATTCTGCCTCTGATGCTTCCTACCTGTGTAACCATACCAAGTCCCTTAACCTGTTGTACTGTAGTTTCCTCACTTATAAAATGAGATGGTTGGGAATTGTGGTCTCTGAAATTTCTCACCCCAGCTCTGGATCTATGATCCTATAAGCACCTATGAAAATCTACAAATATAGAGAATTATGTCATATAATATATTAAGTCATATTTTTGTTAACTTTCCTTATATATGACATTACATTTAAAGATATTTTATTCATTTAAAAAAATCATCACTGGCCTCTTCATCACTTTTGTTATTGTCACTATCTTCCTTGTCTTCCTATAATATGCCATCTGTGTGTACTCTTTGAGAACTTTATAGAAACAGAGGACTTAGAAAAAGAAGTGACTTTGGAACTCCCCTAATTCAGTGGTTTGCAGTGTTTTTGTTCCATGAACTGTTTTCAAAATCAACAAAAAAAAAGTTGTGAATTCTCAGGATAATTTAATATACTACTCTTCTAACTTTATTAAGTTCCTAAAATAACTACAATGATAACTTTTGCCCCCCCCCAAGCTCCTAATAAAATATGCATTATGTAATTTTAATTATAATTATAAAATATAAACCTAACCAATCACAAATAAATAGCTAGTTATGACATGAAATATCTGCTTTTCTACTGGCTAGTGACAAGCACATTTAAATAATAAATTTATTTAAGGTTCAATTGCATATATTAGTTTTTGTTAACATTTATGCACAAAGTACCCTTTGTAAGGGAAGAAGCTCTTCAGATATGACTCTCTTCTCTTCAACCACTGGCACACTGGCTACACTCTCACAAAGACTCTAGTGAACAACTGACTCACTCCAGTGTTGCCAACCAGATTACTGGAAAATCTTCCATATAAAAGAGTAATAACATAAGCAGATGGTAAGTTTAAAGCAGAAAACGGATTTAGAGGTGCAATGAGAATATATGGTTTGTTTCTGCCAAGAGTTTGTGATGGTTGATGATGATTTCAAAATGTTATGTAATGGGATATCCAGCAATCAAGATTTTTAAATAGCCTGGTCTTTGCACTGCGCGATCACAACATTTATATCTCATATCACAAAGTAACATCTTGGTCACATGACCACAATGCTCATCAAGTAAGATTCTAGAGTAGTAGAAGGGAACAAGAAAGTTTTTCTGGTGCAGAGTGGAGGACGCACATGAGTGTAAAGAAATCCATTGGGAATTGGTTTGTGAGGAATGACGAATCCTTGTGGCAGTTTGAAAACAATTTGATGACAGGTCGAGAAATTGTAAGGATATATTGCACTTGGAAGTAAACAGCATTTGATGTAATTGCTGTATAAACACAAATTGTTGTGGACACAATCATTAAAGTTTTGAAACACTGTAGAAACAAATCTACAATGTTTCAAATATGCTTCCTGTCACAGAGAAAAAATATACTTGTAACATAATTTTCCTGTGTAAGGTGCTGTTAAAGGATTCTTAGCATGAACTCCTTGGACCATTACTATGAACCCCTAAGGGGTTCTAGAGCCATAGATTTAATATAACCCCCTCATTTTACAAGTGAAGGACCTGAGGCACAGAGAATTAATTGACCTATTTGAGCTCACATAACTACTAAGTGGCAGAGCACGGCTTTGTATCTAGATCCTCTGATTTCAAATCCAACCTTCTTTTTTCAATACCTCTTTGCATTTCCCTCCTTCTCCAGCCTGCAAATAATATTCAAAAGTAATTTGTTGATTGGTTGAAAGCCAAGGCAAAAGAAAAGCACATATTTTGGAGTCGGACAAAGGGACCAAAAAGTTTTTGTTGTCAGGGACTTAGAACCAGAAGCCTTCCAAGTACAATGGACTCCTGGCTCTTACCTACTGGCTCTTTCATGTAGCTTTGGAAAAGTCATAAGTTATGGTTATTTCTTCCATCCTTGGCCTAATTATTATTGTTACTGTTTGTTTAAAATGCTCTGCCTTGCGTTGACCTGGCTGACCAATGGTGAAGAACTTGAACGGATTCCCATGAATGTAGGTTTCATCAGAACGAGAGATGATGTGGGACAGTGGATGTAGGAATTGATTTGGAGCTAGGAAAACCTGGCTTCAAATATTAATCTGCCTCTTATTAGTTGTGAAACCTCTCTGAACCTGACTGGACTAGATGTTCTCTGGTTCTAACCTTATGGTGTTACATCTCTAATCTTAGGAATCATTTCCCTCAAGCCTCATCTGGGAAGCAAACTCAAATTTCAATGATTGCCTCTATTTACAGTCTCATGCTCTTTCTAGGAAGATCAAAGAAAATTTGAGCTGAAGGAGGACTTGGGGAGCTGGGTCCTGGGTAGAAAGAATCTTGTAGTGATAAAGGTTTGCAAAGTACTTACTATATTTATATCTAGGTCAGCTAGGTGGCACAGTGAATGGAGTGCCTGGTCTGGAGTCAGGAAGACCTGAGTTCAAATCCAGCCTCAGATACTTACTAGCTGTGTGACCCTGGACAAGTCACTTAACCCTGTTTGCCTCAGTTCCTTATCTGTAAAATGAGCTGAAGAAGGAAATGACAAACTCTCCAGAATGTTTGTCAAGAAAATCTCCAAAGGGGTCATGAAGAGTCAGACATGACTGAAAAAACTACTAAACAAAAAACTATGTCATCTTTTTTGAATTTCACAACAATCATTCGTGCTTGATAATATTATTATTACCCCATTCTGCAGGTAAGGAAACTGAGACCAAAAGAGGTGATGTAATGTATCTCCAGAGTTGGAGAACTAAGAATTGTTGGAGGCAGGTTTTGAAATCAGATCTTCTTGATTTGAGGACTCTGTCCAGCATACCACAGTGCTGGGCTGGGAATCAGAAGGCTGAGGTTTGGGTCTTAACTGAGCTCCTTATTAGCTCTCTGGGCCTCTGCATTCTTGTGTATCAAATGAGGTGAGGCTGGGGCTAACCCATGATGCAAACTTGTCCCTTCCTCATCCTGGGTCTGAGGTGGAAAGGTGGAAGAAACAGGCAGAATGATTCCATATGGTATTATCACTCAGCAGAAAAATAAATGGTATCAGTGTAAGTCAGTGTTCTTTTCTGGCTTCTTCATGGTTTGTAACCATGTTTATAATTTGTTTTGTTATTTAGTTTTGCTTCAGTCATGTCTGATTCTCCATGGCTTCATTTGGGGTTTTCTTCCCAAAGACTGGAGTGGTTTGCTATTTTCTTCTCCATCTTATTTTACAGATGAGGAAACTGAGGCAAACAGAATTAAGTGACTTGCCCAGGGTCACACAGCTAGTAAGTATCTGAGGTCAGATTTAAACTCAGATTTGCCCCTTTGGTAGCTTATTTGAAGTACAAAAAAAAGTGCCCTCAGAATGGAGGAGGACAGTGGACTAGAACAGAGCTGGTCATTTCTTAACAGGACTGTACCTGGGCTATGGCATATTCAAAGGTCAGGACAACATGTGAGTGCCAGGGTTTTCTTCCAGCTCAATCATAGGATGCCCCATTTTACAGATGAAGAAACAGAGACCCAGAGAGCAGATGTGAATTGGTCAAGGTCACACAACTAATAAGTGATAGGGCTGGAATTTGAACTCAGGACTCTAGGTCTGATACTCTTTCTATACAGGATGCAATTCCATATCTTTCTGATTCCACTTCCAGCTCTACCCACTTGCCACTTAGCTGCCACTCCTGGGGCAAATAGCACAACACGAGAAGGGGGGCTAGCATCCTGTAGTTTCCTGTTTCAAATAATCATTCTTGCTAATTTGCTGGCAAGCTCTATTTGTTCCATGTAATAAGAGGTGTCAGCACCTTCTAAATTTGCTGCCCCTGGATAAAGCCCCAGCTGCCCCACCCTAATATTACCAAAGTATTGTATGGTACAAAGTCCCCCAAGTGCATGTAACATTTCTCCTTGAGTTCCAAGTCTTCCCATCAGTGGGTTGTGGGTCTAAGTGAGGAGCCCTGCTTTCTTGGCCCTGTAACAAAGAAAGACTTTCATCTGACTCATTATCTTT
Organism: Pseudochirops corinnae; assembly: GCA_028646515.1. Lineage (NCBI taxonomy): Eukaryota > Metazoa > Chordata > Mammalia > Diprotodontia > Pseudocheiridae > Pseudochirops > Pseudochirops corinnae. The sequence goes on from CM053585.1 coordinate 538,865,120, forward strand.
AATATACAGTTCTATTTTGGCCAAGCCATTGCATCTAGTGACCTTGACAATTTATCTCTGTTTCCTGTTGGGCCTGGGTATCTCCCTTGACAACAAGTGACTCAGAACAACCTCATTAGCTTGCTCGATGGTGCTAAACCAGTGGTTGGCGTGATGGAGCCCTTCATCATGGAGATCCCTCCATTGTATTAGATAGCAATAATGCTGACACCTGGCAGTCATCAGCCACAGAGGAGATGCCTGTGATCTGAGCCTTCTCTCTTGCCAGGCTCATTGCCCTGCCTTCTCTGCCTCCATTTAGTGGTAAAAGCAGGTTGTTGTTGCTTTCTTAGCTCACCAAGGGATTGGCTCATATAATATCCAGGGATCTTCACAATCCCACTGTGAGGAGGCAAGAAAATCATAGTTTGTTCTGTTTTTACAGATGAGGAAACTGAGTCTCAGAAAGCTTAGGTGTCCTGCCCACTGTTACCCAGTTAGTAAGTGGCAAAGGTAGGATTTGAACTCAGAACCCTGTTGAATAGTTAGTAATAATAATTGTAACATTTGTGAAGCTTTTAAGATCAGCAAAGCACTTTACATATATTATATCATTGATCCTGGCAATAATCCTGGAGCTAGGAGCTATTATTAACCCCATCCATTATAAAGAGGGGGAGAGTAGAATTTAGAGGGTTGAGGTGACTTGCTCAACTTCCTGAGTCAAGATTCAAACTAAGGTCCTTCTGACTCCATGTCCAACTGCTTTCCACTAAACCATTCTAGGATAACTAGATAGCACAGTGGATAGAGTTCCTGGCCTGCAGTCAGGAAGACCTGAGTTCAAATGCAGCTGCAGACAGTTACTAGCTGTGTGACCTTGTTAAAGTCACTTAATCTGTTTGCCTCAGTTTCCTCCACTGTAAAATGAAGATACTGCATCTAGGTGGTGCAGTGGATGGAGTCAAATGAGTAGCAAATAGCAAAGCTGGGATTTGAATCTCAGTCTTCATTATTCCTTTCTCCTCCCCTTTCTCTCCCCATCCCTCTTCCCTCTATTTCCCTCCCTCCCTTTTCCCTCCCTCCCTCCCTTCCTTCCTTCCTTCCTTCCTTCCTTCCTTCCTTCCTTCCTTCCTTCTTCACAGATGCTTGTGTGACTGGGTCTATTTTATTGACCCAGATGCTATCTTGTATTACAACATTGGCACCCTGATCCAGTTAGTGTGAGCAAAATTTCTCCAGCACGATTTGATATACAAGAATTACTTGGCTCAACAAGTGGCTTGTGGTTGGAATTCCCGAGCTGAGAACTTCAACATGGGAGAGTTGTCAAAGCTATGACATGTCAAGATTCTGACTTGTTAATCTCAGGAGTTATCTCTTTAAGGAGGATACATGGGTTTGGCTCAGTTGCCAACAAGACTTATTCTATCACAAACCTTTAAATCCGAGCATTGCCTACCGCCCTTGAGCTGTAGCACAACTCCCCCTGATGTTTACAGTTGAGGATCCTGACTGTAGGTGGCTTGTGATGTAACTTTGATTTATTTCTCTTCAGTGGGGCGCACAGCTGCTGATGTCTATTCAATGAGAGGAAGATGCCTCTGCAGAGCAGAGGGAGCCAGCATCCTTTGGAGAGAGGAGGGGCTGATGGAGGGGCACATTCCCTGGGCTCTTTGGAGGAACAAAGATAGGCCAGTCATGCTCCCTGTTCTAGCAGTCCCCTGGCCTGAAACAAGAGTCATGTACATCCAGGGAGGCAGGAAATGAGGTGGCAGATGCTCCAGGGCCAGACTTTGTCACCCTACTGGGACTGAGCTGGGAATTAGCTAATGATTACAAGTATCTTAATTATGCTGCTGAAAAAGAACATCAAAATATGTATGAGAGATTGAGAATTATTTACATAATTGAAACTTTCCTTTTACAAACCATGGATTTGTGCATGGGGTTTTTCATTTATTTATTTTGTAAAGAAGAGGCTAGTTATTTATGTCTTCTCCCCCAATCACTTTATTTTCAATTTGTCTTGATTTTGCTCTTATTTCTAGGTGTACATGCTGTTTATCTCTAATAAAATGTTGGCTCCATAAAGGCAGATCCAGCACCATTTCACCACTGGTTAATTTCTCTTATACTATTTATGTGTTCAGATGATTTAGAAATGTAAGGGATCATAGGAGACAGCTAGTTCAACCTCTGTCCCTTCTCCCTCTCCGTCTCCCTCCCCCTGCCTCCTCTTCCCTCCCTCCCTTTCCCTCTCCCTCCTACTTCCTCTCTCTCCCTCCCTCCTTCCCTCCCTCTCTTTTTCCTCTTAACAATCAGGAGACACAATTAGCCCTTGGTAGACACATAAGCTCCTTGAGGGCAGGGGCTGTTTGTTTTCACTTGTACAGCATTCCCAGCACTTAGCACAGTGTCTGGCATATGTCTTAGTAAATGGTTATTGACTGACTATCATTCTGTATATGTATTTGTTTGAAGTGTGTCTCTCATCCCACTGAATGAAGTATCTCCAATGCAGGGTTGGAATAGCAACCCTTCAAAGCTATATGATTGAGAGGAATCATCCTCTGCAGGAAGGGGGGGAGGGAGGGGGAATGCGTGTCTCTCCACAGGTACTGTATTCCTTCAGACTGCTAATGTCCTTCATAGCTTAGCTCTGTGAAGCCCTCCAATGGCGTTTTCAATTTTTACTCTTCCAACAATTTTGAAGCTGGGGCAGTGAATGGAGAACCAGACCTGAAGTCAGGAAGACCTGAGCTCAAATCTGGCTTAAGACACTAACTAGCTGTGTAATCCTGTCACTCTGTCTGCCTCAGTTTCCTCAACTGTAAAATGCACTTATCTCACAGTGTGGATCAAATGAGATAATATTTGTAAAGAGCTTATCACAATGCTTAGCACACAGTAGGTACTTAATCGATGATTTTTTTTCCCTTCCTCATTTCTCCCTTTAATTCAGTCAGAAAAAAATATTTATATTTAGCAAGGCAATTATGGATGTTAATACTTTCCTAACACATTAAGACCTGTTACTTTTTGATTTCTGTGATTGCATCAGCTACAAGAATTGTGGAACAAATCTCTCTCCCACCAATATTATATAGTACATTCCTAGTAGAACATCTGTGAATTTTTTTTTTCAATGCCTCATACTCTGTTCCCTTTTTCTTTGTGAAAGATGCTGCATCTTAGAATTGAACAGGTCAATCTTTGTGGAAGGAAAAAGAAGATAGAAAAAACAAAGTTGAGGTTGAGACAACAGGAAATTCACAAATGGGGAAGCATGATTATGGAGCACATGCAAATACCAACACAATAAGGGAGGGGCTGAAAGTGAAACTGACCAAAATGTGGGGCCAGGAATTCTTGAATGAATATTCTACAATATAAGACTTCAGTTAACCATGGATGAATCAATGCTTTTCCTCCCAAGTCTGGAAATTGTGAATTTCTAAACAACGAGTATCAATATATCTTCAGAGGAATAAGAATGTTGCATTGGGCACAAAAGTTATGGAGGTAAGAACGAAAAGAAAATCTGGCTCAAAAATAATCAATTATAAATAGGATGTGGGACTTTTTACCTGCAAGTCATGGTCTTGGATCCAGTATGTAGCAGGCAGGTGTTGAGAGTTACGGGTTATAGACTCAGATTGCAGATGGAAGCCTATTTTTTTCTTACTCCCTCCCCCTATAACATGGTTACTGGAGAAATAAGTTTTGTATGACTATGAATATATATGTATGTATATATGATGGGAATCATATTTCTTACATTGTGAGTGAGTGGGGGAAGTGTAAAGGCAAGGAGAGAATTTGAAACTGATAAAATTAATTTTAAAAAGAGTTATGGGTTGTAGTTGATGAAACCACAAGTCTGGGGAGCAAGGAGAGGCAATCCCTTTACATGTCTGCTCCATATGAGAATGGAAGCCCAATGATGGATTCAGTGTCCAGAAGTTCGAAGGTATAAGAAAACAATGGTGTTTGTTCCCAGGATGAACTAGAAGTCAAAAGCTCTCAAACAAGATGGGCTTTTTTGTAAAGCAGGAAAAATAAAATAAAATAAAATAAAAAATGGAACCCCTCCCATCATAGAAACCATTTAAAAAATAAAATAATCCTTGGCCTCAAGAAGCATACTTTGGGGAGGGGGGAAGGGCAGAAAGAGGGGCGTCACACAGATAAGCAAATGCAGGTATGTACAAAGCAAAACATTTCATTAAGTGACACTTTCAAAGGAATGCATTTCACAAGGGAGAGAGCCCAAACGACTAGGTGATTAGGAAAGGAATTGTGTAGGAGGTTAAAGAAAAGTATTTGAGAGAAGAAATTCAAATGAGGCTCTCCATTTGACAGTCCAATTATTGAACCCTGCTGGTTAAAGATCTTTGATGTAGTAAACAGGTGAGATCTCTGCCCTAGAGCATGGGTGGAACAAAGATCAGTTTCATAAAAATGCTGATTTTATATGGAAGGTCTACAGCTGCTCTTCTCTTTATCACAGCAAGTTGCAAGGCTGTTTTTAGTACATTAACACAAAATAAATTACAGGGTTAATCAGTCATTACTTTTTCTCTTTCATTCCATGGGAAAGTCAAGGTAATGCCAGAATCTGTTTCATTCAATGTCAGGCTGTGAAATTAACAGTGGTATACTCTTCATTTAATTTACAACCACATGAAAGGAATAACAATGGTTAAGCAAAGTGGGACAGTTAAAGGGGCACTAACATTTGCAAGATCAACCTATTCCTCAGGCTTTGGAAAGGAGAGAGTGTAAGACAACGGTGGTAATCTATCAATCAGCAAACATATATTAAATGCCTACTAATTACCAGGCTCTGTGCTAGGAGCTAGGGATACAATGGAAAGAAGGAGCTGGTCCTTGCCTTCATGAAGTTTTGGATGGGGTCAGGGAAGATGGAGAAAGAGATACACTATATCCAGGAGCAATATTTATATAAAAGAAGCTCAGGGAGGTACCAGTAGCTCAGGGGAGATCAGAAAAAGTCTCATAAGAGATGATCCTTGAAGCAACCTTTGAAGGAAGTAGGAAGGCACTGCAGAAATGGGGGAGCAGTTTGGGATAAGACATGGAGGCCAGAGATGGGCTGGGCTGGAGTCTGCTTGTATAGACTCCAGAGAGTTGATTGTTAAAGTCTCACTGGGAGCATGTACATATAAGATACAGGCAAATGCTATGAATTATGACTTGTTTTATTTATTTTGTTAATTATTCTTTCTCAAGAGACTGATGGAGAAAATGTTAATGACAATTAAGCTTAAAAGTGTATTGTGCATACATTTTTTCTTTCATAGAGTTGATCATAAGCATCTACCAACCAAACCATTGGTTATGAACCAGAACCAGCAAGTATGCATGGTTGACCGGCATGCCGAGTGTGTAAAGGGGAGCAATATGTAACCCTGCAACTGAAACCAAAATGGAAAGGAGTTTCATTGCCAAACAGAAGCATTTTGTGTTTTATTCTTGAGACAATAGTGGATGACTGGACCAGAGAAAGGACATGGTCAGATCTGGGTTTTAAGAAAATCGTTTTGGCCACTAGGTGATTGGAGGAATGGAGAAGGGAGGGAGAGATGTGGTAGGAAGACCAATCAGGAGGTTATTGAAATAGTCAAAGTGAGAGTGTCTGAATTTGAGCAGCAGCAATACAAGTGGAGAAAAGGATAGATGGAAGATGTTTGAAGCTGAATTGACAACAAATCTGTAACTGATTGGTTATAACAGATGAAGGAGAAGGAAGAGTATAGGATGATTGGGAGGATGACCGTGCTCTCAGTAGAAACAGATTAGTTCAGAAGAGGGAGATCTTTTCACTTACATTATTGCAGTAATAGTGTGTACTGTCATTTTGGCTCCACTTCATTTTGCATCTGTTCATATAAGTCTTATCACGCTTTATTGCATTTTTCACATTCATCTTTTTATTACCCATGATTCTGCTCTATGTAGGTATCACAGTTTGGCCAGCCTTGCCTCAATCACCGGTCCCTAGGTCTTTGCTATCAGAAAAGTGCCATGAAGGCACTGCCATCTATGGGTCCTCTCTTCCTGTCTTCAACTTTCTCGGGGACCTATTCTCAGAATAGCAGGATCACTGAAATCCATTTCTTTGGATCTAGATCTTAGGAGTTGGTAGAGAATTCACAGCACTCAGATTGCTTGTGTGTTGTTAGTACTACAGCCCATTATTTCTCCACCATTGCCTCTCTAGAGAAGGAATGAGAATATAAAAATATTTGAAGTATAAAAATTATCTAAATCAGCAGCAGCAGAAAAATGTGTTAAGAGAAGTTTAGAAAAAGAAACCAGTCTCCCCCTCCCCCCATCAAGACCCTATTGTGAAGCTTTTTTTTTATTGTAAATGTGTGTGAATTGCATCTCCATTCAATTTTTATGTCTTAAAATGATGCATCTCCTCCTGCTAATAGCAATAATCCCTATGGAGAGTAATGTTCTTGTTATTGTCATAATAGATCTCTATTCGGTCGTTTAACAGCTTGAAGGTGCACTTTTTAGACACTTTAGTGGTAATTAATCTTGTAATATTTCTGCAGTGACTCATGCAAAGTTCCATCCAGATAAAAGCCTATCATTGCCAGTGATGCATCTGAGAGACCTTTGCCTCTGGGACCTTTGACATTTTTAAATGGGAGATTCCCACTGCCAATTCTGCAGACTCATCTTTCTTTAGAACCACTGCTTGCTCACAGCAGTCTCTGGTGGAGAGAGATGTCCGGTGAGATGCCAGGTTACTCATCTCACTGAAAACTCCAGGCCAGAGGGTTGGGCAAAGGTGACTTCCCTGACTAATATCATAATTTAAATGCCGTGGTTAAGAGTGCTAAGTACTTTGCAGAACCTTGTTGTCTGGACTAAATGATGACAATGCATCTTTCTTTGGGATACAAGCAGAGTCATAACAAATATTCCCTCCTCCATTGCTGTGCAGTGGGGTCTATGGCACAGGAATTTAATGCACCATTTTCCATTAAGGTCACATTTTTCATCAGAGGCTTTTAATTTACTTTCTACGTCTATTTCCTGTAATAGCCCCATTCATTCCTCTTTGAAAGAGAAACAGGAGCACTGGGTATGAAATGTCTCCCTGGGTCACAGTGATAGAATCAGGTGTGTGTGTGTGTGTGTGTGTGTGTGTGTGTGTGTGTGTGTGTGTGTGTGTGTGTGTGTGAAAACAAGATTCTTTGTTGGGCCCATAAGAACCAACTGGAGATTGAGCTGAATGTAGTACCTCGATTTATGGGTGCTTAGTAAATACTTGTAAAGTTACAGAAAACTCCTACTATGAGTGGCAGTATGGGGTCCTGATTAGAGGGGGTCCACCTTGGAGTCTGGAAGAGCTGGCTTCAGGTCTTGCCTCTCATGCATATTTTCTTTGGGACTCTGGGTAAAGTCAATTAAACTTTCAGTTGTTGTTGTTCAGTTGTGTCTGACTCCTCATGACGCCCCTCCCCCCCAGACCATTCCATCCATGGGGTTTTCTTGGTAAAGACACTGGGAGGGTCTGCCATTTCCTTCTGCAATTGACTAAGGCAAATACAGGTTAGGTGGCTCACCCAGGGTCAAACAGCTAGTGAGTTGCTGAGACAGGATTTGAATTCAAGTCTTCCTGACTCCAGGTGAAGTGCTTTATCATCTGAGCTTGTCCCCGAACTTGCAGTGATTTAGGCAAACATCTAAGAGGAAAGGGAAACAATATTGGTTAAATGCCTCCTATGCGCCAGGCACTATTCGAGCCACTTTACAAATATGCTCTCATTTGATAATAACAACCATAATAGTAACAGTAAGATTGCAAGTTACAAGTGAGTTACTAATTTCATCAGTGGAGGGAGTTTCCACACTGGCTGGGAGCTCATTTCGTCAAGGAAATCACAGGAACAGACAAGCTTCGGCCCCTCTGATGTCCCCACCGTGCTTCAGGCTCAAACGCACTGTGCTGGATTCTGGGAAGACCTAACACATGGCAGTGAGACCAAAGCCCCAAAGGAGGCAGCCCCTGCCCTCAACGAGCCGATGTTCTATCCACAAGATTGAAGGACCTATGATGGCAATTAAGCTCTCAGAGCCTCTGAAAAGTTTCTTCCACTCAGGTGGCCCTATTGACCTAATTACTTGGTTGTATATAGAAATAGACCAATGCACTGAATGTCTTCTATCTGGGTAGTGGGCTGCCAAGGCCATGGGATTCATCAGCATATTGGGGGTGAGCCATGGATGCTATCATTCTCCCAGAGTCTCAGGTGCTTGGGAGAGCCCATCCAAGCTTGTGCTCCTTGGTCATAGCCTTCTAGAATCCAGAGCAAACACCATACCAGGATGGCACTTGGGAAAAGGAACTCACTGAGCTAGATGAAGGACTCTGGCATGGTGGGTGAATCCACTGGGTAAGAACATCAACAAGAGTTGCCTAGAATGAAAAGGTGGGGGTGGGATGTGATCTGAAGGAACAGAGGGAATGTGTATTCCTGAGGAGAACCCCTCATCCTCTGGGAAACAATACCTCCTTCTCTGCTGCTTGTATAATATGCCAAGTTCTCAGAAAAGCCATCAAAATCCCTTCCCTAATAAGGGAGCACCTGATAAGAGCAATGGACCAGAAGAAGCTCCAGATGACAATATTTCTGAGATGCTTGCTTACAAAGAATCTCATATTTTGTGCAGGTACCAATTACAGCTTTTGTTTTAACTGAGAATTTAAAGAATGTCTCCAATCATGCGCCATCTATAACCTCCAGAATTAAATAGAAATCCTCCTTTTGCTTTTCAAAGCCTTACACAACCTGACCCCTTCCTACCTTTTCATTCTTCTTACTCCAAAGATTCTACCATCCAGTGGCAGAGGCCTCAACCATGACACTCTGCCTTTTGACTGTTTGCCTTTTTACCGCGTATCTCTCCCCCTGACCCCCATTTCACCTTCCCCCTCATTCTTTCCATCCTTGCTTCCTCCTTCCCTCTTCCTTTAAAACAACTCAAGCCTCACCTTCTGCAGAAAGCATTTCCTGGCCCCTTCTTACTGCTACACCTTCTGTCAGAGACTACCTTCCACTTAGACTACAAATCTTGGCTCTATGGAATTGTCTACATATTGGCTCCTTTCGGGGGTGGGGAGGGGCTTTGTTTGTAACTCCAGCACTTAACACAGTGCCTGACACATCACACATGCTTAATAAATACTTAATCTGGCCTTGGATACTTACCAGCTGTGTGATCACTTCACTCTGTTTGCCTCAGTTTCCCCACCTGTAAAATGAGCTAGAGAAGGAAATGAGAAACCAATCCAGTATCTTTGCCAAGAAAATTCCAAATGGGATCACAAAGAAAAATGGCTGAACACCAATAAATACCTGTTGACTGACTGACTGATCCAATAAGGCCCAGGAAAGCAAATGGTCTGTCACCTACAAAAGCTATTTGACAGCACCTCCTCCCTCCTCTTACCTTCCCATTATGGTTTGAGTGCTAAAATCATGGAATCATTTGTAACCACTTTAGAAATCTGGACCTGTGATTTCATCAATGCAGGGAACTGATATCAGAAAGTCCCTCTATCTTGAAGATCCATATCGATCTAGGACTTCCAGCTTTAGCATTGCCTGGAGGCTCTGAGAGGGGCAGAGAATTCCTTAAGGTCTTGTGGCTTGTGTGTATAAGAAGTAGGACTCCAACCTCTGTCTTTCTGATTCTAAGTAGGATCTCGGGCTATGTTGAGGTCCCACTGACTCTCTAGGTATTCATGACCATTATGGGTTGTTGGAAATACTCTGGGTGACTTGGTTTTTCAAAAGTAGTTCTCAGAGTATTTAGAATATTCACCTGAAATTTTTAACTAAGACTGTTTTTTTGACCACCAGAGAGGTCTCTGCCAAGCCTCTGACTTGGAGATAGGAGAACTGGGTTCCAACCCTCTTTCTGACAATCCCATGACTCACTTAAATTCTCTGTGCCTCAATAAGGGGGGGTGGACTCAAGAGTTTCTAAGTCCCAGCTCTATGATCCCATGAGCCGTGATTTTTCCATACAGATCTGTGTCAAAAACCCAATCTCAGCTCTACATGGTTCAACTAAAGCTAATGAGCATAAATCAAAAGCCAGTTCTCCAGATTTATAGGCTGATGACTGCTCTCTTTCACACCAAGCATAAATCTGCTTGCATCCAGTTCCTGAAGTCATGAGGACAGACCCATGCTCAGCAATTTGGTGTTGAAGAATTTTCTTCATTTGGGAAAAAGCTTGATCATGGAACTGGCACCAAAGGATACTTTCTAGAGAAGCTCAAAAGTTTCTTTTTAAAGTCAAGGCATTAATTAAGTTCCTATTTGCAAATACTTCAATGTACTTTCTCTTAACATACTTGCCAACATGTATTTCCCTAAAGAATTGCTCCTGGAGGGCAAGGGATATTTCATATTTATCTCTGTACTCTTGGAGACATCACCTAACATAGAGGGCAGAGAGCTGACTCCACAGTAAAAAAGACTGAGTTCAGGTCCTGCCCTGACCTATACTGACTGAGTGACTCTGAGTAAGTCATTTCACCTCAGTGCCCATATGTATTCTCTGAGATAATGAGCCTAGCAGCTTCCCGTCTTCCCTGGTAGAGGGAATCACATCTCCACACTGATGAAATCAAAAGTCTGGATGAAAAAGGAATCCTTAGTGCTGGGGAGGGGGGGAGGGGGAGGGGGAAGGTACTTAATAAATGGAGAGTTGAATGATTTCTTCTCAAAACGATCATGTGAAAAAGTTCACAGGAAAAGGAAAACTGAATTTTGCTTTCTCTAGCCCATGTGGTTCACAGATACGCTATTTTGGTCAATCAAACTACACATAAAACTACTTGGTGGCTGTTCAGTGCAGCTGGATACATAGCCTAATAAATTATTTAATTGCTTATTCCACTCTCGGGGACACTTAAAACTCTTTAAATGTGCCTGGGAAGCAGGAACTCCCAAGTGATTCTTTAGATAAAAATCGATCTCCTCAACGACCTCCCCCTTCAGGTAAGAGGTAACTTAGCCAAGTGGCCCAACAGTAAAGCCTGTTTCTGGACTCCACTCCCAACTTAGTTTTCTCCATTTCTCCACTCCTTGAACTTTCTATAACCCTTTTCAGTATTCCCACAGTTGGGCCATACCTGGGAGGGACCACATTTTAAGGTGGAATGTAATTGCTACAAAATGTACAATTCCCACTAATGATAATGCAGAGCAGTTAGGACTTACTTTGGGAACATTAACCAATTAATTCATCCAGCACCCCGGGGAGGAAGTAAGTATGATTAGGCCCATGTTCCTGGGGAGAAAATGTACAAAAACAGAAGTGAGATGACTTTGCTGGTACATCAGCACTAACTAGTTCCTGAGCTCAGATTAAAACTCAGAAATTTTATGTTCCCCTCCTGCAGTCAAACCATTGAGTAGGTTACTTGTTCGATAGAAGCTCATTTAGAGAGGGGCATACACGTTTAGGTCATATATCTTCTATCCATCCATCTTAGATCATTGTTCTGAAGTCTTGGTATCAAAATTCCTTATCAAACTAAACGGAAATCCTCTTCCTTTAGCTGAGCACTCTATAATGATGGATACTTTTGAGCCTACCTTCCCTACCTTCCTCTCCCCCACCCCAAGCTTTGTGTAACCAATGGGGACTCCTGGGCACCATGAGTCACCAGGGTCAATGAAACAAGTCAGTGGTGTAATCGGGGCTCAGGGGCTGAAAAGCATGAGTCCATGTTGCCACCCTCTTCTGAGTTATTTAGCCAGAGTTACATCTCTTGAAAGAGGTCTGATTGACTCTCACAGTGTGCTCCTAGGAGAGGTTCTGTGTAATTTCACATGTTCAGCCTGTATTTGATTGCTTGTCTTTCCAGTGGGCATGGGTGGTGAGGGAGGAGGAGAAAGAACCTGGAATCTGGAGTTCCATAATCAAATGTTATGAATGTGTATCTATCTTTCTATCTA
>CM053585.1:538877621-538915775 GCA_028646515.1 Pseudochirops corinnae
TGGGGGAGGGGGGACACACTGGGATGGCTGTTTTGGGGCAGTGGGTGGGGGAAAGAGGGGGAGAAAATATGTAACTCAAAATCTTGTGGAAATGAATGATGCAAACTATAATAAAATTAAAAAAAACCAATCATATACCACAAAAAAAAAAAAAAGAAAGAGGTCTGATTTTCGCTCAACTCACCAATTAGTAGAAAATTATGCAACCTGAGTTGTCTCTACAGAGCTGAAGGACTGTCTAATTGAAAAAAGGGTAGGCCTTGGAATCAGGAAACCTGAGTTCATATGTTGGCTCTTTGGCCTCGATCCTGGGCCAGTTACTTCTTCTTTATGAGCCTCAGTTTCCTCACTTGTAAAATGAAGGGGTTGAACCTCTTATACCCATTCCAACTCTAAGTCTAGGATACTATAATAGCAGAGAGTGGTTCTGTTTAGGTGTCTTTCTCTTTTTTTAAAACATTTCCCCATCCCCATTATCAAGCATTTATTTTCTTTCCCTCACATTTCCCCTTCCCATAAAGCAAAACATAACAAATATCCATAGTCAAGCAAAAAAAAAAATCCTTTATTGTACATGTTCAAAAATGCATGTCTTGGGGCCCCTAGGTGGAACAGTAGAGAGAGTGCCAGGTCTAGAGTAAGAAGACCTGAATTCAAATCTGGCGTCAGACACTCATTAGCTGTGTGACCATGGGAAAGTCACTTAACCTCGATTGCCTCTAAAAAAAAAGAGGAAAAAATGTGCATCTCATTCTATATCTTGAGTTCCATACCACACTGTCCAAAGGTTGGTATCTGGAATCATGGGTGGTCATTGCGTTCCTTAGAGTTCTGAAGTCTTTCAGAGTTGTTTATCTCTACAGTGAAAAAATTGTTCTCTTGGTCCTGCTTACTTCACTCTGCATCAGTTTATACAAGTCTTCCATGATTCCCTTCCATAATTTCTTGTGGCATAATAGTATTATATCAGATCTATGTGCCCTAATTTCCTCATCCATTCCCCAATTGATGAGTACTCCCTCAGTTTTCAGTTCTTTGCCAACTGTTATAAATATTTTTGTACATTTTCCTCTTTTTTGATCTCTTCAGGGTACAGACCTAGTAGTGGGTCTGTACTGGGTCAGAGGACAGTCAGTTTAGAGATTCTTTGGGTGCCTCATATCAAATTGCTTTCCACAATGTCAGGAGCACTTCACAGCTCCACCAACAGTGTCTTAATATATGAACTTGTTTCCCCATAGCTCCTCTGACATTTTAAATTTTCCTATTTTCTCAACCATGCCAATCTGATGAGGGTGATTTGGAGATTCCTAGTACTTCAATTTTTTTATTTCTCTAATCATTAGTGATTTAGAGCATTTTTATGTGGTTGTTGATCATTTAGCCTTATTTTTCTAATTGGTGAGCCACAAGATATGGTCAAGGGAAAGCCTGTATACTGACAGAAAAGGGGCCTTTGAAGCTTCTGGGAGTTGAAGTACCCTCTCAAAATAGCACCAAGAGCAGCAGCTCAGCCTCTTCTTGACCTGATTCATCTCTTTGATGAATTATGTGGGTCATTTAGATGCTCGGGGACATAATTTTGTGCGTAGATTCTACACATGGAACCAGTCTGGAGTGTGGTCAAATAAAGCTGCCTTGCCCAGTGAGGACTCTGAAAACTTGACTCAGGAACCTCCCTCCCCCTCCCCACCCCACTCCCCATCAGTTTCATTATTCACTATGCAACAGCAGCACAGCTCAAGTCAAGGAATTTGCCCAACAGAGTAGCTTGAATGTCGGTAACAAGAGTCTTGACACTAGTTACTTTAGACATCATTTTATGCCTGGCTTTAGACCTGAAAAAGTGTTAAACTTTCATTATCAATCAACCAATCAACCAATCTTTATCAAGGGCCAGGCACTGTCCCAGGTGCTAGGAACACAAAGATAGGAGTGAAACAGTTGTTTCCCTTGCCCTTGTCTCAGAGCAACCCCAAGGGAAGTGCTACAGGTGTCATTAACCCCATTTTGCAGAAAAGGAGGCTGCGTCTCAGAGATGTGGCCACATGGCAAGTCAATGTGAGACATGGGGTTTATAGGCAAAGGACTGTTGAGAGTACCTCATCCCCCTGGACCCTTGATCCTGCTGGTTGTCTAGTCCTCATAGTCATCATTGAGGGGACAGCTCTGGTGAGAGAAGGGGCTGGCCATCCTCACCAGCTGCCAACCCTCCCACAGGCTTAGCAAAGCAGCCTAGCTGTAAGTGAAACCACCATCACTCCTCAGACCCTGATGGAGACAGCTCAGGAGCCATATTTCCAGGCATGTCCACAGCCACTATCTTGGGAACCAACCCCTGTGGAGATGTAGCCTGGTGACTGGTACTACACACAACACAGCTGGGTCTTTTGAAGATCCAAAAAAGTTGTTGTCTCCCTCAAATGGACCCACATAAGAAGCTGATGGGATTTTATCAGTAGAGACACATTGAAGAAGAAGCCTTGCCGTTTGCTTTGCTGCTGCCCCCTAAGGCCCAGGAGACCTTTCTGCGTGACCTGCAGCTGAAACCTGTCACGGTGCTTCATCCCCTTGTTGGAGTGTGAGCTCTTGGAGAGTGGGGCCTGTCACTTCTCTCTTCCCCCCCCTCCCCCCCCCGCCCTGTGCATGGCACAGGGCTTTACATATTTGCGGTTCAGTCATTTCAGTCACATCTGACTCTCCGTGACCCCATTTGGGGTTTTCTGGGCAGAGGCACTGGACTAGTTTGCCATTTCCTTCTCCAGATCATTTTACAGATGAGGAAACTAAGGCAAACAGGGTGAAGGAGTTGCCAAGGGACACACGACAACTGTGTCTGAGGCCCGATTTGAACTTAGGAGGATGAGTCTTCCTGACTCCAGGCCCAGCGCTCAGTCCACTGTGCCACCAAGCTGCCCCACTTTGCTTATGGATAGTGTTTAATAAGTGTTTTTTGTTCATTCATTCATTCATTCATTCATTCATTTAAACCCAGGCATTCTTGGCTCCAAGTGAAACATTTTATCTACTATACCACACTGCCTCTCCAGGCTAGAAGTGCATTCCACAGAAATGAGACATGCTTCTTTTTAAAAAAATGCTTTTAAATAAATGTCTGTTGATTGTTTGAGGCACAAAAGTCGAAGAGGAAACCTTTTTGATTTTCATGTTAAAGGCCATGTAAATTGGATGATTTTTCCCACTTAGCATCCTGGAACATGACTTGTGACCAACAACAAGGCAGGCCGAGGCAGGATTGAGTCCACACTCTGGACTCCCAGGCCAGTGCTCTGTCGCTTATGCCAAGCTCTCTTCCTCAGCTAATGTACAGCTGGAAAAACCACTTCAGTTCACTAAGTATAGGTGCTTTAGCATTATATACTGCCTTTGAAATGAGTGCTTTTATATAAGAAGGATAAGAGGGAGAAGTGGCCGTTAGTGATGTCAGCATATGAGAATCACGAATCAGAGAAGTTTCTTGGATGGGCAAAAAGTTGCCGACACTGTTGGTAACTGAAATATATCACATGCTAATTTCATGATTTTCTTTTTCTTTTTCTTTTCCTAATATTGGTCATCCAGCCCATATGCAATAGTGATATAATGCAAGCAGTGATACGAAAATAATTGATTGAGTAATTGTAATAATAGCTGACATTTTTAACAAAATTCAATCATTTTATATATATGACCTCACTTAATTCTTGAAATGTCTTATGAATTTTATTAGTACCCCCATTTTGCAGATAAGGAAACTGAGGTTGAGTTATTTACCCAAGGAGACTCATCTAACAAGTGTCAGAAACAGAATTTGAACCCAGATCTTCCTGGATTCAAGTCCATCAATGCCTCCACTAGTCGATCTAGGAAGACCTGGATTCAAATTCTGCCTCACAAGCTTACTGTTTGTGTGTCCTTGGCCAAGTCACTTCTTCTTCTTCTTCTTCTTCTTCTTCTTCTTCTTCTCTTCTTCTTCTTCTTCTTCTTCTTCTTCTTCTCTTCTTCTTCTTCTTCTTCTCTTCTTCTTCTTCTTCTTCTTCTTCTTCTTCTTCTTCTCTTCTTCTTCTTCTTCTTCTTCTTCTTCTTCTTCTTCTTCTTCCCCTCCTCTTCCTTCTCCTCCTCCTCTTCCTCCCCCTCTTCCTCCTCCTCCTTCTTTTCCTCTTCCTCCTCCCCCTCTTCCTCCTCCTCCTTCTTTTCCTCCTCCTCCTCCTCTTCTTCCTCCCTCCTCCTTTTCATTGTAACTCCTATTTCTATATTACACTCCCCTCTGCTCCTTCAGGGTTGTAGAAGGTCAAACTTGGAAGGGACCTCAGTGGTCATCAAGTCCAACTCAACTGTGACCAAAAATCCCCTCTGGGGCAAGTGGCCTTCCAGCCTCTGACAGAGTTTGTGCCCCACAGAGGAAAATCCCAAAATGGCATTGAGCCCATCCACCACCTGCTGCATCACCACTCAACACCTGATTTGTAAACCCAATGGAGCTTCCTGCCTCGAGTTGTTTCCTTGACTCCAGAAGAACATGTTTTCTTAATGTCAGCTTTGCAGTCTGTTCTTCAGCTATAGCAACCCACACAAAAAGAAGTATCCAGATTATCGTTAGGGACTGTTTAACTTCTTCTGTTAAGTATATTATATATAATCTATTTCTATATAGTTCCAAATGGAATCAAAACCCAGAGGGACAGAACAATTTAGGGACAGCTTTTCTCTAGCCACTCACACAAACAGGTTCAATACTTTCATTGTTCACAGAAAAGGCATATTCAAAGAACAGCTAAGAGCTAAATAAATCGAACCCAACAGCATGGTGGAAAGAGAAGGTACTGGGCAGGCTGGGAGATGAGGAGATGTAGCTTCAAGTCCTGCCCCAGATTCCTAGACTCCCTGGATTATAGCTGCCTTTTGAAGGGACCAGGAGGGTCATATTGTTTCATCTGTAAAATGGGACTAATAATAGCCCCTCCCTTCCAGAGTTGTTATGAGGATCAAATGACATAACATCTGTAAAGCCCTTCACCCAATAAGGAAGTGCTGGCTATTATTTAAATTTTAAACCATGTGCCCTGGCATCATCCATCCATCCATCTCTATCTATATATAGTTATATCTGTCTATATCTGCCTGTCTCTATATTCATATACACATATACATATACACACAATATACACATAAATAATACATATATACACATGTACATACATACACACAGACACACAGACATACATACACACAGACAGACAAGTATTTATGAATCATGTACCATGTGCCAGTCAGTGTCCTAAGCACAGGGGATACAAACTCAAGGCAAAAGAATGGACAATCCCTGATGAGTTTACATCCAAATGAGAGACGAAGAAAAACAAAAGGGAGCTGGAAAGGACACGGATGGGGGGAGGGAGGCACTTATGTGGTGAAGTATCGAGGGGGCAGAAGAACCAATGGGAGAAGAACCAAGCTGTCCTAGCACTTACAAAGTTTTTATCTATGCCTGTTGCTTTTTTGTGTCACCATTGTTTCTGCCAGCATCCCTCCCCCTCCCTGTCTCAGTGAGCTATCTACCCTATGTAACAAACAGTACTTTTTAAGACTGAAAAAAAGAAAGAAAAAGAAGAGGAAAAATCATCCTAACTGATCCATACCTCAGTGCATGCAATGTGCAATACCAGAGGACCTCCCTTCTCCACCAAGGGAAGGCAACTCTCATAGCTCTTCTTTCAAGTCATCTTGTTGCTTATTATATTGTGGCATTCATCTTTTAACTTTGTTTTTCTTTTTATTTACATTGTTGCAGTCACTATGTCTATTTTCTTGGCTCTGCTCACTTCCTTCTGTATCAGTTCATGTAGATCTTTCTTTCCTCTGACTATCGCATTCATCATTTCTTCTAGTACAGTAACATCCTGTTACATATATGTATCACACATTTTTTTTTCCAGCCAATCAGTGAGTATTAAGTTTGTTTCTAGTTCTTTGCTTTCACAAAAAGTGCTGCTACAAGTATCTTCATGTATATGGGAACTTTCTTCATACTAGTTTCCTTGGGGTATATGCCCAGTAATAGAATCTTGGGATCAAAGAGTAAGGATGTTTTAGTAACTTTTTTTGCATAATTCCAAACTGCTTTCCAAAATGGTTGTGCCAATTCACAGGTTATCTTCTTATGCTCCCCCCACCAACACAAACTAGTGCCATCTTCCGACATCTTTGCTAACTTTCAGGGTGTAAAGTGAAACCTCAGGATTGTTTTGATTTTTATTTCTCTTATTATTAGTGATTTGAAGCATTTTTTCATGTGGTTGTTTATATCCCTTGACCATTTACCTATTGGGGAATTGCTTTTGGCCTTATACATGCACATATATATTAATGCACACATATATATCTATTAATTTCTATACACACCTATATGTATATGTATACTTATATATATATATATATACTTGTATGTATACACATGCATATACATATATATGTCTGAGCTTCCAAACTCTTATCTTAGAAATTTGATACAAAGATTTTTTTCCCATTCCATTGCTTCTCTTCTTATCCCAGCTGCATTAATGTTGTCTGCGCAGTAGCTTTTTGGTTTCATGTAATCAAAGTTGTCTATTTTATCTTTTGTATCTGCCTCTGTCCTTTGTTTGGTGAACATCCCAGGACTTTCAAAGCATTCCTTCGAACTCAGAGGATCAAAGATTTTTAACTGCCACGAACCTTTGAGCTCATCCAGTCGTCTTCTCAATTTACTTATGAGGAACCTGAAAGGTGACTTATTCAGCATCCCACAGCTAAGTAGGTGGCAGCACCAGGATGGAGCTCATATCCTCCCAGTCCAAATCTAGCACCCTTTTTATGGCTCTTCAACTATCCCAGGAGATTGGGGTATTGGTGGTAGTTTTTCTTTTTAAAAAGTCTATATCCCAAAGCTTGTTTTTCTCTTGTTAAACATGTGGATAAAAACCAGAGACTCTGGTCCCATGATAGCGGCTCTTGCTTTATTCTCAGGTCAGTCAGCGGGTATTTAGTAACTCCTGTAACTTAGTGTTCACCTTGTCCTTCCTAGTTCATATTTAATGAACCCCAAGTGAGGTTTCTCCAGACACTGAATGGCAGGCAATCAGCAGCTGAGTACAG
This sequence comes from Pseudochirops corinnae, assembly GCA_028646515.1. NCBI lineage: Eukaryota > Metazoa > Chordata > Mammalia > Diprotodontia > Pseudocheiridae > Pseudochirops > Pseudochirops corinnae. Next base: position 538,884,756 of record CM053585.1, read on the forward strand.
TATGTGCTTACAGCAAGCTAATGATGGCCTCACAAGCACCATCAGGTCTCCCCTACTCTTCAGTGATTCATTTTGCTGAAGGCAGATAATTTATGCTATATCCCACAGCCAGCCCTTCAGACCCAGCACAGAAAATCAGGCAGGAATGTTAATGGAGAAAGGGAGAAATTTTTCAAGCTGGGCTGTCCTTATTAGGAAAGTTGATGTACACAGATTGCTGCATGTTGATGATACTATGCAAAAAATCTAATTGAACCACACAGCCCCCTGATGTGAGAGAGAAGCTTGCAAAAGTGAGGATGTACTGGGCTCGTGGAATGTCTGATTTCATTCCACTGTGACTGGATTTCACTGGAGTGGCTGAGCTTTGAAGTCCTCTGAGTGAACACTTGCAATACTGATTATTATCCCGTTAGAGCTCAGGCCAGAGGGCCCAGTTTTCTTGTTTGGATTAGAATTACCTGACTAGTGACAGTAGTTCCACACCCTGCTTGGCATGAATGAAGGAATGAAGAAGTATTTTCAATTAAATTTTATTTTCAAAAGAAGATCTCCCATCTTTTCCTTCCACCCTGGAGTGTGCTGGAATCAGTTCAAACTGGTTCAAGAGCCAATGATTAAATGTTCAGTGTGAGCATTGATGCCTGGGAAATTAGCAAATGCTCTAAATTAGGGTTTGATTTATTGTTTTGTTGATTGTCTGAACTTATGAATGCATTGGATAAAATATGAATGGTGTAGATTAAATTTAAAAATCTGTAGTGTGCGCACTTTTTGGAAAGATGATTGTTAAACATTTATTAGCATGCCCTCCATCCCACCTCCCTATGCCTCCCTCCTCATTGAGAAAGCAAGAAAAACCAAAATTCCCATTACACATAGAGTTGAGCAAAACAAATTCCTTGTATTGCCTGTGTCCAAAAAATATATAGAGTCTGTACTTTGAGTTTCTGTCAGGAGGTGGGCTGCATGTGACACAGTATTTATTAAAATTTATGATGGGCGCCAAGCATTGTACAAAGCAAGTGTGGATACAAATGCTGAAGGAAAGACTCTCCTTGCCCTCAAGGAGTTTACCTTTTAATAGGAGAGACTACACACAAGGCATATGAGGCCAACGAGGGACACTTTGGTTCAGGAGGACATAGGGACAGTGGATGACATAATCGGAAGCAGTGATATCACCCATCCAAGGAACAAAGGTAACGCGTTTGGTGTCAACTTCTTAGGTGAAACTTAGATGGGGGGAAGGGTCTTGGCCAAGGAGGTGGTGAAGAGGAGATGGTCAGAGTAAGATACGAAGTTCAGGGGGCTTTTCTAAAATACTGCCCTGAGAGTAGCCATAATCAATGGAGGTGCATCAGCAGTGAGATGGAAGGGAGTTTCCTCCCTTCTTGAGGGCAGCAATGTTGGTAAGGAGAGATCTGGAGACTAGGGAATGATACAGATTTTATGGCTAATATTTTAGGATTGAATATTTTTAAAAATCCAATATTGACTTTGAGATAGAGGACGTGGGCTCAAAATCTGATTTTCCCAGTGGTTTCTTCAAGACTCAGCTCAAGTCCCATTTCTGTAGGATGCCTCTCCCAGCCTCCTCAGCTGCTGTCCTCGCCCTCCCAGACTGCCATCAACGCCGAAGATATTTTGTATGTAACAGCTGGTGGTATGTTGTCCCCTCCCCCCATTAGAATGTGAGCTCCTTGTGGGCAAAGATGGTCCTTTATCTTTCTCTGTATCCCCAGCATTTAGCACATCCCCACACTTAGCTCAGCACATAGTAAGTGCCTAATAAAGGCTCATTGACTGCCCAAGGAAGTCTAAGATCACAGACTGAGAGGTGGAAGGAAATATAGAGGTCATATTGTCCAATCCTTCATCTTACAGATAAGGAAACTGAGGCAAGAAGATTTGTCCAAGTTACCCAGGTAATAAATACCAGAGATGGAATTTGAACTCAGGTGGTCTGACCCCAGAATCAGGGCTCTTTCTCCTGTAGTTCTTTCCAACCCTATGTCTGTGCAATCAGTAAAACCTGAGTTCAAATCTTGGCTCAAATGCTACCTACTGGGTGACAACAGGAGATCACTTTACCCCTCTGACCCTCCTTTCCTTCTCTGCAAAATGGGAATGATCCTAGCTTCCGTGTATGCCTCACAAGGCTATGGGGAGTCTCCAGTGGCTCAGAGAACTTTCTAAAAGAGGATGTGCTCCCATCCTTGGGAGAGGAAGAGCAGGCACCCCAGTGGCAGCAGGGAGTCTGCCGATGCCTGCTGAGAGCCAGGCTTTACCATCTGCCAGAAGGCTGTTTGGAGATGGATAAAGCCAGGGGCAAGCTGATGGCAGGGATATGAAATGGGCACTTAGGGAATTTTGAAGCAAAAAGAGCAAAGCTTTTGTTGCTTCCTGTCCCCCCTCTCCTTGCCAGGAAGGGATCAAAAAAGCCCCTTGCTCCTTCACATATTAGCATCCTGTCCTTGTTCAGATGGAACCATATTTTAATCCCTTTTGAAAACAAAGTGTTTTCTTGTTTGTAGTAAATGACTCGTTTTGCCAAGTGGAATGGCCTTGTTCTTAGGAAGACAGATTTGAGGGCGCCTTGGATCCCCACTATATGGGGGCCCCTTAAGGACAACCATGGCAAAATTTGCTCTAAACATGTCTGAGAGCAGGCTCACACACCAGTTCCTGGGCCCAGGAGCCCACCACCTTCCGCTGAGCCCAGCTAGGCACCTGGGCCAAAATCACCTTGAATCAGACCCCCAAGGAACTCATTGGCCCTGTAGGCTTGATTCTCTATGCCAGAGAGGGTCTATATAGATTTCTTGTGAAGGCCTTGAGATTCCCACAGGGAGGACACCCTGGGTTTTCTTTCTTTCTTTTTTTGGGGGGGGTTTTGTTTTGTTTTGACATTTGAGATGCTTAGCGATTATGGATGGAGGGTGGAGTCCACATCTGTCTCTGAGCTGCTCCTCTCTCAGCCACAAGCTGAGCTGCCTCAGGCCTCTTGCCTGCCTCTTGTCACCACCACCACCACCCCTCCTTTCCAATTTCCCACACTTTTTGAGGTAAAATGCTGATCTTTCTGTTTTGTGTCAAGCCAGCTGTCTGAGTAGGCCCTGCACCTCTTGCAACCAACAGGGACAAATGGCTGCTGGGAGGGCATTTGTTCTCTGTCCTGGGGGGCAGAAGACTGTTGGCTCAGTGGGGCTTCTCCCCCTGGGGGGCCAGGGAAGCTTTGTGCCTGTGAGCCCCTCTCCCTATGGGGTCTCTGGAGTTCCTGAGGCTTGGTTTCTCCCAGGCCTCTTCCTCTGTCTGGCTATGTGTCCCATAGTCAGATGGTTGTTGGGGGTTGGGCCCTCAAACATGGGCCATATTATGGGTGCTGTTTGGGGTGCAGTGACCTCAAGACTCAGTTCTGCCTCTGTTCAGTCAGTGGTATGCTCCTAGAAGCCCAGAATTGGAGCTGGAAGAGTCTTTAGACTAACTCCCTCATTGTACAGATGAGGAAACCAGTGCCCAGTAATTCAGTAATTTGCCAAGATCATACAGTAGCAGAGTTTGGATCAGGGAACAGGCCTTGGGATGCCAGTCCAGTCTTTAGCCTCTTCATGACTCATATTCTTCATTAAGTGGATAGGATGATGCCAGGCATACCAATGTCCCAAGATAAAGTATGGTCCAGTCCTGTCCTCCCCCTTCTCCCTAGGCCAACAATTGTCTTTGGGAGCCCGAGGATGGAGAATAAGGAAGCCCCTGCCAGGAGGTACATGCCATTCTGCTCTCTCCTTCGGGTCCTATCAGACATCTCAGACTGCTCTGGGGAGGACTTGTCCCAGAAACTCCATAGGAACATTCTAATGGCTAACTATATTCTTCATGAGGAAGCAAAGGAAAGAGAAACCAGGGTGAAGAGAAGGGCTGAAGGCACAGGCCTGTGGGAACAACTCAGGGAGGAGAGACCAACTTGAAGCCGGGGGAAGGGCCTCTCTTAATGGGGAACAAAGACAGAGAAAAAGGGGGAAGCTGCTGGGGAGGCAAGTAAGTCATGCTCTCTGGGACATGGAGTGATAGGCAGGAAAGGGAAAATTGTCATTAAAAAAGTAAATAAATGCATTTATGTATTTACACAAATTCATGTGTATGTATGTGTTTATGGTGTCCCAAAAGTCTTAGTGCAATTTAAGGGATTACTTTACATTTTAAAACTGCACTAAGACTTTTGGGACACCCTGTATCCATTTTATATATTATATAATACCTATTATACATGTCAAGTGTGTATAGACTATTCTCTATGTCTGCACAACATATGCTTACATTATGCAGAAATATTACACATGCCATGTTTATATATAAATGTACATATGTATATATACACACACATAGAATAGGAAGGGCTGAAGAAGGCAGAAGGAAGGCCATGCCAAAGTCCCCACCAGGATTGTGATATTCCTGCTCCGCACTGAAATCGAGACCTCAGAAGTGGGCAGGGTCATAGGGCTGGAGGAGATCCTGAGCAATGTCTCTGTCTTAACTCAGCTGTTCATTATGGCCCTTCTCTCTGTTGGAGAACCATCCTTTATAACAGAGGCCCGAAAAGGAAGAGACAAATTACAGTTCAGCAAAATGAAGCAGCCGCCCCACCAAACCTGCCACTTTATGCAGTGCCCCCCTACCCCCTCCTCCTCCCCACCCAGTCACTCCCTGAAGAGAAAGGGGTACATTCTCCTATCTCTTCTCTGAGGTCAAGTTCAGGCACTATAATTTCCCAGGATGCTTTAAGGGATTTTTAGAGGTCATTCCAATCTGTGCCAGGATCATGCTGAAAATCATTTCTCTGCAGCCTTTTTGTTGTTCTTCTCTACCCTGCCACATGACTCCCTCTGTTTGGCTGCAGTGCCTGCAGTAGGGTGACAGGATCACAGGTTTATTCCCAAGATCTGAGCTGTGTAGCCTGCATGGAGTGGGGTGGAAAGGAACCTGAGAGCATCTGGTGTAACATTGTCATTTTACAGATGAAGAAACTGAGGCCAGAGGGGGCAATGCCTGACCCGACTTACAGGTGGCAAGTAGCAGGGGTGGGAATCAAACCCAGTTGCTCCGAGTAAGGTTGAGCTTTTGGCTCTAAACACCCAAAGACCCTTGGATACTCTCAGAGATGGCACGGCAGAGGGGTCAGAGGCCTGGCCACCAGAATTCCTAGCTTGGCTATTGACCACGTGGGAGGAGAGCTAACACAGTGGATGACCAAGTCAGGCTCCAAAAGGACTTCGACAATGCAATACAGTGCCATAGCAGAGCCCAGCACAGTGTCCTACAGCACACAACACAACACAGCGCGATGGAATGTGATAGAGTATAATACAGTGCTAGACAATGCAATGCAACTGCATTAAAGGCCTACTATGTGCCAGGAATTCTGCTAAGCACCAGGGATGTTGTTGTTTAGTTGTCTCAGTTGTGCCTCCCTCTTTGTGACCCCATTGCCAAAGATTCTAGAATAGTTGGCCATTTCCTTCTCCGGCTCATTTTACAGATGGGGAAACTGAGGCAAGCAGGATTTTATATATATATAATTATATTATATTTATTTTATATATATATATATATAATATATATCTGTGCCCAGAATGACACAACTAGATTTGAATTGGGGTCTTCCTGACTCCGGGATTCTATGCACTGCACCACCTACTCTTAGGGATAAAGATAAGAAAAAGAAAGATAGCCTCTGCCCTCAAGGAGCTTACAGTTTTATGGAAGAAGACAACAAACACAAGAAAGCTGCAAAGGAAGGGAGGCCAAGGGCATCTGGAAAACAGGGGGTGAGTGGGAAGGCAACGGTGGTGGAGCTGGTGGAAAGTGAGCAGATGGTTGGGATGCTGAGCCCTCTACCCAGAGAAGCTTGGGCCGGAGTTTTTTGCTCTGTCCTCTAGCCCTCCAGTCAGAGGAATAGAAGCTACTGAGGGGACTGATGAGGTCTGTGGATCAAAGACGAAGCAATCTCCAGGCTAGAATGCTGGGCAAATTCTACTAAGATGAACTTCAGCAGGGATCCAGGTCACCTCTTGAGCCAGGTGTAAAAAATGAGCTCCACAAATAGAAGATGGGAAGGGGTGCATTGAGAGTGAGTCTCCTGGGAAAGGTCTGGGCCCTTTAGCAGACTGAAAGCTCAAGCTGAGTCAGCAGTGTGATGTGGCAGCCAGAAACTTGAGTGCCATCTTGGAGTAGCTCAAGAGGGGCCCAGTTCCCAGAATGAAGCAGGTGAGAGTCCCATTGTGTCTGTCCTATCAGACCTTGTTTAGAGTGCTGTATTCAATTCTGGGTGCCCACGTTTAGAAGAGCATTGATCAACTGGAGAGTGTCCACTGGAAGGCAACCAGGATTGAAAAGGGCCTTAGGTTCATGGCAGATAAGGATCAGCTAAAGAAGCTGGATCTGCTTAACCTAGCAAAATGAAGGGGGGAGAGGGGCATGACAGCTCTCTTCAAGCCTTAAAGGATTGTCTTGTGAAGGGGGAGGGGTCTGGATTAGACTTGTCCTGTTTTGCCTCAGAGGTTACAACCAGGAGCAGTAAATGGAATGCACCAAGGGGCATGTTTAGATTGGATAGCAAGAAAGCTTCCCAAGCATGAGAATTGGGGAATGGGTTTCCTTGAGAAGTGATGAGTTCCCTGTCCTTAGAGGCCTTTCAGGACTGGTAAGTTTGCTCTAACAAGGAGTCCTTTGGGGGTAGTGCTTGGACCGGATGGCCACTGGATGGTGGCCTTCCAGCCACATTCTGTGAAAACTCTTCTACTCTTTAAGAGATTCTTAATAAAACATTCTAAATTTGCTTAAAAGCCAGATTCTCCAAGCCTCTCACTTTGAAGTTTTGTATAAATCTGAGGAAGGGCTGAACTTACAGAAGTATCCCATACATGAGTTGGCCAGATGGTGGCCACTGCGGTATCTCCCAACTCACAAATTCTGAGATCCTGTGGTATGACCTTCTTCTGAGCCTCAGTTTCCTATTTTGTCTTAAGAAGTCATGGGATGAGATGAGGGGCTCTTCCAGCTCTAACCCTACCACCAGATAAATGTGCTTCTTCCCCTGGGCCTCCAGAGCTGACAAACAGTACTGTTTAAAATGGTCCCTGGGATGTATACATTTGTTACAAGACATTTGGGCTTTTTTTCTTGTTTTTCAGTGGATTGGGAGGGAGAGTAAATTGATTTCTATTAATGTTTTTAAAATAATAAAGTGGGGGGGTTCTACAGAGGTGAAATGTTGCAGGTACTTTCAGATAAGGCCACTGTATTATTAATTTTTCTTAATGATTTTACTTTATTGTCAGAGATTTCTCATTAAGGATGAGTATTCTATAAACATCTGTAATGTCAAAATGAAACCTCTCAATTAAACTGAAAAGTATCAAAAAAATAAAATGGTCCCGGGGAGAGGGTGGGGAGAAGGTGAGGAGAGGAGGGAGAGGGGCTTAGAGGACAGAAAGAGAGAGCCCAGACAAAATCTCTAGAAGCAAAGTCATGACCCAGAAGGCAGGTGGAAAGAAGTTCCAGCTGCATGAGGCATCATCACATCTGGAGAGCCAGAGGGTTGCTTGCCTTCCGTCTCCCGGCCCTACTTGGGGAAAAGAGAAAAACAGCGATCGGCTTTGGTCCAGCGCACCTGAGCTCCTCAGCCTGCTGCAAATGCTTGGGAGGAAAGCAGATTGACAGCTGGTGTGTGAGATGCCCAAAGGAAACTTGACTAATATAGAAATTGAGAGTATGATAGATAGAGGCAAGATAAGAGTGATTATCCCAAGGTAAAGTTATTTCAACACACTGCTACCAACCTCTGTACATAACTTAGTATGGGAAAAAAAAACCAGGCCAGCGTATTAGGCCAATGGCTTTGTTGTGCAGCCCCGTACCAGCTCTGACAGCTTATCAAAGAGCCAAAGAGGAGATCTGTCTTTGTACTGTGGACAAATGTCAAATAGGAGAAGGCCACAGATTAAAGTCTTTAAAATAAAAAGGATCTCCTCTCCGGTTATCATATCTGGCAGGTTGCTAAATGTTTACATTTGGTGCCGCCTCAGATTCATGGGCTGCTGGCCATACTTGACAGACTCAAGACCAGTTTTAATCTAAGGCTGTTTAGCAGGAATTTGCCCAAGTCCCTAATGATAGCTGACATTTCCAGAGCGATTTAAAGGCTGCATATGGCTTTATTCTCTCATTGAAGCCTCATGACAAGCAAGAGAGGTAGATACTTATAGGGATTTCAGAAAGGGTCAGAGCTTTAGGACTGAAAGGGACTTCAGAGGCCATCCAATCTGACTTTCTTATTTTAAAGATGGGGAACCTGAGGCTTCTACATGAGACTGCTTGACCAAGCTTGTAGAAATAGCTAGTAGACTTGGGATTTGAACCTGAGTCTTCTGACTCCAAAATTCAATGGAATTTTTTGTTGGAATCACATAATTTAGTGTTAGAAGGAACTTAGATGGTCAGAGAATCACAGCTCTAAAGCTGGAAGAGACTTCAGAGGCCCATTACTGCTTCAACTTTTTCATTTTACAGATGAGGAAACTGAGGCCCAGGGCTGTGAAGTGCCCCTCTAAAGGTTACAAAGCAGTACGTTGGAGAGCCAGGATCTAAACTCAGGCCCCACCTCCCAGCCCAAATTCAGCACTTCCCATTGCGACAAGGGGCCTCCAGCAAAGGGCTCCATTTATGACAACTTACATTATTTCCTAAATTGGAATTGCTCCAAGGTTGGTATCATGGAAAAGCCCTACCTGCATTAGGCAAGTTTCCCACTGACTCAGGAAATGCAAACCAGGGCCCCTGGAGTCTTGTGTTACTCACCCCTATTGCAGATTTAACTGCGAAATGTTTAATATCTGTGACTTGTTATCAGGCATTTCCTGACTTGTGCAGTTAAGGAAAAAAGCTTATGATTTCCATAGGTTTTCAAACTGAGCCCCTGAGGGCTGTGTGTGTGTTTGTGTGTATGTGTGTGTGTGTATGTGGGGCGGGTATATGTGTGTTTATATGTGTGTGTTTGTGTGTGTATATGTATGTGTGTGTGTTTATGTGTGTGTATGTATGTGTATGTATGTGGGGGGTATGTGTGCATGTGGGATACATGTGTGTGCATGTGGGGGGTGTGTGTTTATATGTGTGTGTTTGTGTATGTGTGTATATGTATGTGTGTGTATGTATGTGTATGTATGTGGGGGGTATGTGTGTGTGGAGGGGTGTGTGTGTGTGTGTGTGTGTGTGTATGTTTTAAAGTACAGCAACAGAAAGAGATCAAGTACAAAAAATATTAATGTTCCATCATTTGGGGCTTGGTAGATGCTGTGCCTTCGTGGGAGCCATGAGCCTGTGAAGAACGAGCTTGCCTATTCCTTCATAGGATCAGGGGTCTAGACCCCAGTGGAACTTATAATACCCTCACTTTATACATGTGGAAACTGAGACCCAAACAGGTAAATGATGAGGTCATGTAGGAAGTGGGACTTGAACCTAGGTCCTACCGTCAGGGCTCTCTTCCCTGTACTCTCTATCCTTCCAAGTTATTTTATTGTGGTTTTGAAGTGATAGGAAACCTTTACCTACAGAGCCATGACGAGCGTGGAGTGAGTGAATTGGGCTTCAGATGTTGGCACATGTCCCACAGTGACAACATGGAAGGGGGAGGTGGGAATCAGGCTTTCTCTCGGGGCCGCGTTCTCCCTCTCTCTGCTGCCCACTAACCCGTTTTTGCAGGGTTCTTTGCTTCCTGGCCCTCAGATCCTGAAGATCTTGTCATCATGGCCTCTCTGTCTCCACAAACCCTTGTGGACTTCAGGACACCCTCTCTCCTCTCCTCAGGGCTGCTTCCATGTGAGTCTCGCCTCTGTGCGAGCCGCCTTTCATCCCAAGTGGAAGAATTCCTTTTTACGAATCCCATTGCTTCTTTATAACAGCTGAGATTTAAAGACTTCCTTTCTGCTTGTATTTATGCCAAAAACACTTACTTCAGTGCCTGTCATATTGTAAACCTTCAATAAATGCTCCTTGAATTGACTGAGATAAAATAACCACTTCTTTCTGCCTTGGTTGGGAGGGAAGGAGAAATATTACTTAAGTTGGTGATTGCTGAGCATTTGATTTTAAACCTTTGTCCATTTGGATCCGGACTGAGTCCAGATGGTGAATCCTCTGTGGTGACTGGGTGTGTCTAGGAATATCCCTCAGCCCCAAGAATGTTCATTGAGGTCAAGTAAAGAATGAGCTTCAGCATCCAAAGGAGGCCTAGACCTGTTTCAGCAAGGTCAGGAGTACAAGAGGTACAAACCATCCTGACTTGACCTTTTCAAAAATGAGAGCTGCACTAGGTCAAGGGTCATTCTCACTTGGGCCTCTGGAAAGGGGAAACCTCGGAATCTGGGCCCCAGAGAAATTGTGGTTCAGTTGTAGCTAAGTGTCCAAAATATCCTGGACTAGAAGTGAGAAGAGGCCTGGGTTGTGTTCTGACTTGGACCCTGGGCAGGGTTTCATTCAAGCTCTACAGCTGTACTGAGAAGGAGGCATACTAGGCGCTTTTATCAGCTCCCTTTTTAGATGAGTAACTTGGCCATTCCAATTCCCCAAGGTGGCACTGAGGACAGAGTGCTGGGTCTAGAGTCAGGAAGGCTCATTTTCCTGAGTTCAGATCTGACTTCAGACACTTACCAGCTGTGTGACCCTTAGCAAGTCCTTTAATCCTGCTTGCCTCAGTTTCCTCAGATGTAAAATGCGCCGGGGAAGGACATGGCAAACCACTCCAGTACCTTTTCCAAGAAAGCCCCAACGGGGGTCACAAAGGGACAGAAAATGAAATGATTGAACAATAATAACAAGACTGTCCAAGATCATACAGCGGGTAAACATCAGAGATGAAGATGCTGAGTGAAGGCGACTGTTGATTTTGGTTCTGACCCTACTGGACACTGATTTGATTCTGCATAGTTCTATCTAGCCCCTTAATTAAGAGGTGATCTGATACTATCTAAATACAGATTTCCTTTTTGTGTTGCTAAGCTGATTGGTGTAGAATTGGGGGGCAAAAGGGCTGGATTTGGAGCCCAAGGAGCCCCTGCTCCTTTCCTACTTGCATGATTTGGCATGTCCCCATACTTCAGTTTCCTCATTTGTAAAATTCAAGGGTTACAATTACATCCAACTCTCAGTCAACGATCCCATGATCGTCTTAGGACACCATTTGACGAGTCAAAGGATGATCTACTTGACAAGAATGAGAAATGGGCTCCACTTTCAAAGCTGAGGTGTCTACCCTGCCCCCACCCCAGCAAAATGAAATGAAAGTTGGAGGCAATTCTTTAGATAATTTATACCCCAAACTGGGTACGTGAGTCTTACCCCAAATCCACCCTCACCTGAACAGCTTGCCTGACGAAATAAAGGAGGGAAAGTTAGCCACTAAGGAAAACCACAACAGAGCCCCTGCCCTTCTCTCCCACCCCTCAAAAAGGCCTTGCTTTTGAGGAAAATAGCTAAGTATATTGATTTATTCTACACCACTCTCAGATGAGGATGCTTTATTGTGGGGTCTAATGTAGCACAGCTCATCGCAATATCAGGCAGGGAAAATTTTCTCCTTGGTCTCAACTGAGTAGAGATAGGATAGTACATACAGTGGTTAGAGGGTTGACCTTGGTGTCAGGAAGACCCTTGTGACTAGGGGCAGGTTATTTCATCTCTCAGGGGCTGAGGAAACTCTCTAAGACTACAAGTTACTGATCAGTCACTAATTGGCATGAGGGTGGTAAAGTTCCACACTGGGAGTTCCCAATATTGATAAAACCATAGGTCTAAACTCCCTTTCCCCATTGGAAGCTGAGCCATCTGGGTTTCAAAAGCAATCTAGGAGCCTGAGGAAGAGGTGGAATCAGTTCCGAAAGGAACTCCCAGCTCCATCTTCAGTCTCAGAAATCAAACTTTGCTAGTTGTTCTCAAAGCCCCTGATGCCAGGGTTCCTGTCAGAGGCTCACTAAGGCTGACAGACTCTTCTAAGTCTGCACATTACACTTTGAACAGGTCAGTTTTAAGCCCTTGATCCCAACCACGATAGGAACAAGCACTACAGATAATATCAGAGAACATTTTACTGTTCATATAGCGCATCTGTGTCCTGTCTTGGCCTGTATCCTTGGGAACTTAGTCAATAATTCAGTCAGTAAACATGTATTAAGTGCCTACTACATGCTGAGCCCTGTGCTAAATACTGGACTCCTGCCACATTTCTGACCTATTAGGACACAGAATCCCTTGGGAAGACAAGCTCCATCTCTCTGTGGCATCAAATGTGACAATGGCCGTAGTGTTTGTTAAGATGCTCTTTAAAGGTGATTATTATTGTTGTTGTAATTTTTAGTTTCTTTATTTTAATAAGCCAGGTGTATAGATGTAGTCATTAGACGCTGTGTGGCAGAGAGGAGCAAGCATTCTCTGCAGTTAGAGGCTTTGTTGTTGTTCGGTCGTGTCCAACTTGATGAGACCCCATTTGGGGCTGAGATCCTGAAATGGTTTTCCATTTCCTTCTCTAGCTCATTTTAAGATGGACTGAGGCAAACAGGGTGAAGTGACTCTCCCAGGGTCACCCCACTAGGAAGTGTCTGAAGCCAGATTTGAACTCAGGAAAACGAGTTTTCCTGACTGCAGATCAGGTGCTCTATGCACTACAGTGCCCTCTAGCTGCCTAAACTATGTATATTGTCTTGGTGTTTGTTCTAAATCAATTCATATAGTTTCCATCTTAATACAGCCATTATGGACCCACGGGCAAAATCTGCACTTCCTCTAGGATAGGAGAGAATGATGTCAGAGGATTCTTTGCTAGGGCTCTCCATTCCTTAAGTTCACCCTTGATTCCTCTATGGAGGCAGCCTTTGGCAGTGACGCGGTTATGTCCTCCTGCTCAGTGGAGGAGTCATCGGCAACAGGAGAATGAAGCCGGACATACATGGCCTCCATTCTCAGTCCCTCTCAATGTGTTTGCGGTCACTGATAATGAATCTCTTCGGGAATTCCTTAGGGCAAACCATTTCAGAAAGAAAAGAACCAGATGCTTTTAAGGCTTGGCACTCTCTGTGATGGATCAAAGTGCCATAACCCGCTTGGCTCAGGTCCTCAGTGAGTATTTCATTCTGACCAACCACTTTATCTCTGAGCACATTCTGGCTTTGGCTGATTCCTCAGTGCAGACCACAATGGGTGTCCTGGTTTGTTGGACTCACCACATCGCTCATTTGTCCAACAGAGGAATTAATTTCTTCCCCTCTATGGATCCAGGTGGAAGAGATGTAAGTTTAGGGAGCCATGTTATATGGGTGATAGCCAAATGCAGTCTACATTTAACAAATAATGATTTGTAAGCCTTTGATTGAGAGCTAGAAGGGAGTGTAGAGGCCATTCAGACCCATCCCCTCCTTTTACAGGTGAAGAAACTGAGGCTCAATGAGTGGAAGTGACTTGCCCAAGGTCCCACTGGTAGGTCAGAGTATCACAGGATTTAGAGCTCGGAGGATTCTCAGAGGCCATCTAATTTGACACCTTCATTTTACATATAAGGAAACAATCCTATGACTGACACAATGCCAACCAAAATTCTAGAGGACCAATGATAAAATATGCTACCCACTACCTGACGGAAAAGTGACAGCCTCAGGGTACAAAGTGACATATCTGTTTTTTAGACATGGCCAATGTGGAAATGTGTCTTGCTTGACTGTGCATAATTGTTACAAAGGGCTTTTTTTTTAGTTTTTCTTTCAAAAAATTTTTTTGGGGGTGGGTAGAATGAAGAAGGAAACCAGGAAAAAAAGAAGAACAACGAAGCAGTCTTTCATGTACAGAAAAGAGAAGAAGGACAGAAGGAATCACGTACAAGCAGGAGGGCTTTGGATATTCCATGTTGAATTTATTATTTATTTAAACAGTAAAACAATCTATGCATAATAGGGAGTCACAGTTTCATGTGCAATCCTCTGTTCTATGAGGAATATGAGATGTTTTTTTGGGGGGTTTATTAAGTTTGTAATAAATGAATAGCCAGATGAGAAGTGAAAGAAATTCTGCTTACAAATAGCTGAGCACCTTTTAGCTGGATCCATTACTCCTATGTCTTCTGAATTTACTCTGACTTTTCCTGTTAAATCTAGCTGCTGCATGGTAGTACTGAGATCACTGACTTTGGACTAGTAGTACAGAAGCTCCCTGAGGGCAGGACTGTTTCAATTTTGTTACTGATTCCTCAACATCTCTCCCTTAAGCAAAGAATCACAGAAGTATTCTTCTAGAGATGTGGCTGTGGGTGGTGGTGTTAGCAATACAATCTCTGAAGAACTGAAATTGAGTGTCCATTCACTCAATGGACAATCGAGAGACATCCTGTGAGCTTGAATAAGCTGAAACCCATTTTAAAAATCTAGCAAAGAAATATATGACTAGAAAAAAAGAGATGGGCTACTCACATAGCAAAGGTAAAAGAAAACCAATAAGCAACTCTTATGCCCCCAAAAACAAGAGATGGCCTCCAGCTTCTCGAATGGACCATTCCTTATGGGAGAGCAAGGCCAACAAAGTGCACAGCACAGGCACACCTAGCTGGCTTGGTGTCTGAATCACTGAAGAGATGAAAACATCAATCCCTTTGACTCTCGGTACCTACAACAGGCTTTGTTGTATGGAGAATACTGGCTCTGTGGTCACAGGACCTGGGCTCAATTCCATTTACCTAACCCAAGGGTCATACCTCAATTGCTTAAATTTTTTTTTTTACTTTGTAAGATCAGTCCCAAGGTTATTGTTTTTTAATTAGATTTTTAAAAAATTTTGCATGACTGTTCTTATAAAGTTCTAGAGAATGTTCAGTTCTCTAGAGTGGAGTATCACATAAAACAGTATTTCTGAAAGGCAGAGTGTGATCCCCGTCCCCCGACTCTGGATCTAGTTGTGGGATTTGGCCAATGTAATAAGGTATTAATTAGAGATGAAAATAACTGAAAGGATATCTCTATACCAGGGGGCTGTGTGAGGGATCAGAAATCAGAAAATGAATGTAAAACACTTTGCAAATCTTAAAGAGCTACATTAGTTATCACCATCATCACCACTACCATCACCACCACCACCACCATCACCGTTGCCGCCACCACCACCACCACCATCATCACCATCACCACCACCATCACCACCACCACCACCACCACCACCATCACTACCATAACCACCACCACCACCACCGTCATCACCACTACCATCACCACCACCACCATCACTACCATAACCACCACCACCACCACCGTCATCACCATCACCACCATCACCACCATCACCACCATCACCATCATCACCACCACCACCACCACCACCATCACTACCATAACCACCACCACCACCACCGTCATCACCATCACCACCATCACCACCATCACCGTTGCCACCACCACCACCATCACTGTCACCACCACCACCACCACCACCACCATCATCACCATCACCACCACCATCAGCACCACCACCACCACCACTACCGCCATCACCGCCGCTGCCACCACCACCACCGCTGCCACCATCACCACCACTACCATCATCACCACCACCACGACCACCACCACCATCACTACCATAACCACCACCACCACCACCGTCATCACCACTACTGTCACCACCCCCACCACCATCATCACCACCACCACCACCACCACCACCATCACTACCATAACCACCACCACCACCACCACCGTCACCACCACCACCATCACCATCACCACCATCACCACCACCACCATCGTCACCACCACCACCACCGTCACCACCAACACCACCACCACCATCACTACCACAACCACCACCACCGTCACCACCACCACCACCACCATCATCATCATCATCTTGCAACCCTCTAGTCTAGAGGTGACTTAATTCCCTGCATCTTCTAATGCCCTTCTGAACAGCTCAAACAGTGTTTATAGGGCATTCTAGGAGTGTGCCAGTAAATGTTTTAACAACTTGGCTATCTGGAAAAAAAAAATAATATATGTACACACACTTTTTAGTTTAATCTGCATTATTATTAACATTTAATTCTAGACAATCAGCAAAACAATAAATCAAGCCTTATTTATAGTGATTATGGTGAATGCTTATTTCTGAGGTGAGCAAATACTCACACCGAAAAATGAACCATTAACTTACCAATTACAACAGGCCCCAGGATACCACTGCTCTCTACCCTGACCCGTTTCTGATATGTGAACATTTTTCTCTGCTGAGAAAAATGTAGACAGCCATTTTCAGGGCTTTGAATGGCTAAGTTCTGGGAAATTCAAAAGGCTCAGAAGTACTTTGTAGAGGAGAGCCCTAGGGGGAAGAGGTTAGTCCTGGGAAGGGGATTTCTCTCTCCCTTCCCTTCATCCAAACCTCCCTGTATTTCTTGAAATACAATCCTTCTAGTCTCCTAGGTTCATAACTTTGGCATTATCCTAGAATCCTCATATTCTCTCATCCCCCATATACCCAATCAGCAGCTATTTCTTGCTACCTCTATAGCCATGATACCTCTGGCATCAAATACTTCTCTTCACTCACACATCTATCACCAGAGTTCAGGGGCTTATCACCTCTCATCTGGATTATTACAATGGTCTCCCAAATGGTTGCCTCAAGTCTCTTCCTACTCTAGTCCGTTCTACAACTTGCTACTAAGTACAGATCTGACCATGTCCACCTCTTCTTCAGTCAACTCCAATGGCTCTTCTTGGGCTCTAGGATCAAATAAAAGCTACAATGAGATTTTGCACCAATTTGTCCTCTAGCCTCATTGAATATTCCTCTTCAGCTCAGGTTTCACCATCTATAGAAGTCTTTCCTCATCGCCCAATTGCTAGTACCTCCTCTCCTTTCCTCTGTCTTTCTTTTGGGTTTAACTATTTTGTATTTATTTGTGTGTATACTTTGTATTTATTCTGTAAGTATATGTCTCCATCTGTATATAATATCTCTTTGTTGCCCCTATTAGAATGTAACCCCCTTAAGAATAGGGATTAATTCATTCTTTATGTTTCTATACTCAGCAACTAGCACAGTGTTGGCAGGTAGGTGCTTAATAGTGTATGTTGATTGATTAATTTGCCTAATGGGACACATTTTGATTTGCAAAGATGATATACCTTGGGAAGAGAAAGTCCAGGCCAGCAGCTGGGTAACCCATCTGGCAGAAATGTTGAACCCTATGATGAACAAGCAAAACTGTCTTCACAGAAGGCTACCCAGAAGGGAAGATTGTGAGGATTCTACAAGGAGAGAAAGGACACTGAGGCCCTGTGGCACCAGGAATTGTGAGTTGCCTCTGCAACATATATATATGTGTGTGTGTGTGTGTGTGTGTGTGTGTGTGTCTCATTATTATTTTATGTTAAGTTCACTCTTCTCAAGGATGTGTGTGTATTTGTGGATGAGTATGCATAAGTTTAATTGGGAGAATGATTTATAGCTATGGTTTTTACCATACCATCTTAGTGAGTACCTCTGGTAAGAGCTAATCATATACATTGACTGACTGTTAAATGAAAGCACACTGGTGGGGGCTCATTAATTCTATGTTTATAAAAGTAGTCCCATGGGGGTACATTCTAGAACCTGAAGATAGCAGCCACCCTTGGGGATCAAAACTGCAAGTGTAGTACAAGTACAACAATGAAGTAGCCCAGAGGGAGGCCAATATTGACATGTGTGTGTGTGTGTGTGTGTGTGTGTGTGTGTGAAAGAGAGAGAGAGAGAAATGTCTTTGTTTGGAGACCTTGAGCATACCAAACTCGGCCTCAGTTTCCTTGAGAGAGCTGTACTAGATGAGCTACTAAAGTCTTTTCAGCTCTGAATCCATTTTGTATGTATGAGTACGTGGTGGGGGAGGTATTCGTATGTATAAGAGAATAAGTTAAAAGATCTTTAAAACTTGTGCAGGTCTTACTCTCTCATTTTAGAGATGAGGAAATAGGTCAAGAAAAGCAGCTTTGATTCAACACAAAGAGTTCTGGAGTGGCTGTCAGAGGATCTCAACTGTCATTTTTTCCCCCTAGGAGACCATGGACCCTACATGAACTGTTCCCCAGGGAGAACCATTTGGTTTGACCATGTACACATCGCATATCAACAAAATGGATTTTAAAAATGTCATATACATGCAGGTACATATATATATATATATATATATGCAATTTCTCAAATATTCACATATTGAGTATGTGTGTGAATTAGATGAGTGAGTTAAAACTAATTTTTAGTAGGCAGAAAATAAGTCATACATTGTACTTTTTTTTCCATGAGGAAAAGAGGAAAGAAGAGGAAAAAAGATGGGAGAAGCTTGGCCAGACAGCAGTTAGGTTAAAACTATGTCTCACTATGTAAAGTGAAAGAAAAGTGGACCACAAAAAAGAAATTGCTGATGGAGGAAAAGTGTTTCTGCATTTCCCATTGAGATCATCCTCCACCCACTCAATTTTGGGGGGGAGTGGAGAGCAAATTTAAATTTCTCTGGATAGAAGCACGTATGTCCATGAATCTCCGGTCACATCAAGCTTTCCCTAATGGCAGAATTTGTGTGTGTGGTAATCTACAAAAGAGGCCATTTAGTGAACTCCTGAGTGAATGAGTGTAAATCGGCTGTGCTCCCACAGCTCTTCTCCTCCCCATGGTGCTGGGTGGGGGAGTGGGAGCAAGAAATTATATTGCTGTGAAAATGCTAGAATTGGTCTCATTGGATTCACTTTATCTGAAAAGTCCCAAAATAGGCTTTCTAATTTAGCCTAATTGGGGATAGTTAACAAAAGCAACCAGGAGTGTTCACAAAATATCTTTATTTAGCAGGCTATATGGGCTGAAATGATGATGAGCCAAAGGGAAAACAGATCTGGGCATTAGATGCATCTGGAAATAAAATGCTGGAGTTGGTACTTCAACAGACAAACACTCACAAGGCAAGAATCCAGCACCTAGCATTTCCGGTGTCCAAGCACCTCAATGGAATTCATTTACTTTGAGAAGTCTAAGTCAAGGTAACAAGAATTTATTAAGCACCTACTGGATGCTAGTAACTCTACTAAGTACTTTATCTAGACCTAGAAGGCTCCTCAGAGATCACTGAGTCCACCTCTTTCAAACAAGAAAACCGAGGCTCAGTGAGTTTAAGTGACTTGCCCAAAGCTACACAGCTGGTAATGTCAAAGGGAGAATTTGAACCCAGCTCTTACTGACTACAAGTTCTCATTTCTGATCACCACACCAGATTGCCTCTCATAGACCGATTAATGTTTGTGAAATTTGACAAACATTTAGGGATAGAGGTCGGACTTGTGATTTCATTGGTGTAGTGAGCTGTGGGGGAAGGAAAGGGGAAGGAGGGAGGCCAGCTGGCCATCTCCTCTACACCCCATGGTCTTAGAGAACTGCTAAGGACACTAAGAGGTTAAGTGACTTACCTAGGGTCACACTGCCAATGTGTGTCATAAGCAGGTCTTTCTGACCCAGGGACCAGCTCTCCACTCACTATACCAGGCTGCCTCTCTGGACATTCAAAAGTATGTCTGGAACAGCCCCTGCCCTCAGGGAGCTGACTCCTAGATCCAATTCTCTGTCTACTAAGCCATACAATATCTCTGAATATTCATTCATTCACTTATTCAGTTATTTTAAGACTGGCTTTCCCAATTACCTGCCTGTCCCATACTCAGGGATACTTATAAGCCTTTATCCTACTCCGATTGTGACCTGGATCAATTCCCCTAATGCCAAAAATGGCGACAGATGATATTCCAGAGTTCTTTTCTTAGTGGTGACACTCAGGCAAGAGAATCAAGAACATAATGGGAGGGATGCCAGGAAGTTCCAACATGAAGGCAAAATCAAAAGCCAATATTTGAAAGGATGAGTTTCAGGGTGGATTGGCTGGAGTAGCCAATAGTGGCTACCTGCCGTGGGCTAGAAGATACCCCCAAAGAACACAGCTCAGGCCTAGGCCTTCTGCAGAGTAGAAGACCCAGTGAAAAACCCCTGTGTGTGTCAAATCCCTGTTACTGATGTTTATGGGGGAGCCTTCTAATTCCAACAGACCCCTGCTGCTCCTTTAGAAACCTGGGGGATTGTTAACATGGTGAGCGAGAGTTCATGAACTCTGCCTGTACGAATGCAAAATCCCTGGGTCATTGATATGGAGGGAGGCCCACATTTCTCTTTCTTTTGGTTCCCATTCCTTTCCAATCATATTTTAATGACTGAAAAATTTCAAAAAAAACAAACAGGAGCTGGTAAGTTTTCTACACCTCAGTCTTATTGCATTAGGGACTGGTGAGATTTTTTTACAAAGCTCATTCCCTCTTTCCCCCAAAGTAGTCATTTAGGAATAAAGAACTCAAGTTTTTTTGATATGCTAAAGGAGGCGATTTACAAATATTTAGCAGTTACACCAATGACATGTCTAGCAGCGGAACAAGCAAGAGCAGCCATTTGGAAAATGATCAGAGTCTATGGCTAAGACATTTATTATGCAAAATTAAGAAAGTACCTTGAAAGGAACAACTGCTACCTTAGATTTACTGTGAAGACACCCCCTTGCATACATTTGGCTTGTAAATCCTGCATGTTTTGCCCAGAGGGTATTGGCTGCAGGAAACTGGGGCAGTAAACCGTTCCTGACTGGTGGTTGCTTTCGCTTGGACCTATTTGATGGAAAATTAGTCAGCTGGCTAAGAAGCCAGAGCAACCTGGAACCTGGGAGTGGGAGTGGGGGACAACCGGGCTTGGCGGAAGGATGCTAAACATTCTTCTTTCTAACCTTTTTTGTTTCTTCCCCCCCCCCCCCACATTAGAATTGCTGCCCCAACCCAGATGGGGCAACAACAAAAACCAGTTAGGAGAACTCGTGGTACCTGCAGCATTGTACCTCTATGTCTTCCAAATCTCTGGTGGCAAGAGGGAGGGAGGTTTCGTTATCTGGTCTTGGGACTCTTACTGGTTTTTCAATGAGTGTATTTCCCCCCTAGAGAGCAAAGTTTCTCTCCTCTCTTAGGCTCCCTCCTTTTCTGCCTTCAATGGACAGCTACTGCATTTGCATTACTGAGGAAAGATTGTGTTTCACAGCTCTGCAAAAAGACAGTCTCTTAGCACTTTGGCCAAGGAACAAAGGAGCCCTGAATGGTCAGAGAAGCCACTCTTTTTTAGTTGAAGGAACACAGCCTGATTTCTTCCCACCTTTGGTCAGAGTTGGGTTGATCCAGAGAACAAGGCAGCATCTACATCATCATCGTCATCACCATTAACACAGCTAACATTTGCATGGTGTCTTCTATGTGCCAGGTGTTGTGCTAAGTGCTTCACGATTATTGTCATTTTTGATCCTCACAATAATCCTGGGAGGGAGGTGCTATTATTATTCTCATTTTTACAGATGAGGAAACTGAGGCAAACAGTTAAGTGATTTGATCAGGGTCTCACAGCTAGTATTTGAGGTCACATCTGAACTCAGGTCTTTCTGATCTAGATTTCTAGCTAGAAGAGACTTTGGAGTTCATCTAATCCAGCCCCCCTTATTTGACAGATGAGATAATTGAGGTCCTAAAAGCAGTGGCTTGCTCAGGGTCACACAGATACAAAATGGCAGGGGCAGGATTTGAACCCAGATCCAGGGCTCTTTAAGCTTCCATTCTGTCTCCTTTGAAGGCTACTTTCCCTGGGGTGCTAGGACTTTTGACAGGGCTGTGTGCATCCCCAGAGTCTGCCTTGCCCCGTCAGTCTGTGCTCTCTGGGAAGCCAGGGAAAGTTAGAAACCACATCCCCTCACCTGGGTTTTTTGATTCATTTCCTTTTTCCTTTCAAATTCCTCTCTTCTTTAATGTGGTCCCTATCTGGTAATGAATTCTGTCTTTCTTCAGTGCCAATTAAAAAAACACCCTAAAACTTTATGGTACTTCCATTGTGAATAGAGAATAGCCAGTCTTGAAAATGAAGTTACTTTATGCATTAATATTTCAACATACTTATTTACACACGTAGCCTATTCTTCCTTTATGGATCCAATCCAAGCTCCTTTCTCTGCTTTGGAGAGTTGCCTTGAATAAATCACCCCTCAGCAGTCTCCTGCCTCCCATCTCCTGAAGGAGCCCTTCTATCAAACCCAGGGTAAGAGGTGGGGCATAGGTTGGACTCTGGATTTGGGAGGGGGCTGGTGCAGGTGTCCCAGAAGGGAGCCCTTCCAGCAGAGAAGAGTCCATGGACAGTGATGGAGATGGGTCTCTTCTTTCCCACTCCAAGGTCTTAAAGCTTCCTGCAGAAGTTTGTTCTGTCAATATAACAGGAAACAAAAGCCTCCTAGGCCAGGCACGGGCTCCAAAGGTTACTCATGGAGATTTTTAGAATCAGCCCTAAAGGCTGGGAGAACTTGCCTTGACCACTATAGCAGAACGATATCAGGACTTTGAGCACTGCACAGAAGCAAAAAAAACAACTCATAACTCAGCTCAGTTCATCTTTTCTATTTTTGAGAAAAATAAATGGAAAAATGCTTCCCCCCCCCCCCCCCCCGCCCCGCCATTCCCCTTAAAAAAAGCACAAAACTAAGCTGAGATTTCACTGGTCTTTGGAATGTCGGCCAGACTCCTCCTGTGAAAGTGACTCATCACTTGCTCTACAGTTTAGGCTCTTTTGGAGTAGTCTGGGGCTCAGGTGACTTGGCCAGGGTCAAACAGCCAGTCTATGTTGGAGACAGAATTTGGATGCAAGTCTTCCTGACTCTGAGGCTGGCTCTTGATCCATTACCCTACTCTATTTCTCCTGCTCATTTTTTGGGGGAAAGGAAACACCAATGAATCCATCCCAGAGCAATAAGCCCCAATAATTTAAAGTATGGGAACTCAGTGGTCTGAGCCCTAGATCAGTAGTCAGAAAATAGGTCGGCGAGGGGTGGGGGGTGGGGGGGAGAGAAACAGAGAGAGACAGAGAGAGAGGGAGAGAGAGAGAAAGAGAGTGTGTGTGTGTGTGTGTGTGTGTGTGTGTGTGTGTGAGAGAGAGAGAGAGAGAGAGAGAGAGAGAGAGAGCGCACACTATTTCCTTTATTTCTGGCTCTACAGCCCCAGGGGCTGCCTTTCTAGTTTCATCCTTCCCTCCTATCTACTACTTGATAAAAATCTTCCTTTGATCAGCAATGGGGAGCTGAGGCCCAGGAACTCCAACCACAGGGGCTCTGCTTCATCTCTGCCTCCCCAAGGGCTGGCTCAAGAGTCTGGCACCCAGCTGGACCTC
The DNA here is from genome assembly GCA_028646515.1 of Pseudochirops corinnae. Classification (NCBI taxonomy): domain Eukaryota; kingdom Metazoa; phylum Chordata; class Mammalia; order Diprotodontia; family Pseudocheiridae; genus Pseudochirops; species Pseudochirops corinnae. Next base: position 538,908,090 of record CM053585.1, read on the forward strand.
CATACTTCCTGACAGATCTGCACATTCATGTTTGTTATCGTGGCCCTCATGGCCAGGGGCCACAAGGGACCCTACGCTTTAGAACATTTGTCACTGTCGAGACTCACTGGATCTTTTGCATGGAGCCACAGGAACACAGTTTGAATCCAGATCCCCCATTTGCTGCCCTTGTGACCATGGGCAGGTCAGTCTGCTACTCTGTGAAACAAGAAAGTTGATGATTCCCCAGGCCCCTTCGTGTTCTAAGTCTATGAAATTCAGTGCCTTCTTTCTTCCCCACTATTGCTCTGGAGATCAAGATTTTTGGTTGAATTCTCCTTTATCAAAGAGACGTATAATCTCCTAGACTTTGAGATGAGAGGGCCTTTTATCTAGTCCAGTACCTCATTTTTAAATTTTATTTTTATTTTCAATTAATGAGCATTTTTCTCTCCTCCTTCCACCATTGCCAGATCCTTTGAGGAAAAATTTTTTGAAAAATATTTGTAACAAATATTCACAGTCAAGCAAAATGAATTTGTGCATGGGCTGTAACCTTCTCCTTTCACAGATGAATGAATGAAGAAGCATTTAATAGTAAGGAGCTAGGTGGCCCAGTGAATAGATCATTGGCCTTGGAGTCAGGAGGATGTGAGTTCAAATGTGACCTCAGACACTTAACACTTACTAGATGTGTGACCTTGGGCAAGTCACTTAACCCCAATTGCCCTGCATCCCCTCTTCAAAAACGACAAAAAAAAACCCTAGCATTTATATGCCATAGCTAGATGGCATTGCAGTGGATAGAGAACTGGGCCTGAACTCAGGAAGACCTGAGTTCAAATCCAGCCTCAGACACTTACTAGCTATGTGATCCTGGACAAGTCACTTAACCTCTGTTTGCCTTAATCCACTGGAGAAGGAAATGACAAACTACTCCGGTATGTTGGCCAAGAAAACCTCTTGGATGATATTGGCAGGTCCACAGGGTCTTGAAGAGTTGGACGTGACTGAACAAAAACAGAGTATTTTATTCTGGGGACCAAGACTTTTTGCTGAATCCTCCTTTGTCAGACAGACCTAGAACCTCCTAGATTTTGAGCTAAAAGGGACTTTAAAGTTTGCCAAACCTTGAAAATTTCTTACCTGATTCTCATAACAACCTGTGAGCTAAGTGCTATTATTATCCCTACTTTACACATTAGGAAACTGAGGCAGACATTACCCAAGGCCACACAGCTAGTAAATAATGTGTGACAAGATTCGAATTCATGTCTTCCTGACTAAAGGTGCAATGATCATCTACGTCACCATCTACCTGACTAGCTAGTAAGTACCTACTGTGTGTCAGGCACCAAGAACCCAAAGTCATTTTCCTCAAGGAGCTTATATTCTTAAGGAGGAAGCAGAATTTATAGGGGACTGGTGGTCCAGGAAGTGTTTGCCCTTTCCTGAAGCCAGGGCAATACGGTTTTTGTTTTAATGTATATTCCTAGAACCAGAAATGGATCTGCAAAGGGGCAAAGAACTTGCTTAAGGGCATCCCAATAACTACCCTGTGCATGTTAGGTTGTGCTTCAGAGAAAGGGAGAAGTAGTCCCTACTTCTCTTCAGAGAAATGATTTCTCTGTCTTTTCCTCTAAGATAATAGGATCTTGGGATTTTAGATCTGGATAGGATCTTAGAGGATGTTTCAGCCATCTTTAAATGATGCAGTAAAAAGAATTCTGGATCTGGGGTCAGGAGGACCTCAGTTCAAATCCTACCAAAGACACTACCTACAAAGAGACAGCTGTGTGACCTTTGGCAAGTCACTTAATCTTAGGATGTGTGCTACAACAACCCCCTAGGATGAATGCTGCAGCACCCCCCCCCCCCAAACAAATGCTAAAACAACCCCCCAGGAGAAAATGCTACAACAAGCCCCCAGGATGAATGCTATATCAATCCCCTCCCCCAAGATAAATGCTAAAACAACCCTTCCCCCCCTCCAGGATAAATGTTACAATGAACATCCCAGGATAAAATGCTACAATTACAACAAACCCTCCCAAGATGAATACCGCATCAACCCCTCCCAGAAAAAATGCTACAACAACCCTCTCAAATAAATGCTACAATAATGCTACATACAACAACCCTCCCAGGATGAATGCTGCATCAACCTCCCCCCCCCCCCCCAGGATAAATGCTATAACAACAACCCGCCAAGATGAATGCTACATACAACAAGTTCCCAAGCTGAACACTACAACAACTCCCCTCTCCCTCAACTGTGGAGCTATTTTCCAATTTGAAGCAATTGCTCATAAAAACCCTGCCATGAAGAAAAATACAGTGAGTTAATACACTTTGGGCCAAGTCCAAGCCTGAAATAATGAAGCTAGCCACGGGTCTTGCCCGCTAGGATTTGGCCCACAATAGCCATAAATCAGTCGTATGTCATAAGCGGGGCCATCTCTTGTGCTCCCCGAGATTCCTGGAAAGAAGCTAAATACTCAGTCACTGGTCATTAGAGTAAAACAAGCAAGACAGACAGTTGCTGCATTAGTTATGGATGTAAAGGGAAACCATTTAAAGCAGGCTCCATTTACTGGGCTTCTCTCCTGCTGTCCAGGAACATTGCAAAGGGGAGATGGACGTGTTTTCCAGTAAAGGTAAGGTCACTTCAATATTCCCTAGCTTACCTGAGCTCTCCTGCCTTGGGAGAGAGGCAGCCCTGGTGACAGGCCCTCTGATGGACGGTCGGGTGGCCTGATTAATAGTGAAAAGAGAGGCTCATTAGTAAAGGCTTATAACGACCAGAGAATAGAAAGCTGCTGGGATTACCTCTCGACATGTTCCCGGGAGTCCAGGACGCAGGTAGGCTGCTGCCCTGCTCCTTTGCTGGCTGCCTCAGTTAAATGAGTTGCAAAATCAGATTGCAGCAACTGCAAACTTGACCAAAAGCCCCTTCTCCTTTCTTGCAGTGACAAATTTGATCAGATGAATGCCCAATGACATTACCTTTTCTTCTCAGCACTGCTAAGTCTAGAAATGGTTTGTGACAGGAAGCCTTTTTATAGCCTACCCTTCAAAACGCATTTACCTTTTACCGATACCTCCTCTGCTAGGAAAAATGCAATTGCGGCTCACAGAAAATCAACATGTTTTAGGCTTTCTGAGCGTATTTGAACTGTCAACAGTGGGCAGTCGTCTGATAGCTTGTGTCTGCCTAGAGTGACCTGGCTGAGTTCTAGTGATGGTCCAACAACACAGGGTGGCTCAGAGGGAGCCTTAGAGCATGTGAACTGCAAATGACCTGTGTGGGCAGGGAATCTCTGCCTGCCTGGTGAGCTGTCATGGACGCTGGTATTGATCTGGAAATGATTGCTGAGGGCAATGTGTACTGATGGGACGGCCAGCTTCTGAGCTTCATGATAACCATCACTGAGACCTGTGTGATGCTCCTGGGCCCTCACTGGGTCTTCTCTAGCAATGAGTGAAACCCTGGGGCAGTAGGAACTGGTCTTCTGGGTCAAAAGGCTACTCTGCTCCTTAACCATGGCTCTCTCAGGGTGACCCTTTTAGCATTTTCTAGAATGTTTCTTAGGGAGTTGGTTTGTTGTCGTTGTTGTTTTAAACATTTGAAAGTCATGGCAAATGGTCTTTCAGGGGAAATATTCACTATGCCTTTGAGAGATTTTCAGATGCAAATATTTCTACTAGAGAAGAAATGGTTACTTGTTTTCAAGCCTTCTGAACCTTAGAGAAGTTTTAGTTATACTTAAAATCGTTTGTGGTTACCTTTTGCGTTCATATCATCTTCAATTCTGAGTGCCTCTCTCCCTTCCCTACACAGGGAGCCATATCTGGTAACAAAGAATTAAAAAGGAGTGGAAGGGGAGAGCAAAATCAACCAATAAATTAGTCAGATGGTATAAGTAACAGCCAGCACTAGGGGTGGGGAAGCTTCAGCCTCGAGGTCACAAGTGGCCTTCTAGGTCCTTGGGTGTGGCTTTTGTTTTGTGAAGTTTGGATTCAGTCAAAGGGTTGCACTTGAGGACCTAGAAGGTCCCCACCCCTGGACTCTGCACTCATACCTCCTCCATCTCTGAAATGAAGGGAGGGGGGCTGCATTTTTTTCAACTCTCATCCATTATCAGGGTTGGTCAGTTTCACTTTTAAAAAAATTTACATGGTTGTAGCCTTTATGTATATTGTTTTCTTGTTTCTGCCTAATTCGCTATGCATCAATTCAAACATCTTTTTATGTTTCCGAGTTCTTTATATTGTCATTTCTTTCAGTGCTATGATATTCCATTTACATTCATAGAACATAATTTGTTTAGCCACCCCCCCAACGGATGGTCATCTACTCCATTCCTAGTTCTTTGCTACTATAAAAACCTTGGTGTGTACGGGATTTTTTTCTTTTTTCTTTTTACCTCCTTGGGATATATGACTAGCAGTGGCTTTCTTGATCAAAGGGTATTGACATTTTTATCACTATTTTAAAAAGAACTCCAAATTGCTTTACAGAATGATTGGACCAATGCATAGATCCACCAATAATGTATAAGCATGTCTATTTTTCCACATCCCCATGAAACTGATTATTCTATGACTTTAAAAAACTGTAGTTTCTAAATAGTGAGTACATATATATGTATGTATATATATAATATATATGTATATTATATATATGTATATATCTTTTTTGAACCAGCAAGATAGTGTTGAACTTGCCATCTGGAAGACCTGAATTAAAATCGTGCCTCAAACACTACTAGCAGTGTGACCCTGGGGAAGTCATTCATTCAACTTCTCTCAGTGTTTGTTGCCTCATCTGTAAAATGGGATAATGATAACATTTACCCTCACAGGGTTGTTGTGAAGATCAAATGAAGCAACGTATGTAAAGCATTTTGCAAAACATAAAATGCTATATAAATGTCAGTTATTATTATTATTATTGTTAAACACAGTCATTCCCCAATATATCCCATCATCCTTTATGCTGCTCTCCTCCCTTACACCTTCCTCCCCAGAGTAGAAACTTCTTTGTAACAAAGAAAAAACATTAAGCAAAACCAAGTAAAAGTGGGATGGGATTTTATAATGCATCTAACCTCCTGCATCTCTGGGCTGCTCCCACCACATGACAGAGAGGGGAGAAATAAGCATTTTTGTCCTTTTTTAGGTAAGTGTAAATTCCGGTTGGCCACACTGTCAGGACATTTAATTAGAGACATTATAGTATACTGGATGGGAGTGCTGAACCTGGAGTCAGGAAGATTGAGATTCAAATCTCACCACAATTGTCTCTGGGCAGGTCTCAGCATCATAGACCCAGGGTTGGAAGGGACCTTAGAGGCCCCTTATTTTGCAGATGTGGAAACTGAGACCCAAGGAGGTAACTAACTTGCCCAAGGTCACACAAGGATAGTAAACACTGGTAAAGTGGGGAAAATAAATAATATTTATGAAAAGCTGTGCAAACCATAAAATTCACTGTAAACATGAGCTTTGATTATTAATTATCATTAACAATGATTTCCTTTAAAAAAAAGTCTAAATAGAAATTCTGGAACAAGGACTCTGTGGCTGTCCATTGAGAGATGAGATGACTTTTTTTTTTTTAATTTGTCTTTTCCTTGTGCCTGGGCACACTGTAGAGGAATGGAGGGTGACAGCTCATTGAGTGCTTGAAAGACTGGCTGAGCTAAGAACTTCCCTGTTCCTTAATGGCTGGGGCCCCTTGAATGGTCACACTGGGGCAATGACTGCTTTATGAAGATGATGATGAGGACCAGCTGCATTGACTAATGCCTCTGCATTGGTCCTTTGTGCTCCCTTTCCATTTTGTCTTGGATGTCTGACTTTTAGTAGCCCTGGGTCCTTTTGGATTATGGTCAGGGAACAAGAGGCCAGGAGGGTGATATACTTGGAACATATGGCAAGAAACAGGAGTGTGATAAAATGTATTTTCTAAAATGCAGGAGTAAGCTTCATGGTTCAACTTCTTCCCCTGGTCCTGTCAAGAAGCCTCTCTACATTAAAGATGGTCCAAGACGGTACCTTAAATTATTCAGTGGGCACTGCATGAATGTTAGCTGATGTTGACATACATGCAGTGACTAGCTTAGCAATAGCCTCCCTTCACCCTTACCCTAAGAGGATCCCAAAGAATATTTTGAAAATGCCAGGAACAAAGAAAGGAAAGGCCCAGTTTTCCAATGATACCGGTCATCTAGCTTTGGACTGGAAATCATAGATGGACCTTAGAAACCAGCGAGCAGCTTGCCTGGCACTCCAATGTTTGGCCACCGATCACGTTTTCCCTCCTTGTACCTTGCCCTACCAACTCCAAGTCCCACCCACCTCAGTGTAAGTTCCTTGAGGGCAAGGATTGTTTCCATTTTTTGTCTATGGGTGCCCAGTGCATGGCACTGAGTTGACTCTTCTTATTGCTTGTTGGATCGAGATTAATCTAGGAGTTCTTTGCCTTAGGGTCCATGAGATCTGTGAAGCTGGATGAGGGAAAGGAAGCCGTAAGCATTTATTAGGCACCTACTGTATGGATCAGGCACTGTGCTGAGAACTTTATAAGAATTATGTCACTTGCTTTTCATGACAACCCGGAGAGGTGGCTGCTGTTATTATCCTCATCTTACAGATGAGAAAACTCAGGCAAACAGAGGTTAAATGACTTGACCAGGGTCATAAAGCTAAGAATTGTTTGAGGCTGGATTTGAACTCAGCCTTCCTGATTCTAGGCCCAGGGCTCTATCCACTTTTCTGGATCACCTTTCCTGGCAACATTAATTGTTGTTGTTTTTAATGAAATTCAGATCCTCTTGTCAGAGCTGGGAAGCTGCAGCTGTGCTTATAGATTCTGTAAGGTCTCTGGTCCCTCCTCTTTGCTCAATAAATATTTATTAATGATAAGAGTTAGTTGGAGAAGAAGCTGGGTGGGTTCTGTGCTCACTGATAATTAGTAGACAATACAGTGCCTCTAAACCACTTTGCAATATTTGTTTAAACAGTCAGAGAGCTAGGATTTGGCTTGAGTAGAACAGACTCTCAGAATGTGCCTTGAAACCACAAGTAAGGTCAGTCTGGATGGGAGTCCCTCAGTCACTAGGGTTCTCTGGAAACATTTGGAAATAATAACGTTGGAAGTGTCCTTTCCAGTTTTTCACGTTAGAATGAGTCTGTGCCTGTGTTAGCTCTGACCTGAGTGGGGAGCCCCAAGGGACCCGGATTTAAGTTGAGTTGGACCTATTAGAAGGTGTGACTCCTGACTGGCTGGAAAGAGAAGCAGAGGAGGGAGACAGTGATAGAGGAAAAAGAGGCAAGGTATGGGCTTTGAAGGAGGAATGGGAGACTGCTAGCATGGAGGGAAAATGTGCCACCCCAGAGTTCCCAGTGCCAGTAGCCCCAGACTGCCAAGATTGGAACCACTGGGTCAAATCTTTCCCTAGTGACTTAAGATTCTCCTAAGTCATCCTGGTTTTCTGGGTGTGTTCTATCTCCTAAATGCATCTCTCTGATTTCTTTTTTTTTTTTTTTTCAGCCAAAGTAAAACAAAGTTTATTGAAGATTTGCCATATTTAGAAAACTCTTAAGGAGCCTGAGCATTTTTATTTTATTTTATTTTTTTAATTTTATTATAGTTTGCATCATTCATTTCCACAAGATTTTGAGTTACATATTTTCTCCCCC